>CM077619.1:7306971-8506971 GCA_039566895.2 Turritopsis rubra
CCAATCGCAATGATTGTTCTCGGTAATCCTTCAATTTTATTCTCATTAACTCATCTGTAAAGGAAATGAGAAAAAGTGAGAAAAGTAATTTGGAAATGGAATTTTAAGGGTCTTTCTGTAAAGAGTCCCTTGGATGGTGAAGTTCACACCCTTCCGATTTTTTACGTGGTAATTTCGAAAAGACATGTAACTCAATTTATTCGAAGGGATTTTGATAATTCTTTCAGGTGCTGAACATTATGACGAATGTCCTATGCAACCATGGATACCAAAATTTATGATTGTCAGCGGCGCTGTTACGATTGGTGTAGTATTATTAGCGTTGTGTGCGTTTGGAGCGGCGTCTGCCGACAAAGCTGGCTGTTCAATGTTCCTCATGATCATAATCCTTCTAGCTGGATTGTTTTTGTTTGGTTGGAATATTGCTGGTAGTGTTTGGGTATTTAAAGAATGGAAAGATTGGGACAAGGTCAAAGATACACCGATGGGTTGTCACAAGGATACCTACTTATTCGCATTTGCTTTGCTAATCATCTTTTGGGTTTCTCTCCCGTGTCAGCTCGGTGGGTCTGGAAAAGCCAAGGAGATGCGTTAGGACTTTCATTTAAACGAAGCCTCCCTTAATATCCATTTTTTTTATTTTATTTTTTTTGAATTTTCTAGAACAGTTTGTATTTGTTTCTTAAATGATAATTGTTGATAGGCATAAGTTCTGAAACTAAGAAATATTTCAGGCTGGATTCTGTTGCTTCTAAATCTGAAAGTTCATAATACCAATATTTTATTTTCACATTCTCAGATATTTTCTTTTCTATGATCGAAAGTGCTATGTACGTAAATTATTTCATGCATACAATATCATCCTACACAAATCACTGGTAAAAAGTACTGCTATTATTATTTATAACTAGTATACACTATTTACTTTAACTTCAAGTAATGCGAAAAGTGTGCAAAAAATGCTGAAAATGAAGACTCTGAATATCCCAGGCTGAGTCTGAGAAGACAGTTTCATATTTGAAAGATTGGTAAGAACAAGATAAGAACAATTTAGCCTGAAAAAGCCTAAAAGAAAAATAAGAATAGCCTGGTTCTTATATAAAAGAAGAGTGTATAGTGTTTTAGAGAGGAAGTGTTGCGTCACAAGTCAAAAGAATTCCAAAAAAAGGAAATATTTTTTATAAGAAAGATTATGCCTTCTCTCTCAAAGTTCTCGATAGTTTTCGAAAAAGGATAGCGCGCTTTCTCATTTCTGAACATTATTGATCCGCAGTAATTGAGTTGAATTGCTTTTCACTCAAAATTCTCAAGATTCTCACCCAAGATTCATATGCTGAAATCTCATCCTACCCGCACTTCTTAGGGTCACTAGCGGAATCCTTAGTTATGACGTTTTATAGTAGCTAGGCGTGGCAGAATATTTGAATCGAGAATCACCATCGCCATATTTTTTTTCAAAATATATTTTTTATCCGGTTGCCGTAAATAATTGCTTGTGACGTAACAAGTTGCGGCCCTGACAAAAAAAGCCAGACGATTTTAGTTCTCGTGGACATAAAAAATATAGACCCGGATAAAATGAATTAATATAAAAATAAATTCCCCTGAACATATTTGCTCTCCTTTGACTTTCAATAACCCCTAATCTTATACTAACAAACTTAGTGCTGTGGTTCGAGACGCAAAATATAGAAGATCACCCCTTCCATTAGGCGGTTTAGAAATTCCAATTACATTACCGTTAATATTACATTACATTAAAGTTCATACTGGTGTCACGGAAAATTAGGATACGAGAAATTAGGAATCGAGAGTCTTAATTCACTGGAAAATTAGGATTGGCTTGGTGAATTAGGAAGGAAGAAACTTTCGCATAAGAAAGCTTTGCGAGGAGACAAATTCGCGAAATTTAGGAAATTATTTTTCGCGAATGGCCTATTTCCGCGGTAAAGAGTGACGAAATTTTGAGCAAGTGACGCTTCCACAGAGCCCAATAGTGGGACAATGCATCTAGACCGATCAAAGCTCTCCCAGGGCTAGTGTCATGTATAGAATTTCTGCAATATGGTAATATTGCATGCATATAAAATCTTAAAATTGGTCAAAACTTTCGTCAGTTAAAATATTTCGTGGGTAAAAAGTGACGAATTTTAGAACCAGTGACGAGCGTTTCTGCCGACGAAAAGTTTTTGCCGACGAAAGTTTATACCGACCTTTTTTTTTACCGATAAGGTATTTTGCGAGATGAAAATTTTGTGGAGTCAATCTTTCGCGAATCGGCCGAAAATTCGCAAATTCGTGAAAGTTTCTTCTTTTAAAGTAATAAATGATGACAGCATATTCGCACAGAAACTAACCCTCTTGCCGAGGAAAGAAGTCCAGAAAAAAAAGTTGATAAAAAATCGTGGTAAGCAAAATGTCGGTATTCATTTTAGGCTGTAAAAACTTTTAGTTACAAGTCCTTGTTACCCAAAAGGTACTAAAGTTAAAATAGAAAACAGCTCTTTAGAACACTCAGTAAGTCAGCTAGAAAATTCAGCAATACAGTTCAGTTGCTAAGATTTTTGGCTGAGATGTGGTCACAAAATTAGCCAACTGCTAAGCAACTAGCAGTTTGAAATTCGTGGCGTGGCAAGCCACTGAGGCTGACTATCTTCCATTTCTATCAACCACTTTAGAGTCATTCAAAAAGCCTGAAAGAAACGAAAAGATTTTCAGGAGTTCTCCTTGAAAAAAGGCTAACATTCAGTAAACACTCAGCATCATAAAAGCATCTTTGAGGCTGAAAATCGAAAAAGGCTATGAAACGTGAAGTAATACTTTGATACGGCCAGTTCTTACTTAGTTTATGCATGCACTTGCAGTTTTTGTTAAAGTGGCAACCTTGCTATGTCATTTAAACCCGCATTAAATTATTAAATCATTAACATTCCTAGCCTCCTGGATGTTGGAGTAAATCACAGAACAAAATATAAAAATAAAAAAAAATGTAATTTTTTGTCCATAAAGTCAATGAAATATAAACTGTATTGTAAATGTTCTCCATTTATTCCTTCGGAAACAGTGCAAGGTTTTGGGTTTCCAAACAATTAATTAGATGCTCTCTTATCCTCTTTACATTAAAACGCGCATCAGTTGGTGACTTTCCGTCCAATATTTCTGCTGTAAAGGCAATTGCAAAAGGACCACGGTTGTAGCCGTCAGGTTGCTTACACACGGGTAAAAACGAGATTCCGATCTTTCCACTTTGGTCTTTACAATATTGGTAGAGTTCATTAACAGACTTTTATGTTACTCGATTTAAGGTTTTCTTCAGGCTGTCACATATTTGCACCTTACCGTTAGAACAAAACGATAACAACGAATGGTTTGCACCATCGTGCAGCAACTGGATGTGCTCATCGTTCACTGCTGTAAATTGAACTCAATCTCTTCTCCTTTGCCAATTAAGTACCGACTGATACTCGTCTTCTTTTCCCAGCGCCTTGCATATTAACTTTTGTGCTGCGTCCATGATGGTGTCGTTAACCCATGCGTTTTCTGAAGTAAGGATTGCTTGATCTTCTTTCTTCAAATTATACGTATTATTTTGTACCCAAAAATCCTCTGTTATGTCAGGGGATATGTCATCATCGTCGAGGATTGTTATGGGCTGAGGTGGCTGTTTGCTCTTCCAGACAATTCGGTGAACGATGTATCACGATGTATCACGATGTATCACGATGTATCACGATGTATCACGATGTATCACGAACACTTCTGAGCAAGGAGGATCAGCCAAGGTGATCTCCATATTGTCTCACAGATAATATCGGAAACGTGCGATACAAGTCCGCTGCTATCACCATATATCTTTATCAACTTACGGACACTTACTTTAAATTTATAATTATAGGATAAAATCTTTGAATATATTCATCGTGTTTAATATACATGCGAGGAAGTAGCTGTCTTCCCTTTTCTTCTAACTCTTTGAATCTCGAATAAGTACGCGTTACATTCATGTATGTTTGACATTTGTCAGCTGAACGAGTTATGGCATCAAGAAGAATTTTCACTACGATTTCGTCGGGTTATTTATCCCAACAGTTTAGTGGCGGCTTCTCATCAATTTCTCCATCAACACTGTTATGTCTTCGACTTCCACACCCTCTGTTTCGATGTTTTCGTCATTTTCAACCATATAAAGTTCTAATTGTGCCATGTTATATTTCTTCTTCAACACTTTTCCTTCACGATTCGTAATAGTAACAACACCCTTATCCCTTATCTCGGAAATTGTGTACGGTCCCAGCCATTTAAAGGAAAATTTTCCCCCTTTTCTGTCATTACGTTTATTATTCCGTAATAATACCGCATCGCCTACTTTAATAACGTCAGAAGAAGTGAGGAGACGACGGTCATAATCCTTTTTCTGCTTCTTCTGTGCCTTTTTGAAGTTCTCCCCTGCGTCGTTATAGATCCCTGTTCTCATATTGATTGCAGATGCAAGGACGGCCTCAAACATTTCACTATCAAATGGTTCATTGTGATCGAATCAGCGGCTGACAACTGGTACTTAACATCAATCGGAAGAACTGTTATATGGCAGCTTAAAGGGAGAATACTTTGTAGATGAATGTTTGCTCACACAATGCGAACAATACACCTTAAATAATGTATGGCCACTGCAACGGGTTATCACCTAATACCTTAATCAAAGAGTTCTTTATAGTTCTATTTTGTCATTCGACTGTGGATGATAGGCGCTGGTTACCCGTTGTTTGACACCAGTTAGGCGATGAAGTTCATCAGATACACAGTTGACAAATTCTCTTCCCTGGTCATTTATCTTGATAGAGAAACAGCCGTGCCTACAAATCAACTCATACAAAAATTGAGCTACTTTACCAGCTGATTTATCTTTTATTGGCGCCGCCTCTGACCACTTTGCATACAACCAGATGACAATATCCATCAACCTCTGGCAAGTTGTACAGGTCGACACCAATTTCTTTCATGACTATCGGTTCGACGGGAATGCTATTCAGCTCAGTCTTCGTTTTCAACGTTACATCACCTTTGCTTCTGGCACATATCCCATTTTTTCTTTCCGAAGTATTACTTTTATGCAACTTTCATTCGAATTATGTTTTGCGATTGTTTCTATGTGACATGGAGTCTTAATTCACCAGTGAAAAAATTTTAGTTAAAAAAATTGTCTAGTCCTAATTCACCAACCCAATCCTAATTGAATTAGCACTCTCGAGTCCTAATTTTCAGGAGTCCTAATTCACCGTTACACCGGTGATTATCAAAATACTGACGCATTTCTTCACTCTGAAACGGTTGTCCGTTGTCGGTACGGATTTTATATGGATAACCAAAAATAGCAAAGACTTTTTCTGAAACGATTAATAACAATGGCTGCTATGGTGCTCCTCATAATTTGGGTAAAAGGAAATCTAGAATACAAATCTTCCATCACAAGTAGTGATTCACCTGATCGTAATGATCCGAAGAAATCCATTAGCTAATTCGTTCCATGGACGATCGGGTAATTCTGACATCTGAATCGGTACCGGATTTGTTGTTCGGCTATTAGCAGCACAAAGGTAAACCGTCGCCGATGTAGGTTTTGATATGGACATCCATTAAGGGCATACCGAACTACCCAGGGTCTATTTTAATTAAGTGGGTCTTAAGCGAAAGAATAACAAACAGAGGGTACTAACCTGTTTTCACTATAAGTTTAGTATTTAAGTGTAAATTTTCTTCTAAAACATTACAATAATGTTTATAATATACAATCATGTCTGTTATGGCTAACAATTAATAGCAGAAAATATGATTTTTAAGAGGAAGTTCCGGTAAAAATTTACGGGATTGCTGAAACAAAAGATAGATAGAACCAAGAAAAGTTCTGTAGAATTGCACGGAACATAACTCGAAATATAAAAGAATATGTTTTTATTACCTTCATTGCACGAAAAACTGAGGTAAAACAATATTTTAAGAGAGTTTTGACCAGGACGAAAATAGACTTTTTAGAATAAGTTACGAAATAGAAATGAAATATAAAAATCTTTTTAGGAAGTTAATTTGATCACAAAATAAGTCAAATGGAGAAGGTTTTGCACATCAAAACAGTTTTAAAAAATAACAAGAGGCCCTGGGGCCTGAAGGTCAGCGCGGTTGGGCATACCAGAAAAGTAGTACAAATTACGAAGGACAACTAGAACACTTATAACACAGATAACATTCCGCGTGTATTTACTAAATTTCACAACCTTTCTCCTGCGGCGGCAAGAACTACATTCTATTCCGAATTTGATATCCTTTATAACTGTAGATTTTCAACCTGAAGTCCTTATGCTGGAGTATTGAATACAATTGTTTATCATGTATCATGAACTCAATCTATTATAAAAAATATTAAGTACAATGTGACACAATATGTGCCAAAGTAAAAAACTGAAGAATATATGAAGACAACTGAAGAATATATACTTCTCACGTGACAAAGATAGCTATGCAAAATTGAGCAATGGAAATCATTTTTTTGGAAATATCTTAAAGTAAAAAATCTGGTCAAGTTCAGATAAGGCCGACAAGAAGTTCAAAGACTTCGGACAAGTCCAGGTAATTCTGACAAGGTCAAGTTTTGAGGAGGAGTTCTGGCAGCAGATACGAGATAATACCATAGATGGTGCCACCAACAAAGGACCTAAAAAATAAATTATATAACTGTTATACAATCTCAAATCCACTAGTGATGAATTTCTACCTAATTCTCACAAGTTTTTTTAGAAATTTCATTAATTTAAAAAGAAAATCTGCAATATCCCATATTTTGATAATCTCCCAAAAGTTAATGGGCAAAAATTCACAAATTTGAGGTCAAAAGGAAGTGTCGTAGGAATATTCGGCTTAGTTGCAGTTCACTCCTGGAACGATTATCTTACCCTGCAAAAATGAATCATAATGAATCATTCTTTGGAACCATTACAGGTCTGATCCATAGTAGCAGTTTTCGTGCAAATTTAATTTCGGGAATTGATATAAAGTAAACTTTTCCTTGGAATTTAATTTCGTTAATTTCGCAAATAATTAGTCTTCATATTTTTTTAAAAATTAAATATTACCATGCATACGTTGACAGACATTGAGGCAAAAAGTATTCTTTCCTTTCACAAGAATTTAATTTTAAGAATACGTAAAATCCATTTTTTTCCAGTGAAATTTTCTTACCACCTTCAAGTATATATTTGGTATATATACAGTAAAGCCTCAAAGAAATTGACGGACCTGTGGAGGAATGAATTTTTACATAAAAATGCAAATGATTTGTAAAGTCTGCTACATGAAGTCATTGTCTTCAACACGATTTGATAGGGAAAGCTAACAATCTTAAGTGGAAATGTAAAGTTCCTTTCTTTCTTTTGGATCATTTTTATCAAAATAAAATGATAAAAAGTCTTTTATTCTCGGATTTGCTCTGACAAGTCCAATAGAAACAGTGTCATATTTTTCGTGAAATTTATAAGAGTGTATTAGGAAATAATAGAATTTTTAGTGCATAAACAAATCGATTAATACACCGATATAGTCAAAACAACAAGAACTTTAAAAGAAAAAAAAAAGATAACGCTCCTTCACGGGAAAGAGATTACCCAATATCAAGTTTCATATCAATATCAAGAGAGGAGGGACAAAAGAGGAGGGAATAAAAATCGAATATGGGATCGAACAGTTTCTCACAAAATCAATGTCATTATATAAAAAAAAGCAGTAAGAATTTTCTAACCTTGAGTGCTGCACTGTGTCGTTCTCTGGAACACAAATTAGGATTGCACGTTTTCTGTATTTTAGGCCACACTCACAATAATTAAATTACTTTATATAAGTTGTAGTGTACCATTCATACGTTAACCACGGTTTGTAGACAGCCCCTATCCCAATGTTTTGCGGAATCAGCCTACAACTGTGGACAAAAAATCTTGGAATTACGTACGTAGAGACGGACGTACAAACGCTAATGAAAGATCAGCTGCTTTACGCGCTGACCAAAAAATGCATTTTCTCAATGAAAAACTTCACAAAATACTGTATTTAAACACTGTGAAGGAGCACACATTTTTCAGAATTGCCCAAAATAATATGATTATTACCTCTTGTATTTGTGATTGTCTAAGGGAAAAAAACAACTCGAAATTTATAGATTGAAATAATACATAATCAATTCTGAGAATAAAAGAATTACCTATAAGTTTACCTATAATGAATCTCCAGGCCGTTTTCACTTCAGTATTGTGATGGGTATCTGGCCAAAGATTTATAAATATTGAATGAATTAAGCAGTGACACCTGTTGATACACTGTTACATTTTCCAGATCCTTGTAGTATTTACCACACAATTTACCATACAACCACACAATATATGCAGAGGAGTTTTAAATTTTGTAAAATATGGACAGTGGTAACAGGCACTTTTTTGATATTTAAAGGGGTTAACCTGCTCATATTTTATGTCATATGTTTTTGGTTCATCGTTATTTGTATTTTTTGTACAAAACATATACACTCGTACTAACAGGACTCTGACCGTTTTGTGCATCTGTACTGAAAAATAAAGCCTGAGGTCGATGTCGAACTTGCGAGACCTTTACATTGTCCGAGTCAAATTACCTCTATATATTGAGTAATTATCAATTTATTTATATTTTGGTCAAAACACCTTATTAGGGTTTTAAAAATATTTATTGACAACAAGTTCAAACATAAATTTCATTTTTCATGCGGAAACAAAAAGGCATTAAGAATTTAACATTCGACAAAAATGTGTTAGAATGTTTTTACAGAATATTCATACAAAACTGCAGACATTGCAAAATTTGACTAGTTTGGTTGGTTAGTTATTTCAGCGATACGCGTATCACAAAAAAAGTGGATCCAATTCAACTTTCTGTTATGGTACGTGAAGGAAATTATTGATACGCGTATTTTCAAATTACAGTTCAAATTACTTCAAAAAAGTTTGAACATCAAAATGCTTGGAAAGTTTTATTATCGGTTTGCTTACATTTGAAGCTACCTTTTTTAGCGGGCAGTATCGTTCTGTAATATTTCCTCAGTCAATCAAAACTTCTTTCGTAATACCCTCCGTGTCTACGTAAGATATACCTGTAAAGTTTTTTTCAGGCTGATACATTTTTAAAATCTTTGTGCTCAACATGATTTTATTAAACTGAAACATAAAAATATATATTTGATGTAAAAAGACTGAACAGTAGACTGAAAAGTGTATACTGTAGTTTTTTTCAGAATCAAATTTCAATCAGAATGATGGGAAATCTCTGATGTTAATTTTGTTTGACAACCAAAATGATGATCGCGTCTTACAGTACATGCGGAAAGAAACTTTATACACTTGTGAATGTATGTATACACAGTTTATGTTACATGAAGTCATTATATTAAAATGTTTTGCATTCTACACAGTTTGTTTAGACACTTGATTGAACTGAACATGAAAATGCATGTTAAATAAACAAAAGACTGTTTTTCTTGAAATTTTATTTTACGCAGACGCATTAAGTTTCGTTTGGACTGTAATTCAGTTCAAGAATCCAGGAAAGGTCTTTCCGCAGTCACTTTTTAGTCATGACCTAATATTACATCTCAACGTCAAATTAGATAAATATTTTGAGCAGGTCAGCCCTTTCAAGTATCAAATACTTTAACACTTTTTTTATATATACTTTGAGTTGATTAGCAAAAGTTTATGTTCGTTATAATATAAACATCCGTTTCTTTCAAATTAGCAGCTTGAACTTGAAGAGTTATTAAGTTTCTGCAAGGATGTATTCATGGCAACAAAATAAAAAGGCAAACTAAAAATGATGATAACTTTATGTAATTTTAATGTAAATCCAAACGAAACACACAAATACAATTGCAAAACACAAAGAATATGAGAAATATGTCATATTATGATCTCTCTCAGAGAACTAAATAAGGTAAATTAATTTTCAAAGTGAATAAAAGGTATTAATTTACCCGCACTAAGTGTGTGTGTGTGAGTGTGTATGTTTGAAGAAAATTGACTTGATCATTGATATTAAAGTGTCTTAATGGCCAGCTGTTACATACACGGCCAGTGCGCTGTTCAAACATTTTTGCTGTTCTTTATAAAAGCAAAATAAAAGTAATGAAACCAAATAATATCCCATGCCATGTATGGAAAAGAAAACCATAGAAACTGTCGTGCATGCAGGCACAGCCTTGGAACATCCAACAAAATATTTGTATGTCCTTGAAAATCTAGAACGATGATGTTTGTGAAGGGGGATCGCGTGATGTCTAGGAATAGGATTGGCTTGCAAATTTGTTCGTAAATGTTTAATGGGAGAGACCTTCCAAAACTTCAGTGGTTATTTTCAACCATTTGCTCACGAGATCATCACAAGGAACAACAAAAAATCTCTTCCTGCTGTGAAAAATAATATTCGAGAATAAATAAATAAATAAATAAATTATAAGTTGAAAAGAAAAAAAAAAGATTTTATGGTCGGCCTAATTCATGAGCATGAACCCCGAGTGTTCGCACTCAAAATGCTATGTGATACCCTGGGTAGTTCGGTTTGCCTTTAATATCCAATAAACCTTTTGACGTAATAAACTTTTACATTTATCAATACCCTGATGCTCCCAATGTCCAGAGCTTTCTTTCTTAGCAATACTATTCGATTGTCATGAAGTAAGAATCCGACTGGCTGCGACAACTCATTTTGAATGTTTTTCTATTGGCTAGCTAACGGATTATCATTCATATCGTTTCTATTCAAGGCTGTGTTTTACATAGATAAATACATGGCCGTAGTGCAGTTAAGTTAAGGAAAATTAACCCCCGCCTGTACACGAGTAAGTAAGCTCTCTTTTTAGATTTTAGATTTTTAAGGCTTTTCGATTTTTGCTGATAAGGTCGAAGGTTTTCCTGTCGGTATTTTTAATGTGATCAAAGTGATTCAATTTTTCTATTGAAAAGATTAAAGAAAATGAACAATAAGTTGTTATAATAGGCTTACAGACAATAGAATTTTCTAATAAGTATGGTTAAATCAAGTTAACATGCTAATTAAGATATGACGACACTCGACAGCAGATGACATACAAAGAACCACACAGGAGGAGAACAAATAACAAACGTGCACATACGTAAACACCAATTTTCTTTTAGACGTCAATATATACAAGTGAAACAGAAATGAACGAGTAAGCACAATAACGTAAACAAATAAATCCCTATATCTGATTTCTAAACATTCTGGAATATAAATTCTGCGGAAGGTCGTAAGAAAAAAATGGGAGGTAACTATTCTCTTGACTTTAATTTTATTTTCACTCAGTACTTTCATTTTTGGTCATCATAAAGTGTTTTTAAGTTTTAAATCAATTAAGGTACGGTAACCCTTGAAATTCAATTTTTTTTCTCAATATGCATTTTTTCGTAAATATGTGATAATTATAATATATTATAAGTTTTTAAAAATAAATATATGAAATATTGTCTGGAAGTAGCACAAAAAGGATTCTTATAGTTTTGATAACAAATTTTATTTAATCTTTGTGATGATGTTGAATACTTTTTTAAGTTAGAAGTGTGGAAGTTTTTTCCTTCTTTCTAATCAAATATTCATGTTGACCTAATTAGATAGAAGTGTCTCTATTGTGTTTTTTATTATACTCCAAGCATGATCGAGCCTTTTGTTTTTCAACAGGTGAAGATCAAAATCTAAAGCGCGTTTTTCTCGTAAAAGAAAATATCGCGATAACCACTGCTTTGAAAGAAAAAAAAGAAAAACTCCCCTACATTTTTGGCAATTTCAACAATTTTGGGTTTTTTCGAAAGAGGAAAGCCGTGGGAACAATCGGTGGACACAATTTTGCTTTAAAACGAAGCAGTTGCGAGATATCGAGTTAAAAGAGCGAAAATGAGTAATTTCGAGTTAAATCATAATTTATAATATATAAATTTGCATAGCGTTTTTCCACTTCATTTATTTGAGAAAAAAGGGAATTTTTTCTAGTCATGGAAATACTGAATCGAACCATGTGAATACCGCGAAAAAAAAAAAATATACTAGGGGAGTTGGAGACGTTTCAGAATACGGCCAGAAAAACGCGTTTGATAATTTTTTACTCCAAAACGAAAAATAGTTATAAAATGAAAGTTATAACATCGTATAGACAATTTATCTGGGTTTCAGAAAATATATGCTTTAATATGAAAATCTTGAAAAAATCTTGAGTTTTTTTATTTATGCTGAATACATGTTATGAAAGGTTACCGTATCCTTAAAGAGTCTCGCTACGGATGAAATCTATTGTTTAATTTCTGTTTCTCCTTTAATCAGACTTCTTTAATCGGGTTGTTGTTCTAATAATGTGGGCAATCAAGGCGATTGTAAACATTGGCGAAGAAGAAAAGCTGTTCAGATCATAACTAGATTTTATTTCTAACTTTATGGATAAATGTTAAGTGACTCATATCAAAATATATAGACAAAAAGAAATGCCAAACATTATTCTTTGCACTCAAGGAAAATTTCGAGCGAACAACTGTTTTATTTTGTTGATATTTGCAAATATTTTTGTGCTGGTGTTACTTCATTTCCCTTTCAACTTCTTTTTCCGTAATATATAAAATTTAATTTACAAACACTTCAGTTCTTTGTTTGTTCATACCTTTCTTTTGTAAATTTATGTGTGTTAACACTTGATTATAACAATTTTTATAACGATAGAGCTTTTTATTTTCAATAAGAGTACATGCCGAATTTTGCACGTGCCCCATATTTGTTATGATTTTCAATAGAAGAGAAATGTTTCGAACACGTGATCAAAATATTATGATTTCATCCGAAGCGAGATTCTTCAAGCCTTCGTGTCTTCATGCCAGCTTTTGATAATACGCGAGTGATGACATATAAGTTCATCGCTTTTCATTTTAAACTTTATATAAAACCTTCCAAATACTCCTTGGTTTTGTATTTTTCTGTGCGTATATAAACAATCAGCAAGGAAAATGGCCACTGTTATTGTAATTTGATAATTGATATGTTTTGAAGAATTGATGCGGTTACAGAAATAAAAATGTATACCGTAATGCATCGAATAACTCCCGGGGGGCGTTTATTAAATTTTTGAAAAAGTTGAGGGGCGTTTATTCGAGGGGGCGTTAAAAAGAAGGAGGCGTTTATTAAATTTGTTGTCACTGGTAAAAGACACAGAGAAGTTGGTTTAGTTGTTCCTGCGAAACTCAGTTTCGAAACTCAACAAAAGTCCTGTGCAGAAGTGCTTGAAAAGGAACTCCTCAAGCGGAAAAAACTTTTTCAACATTAACTCTAAAATTTAAAAAGAAAGGTTGTACAGAAAATTTCCTGTATTTAAAAAATGAAGAAATATACGTCATAACTTGTCTCAAATAAACGCCTCTTTTCATTATTAATGTTTCAAATAAACGCCTCCTTTTAGGAGAGGCGTTCATTCGAGGGGGCGTTTAAAAGAAGGGGGCGTTTATTCGATGCATTACGGTATTCATCCGTTTATTAAATAATTTCAGTTTTTTAGGGGGCGTTTATTCGAGGGGGCGTTTAAAAGAAGGGGGCGTTTATTCGATGCATTACGGTATTCATCCCATAGGGCTTTTTAAGGTCACGTGAGAAATTCTGTGACGTAGACTGTGCGAATAGGTAATTTACATCGGAAGGCATGCACGTGCAATAAGCGAAGCATGCTTTATCTTCAATGGAAAGATTTTCGACATTCAGGAATATGTTACTACACGTTTGTAAGAATAAAAGATATAAGAAGGTCTAAAAGCTAAGAACATGCTAAGAACATTCGAGGCTTATGAACGTTTGTTCTTAAGAAAATATTTTTATATTTAACAAGGAAACATCATTATAAATAGCCAAACACAGGAATATTATCATCATGTTGCTTACAACAGTATCAACTCAACTCCATTAAAATGAGAAAATGTCAACCAACTTTGTTGAATTTTGAATTTTAGATAATCAATAGTGTATAAATTAAGAACATATTAAGAACATTTTTGGGCATTAAAGTTAAGTGTTCTTATAAAAAAAAAACATGTACCGAAAATATAGTATTCTCTCTTTTTTAGAAAACATTTTCATAGTTTACGTTGCTGTGTGTGTTCATTTCCGATTGTTTCATATGTGCCCAGATACAAGTAAAACTGCCTGATTAGACAAAATTTACAGACAGAATAATAAAAAAGAAACACAAAAAAAACAACAACACAGTTTGTGAAAGCGTTGGCGAAGAAAAATTCTTAAGAGGAGTGGTTGTTTGGATGATAAACGTAGAATAGTCATTAAAATTAAAAAATCTGATTTTCACTCGTTTTTTCCGCACTCGATTCAACTTTCTTCTAAGCGGAAAGTTTTCTGAGTACATGATGTAAACACTGCCTGTACGCATGCTCAGTTACTTTTCTTGTCCGTTTAGTTCCTTTTCGCAGAAAATTTAAGTGGAAATTCAAGTGGAAATTTAATTGGGAATTCGGCTAACGTCAGTGTGACCAAACATTTTATATTCATTTTGATTGGTTAAAAAACATTCGTTTCGTGATAGTGAGTGTATACATCTACCGATTTCTAACCAGCTAAACTTCCTGGTTAAAAACTTCTTAAAATCGTCGGAAAAAACAAGTGAATCTTAAGGCCAAAGCAAACGTATCCAACATTTCAACCAACATTTTATTTTCGTGTTGGATGAAAATTGGATGAAAATTCGAAATTTGGATGTAGTTGAATTTTGCGTTTGCACACTTTCATCAAACATGTCATCCAACATTCGAATGTTCATTCATTCTAAAATTCAAGATGGCGGATAAGTGTATGGCAGCAGCGCTTGTTGTGATAAATGAACTTTTAGATTCTGACGATGAAACAAGGTAAAACAAGAAATTGGGTGAAAAGAAGAAATGTTAATGGATTCTTTAACAACATCGTCCACCAGGAGTTAAAAATGGAAGAATTAGCCGGTTTTAAAGAAATTTTTAGGATGGATGTAACAAATTTTGAGTTCATTTTGTCTGAAATATCAGATATGATTTCACCTCAGGAAATACTTTCTCAGTTCTCGTCACTGGTTTAAATGTTTTGATTTCGTGATTATTTTGATCGAATATTCGAATCAGCGATTGAGCATTCGAATGTCCAAAACATTCGAAAAACACTCTACCGCATATGTTTTGCACTCAAATCGAAATGTTGGATGAAACTACCCACTAAAAGCATCCAACACGATTTTTTTACATCAGATGCAGAAAAATGTTGGATGAAAAGTTTGATCGAGAACAAACTTCATCCAACATCATCCAACACGATTTTATTCCTTTTTTTTCATTTTTCGAAAAGTTTGAAACCTCTCAAATGTATTCAACATTTCATCCAACATCGAAATTTTCCAATGTTGGATGAAATGTTGGACGCGTTTGCTTCGGCCTTTACGCTCGCTTACCCAGATAAATTTAACAAGGTTTACCTGGTTAGAAATCGGTACATGAACTGTATGTAGTTATTCACTTTGTGCAAATCATCAAAACTTGAAAACAAGAAAAAGTAAAAATATATAATGTCTGTAGCCTGATGATATGATGTATCACGAAAAGTTGTGATAAATTTTTCTTGAAAATCAAAAAAACCCAAAAAAGACGGTTCTCCGGTGTATTTCCTACCTAAACAACTTAAACTATGTAGAAAACAACCAATCAGCTTTAAGGAAAATCCTCGAATTCAATTGTGATTGGCTAGAAACGCATTCAAACACATTCCTGTATTTATTACTTGTATTTCCTTACCAAGATAGTATTAACCATTAACCTCAAAATCATTTTCTTTCTTATTACTTAAAAAAGCGAACATTGTACTTTGTGACATTTACCTATTTAGCTAATTAACCTACATTTGTTTTATAATTTCATCACGCCAAATGTAATTCCATATGCACAAACATATAATCTGAACTTTTTATTATGACGATTGATGACACGTTATGTTTCGACGTTTATAAGTTTTTTTTTTAAATACAACCACGGCATTGAAGGGAAAATCTTCTAAAAGAAAACACGGTTCATGTTCTGCTTTATTGCAATGAATTTATCGTATTGCTCTTATTTTCATATAGGTAATTGTTAATTGTTCTTGCTTAAGTCATGCTGAGCTCGTTAACGTTCGTGAAAGCCTCTTGGACCAGAAATTCCCCTTGTCTTCTGTATTTTTCTAACGTATCTAAATGTATGTTACAGAATATAGTTCTGTTACAGAATGATAATCGTTTAAGTTTTCCGTTCACTTTTCAGGTGGTGAAAAGGTTTGTGTTGGATTATGTGTCTTGCTTCTCGTTTGCTTGATGCTGGCTATCACAATTGCAATGATTGTTCTCGGTAATCTTTTAATATTACTCTCGTTAACTCATCTGATCATCTGATAAGCGAGACAAGTAATAGCTTTGAAATTTAGGTTTTTCTATAAAGAATCCCTTGGATGGCGAAGTGGATGCCTTTCCGATGTATTATACACGTAATTTCAAAAAAGACACGTAGCTAATTTATATTTACGTAAAAGGAATTTTTTAATTCTTTCAGGTGTTGAGCATTATGACGAATGTCCTATGCAACCATGGATACCAAAGTTTATGATTGTCAGCGGTGGCGTTACGATTGCTATTGTATTTCTAGCGTTGTGTGAGTGCAGAGCAATATCCACCGAAAAACGTAACTGTGCAATAGTTCTCATGGCAATTATCTTTCTTTCTGGCTGTTTTTTGTTTGTTTGGAATATGGCTGGAAGTATTTGGGTTTTCAAAAAATGGAAAGATTGGGATAACGTTAAAGATACGCCGATGGGTTGTCACAACGATACTTACTTATTTGCATTTTCCTTGCTAATAATCTACTGGATAATTTTACCAATACTACTAGGTTGTATTTCCGACAACGCAAAGCAGAGTGACTACGAAACACTTGCGTAAGCGTACGTTTTATAGAGTTTTGGGTCTCGTGGCTCAGAAAAGTAAATAGATACCATGAGGGCTGAGACACAAAGCCTCTGCATTTGAGACTCGGAATCCAGTAATTTAGAGAATCTAACAGCGGACTTTTGCTGTTGTTCCGTGTGAGTTACCGGCATTACTCTGCCTCATAAATTTAAGAGTCACCTAACCTTAATTGTGAAATAGGAAAATAGTATAAAAATTTTCTAAAAAATTATGATTTTATGATGTACTGTTTGTGTTTAGTTTTTAAATGATAATTATCAATAGACATCGGTCCTCTGTCTTTTCCCACCCTTTTCTTTCATAAGCCATTTTAACAGTTGAGCCTTATAAGTTGGAGAAAATAATGGACAAAAGTAAGAAGAATCATTATTCACGTTTTCTTAACGTACACGCTTTTTTATTCATCATTTTATAAGCAACAGGAAGTTCAAATCTCTCTCAAAAAAACGAAACAGTTGCTAAGCAACAAGCTCAACTGGGTTTGCCCAACGAGGAAAAATTAAAACAAAATAAAAAAGGAACAAAATGAGGAAAAAAGCACGCATCTTTTTGACTTGCTGATTAAAGGCAATAAATGAGCATATTAGCAGAAACTGTTATTACTCTGATGACTCCGCAACCACTGGCAGGGATTGCGAACGGTTACATTTTTTCCTTATTTGGGCAGCTCTACATTTACAACGGTTACATGTTCTTCTTATTTGGGCAGCTAATTGTTGATACTTATATTCGTTTATTGCCTTTAAACATTGATATGAATGTGATTAATTGGTAGTCTGTTAAGTCAAATGCTTTAGTAATACATCCACGGGGTTTTTGACCATCCGAACACGGTATTCACCGAGTTTTTGTTAGCTTAACCTTTTCAGCTCGGCCTTGAGTTCGCTTGACGCGTCTCAGAGAGTATCAGGTTAGGTTTCTGTCTGCTACTGATGAATCGTTATAGATTGTTCAAAATCGTGTGTGTTCAAATGCTCTACAACCTCTAGGTATACGCATCTGATAGCCATACAAGTGAATAACCATCTCCATCGTTATATTCTTTTTCGTCCTTGTTTAATGAACAATGTGCTAAAAAAATATTTACTCCCTTCTTTGAAAAAAGAGGTTTCATTGAATCAATTCTACACTTCGGTAAGTCTGTTATCATTGGAATTTGAGGTTTTAATTTTGCATCTTCAGCAGTAAAATAAAAACCTAATCACCCCTTTTTTACTATGTTTCGAACATTTAAGTTTTATTTCACACATTACCTGATTTGTAACAGCGTGTCCACTTTTCAAGTGATCTTTTCTGGCAATCACCTGGGAAACATGTCCATTAGGTAGAAATACCTGGTGTTTCGCATCAAACGGGAATTCAGCGTTCTTCAATATTCCTCCAATTCTCATTATTCCGATTTGAATGGCGTTTCTCTGCTTTTTCCCGATAATACCTGATTATCTCCTAACTATTGAGCATCTTCTACAAACACGGATTATAGAAACTGTCTGTGTTTTTGACATTTTTTTGCGTTTATTACGATTATATCTTGGGACAACTACACAGAAAGGATACAGCAACAGGAATATAAAACAAAGAACTAAGGTAAGGTAATCCTTGCCATAAATTCTCGATTTCTGCACAAACAGCTGCGCTGGTCATTTGTTGATCCAAGCTTCTATCTGTCTTTACGCCTTTGTAACGATAGCTGGTTTGTGTTGAAACAAAATCTACTGTTGTCTACTGGTATTGGGCGAAGGTATCAATTTTCTGGTGTCAATTGTATTTACAAATCAATCTACTTTGTGTGGCCAATCTACACGAACGAGTCTGTGCTGGCTATTTACTGATCCAAGTGTGCTGTTCTTCGCCTTCGTTACGATAGGTGGCTTCTGTTAACGCGCAAGTTATTAACTTGTTGCTTGAAATTTGAAACGGTTAACGGAAGATGAACGTGGTCGGAAAATTGATTGTCTGGACAATGTGAAGATGCAGTTTGATGAATGTGAACCAGAGCTATAAGAATACTTTGAAACAAAGAAGGATGAACCCCCTTCCTTTGCCGTCTTTGAATTGTTCTGTCCAGGAGATATCCCAAAGTGTCGATGGTGCAAGATCATCCAAATTTGAGGCTTTCAAAAATCTCAACAGTGACAATATACCCAAACAAAAACATATTATACCATCTTCAAGAGTGCATGGACCAAATCAATCATGACATAGTGCGTCTGTTTATAGGCCGTCTGTGATATTTGGAAACTTTCAAACAGATTTTCCACCCAGAGAGTTTGAAGACCATCTATCTCGCGATTGCATGTTTGCTAAATTTGCCAACCTCAGCGTAAAAATTCCGAAAATGTGACTGAGGAAAGAAGTTAATAGCTGTTTTTATACTAAGATGAAAGTTTTCTGGACGTCAGTTATGTCTTGATAATCATGCCGACAGTATAAAATCGGGCAGACGGATATGTTGTTTTTCAGTCGACTAGATTTTTATTCGATTTTTATTCACACAGCCGAAGCGATTTTTGACTTCTCGGTTTAACATTGGACAATTTTTTTTTCCAGAAAGTAAATTTTTCAATCGTCTGGAAGACGGTATTTAAGGTAAAATTCGTCTTGGACGGAGGAAAGGTAGTCACATGAATTTTAGCTCAACTTTTTTGATGATAATAATAACAGTTTTACACTGACGGATAGATATTCTCATCGGACGGAACTTCCGTCAACACGAATTTTAGACGTCAGTATAAAAACGGCAAATGTCTTTGAAGGTGATTATCCACAGATGAAGACGAGACATTCTTTTGCAGTGGCAGATGTGAATCCTGCAAAATCAACACACCCAATCATTGGTCTTATACACTAATTGTCTTATGCATTTGGATCGCTAATTTGGCGATTTCTTGTGCTACTTGGTCTTTGTATCATGTGTTACTACGTACAGATGACGCTCTGCTCTTTGCTTCTGACCGTTCATCTTGCGATTATGTCACTTTCTGTAACCCTTTTATGATGCAAGGATTGAACATGAATATTTCTTCGTCCTTTTCCTCAAACTGCGTTGCATCATTTGCTTTTTCATAAGGGTTATACAATGCTATTCAACCTTCATTCAAGTTGTCAAATCTAATAGCCATCTCGTTGAATAGTTGCATTGCTTCTTTAACGGCATCGACATTTCTAAGAGATAAGAGATCGTTGATTTCTGTACCACGTCTTAACATTCGTCTGTATAATCTTGCTCTATCATCGATTAAACACTATAATTTTCAGTGAGTTTCTTGGATCTCCTATCTGGTCGTGATCAAGATTTTCTGTAGGTACGTCGTTCTATTATATGTTGAGAGGTTACGAAACTGCGACGGCAACGAGGACAAAGACGTGAAAGTGATCTTCCAATATTCAGATATGAATGAAACATGAATCAATTGAAGTTTGAAGAACTTGTCTGTAATAACAAAACTTTTGATTGATGTAAAGAAAGAAATACTTTCGATAAAACATAAAACAAATACGAGAGAAAGATAATCTTCTGCTATCCTTGAGTGTTATGTTTAGTACTACTTCAAAATATATCTTTTCGCAAATCTGTTAATCATGTAATTAACTGGCAATATTCTCCCAATAGTGTAGTAGGAATAGACTATCTTTTAAATCAAAATCCACAAGGAAAACGAATCTTTCATTTCACTTACGTCGCCGTCCTCGTTGTTGTCGTATTTGTGTAAACTCCCTATGGCCAACTTGTATCTTACCTTGAGGAAATATGTGCTGGTGCGATATGGGAGTGGCATTTTATTCCACATGTTCAATGTTTTCAGCGTTATTGAGTTCTTGGATTGCTTCTGTGAGGTCTTCAATTAATGAAATTTTTTAGAACATTGATTCTGAGGAATCGAGGTTCTTTATATTTTTCCCTTATTGTGTTATTACAAAACAACATTAAACAAATTTCATGGGGACAGTAATAACGATGTGAAATTGGTCAAGTAGGAAGAGAATAAAATATTAAACGTTAAATCGTAGTCATTAGAAAATTCCGAACAGTCTTGAAATGATAACATATAATTCTACTTTCACGAAGCATGGTTATGAAATACTACTGATACTCCTGCATACTTAATGAGGATTGTGTACGATAGCAGTATTCAAGAATGACTCTTGAAGATGAACCTTTACATGTCGAGAGATATAAGTAATCATGTCCATGAAATATTCTTTAGGACTGAGAATCTGATTTTTGCATGCGCCTTGGGCAAAACTGTTAATGTTTGGGCATTTACATCATCATAATTAGCTTCATTGATAATCTGTTGATTTGCACAGTTGTCAACATTTTATATACTCTGGCATGTTCAAATACAAATCTAAAAAATATAAGCTCAAAGTATTACATAAAACTTGGTTATGAGGATGATGGTTTCATTGAATACCATCAATGTGCCTAATTCCGAATAGCCTTCCTAATTCCGAACGCAAGTAATAAACAGATCTGTTTGGTTAACAAAATATACATCAATACTCAACAAAATCGCTACAAATACTAAAATGTTTATGGAGAGAAAATACGTTGAACACCAGAGTGAAGAATCACTCGTGCGGTAATAATGGCCTACACCATATCGATATCGATTCGTTAAATTCATCACAAAACAAGAAGAATTTCGGTAGAATTGTCTGAATAAGATGAGAAAACTTCTGGTGATTGTTATAATATATTTTTTGGCTGGAAAAATGGAAAACACGATCACTCCATCCGACCAGAAGGATAAGTCTGCTGTTCATCATCTTCGTCATGTCAGACGAAAATTCAGTGCACCGATCCTGATATACCGAAACCACACTGCTACTTTTCATTTACTTCTCTCAGGAGATGTGGAAATAAACCCTGGACCGACCCAACACACATCCTGCAAGGTTTGTCAAAAGACTGTATGCAAAAATTCTTCGCAGTTTGAATGTAGAGTTTGCAAAAACTTAACGCATGCGAAATGTATCCAAAAAGGCGCCGCCAAGACTACTCCAAAACTAACAATATGGACATGCCACAGTTGTCTTCTATCCCAGCAACCTTTTCATGACACTGATATACCGATATCTGATCGACCCAATAAACCAAACACTCCTTTAAACATTACTAAAACTCCTGAAATTGATAAACACTTGGACTATCTGAATGCAAATAGAAATAATGTATAGGACAATAGGACACAAATACGTGGTGGTGGTGTTGGCCTGTATGTACGAGAACAATACTCATCCGATATAACTAAAAAGGACAATACCATCGAACACATGTGATTAGAAATCAAGGGTAAGAGTAACTCTTTCTTGATCGCTGTCTTCTACCAACCAAGCTCAATATCAACAGATAAACAAATCTGGACACAGAAATTCGATTCACTGTTGTCATATGTTTACACTATATGGACAGGTCCCATCATCATCACTGGGGACACAAATATCAATCTCTTAAATAAAGAAACGAATGTTGTAAAACAATATCAAGATCTCTAGATCCTCTCGGTTTAAAACAACACATCACCAAACCGACGAGGAAAGGTACCAAACTAATTGACCATATCATCACGAACATAGAAAATATTCATCATGAGGACATACTGCCATGCGATGAAATTAGCGACCACGATGCACCATATATAGTGTGTAACATCAAAAAACCTCAGTTCGAAAAACGCTATAAGTACATCCGTCAAGAAAAATACTTTGACACTCGTTCCTTCAAATCAGACATTGAGAAACTGCCACTGAATCTAGTTTATGCCATGGACACACTTGAAGACAAACTAGATATATTTAACAACCTATTCCTTTCTTGCCTAAATCAACATGCTCCCTTCATCAAACAAAAAATTTCAAGACCTCCAGCACCGTGGCTTAAAGAGTTAAACATTAAGGAAAAGCAGCGTGAAAGAGACCATCTTCGAAAACAAGCTCACGTTACACAACAAGAATCAGACTGGGAAAAGTTCCGCAATATAAGAAACGAAATCAAGAGGCACATAAAAACTGCCAAATCTAAATTCTACAATCGAGCATTGTCATCCAAACGTCCGAAAGAGGTATGGAATACAATTCACCGTATTTTACACCCTAGTCCTCAACGAATTGATGCAGATACTAACGTACTCAATGAACATTTTAATACCACCGCAGAAAGACTTTTAAATTAGAAACCTAAGCCTGAAAACATGTTGCAAGATCTGATCCATAGTCTCCCAGAACATGATAATGCATTTCATATTGCTGAGGTCACCTATACTGCTGTCAAAAAAGCAATTCTCGGCCTTCGGAATGACCGTTCAACAGGTCCTCATCATATTCCGTCTAAATATCTTAAATTAAGCGTGGATGAAATAACCAGTCCATTATGTTACATCATTAACTCGTCAATAAATAATCGAACATTTCCAGAACAGTGGAAAATCTCCAAAATTAATCCTATTCCTAAAATCAGTCAATCAAAGGAACCAAATGACTACCGACCAATTTCTATTCTTCCAATACTTTCAAAAGTTTATGATAAACTAATAATGGTGCAGATGGTCACTCACATAGATGAACTTCTCTCAGTTAATCAGTCAGGATTTCGGAAAGGACACTGTACTGTAACAACATGCATCAAGATCAAAAATGACATTATAAAAGCAATGGACCGTGGTGGAGCCACCTTAGCTGTCACTGCCGGTTTTTTAAAGGCATTTGATACTGAAATCCTGATACGAAAACTCCATTCCCTACATTTTCTAAAGACTCGATGCTTATCCTCGCTAACTACCTGTCTCACCGGTACCAATATGTCCAAATCAACGAAATTTCATCTAAAAAACTGCCAGTCACTAATGGTGTACCACAAGGAAGCATCCTAGGTCCAGTACTCTTCAACATCTATGTTCATGACATGCATACAAAAACAGCTGCTGAATGTGTCCAATATGCCGATGACACTAGCATATACCGCCATTCCAAACCAAAACAACTGAAAGAATGTGTGGATCAAATAACCAAAGACATCGATGATCTACAGATTTGGTCAAAAGAGACAAACCTGATTTTCAACGCCAAAAAGACAAAACCAATGTTGTTTTCCACCAACCAAATGGCAAAGAAACACCAGCTCACTTTTGAGATCAAATCTTCAGATGCCAAAGTAATCGAACAAGTCTCTTCTTTTAAACTCTTAGGAATAACCTTTAGTGAAGATCTAAAATGGAACCTTCACGTCAACAAAGCTACAACATGAGCATATGCAACTCTAACAACTCTGACACTCCTAAAAAGATATTTGCCATTCAACCTAAGAAAACAGCTTGCTGAATCTCTTGTTTTAAGTAAACTCGATTATGGTAACGCTATAATTAACAATGCACCCGTCTATCTTTTTAATAAATTGCAAAGAGTGCAAAATGCCACAGCCAGCTTTGTTAGAGGACCATACATCGCCACAACATCGTATCCACGTTCGAGCATGAAGCCTCAAAATTATTTAACGATCTACCACCGTCGTGTCGTAAAAGTATAAACTACAAAAGTTTTTGCAAAGCAACCAGGACATATATATTAGAGAAAGCATTAGCAAAAAGTCTATATAAAAAAATAATAAATAAATAAATTCTAAAATAGTGGAACTCATGTTATTCGAAATCTCGTTATTTTCCAATCTACCAATCTCATCCAATCTGTTCTTTTCATGCCTCAACTCATAGCCTTCATAATTCACATCTTAGTATTCGAATTGCATGGGTTCTATTGTTAAAAAAAAAAGAAAAAAAAAGAAATATGTAAAAATTTGTTTATATTTTTTTTTCATTCAACACTTACGCATATATTACTGCTTATCTTACGCTATTTCAGTAGAATAGCCAATTATAAATATTTTGGAACTGAAATATAATCCGTTATTATTATTATTATTATTATTATTATTATTATTATTATTATTATTATTATTATTATTATCTCTGAAAGTTTGTATTTAACGTACGGTATAGTAACATCCATTACGGGATTTTCGAACGTTTAAATTAAACGAATATTTCGAATGTTTTTCTACATTCAAATGTTATCTTTTGATTGAAAGCTATCAAGACGAACGTGTACAAGAAAGAATCATTATGAGATTGTCGAGAATGATCGTCGAATTTATCGAACAAATTTATCGACATATATTTAGAAGTAAACACCAACACTCATTTTAGACTGAAGTATATCATTTTGACTAAATTAAAATTACTTTAATTACTAAAACGAAAAACCATATAACATAAATAAGTAAGATGTTCTTCAGTTTCCAGTACAGTATACATTTCTGCTATTATACCTTACATTTTTTCTTCCACTCGTTAATTCGTTTAATAATAATACAATATCCTTCGTTTCATTTCTTCGTTCATCTCGCGAATCAATTTTTACGAAAACAAAATCAGATTTGTTTACATTTTAAAAACCCTCGTTTTTTTCTGCATCATACGACGGGTGGTAAACATACTAATAATTTCTCAACAACAAACAATATTATTCTTTATGATGATGATTGATTATCATCAACACTACCCCCTACCCCCCCCCCCCCCCCTTCCCTTCTACAACCCTACAACCTTCAACCCATTGTAGGTTTTTATACTGTATTTAACACAGCCAAGTATTTTTAGCCTATCCATTTTGTGTGTGATGTATGATTTCTTATCAAGTTGCTGTTTTACTGCATCATGTGAATTTTACGGGAGCCTATTAATGATTGTTACCGGCTTTGTTGTTTTGGAATCCCCATTTCGAATTTAAGCCTTGGTGCTTATCTTGGTTCTATATTAGAAATGTTAGGGCACATGACATTTATTGAGTGCTATTTTACATTCTAAAAGTGTTTTTTCTGGTTTTGATGATTATGTACTTGCTTCTGTTCTATGCGATTTCTTTCTTTTTAGATTAGAAAATTTAGTATAAATAAAAATTAAGAAAAAGAAGAAGAAGAAATTGGCCAAACATGGTTTTATATCATTGGCAACAGCAATTGAGAGATCATTTGATAAATTCATAGAACAATGACACTGTGGTTGTATCTTGAGCAGGTATAATCTTTTTACAATTCATAATTCATTTCACATTTGATTCAGGTATCCTGGGCAAAGGAATAATTTTACGATTTCACTCAATAGTTGGAAAATATATATAACAAAACATTTTTAGGTTGTACTCTTATATTTGTTATCATAATCCTTCAGAGTGGAACCGTAAAATGTTTTTACCCGGGATACTAAATTTTTGTGGCTGTTTTCAAGAAACTTAAAGTTCTCCCCTCATCATGATGATTGAATATACAACACCCCTTATCCCTTCACCCAACACCGCCAGCCGGAGTTATAGGTTTTTATACAGTACTTAAAACATCCCAGAGTTTTTGTTATTATATATATGTTGTTTGTTTTGTTAGTGAATGTCTTTACATTCTAATCTTTACACTGATCACATCTACCTATTCTATGATGGTTCTCTCTAAGTCATTCCTGTATATATATATCATATATTAATTAATTTACTACTGTTTGTTGTTTTTGATTGTTGTTTGTTTTATATATTCTGTCAGTGGTGGGAGAGGGGAGGGAGTGTGCAATGTGTGATTTCTTTCCAAGTTGCTGTTTTGCTGCATGATGTGCATTTTAGGGGAGCCTTAAAAACGTTTTTACTGGGTTTATGTTTGTCGTTTTGAAATCTTCAGTTTGAATTTAAGCCATGGTGCTTATCTTGAATATTTAGTGCTATTTTACATTCTGAATGTATTTTTTCTTGCTTCTTTTCTATACGATTTCTTTCTTTTTAGATTAAAAATATAGTGTAAATAAAAATTATGAAGAAGAATATTGAATGTGCCAATCATGGTTTTACATAATCACGGTGTTTTTACACGGGATACTATCTTCTTATACTAATACGCAATCTTGCTGTTTTCTTACCTAACTTTTAAAGAAAGAACGTTAGGTAAAATTTCTCGGGAAGTTCGTCAATGGATGTTTGTTTTTTTCCGTATTAGCATATGAAACTCATTCCCATTGTTTTTGCTTCCACATATGCAATTTCGAACGACATTCGAACGTCGACTCTATTGACAATAAAATTAAAACAAAAAGAAATTCAGTTCACGAAGAAAACAACAGCGAACCTGGTGTTTACGAGCAAAGTAAAAAGTTTTAGAAAAGTAAGTCGAAAGCGAAAGATCTTGATTTTACATGGTTTTTCCACATTATTATTTAGAAGTGGTAGAGTACACAAAGAGATAAGAAGAGAATTACAAAAAGAAAAGTTTAATAAAGGTTTGTAATATCAGATTTTAGTAATAGCTAGATATGAATATAGCCAACACCACCGATGAATATCATAGCTATATATATATAGGCTAGGCTACAGAGCGTTTATTTACTTTTTTGACCTTCCATAGACATTAGAAGGGCGGCAGGAGAGCTTAGTATAAGAAGATAATAAAAGGTTTAAACAGTAGGTTTATAATTTCTGTTTTCTTTTATTTTAGAGCATATATAGCTATAGATATTTTGGAGATCATACTGTTCATTTTTTTACAGGTTTCAACCTTATCTAGCAGAGTTTGGGAGCATTTTTGAGGCACCTAGCTATTATGTTTTGAGCATTTCATGCAGTTTTTAGAGGTGGTCAATTTGTTTTACAGCCACAAATTCAGCAGCAGGCGCGGCCTGTTCTTCAGCGTAGATTTGAACATGAAGATATTGCTGACGCGCGCCATCATGATATTAATAATGATGCTAACCAAATAGGAAATAGGGTTGATAATTTAGTTTTACAGCCCATACAGTATAACGTACAACCCCAAAGACATATTGCTGTGCCACGCCGTATTAGGAGGAGAGCTCCACGTGCATTGCTTATTTTTTTTTCGTGTTGCCAGACGGCCTCAAAATCTCCCAGAAGAACATTATTTGGGTGCCATGAATCAGGTATGTAGTTTCTGTGCAGCCTTAAAATTTGTTGAGGAAGATTGTTTTAAATGTTGTCACAATGACAAGGTTCATCTTGATGACTTCATTTATTTAAATGACCTTAAGGATCTCTTAGTAGGTAATACCGTACAGGCTACAAATTTCAAAAAAAACATACGGAAATTTAATAGTTCTGTAGCATTTGCATCAAAGGGTGCTAAACTGGCTACACCTGTAGGCCGTGGACCTCCAGTCTTTCGTATAAATGGTCAAGTATGTCATAGAATAGGTAATCTGCATCTGCAGCAAGGTATCCCTCCTTGCTATGGCCAGTTGTATATCCATGACGGTGTTGAAGCATTTAACCATCGAATGGCAAGACCAGAAAATCAAGATTGTTTGCCCGAAGTAATGGAAACATTACAAAATATAATTATCAGAGAGAGTCCTTATGCTGCAGCCTATAAATACATGGGAGAGGTTGAAGCTGAAGAGCAACAACTAGCCGAACTTGAAAATCGTCTACCCTCACAGGTTTATAATAAAATTCAGATTTTTGTGTTTGATACATTTAAATATGTCAACACATACAATGTGTATATATTTTTATAGGTCAAAATGCATCTGAGAGTTGGTGGCGATCGACGGCGATATAATTTGCCTCTCCATGAAGAAGTTGCAGCTATCTTTGTTGGTGATGACGGTGCACCACCTTTGGCCAGAGATATAGTTATTTATCCTCGAGATCAGCCATTACAGGATATGCGATCAAACTCACCACATGTGGATCCCATGGTTTATCCTGTTTTTTATCCAAGAAGGGAAAGTGGTTGGGCAATTGACATGAACCATTATGCTGAGCATGCAACTGCCACTAGAAGCCGCTTAACCATGTTGCAGTATTATACGTATAGGTTTGCATTCAGAAATGTTTTCAACCCTATCTTGAAAGGTAAGAAGTTATTTCAACAGTTTGCTGTTGATAATTACTGTAGAGTTGAAGCAGATCGTTTGAGTTATATTCGTCACAATCAATCAGCTCTGCGCGTGGAACAGTATCGTGGATTGATTGATCACCTGGCTAACGTTGCTGAAAATGAAGGGCTTAATGCTGGTAGACCTGTGATATTACCATCTTCTTTTCAGGGTAGTCCCCGTGCCATGCAACAAAATTATCAAGATGCAATGGCTGTGGTGACCAGGATGGGGAAACCAGATTTATTTTGCACCGTCACTTGTAATTCGAAGTGGAAGGAAATAACTGAAAATTTAGATAATGAGCCCGCACATTTTCGACTTGATTTGGTTGCCCGTGTTTTTAATTTAAAATTGAAACCCTTTTAATTGATATCAATAAACATGGGGTTTTGGGGAAAACAATTTCCCATTTGTATGTGATTGAATTTCAAAAAAGGTCTTTACCTCATGCACATATTTTGATTCATTTAGCCCACGAAGACAAACTACAGAATGCACACGATGTAGATGACTTAATTTGTGCAGAAATTCCAGATACAAAAATTGGAACCTGAGTTGTTTAATATCATCAAAACCTGTTTGATACATGGACCCTGCGGTAACTATAATGCAAATGCTGTTTGCATGGATGACGATGGAAATTGTACAAAAAACTTTCCTAAATCTTTTTGTGATGCAACACAGATGAATGTCAATGGATATCCCATCTATCGTCGACGAAATGATGGTTGAACAGTTAGGGTAAAGACGTGGATCTTGATAACCGTTGGGTAGTACCATACTGTCCTTGGTTGTCAAAAAATATAATGCACACATCAACATAAAAGCATGTACTTTTATTAAAAGTGTTAAGTATTTGTTTAAATATGTGTACAAAGGTCATGACAGGGCTCGTGTTGTAATTAACGAAACACTGCAATATGATGAAATTAAAACTTTTTTAGATGCTCGCTATGTGAGTGCACCAGAAGCTTTGTGGAGACTTTTTGAGTTTCCAATGCATGACAAATCTCACTGCAATCAAGCGATTGGCTGTCCATTTACCTAACTTTCAGCAAACATATTTCAGGCCAGGTCAGGAGGAAGCTGCTGTTGAAAGAGGATGATTAAAAAATACTCATTTGACAGCTTGGTTCAAACTCAACGAAGAAAATCCAGAAGCAAGACAGTATCTGTATATGGATATACCATACCATTACACTTTTAATACTAAAGACGGAAAATGGAAAAAGAGAAGTAAAGTTCAAAAACCTATTGTTGCTCGGTTGTATAATGCTAGACCGACTGAAAGGGAAATATTTTTTCTTCGGGTCTTATTGTTACATGTTCCAGGAGCAATATCATTTGATAATTTACGAACATTTAATGGTGTTGTTTATAATACTTTCAGGGAAGCGTGTTTGGCCAGAAATCTCCTTCAAGAGATGAAGAATGGAGAAATACAATGGAAGAGGCAGCTACATTTCAAAGATGTTTCTTCGGCATAATTTGCGATTCATTTTCACATGAAAAATATGTTTATTTTGAATTGTAAGCTATAGTTTAAGTTGTCAAATGTCAGTTGCTGCAAAACATGCGCTGTAATAGTAAGTAACAAAAAACATAACAGAAAAAGATACAGCTATCAGGAATGCCTCCCCATTGTTTTCGGTTGAAAGTTGGTGCTATTGTTATGCTTTTAAGCATAAAATGTAATAAAACCCGTCTTACTGTTCGGCAACTTTCGCAACTTCAACAAATAAAAGTATAAGATAAAAAATGCAACTTTTTTCAGGGGGTAATTTTGAAAAATTTTCCTTGAAAAATGTACCAAATTACGATTTTTTCAACAGGAAATCTATTGTAAAACATAATTTTATAACGACGTAGCTGGATTCTCTTTATTGAGTAAATAAGCTTAGTAAATATAGGAAAAAAGTATTATATTAATGAAGAAAAAATTCTCTCGCGCTTTGGATTTTCCATTACCTCAGATGAAATACGTCGTTTCAAACAGTCTGTAATGGAGCAAGAAACGATCTTGCCTGAATTACCTAACGGATCCTTTGTACAATGGAGCGCAGACAATGTGGATCACAACTCTGTAACTTTGGATGGTAAAGGAACTTTTCATGGAATGGCAATGTTAACATCTATTACCCCAGCAATACCTATGGATAAATTCAAGGCTATTAGACGACTTAGCAAACATAAACAAGTCGGTGAATTAGTGAGAAATAAGGGCATACCAATAATAGAATATTCCGGCTCCACAAAACCTCCCTCAATCCTGAAGTTTAAACCATATACTGTTTTAGAGGCTGCTAAAATATTAGACAAGGATTTTTATTATGAATTACTATGGCTTAGTAGCAGAAATGTAAGCAAAACTCAAGCTCAAAATCCTAACTGGTCCGGTTTTATGCAAGAAGTTTTCTCTTCTAATGAAGTCTTTACACAACCAGCAAAGAACTACTCACACTCGTCTTTAATTATGTTACCACTTATTGACATGAATCCTTCTGATTTAACATGTATATATTCAACATATATTCAACATTAACATTAATTCAACAATATTCAGTTTATTGAAGGTCAAGCTAGTCAATTAGGAGTCGTCACTCCTTGCATAACATTCGATCAACCTTTGTGGTATAAAGCAAACATTTAGTTTGTGTAGCTGCATGCAAGAACTGCCGTAGAGACTGTAAAAATGCAGAGGTTAGATATCAGTATTATTAATTATTTTTAATTAAATAAAAATATTGTGTTTATATCTGTTTGTTACACCTTATAGTTTCTTAATCATCATTTGTATATCATTTGTATTATATTTTACCAGGTACTAGATGAAGAAGCTGAGTACGATATCGATGCCTGGGAAGATCGAAACATATTCGATTTAATTGAGTCAATTTGAAGTTCTTATTTGACTTTGCAACTATAAAGACTTAAAGACTTTGTTTATTTATGTGTATTTTTTATTTTGATTTGTTAAATAAGACACATTTTTCATTTGCTCCACATAAATTACCCCCTGGAATTTTTTCTTCATTAATATAATACTTTTTTCCTATATTTACTAAGCTTATTTACTCAATAAAGAGAATCCAGCTACGTCGTTATAAAATTATGTTTTACAATAGATTTCCTGTTGAAAAAAATCGTAATTTGTTACGTTTTTCAAGGGAAATTTTTCAAAATTACCCCCTGAAAAAAGTTGCATTTTTTTATCTTATACTTTTATTTGTTATATAGCATGTTTTAAATCACATTTAAACATATTATTTAAGTAAAATGTTGTTTCTAACAGAGAAAACAACCACTCTTCATAACAACCATTTGCGTTTTCACCACCTGATAAGTAACCCCAGTTTTAGGTACTTTATACTTACGTGGGGAAAGTGGGTTTTTTTTCTATGAAAACCTATATATTTGGGCAACTTTAAAAAAAAAAGCTTTGTAACGATTTGTTCCTAGTTAAACCACTCAACCCCTGCACTATTTTACAGGATACAAAGCAAATATCTTTTCGGAGTGGCTAATGAGGCTTGGTTGCATGAACAGAGTAGCATCATTAGCAAAATGAGTAGGCAGGAAAAATGTCTGCTCGGCGGGGATGGACGATGTGATAGCCCAGGTCATAGTGCCAAATATTTGACATATTCTTTTCTTGACAAAAAAAACAACAAAATTTCTGCCATGGTCATAACACAGTGTACGGAATCAGGTAATTCAAATTGCATGGAAAAATTTGCATTCGAAAAAGTTTTGAATGAACTGAAATCAAATGGTATCATCATCGACCAGATAACAACTGATCGTCATATCCAAATAAAACAATACATGAGGGAATCTCAACAGGATATTGATCATCAATTTGACATGTGGCATGTCTGCAAAAATATAAAGAAAAAAGTGGTGGCAGCAGCTAAGAAAAAATCAAATATAGCACTACACAATTGGATAAAATCAATTTGTAACCATTTCTGGTGGTCGTGTGGAACATGTAATAACGATGAACAGTTGCTAAAAGAAAAGTGGATAAGTATTCAATTTCACATTCAAAACAAGCATCAATGGACAGGAAACACTATGTTTCACGCATGTTCCCATGGCGAACTTTCCCAAAACAAAGAATGGTTACCACCTGATTCTGATGCTTTCCGTTCTCTTCAAACTATCGTGCTTGATAAGTCTCTTTTGTCCGATATGAAGCATTTTACAAAATTTTCCCTTTATAATAAGTGGGTACCAAAAAGCAGTCATTTTTCTTATCATGGGATGATCGCTCGTAGTCAATTAGCTGCTATCGATTTTAATAGTGGAAGTGACTTAAACCAGGCATAGACGTTGGAAGGTGAAAAACGATTTAATATAAATTTTTCAAAAGCGACACGTAACTGGTCTGCCAAACCGATAAAAGAACAAAAAGATCGCACAGTTTTTAAAGATATGGTTGCCCGCTCCAAAGATGTTCTGGAGAAACATATTAAACTTCCCCTTCAAGTAATATTGCCAAACCTTCCTGAACGCATAGCACCTGTAGACAAACCAGACAAAGTTGATACTATTAAAAAAAACAGTCAAGATTTAAAGTCATATAGAACAGCTGATATTGTTATACATCTCTTTCACTTTCTTGATATCCCACGTAAACACCGTATTTCTCTGGAAACGTCTCAATTATTTTCGAAATTACACAAGATGGTATCACTCTCCGATTGCCTTTTCCCAAATGTTGGAAAATCTACCATATAAACTGTTTGTAGGCTGCATATCGATAAGATTTATTTGAAGTTTTTTTTTCAATATGATCTCCTCTAATCTTATGAAAACTAACTAGCACATTTCGAAGAACAGTCTTGTTTAAGCATAGAGTGCTGAATTCCTGTGACATTGTAACGCAAGTTTGATCTAAGATATAAAAAAATCGGGAAAAGTAAGTGAGTGAACGATGAATGATCAATGCTGTTTTTCAAAGACAAAAGTTAAAATGAAAAAATGAAAAATAAAAATTATTCATATTTTCAAATTTTTCATAATCTATTCCTTGAACTTCTTTACAACATAAACAATCAATTTCCCTAGACTCTGCCACACATTTCCTACATTCACACCAACTTAAGCTTCCAACACTATTTGGCTTTGTGTGAGACACATCGGACAACGCTGATGATAATGTTGACATTTGTGTTTGTCGCTGCTCCTTGGCTTTTGGCTCGAACTTATATGGCTCTAAGCCAGCAAAAACTTTCAACCACTCCTTAACAAGAGATTCATCACTAGAAATCTCATCATCATTACTACTTGAACTTAAGTTATCGGCCATACTGATGAAGAAAGCGAATTAAACAAGCACTTGTTCAGTAAATGATATTAGTGAAACTTCTCCAATGACGTCACACGCATTTCTGAGTTAATCTAGACGGGGCTTTTTAAAAAACTGAAAAACTAAATATCTTCGAAACTACACCTTCAACTTTGAAAATTCCAATGCAGAATTGTTACATATTTTTACAGCTTTAATACTATATAACATTTGTAAATACGATACCAGTCCTTTAATGAACAACTTAATAAAATTATTTGTGCTGATGTCATCATTTTAATTCGATCAGATACAATGCGCTTTGTTCTTGGAATCACATCCAGTCCCTACTAACAACTAAGCTAACTAATTTCCACAACATTAAAAGTAACTTAAAAAATTGCCTCTTAGCTTCTTACTAATTCCATTCCTACTATCCACACTCCTGGTCAACTGTTTGTCCTGTGTTTGGTGTCGTCTGGTGCGTCCTGTTCCTTGTCCACCTGTAATTGTCCCAAGGGGTGGCCATTGCCTTTGTCTTAGTTTTTGCTAGTAGCAATGGTCTCCCTCCTTTAGCATATATATATTTTATTTTATTTTATTTTTTTCTTTGAAACTTGTAATTTTTCTGATCTGATTAAATGTATATATTATGCTATTGGTAAATAAATTGATTAATTGATTAATTGATTGATTGAAGATAATCCAATGAACCATACAGTATAGCCGAAAGAAACTTTACATTTCCACATCAGATCATTAGCTGTCACTATCAAATAATGTTGAAGACAATGACTTCATGTAATTAAATTGTAATTCAACAACCATGTAATTAAACCTATATATTCGACCTCACATTCCAAAGGTCATCGTCATGAGCTATATAGGTTTTGAACAACCATGAAGCTTCTTATTATCCTTTTCCTCATTAAAATTATTTGCCCGAACTGATATTTTTAAACTTCATGTAACAGATAAAACTTTACACAAAAATCTTTTTCATTTTCATGTAAAAACTCATTCCTTTGCAGGTGCATAAATTTCTTTCATGTTGTACTGTATATATACCAAATATATACCTTAAAGTGCTAAGAACATTTCACTGGAAAATGATTTCACGTATTCTCAAAATTTAATACTTGTGAAAGAAAAGGAATACTTTTTGCTTCACTGCCTGTCAACGTATGCATGGTAATATTTAATGTAAAAAAATATGAAGACTAATTATTTCGAAAATTCACGAAATTAAATTCCTGGGAAAAGTTTACTTTATCTCGATTCGCGAAATTAAATTTGCACGAAAACTGCTACTATGGATCAGAAACTTTCGGCATCGAACTTTCATGAATAAATTTATAACAACTTATGGAACTTAACAACCTTGTATCCAACACTTTCTTTGGTTTTTCAGACATCACATAACAAAACAGACACGAAACCTCAAAAATTAGGATGTTGATACAAAGTTTGTACTTGAATATAAAGTTTACCATAAGGTTTTTTGAAAATTAGCTTATGGTATGCACTTTGGGCCGGGCGGGCACAGGGATGTCCGCACTATTAACATTTGCTGGACAATTTTTACTTTGATGTTCCTTCTTAAGACTTAAGACATAAAAAACAACGATGTTCATTGTAAATAACAGACTTTCTTGCTTCACTTTCCTTAAATATGTGACAATTTATCTCATTTAGCTTTATCTCATTGAGGATTTTTGTCATGATGACTGGAACAAGCTACAGCCCATATGCCTTAGCCTTTATCCCTACCGCATTCAAACACCTAACCTGACCTTCAATTCTATCATACAAAACGCGTACAACCTTAAAATGTCAACCACACTATTAACATGCTCCAAACTCAACAGATTATTCATGTGAGACGATAAAATTATATGTTGAACCGTTTTGCCAATAAATCCATCACTACCATTTAATAACTCCATCACTGCACGATAATAAATCCATCACTACATGATAATTTTCACCAGACCAACTAACACCACTTACCAATTCGGCTGCAGGACGCAAGTTTAACAAATCATTTAAGTTTTCCACGTCAGTCAAAGAGTTAATGTCATGCACAGCACTCGTGAAAATGTCAATAAAATATTTCCTTTGTATAGGATGCCATTATATTTTTTAAAGTTTAATCGATGGTAGATTTACATTTCCGCTGAAAGCCAAATCTTCTGATGATAGAGTTATGAAAAAGATAAGTTACATCACGTTAATGATCTATTAAAAGTTTTATTCAATTTTAAAACAATGGCATGCCACTAAAAGATATAATCTGAAGTCACCTATTTTAAAAAGACAGTCTAAGTAACAGTTAGCTTATTTAGATTTGAACTAATCACGTCAGTTGGGAGGAGCAATAGACTTCCATATATAGCTAGGTAATTTATGCTTCACTTTCGCGTTTTTTTGGTAGTTACTCCATCTCTTTCATATCTCTATGTTCTTTTTCCGATGAATGTTTTTTAAATGCTAATTCCTCAACAAGTAGACTGTTTCAAAATCAATTTTTTTTTAGATTTTATCTATAAATTATAAATTTTTCTTCTTCACTTTGTTTTGTATATTTTCTTGCTATTCGATATGTTCGTGCATTTTGTCATGTAACGTCGTTAAGTTGAGTTTAAATCAATAAATTTATGCTTCATGATATCATCGTCAATGATCGGGGAGTTGTCCGTCGGGGAGTTATCCGTCGGGGAATTGTCCGTCGGGGAATTGTCCGGATACCTTTTAAATGCTAATTCCTCAACAAGTATACTGTTCAAAATCAATTTTTTTTTAGATTTTATCTATAAATTATAAATTTTCTTCTTCCACTTTGTTTTGTATATTTTCTTGGCTATTCGATATGTTCGTGCATTTGTCATGTAACGTCGTTAAGTTTGAGTTTAAATCAATAAATTTATCTTCATGATAATCATCGTCAATAAATTTAGTACTATCAACAATTCTTCTGAATGAAAGGATATAACCAGCTCGACTTTTTCTGCTTCTGTAATAAATTCTTGCTTTCAATAACTAACAAATTATTTATTACCATTGAAATAATATTTTCGTAAGTTATTTTTGTTTTCTCATTAACTTCCGGCTCGGAAGACCATATGTTGGGGAAGAAACCGGATGGAAGATATAACATACTTGTGTCTTTACGCAGAGGACTGTATCTGCCGTTTTAAAATATTTACAACATCCATTTACACATGTAACTAGACCCAGGCTCCGATAGCGTGGAGGGATTGACTCAAATGGTATAATTGTTTGTTTGATAAATTTTTTTTTCAGCTACGAGCATTGAATCAAATGTCACGCGAGTAAAAAGCAACCTGAAGCAATAATTCAAAACTATTGATATCAGATATTTTTCCACACGATTTTTTCATACATTTCATCAGACATTAACAACGGTTTGTGGACAGCCTCTATTCCAATGTTTTGCGGAATCAGCCTACAACCGTGGACACAAAATCTTGGAATTACAGGCGGACGTACAAACGCAAATGAAAGATCAGCTGCTATCTCGCTGACCAAAAATATATGTAGGGTCTTCACTTGACTGAAGTTAAATTAAGATGACTTAATTAAGAAGAAGTACGTTTAGACAGAAGTATAGTGAACTAAAAGTAATAATTATTGATGAAATATCAATGGTGTCTAACAAACTCTTGCTGTACATTCATCAGAGATTATGTGAGATATTTGGCTGCACTCAAGATCTACCATTCGCAGGAATATCAGTGATTGCTTGTGGTGACTTTTATCAATTACCACCCATTCAGCAAAAACATGTGTTTTCAGAATTTAATGATCACATGTAAGTAAAGGTTGTAGCTACCTAATGGATGATGTACACGTTAATTAAGTTAAATGTTATTTTCATTGAGGGATTGCAGAACTTCAGAAGTTTTTCACGACGACTAAAATGACTGATCAGTTACATGCTTAAAGGTAATGTAAACAGACCATAAAGATCTGATATTCCTTTCATATTTTTCTGTTTTTGTAATTTAAGTTTGAATGGGTGCACTATAATAAAATTTATAATACACTTTTTAGTTTATACTTTTGAAGTTGCTTAGAGAATGTTCAATATTGGCTCTTTCTTGTTAAAAATGATGATGCAAATTTTACTAGAAAAATATTATGGCTTAAAAGCATTGATACGAATAACGATCTTATCGTCATTGCAAAAATATTCCTGAACGTTTTGACTGTTTTCCGTAACATTTTGTTCATTTTTAGTAATATTTCCATCAGTAAATTTTTGCGTCAGCTAGTTTCCAACAAAACAAAACAAGAAATGGTGTGCATATATACAAATCGTTAGGGAGTTAAATTAAATTTATGTTTCAACTTAAGCCTGGTTTAGACATATGACACGAACACAACAGTAGGAAGCATGTGCAGAATCTCCATATTTATGTTTTAATGATATTACTTTATCACCAAAGAAAAATCTAGTTCGCATACTCACAAACATACACAATTCTTGAGTTTACATTGCTTGAATTATCCGAATAAATTAGCTGAAGGGAACACTTAAAATGGTTGGAGAAAATGATTGCCGAAGTAACTGCCCAGCACGCAAAGACACGTCCTCTGCATGTCCTGAGCACATCCGCTATTGGGCACATATGTAATACCGGTGTACGTCTTTCGAAGACATCCTCAGGAAGTCCTAAAACAGTGTCCAGAGGACGTCTGAAGAGAACGCTCTTGGGATATCAATTTCGGACATCATCTGGACATCCTCTACAATTTCTCCGGAGGACATCCTTCTATTGGGCACATATGTAATACCGGCGGACGTCTTTCTAAGTCCTCCTCTGGAAGTCCAAAAACAGTTTCCAGAGGACGCCTTTTGAGGACGTCCTCTGTTGAGTACATAATGTAATACCGGGTGACGTCCCTTGGTGACGTCCCAAGTTGGCCAATGCAGGATGTCGTCCAGAGGTCCAAACACATGATCGTGAGAACAGGTTGAAAGAAACACATGATCACGAGAACAGGTTGAAAGAAATCCTCTGATTAGTGATTTACCAGACATCTTTACGCCAAAAAGGAAACTTTACTTATAAGGAAAGAAAAAAGACTGATAAATAATTTCACAAAATATTTTTATAACAAATCCACGAGTTCTTAAAATACTCAACAATTCATTTATGCAATTTCTAGCACAATTGTTACTTGTGGCCCATGACGCAAGGTCAGCAGGCATAGTATTTTGATGGTCTTCCTAATTTTCATGAGATTCTGAATCAATATAACGTATGTGAACTAAATTTTCATAGATATCATCTTCAGGATCTGGGACAACAGCAACTAGTTCGTTGGTTTTGCTCAAGATTTGATTAGATCGATCTTTTAATCTTTGCAAGTCATCTATCGCCCATCATATAAAAAACAGTTAACGAAAACACAAATACAATCAAATGATAACTGTTTCTGTTTTGTGTTGTAGAGATATTTAAGGATCAGAACTTTCCACGCATACAAATTCAAAAATATGAAATAAACAAATATAAATAAACAAACAAATAACCTCTTCAATCTGTGGATTTTAACAGGTTAATCATATCCGGAAATTCCACTTCAAACGAATAAATGAATAGATAATAAAACAGAGCTTTGCTGTTGTTATGACAACGTTGTTATGAATATGTATATGAGTTACATCGAAACTAATACATTGGATATACACCATTCCGGATATTTTAACTGAATGTTCTACGAGAATCCACTGATTTACTATAACAACGCTACGATGGTACAGAACTTACCAAAAATATTTTTCTTTTTAACAAAAAACATTCATCTTGTTCATCGAGAATCGACAATACTTTCTGGAACGCTCCACAAGTAAATCAATTTCAAAAAAATTCTTTGCGACATCAGATCTAAACTCGTGTCTTGAAAAAAAGTTATTAAATCACTATTTATCGATCGATTACCTTTTCTGATTAAAGACCGTAATAAGATTGAGTTCCACTTAATTTTAGCGTTTTGTTGAAAAAATTGATTATGACAAATATTGTATTTATTCCAAGAGCCTTTTGAAAATTTCTTAGCGACTTTCTTAACGATCGCTTGAACTCAAAAGTATTATGATTTCTTTATATCGATTAACCAGAGGTCGGCCTTTAAGTGGGATTTTCACTTTAAAAAATAGTACGCGTTCGTAGCGTACCACAGAGCATTATGTTATGAATTCCAAATTAAACGTCATGTGGATATCTTATTACAGTACAGTATAACCCCGTTAAGTCGGACTCTCAGGGGACCGAAATAATCGGTCTGACTTATCGGGAGTCCGACCTATCCGAACTTCGTCTTAAGTCAGACTCTACTTATTTAGATCCAAGGGGGACAAGGTTTTAGTCCGACTTAAAGAAAAGTCTGACTTAAACCGTGTCCGACTTAACGGGGTTATACTGTATTGACGTCCTCAGGATGTGTCTTTTGGGGCGTCCATAAGACAGCCATTTTTGAACTGCCTGAGGACGCCTCAATTGGAGCGTCTTGGGGACATACTATGGGAAACATCCAGATGAATATCTAAATTATACGTCATACGGGCGTCTTTTCTGACACTTACAAAGGATTTTCAAAATATATGGTCCTATGGATGTCCGCACTACGTCCGTCCTTACTTGGGCATTTGGTGACGTGCTAAAGACGTCCATATTACATCCGTCCTATCCAGGACTTTAACTTCCGTCCATAGGACACTCACCTTTGGTCCGGGACGTCGGGACGGTAATAGGACCAAAAGCGGACGTCCTCAGGAAGTCCTGTGCTTGCTGGGTGGAGGTTTGATTTAACAAGTAATTTCTAAAAAGGAAGTATTATGGTAGATTCAAGGGACACAAGAAAATAGTTTGAGATATTATACAATATAGCCAGAAAGACAATCTTTGCAAGGGATGAATTTTAAACATGAAAACGGAAAGTATCTTTGTGTATATACAGTTTTTATGTTAAGTTTTTAATAAATTTTGCAAACATTTACTTTTTGAAATTGATGAATGAATGAAATTGTGCAAACATTTATTTTCGGGAATTTATTAATGACTGAAATTTTGTGGACTCTCGCGCATAATTTTCACGAATCAATATTATTTCAAAAATTTTGCGTACATTAATTTTCGCGAATCAGTCTTTCCGAAAAAAATTGCGAACATTTATTTTTGCGAAAAGGATCAACATTCGCGAAATTCGCGAAAATAATGATCGCATTTATAAAATTCTTTTCGGGCTGTACTGAATATGTGTGTGGAAAAGGTTTTGCAATAAATTCTACAAAGCTAAGATAAAATAGTTTTCATTCTGATCCATGTACGTGGCTGGCATCGCTTTGCAATCTTTTTTCCTTAGTGAATGTCTAGCTTTAAATCCTAAACTCCATATTGCTCACCTTACCGTACTGACTAAACAACGGAACCACCTGAGACGATCTGAACCGAGCTAAGACGATCTGAGACGAACTGAAACCACCAAGAGATGAGCTGAGACGAGCTGAGACGAGTTGAATCCACCACGGAGAAAAAAAATCAACCCCCTCTTTTCGGCTGCTGGATGTTTCGAGTGTCGGTGGGAATCGTCCTAGCAAAGAAGATATTTATTTAGAAAAAACTTAAAAAAAAACTATGTTATTCGAGATGTATAATACCGAATATAAAAAAAAAAACATTTTAAGGATCTTTTTGTCACGTAATCTGTTGATTGAATTATGTTTTTATAAACTCAGAATCCAACTACTTAATACAAGTCAACTTTGACCCAGCCATGCCGTTTCAGTTTTCAGTCGTTTTAAGACGAAAATAAATTTGGCCACATGACAAGATCTTCATCACCTGATTTTCGAACGTTTATTTCATGGTCACGTGACAATAAAGCTGGTGGTTTTACGACTGGAACGGAAGTCCAAGCAGCTCACTCTCGAGAAGATGTTTTCCGTACAGATTTGAACAACAAAAAAGTTTTTAACAAAAAATATATATTCGTGGTTTCGTGGTTTTAGTGTTCCCACTCCTCCAAAACTTGTCTATGAGGTCTATGAGGAGGAGTGTTTTCTATAGAAATAGCAAGCAATGTCGCCTGCAGTTTCAATAAAAATCACTCCTCTACAGAGACTTTTTGAAGATTTCGCCTACTGACTTATGCTGCAATACTACAATGACTCTGAAACAGCAGTAGATTTTCCAATCAATTCTTTTGAAAAAACTTTCAGAAATTGTAAATAATTTACTATTAAAACATTTTCACCAGCAAACCGAATTTGTTTGTTGAAAATAAATATAATTTTGATAACAGAAAGATAAAAAAATTTAGAGAAAATTTGCTTCAGCAGCAGCGATTATAGCCGAGCCGATAAATAGCCAAAATACCTTAGAAGAATTACACAACTGCTTGAAAAGATCATTGAGATTACGTAGCAATATGCAATCAAATGCATCCAATTACTCGTCAACCGTACAGATATGTGTTACGACATTGTCAAGAGTCGACAACCAAGCAAGAACACCCTTTATCATTGCATTGACTCTGGTTTCAGTTCCAGCTGCATGTGAAAACTTTCTTGTTTTGTATTTATTCATTACCAGATCGCTCTTACGAAATTCATCCAACAAGTTTCTGGTTTCCTTAGCAATCGGCGATTTAATACTTGGTTTAATCCTAGGACCACTAGATATCATTCAAATATCTAACATTATGAAACATCAAAGTTGTGAGCTTGAAACTGTGGGCAATTTATGTATATCACTTATGGGGATTTCTGGTACTACTCTTGGATGCATTGCCTTTGACCGATACGTACAGATAAGGTATTATATCCATTACAAAAGTATCATGAAGGGAAAACGATTGGCAATTATGCTACTACTGCCATGGCTTATTCCACTCATTTTGTTAGGCATAAAATTATCTGATCCAGTCGTTAACACTGCAGTAATAATTCTCGTGATTGTAACTATATACATTACAATTTTGGTTTGCTATCTGTTTTTGAGCAAAAGTGTGCGTTCTTCTACCACCATGTCTATTCGAGGAAGAATAAGAAACATGAAAGCTGTACGAATGATTGGTTTCATAATAACAGCTGCCATTATGTTGTCATTACCAATCTTCTGTAATAAATGTTTACAGATGATATACTTACTCTCTGACGAGCAATGGTTGTTTTATAAGCAAAACAAACCGCAGTTAGTAGCTGTTGCACGAGTTGCTTTTATTTTGAATGCTGTCATCAATCCTGCCTTGTATTTTTTATGGCGCAGAGGTTTTCGTATGGCCTCCACTTTAAGACCTGAAAATCGTCCACCGCAAAGAAACATTCAATGTGCTGTTCTTGCAAATAGCATAGTCTAATAATATGAAATAAACGCTTTAAACACAACTTGTGTTTTTGGGATAATTTTGGTGTAACTGGTGATTTTCGAGATGCATTTTAATGGAGGAACTTTTATTGAATTACAGTGTGATGTGCTAAAATAAAGCATTGAATTAAAACTCTCGAAACATTGTCGCTAGAAAATAATATATATAACAGAGACTTAGTTTAATTATTTGATTCATGGTTATATACAATTCTGAAAGTTGAAAGGATGTATGTATCTTATCTATTATCAGATAGATAAATCAGATAGATCAACAGAAACACGCTGTGAGAATTGAAATATGTTGTCATATCTTTATCCGGAATTTTCCTTTCCCTTTCTTTTACCGGTTATTATGAAAAAGTAAATTGAACATGGTAACATGGTTACGGACAAAACAATCATCTCATGTTAACTTTTTTCATAAGATTAAAAATATTTCTCTTGCAGTATGGATGGACTTTATCATGCTGTCAGTTGAAACAGTATAATCCACCTAAATAATTTACCAACCAGTAAATTTTGACAGGTAAACCCCCTCTTAGGACAGTTCCCTTGCGCAAATATTCCCATCAAGCACAATTTTACAATCAGGACAATTCTCACCTGTTTGAAAATTACCTCAGAAAGGTTCAGCCGCTTCTTTTCAGAAATCTTTAACCGAGTAAGCTAAATTCGACCCCCACCATTATTTTCAATTTATTAGTGAGAATAGTATTATCTATCAACATCAGTTGAAAGGGAGGGATTTCAAAAGATATCAAAAACCAAAAATAGTCAATTGAAGATACTGATAACCCTTTTGAGAAATTGCCCGAAAATTTGAAAGAATTGACGGCTCTTGATCCCAATCTGTTACAAGTTGAAATTACAGCTGAAACATTAAGTGACGCTGATAACATAGTGTCCACCTCTTTGGAAGGCTTGGTAGGAAATGAAGAATTATTGATTAATTGAAGTACCATCAATAAAAAGGGGGAAGAGGAAGAAGAAATAATTAAGGACCGGAGTGAAGAAATAAGAAAGCCAATTCTTATATTACTCTGTAAAGGATTGAAATTTCTTTGGAGTTATGCGCTCTTTCTAAAAGATGCTCTTGCAATGGAAATGACAAAGCGTACTTCAAAGCCCAATCACCTGCCTGAATCATCTTTAAAATCTAAAGAAAGTATAAGGACGAGCTGTTTCTCTACAGAATGAAAAATTTGTATCCAAAATATAATTTATAAATGCATCTTTAAGCCTGACTCACACTTCTGAAGCAGACGCAAAAGCAAGTGAATTAAGCACGAGTTCCACTATTTTAGATTTTTTTTATATATATTTCCCATATGCCAGTCAATCATTTCACACATAAAGTTTATTACACAGAAATGGAGGCATTTGGAGTCTGCTGTTTATCATCACATTATAAACAAACGACCCGAAATCCGAAATCCCGTATCTGATATCCGAAAACAGCAAAAAAATCGTTAGTTAAAGAGACAGAGACAGATAGAATGTGTAAACCAAACAATTTCCTATATTTCCTATATTCCTAAGGAATATCATAAACCATGAAAAATTCTTGAAAATTTGCTTACCCAGTTAGAAATGTGAAGACGTTAGCAAAATGCAATGGTAACCATGGTAATAATTCTTACTGGAATAAATGTAGAAAAGGTTGACCTACATTCCTGCCAAGTTTTATTGCCCTAGTATGAGTAGAATAGATTTTATAGGGGGCGGGCCTACTATTTCCGTTTTCCCTCGTAATATTAGAAATGCTCCTTCCAGACCCATTTCTTATTGTTCAAATGAGGGATTCCAACTGCTGAAATCAGCACACTGCAACCCTCAGTTCTACATATAACTTATACTTGTTTCATCCGGCAGAGATTCCATACATTGGAGTTTAGGAATTGGCAATCACTTTAAAAGAATATGCGTATTATATCCTTGCCATTGTTTATTATCACTTCTCCGATAATATCCTTCCAATCTTCTACAAATTTCCGGAACACATCTCTTTAAAGAAACAATATTGGTAAAAAAAGTTTGAAGTTATATAAAGCATTGAAGGAAATGTTGCACTGGAACTGAAATATTTATGAAAAATTTCAGGATTAAAAAGTGGAACTTTGTGGACAGATTCCACTATCGAGAAGAACTTCACTTAACTGGGGGTGGGAGTGGGTCTTATTTCGATTTCCCCGACTGATAGAGTATGTTTTTGCTTCTGCATCGCAAACTCAGTAAAAATAACCTCGCGCGGATTTTCATTCGCACTTGCATGGCAAAGCACTGAATGTAAAACGGCCTTTAGAAGTTCTGTGCATGCGCATGTCCAGTAAAAGAATTCAGTCTATGGGATCCAGTCTGTGGATTATTGCTGGTGGGAGCTCCATAATCTTAATTGAGAAAAAAAGAATATTCAGTTCTTGGTGCTCTCCCTGAAAGTCTTGTTGAAATTCAGAGTAAAAAGAATGACTCGTAAGTTCAAATCGTGTATTGTATTGTATTTTGGGCATGTTTTAGTCGAGTTGAGCATGAATTTCGATGATCAGTGATCTGAGAAAATTATACTGAATATTTTTTTTGTGTAGAAAAAGTGTCTAGTTTAAAAAAAATATTTCACTGTTGATGTTGAAAAACACAAAGAGATTTACAAAGTGAATATAAGAGGAAAAAATAACTCAAAATGACAAGTGAGTCTTCTTTTAGATTAGTTTTGTCTATTTTTTATATAATATTTTTTCTAAATATTAGCTCATCATTCTTCAGAGGGGGTCGGCATATTTTTTTTGGGGAAAACAGAACACTCATCATATTTGGGTGTTTGTTTTTCCACAGCAATATCAGTACACCAAATTCATCGGCTAAAGTGTCAATTCACTTGACTTTCTTCCGACTCGAAGATGATAAAGAAAGTCTCTTTTAAACAAACTCCCCTCCTGAACTATTGATCCACACAAACCTAACTATTTTTGATGTCTAAGAAACATTCAACGAAAACTAGAGAATATTGTTGTCATTAATTTTTTGCGTTCTCTTCATTATTGTTTTAGGCATCAAAAAAGTATAATATATATTTATCACCTATATATATATAGGAGGAAAGCCTTTTTAAATTATATATCCAAACTTTCATCAATAGGTGAAAAATATAAGGAGTTTCATTTGAGAAAAACAGGTTTTTTTAAATATATATCTAAACTTTCATCATATAGAATAATTTAGAAATCAGTCTATCAATCTATCTTTCCTAATTTGACTAAACGGGGAGAATAATGTCATTTTACTGATATGAAATGATACTTTTCTGCGATCACTTACGTTTAATTGTCAGTTTCTCATCTGGATACCAATGAGTGCAAATACAAGCAAATTGGTTATTCTTTTACCCAAATTGCCTTGTTCTTTTACCCATATTGCCTTGTTCTTATGATCATGAATTGTACCTTATGGTCATGAGTTGTACCAAAAAAACAATGGAAACAGTATTCATAATGTTTTTCTCAAAGTGATGGGAGTGGTTATATATAATTTAAAAACCTACCCTGGTTATAATCCTGTTGGCTTAGTTGCCATAACTACTTGCCTGTTCCTTAAACCTGTAATAGTTTCAAAGAACGTTTCATTATGTTCTGACCCGTTCTTTGCAGGACAAGATAATCATTACAGGGCTCAACTGCACATAAGCCATCCTTTTATGATGGTGTGTGATCATATTCAGTGGCTTTTTAATTTGACATGTCCCTTGATATTTTCACTTGCCCGATAGTTTCTTCAGATTGATGACATTGTTTTTTGATCAAAATAAAAGCATAGGTTTACTTGCCCCAAACAGATATTGGTTACCACATTAATTTTTACCACTGATAACCTCATCCTGTAAGATCTTAGATCACATCAGCATTCTAGCCAGAATTTCAACCAGCATATCTCTATTTGTTTGTATCATTGTTGTATAATTTTTACAGGAGGTAATCAAAGAGATTTGGCACGTGCAAAGAATGCAAAGAAGCAACAAGATTTAAAGAAAGGGGGTTCAAAGGATTATCAAAAGAGAAAAGAAGCGTGAGTTATTTCAATGGATGGATCGGATTTAAAGTGGATTTTTGAAAAAGTGGAAAATTCTGCCAACAAAATGGGTTTCTTTAGTTTTTCTTTGTGTGGACAGAAAAAAAGTTGAATAGCATTCTACTTTTTCCCCCTTGACTTTTACCAACAGCCAATCAGAATGTATAGATTTTCCTCCTGCACTGAATTTTTCTGCTTTATGAAAAAAGAAATTTCAAAGTTAGATGTTTATTTCAAAAGAGAGTGGATTACTTTAATTCTGTGACCAACTTATGTTTTTTCCCCTGTTTGATTTGTTTTGAAAAATGGCATCAAGTTAGAATGATGAAATCTTCACTGAAAATGAGATAGGAATGAAGCAGACTGAAATCGTTAATGACTGGTGTTGTGGGAAGTAAACCTTCTGATTATCAGATAGTCTGTCTATTATTATCTAATATAAGTAGTTGTTACATCTTTGGAGGAAAAATTTTCGATGATATCTAACCCAACCTTTTTTTGTTTTTGTTTGTTTTGTCTTTGTTTTGTTGTTGTTGTTGTTGTTGTTGTTGTTGTTGTTATTCTCTTTGTTTTTCTCCAACCATGTGTATAACTGTTTCTTTGATAAACATATACTTTACGTGGTTTGTTTATAGATTGTTTCTAAACATAGTTTTCATGTTATTTTTTCATATCATCTCCTTGTATATGTTTGTTGCAGTTGCTCGTTTTTGTTTTAACAACTCAAAAACTCAGTATTGCGTTTGAATGCATGTATATGATAGTTGTGGATGTATATATTTCATTGCTGCTCAATGCTTTACATTTCAATTTAGAGATGCCGATTTGATGAGAGAAAAGCAAAAAAAAGCCGAAGAGCGGAAAGTGGCGGAGGCGAGTGGCGGAGGCCAAACGAATGTCCAACAGGAAAGTAAGAAGCAGTGATCCTACCAAAACAAAGAACGATGATATGTTTTAATATTTTGTTTCTCCATACAATGTTGTTGATAAGAAAGAGGGGGGAGACCATAAATTTGTATATTTCAATTAAATTTTATATGTATAAACACTGCAATTAGCAAAATATCAATGTTTTATTTTTTGCGTCCGTTAAATTCAACTCCTCTTAACTTATTTTATCTCATCTTAAAAGAAAGCGTGTTTTTTTCATCCATGGAGGAGATCATTACACAAATACATAGGAATTATCATTCACAGTAGTAAATTGCCCGATCAGGTTGGTTGTGACAGGAAAAACACCCAGGAGGAGATTTATCTCGTTTTTTGATAACGTGTAAACAATGAAAATCAATGATTGTTTTCATTGTGTAGGTTCATGGATACTAATGGTTGTTTTTTACACGTTGAATGGAGCTGTAATTTGTTGGGCTTTTCTCTGATGTAAACATTAAGATCTGTAGTTAGAGAGGAAAAAAAAAAATATAAAATAAAATATGGATTTTCTAAAGAACATTGACAAAGAAAAAGCCAGGTTTTACGGAAAGTGTGCGCTATCTGGTAAGTGATTTATACGATAGCCCTGAAGGCTCACATTTGCTATTCTTAAAACGAAAGATCCAGTTCCTTTAAGAACAGTTCCACTTCTTATTAAGACAGTTCTCTCGGTAGATAGTTCTCGCAATTCTCTAGTCTGCGCCGAAAATCTCTTCTGGTTTTTCTGTTCCGCATGTTTGAGTAGATTTTGGTATTTGGCTAAGCGAGTCCAAAAGGAGCATGAAACTCATACACAGCGTCCCCTCCCACAATGCAAACGTGCACTTGACATATAATTATCTTCTTCTGACTGTAAAACAGGTTAACTGAGGGTGATTTATTTTTGCAACTTTTGGGATGTGTTGTATATTGTAGGTGGATGTACATGGCTAGTGATGGGGGATGTTGTTTTCGCGGGTTTTAATAAATGCAGTTGTTTGTTTGATGGAATTTTCAAAAATTTGTAGTTGGATCCCCCACACACTATCATTTATGGTACGCTTCTCTAGCGGTAGGTCAACTTCCCGGTTTCATAGAGGTGGCGAGTAGAGAACAACCAATCGTTTGGGATGGCAGCCCAAGAACTGAAACTCCCGGTTTAATCATTTACTACTTAGAGATTTCCATTTTTGTTCTAACCACCCTCGTTCGAATAAAATCCGGGAAGCACGTAAATTTTGTCACTTTGCACCGGGAAAATTGCCAATAACAAAAAACTACGCCTGTACTCATTTTCATGAATTTTTCCTATATCAGGGAATATATGTACAACTTTTATACATATCAGATATGAAAAAAAAGTTTTTACGTCTTTCTCGCAAAGTAAGTAGATCATTGTCCATAATGGTCATTCCAAATTCCAAAACCGTTGACGGTTTGCTGTCAACTAATTTAAAGAGCCAACATTTGTCTAGAAACCCCAGATCATTCAAAAGTTCTGTCAAGCTAAACTTCTTGGTTAAAAGTTTGGTTAAAATCGTCTGAAAGTACGAGGCATAGCCTGACCCTTACCCTCACTTACCCAGACAAATTAGACAAGGTTTACACCACGAACTTAGCTGGTTAGAAATCAGTGGACAAACTATATGTCAGGATCTTTTAACGTTTAACTGGAACCATCTAGAGGATAATCAATAGCTGTAATAAAGGATACAAGCTTGTTTTATTGTGTGCATCGTGAACTACATTCACCTTGAGGCTAACAAAAGTAATAGGGTGCGAATGGGGAATTCAGAAGTCATAGCAATAGGATATTTGGGGCAATCATGACAGCCAAAGTAGCGAGATTTAATTTTATCAGAATAGTTAGTGACATACGTTGGAACACAGAGTATATTAGTGCTTTCATCTGGATAGCAATCCTGCACATCCTCTGTGCAGGTCATACCAATTGCACTCTCTAGCACCATGATTGGAATGTGAATGCGTTTTTGATTATGACAACTAGCTATATAGACGTTTTATCATTATGGGTTTATATTGCGCAAGAGCTACTGATTTTATATAATCCCAGTATAATATGGTCTTGTGACCTAATTTTCAATGATTTGTCTCAATCTATAATAACTATCTTAATTTTCCCCCTGTTGATAGGAAAATCGAAAGAGAGGAGGAGGTGTCGAAGTGGGTTTTTTTATACTTTTTAACCGTTGCTCAGTGAATGATGCAAAGCAGGAGTGGGCCTCCATCAGGAAGGCGCACTCCAGATTTTAAGGCGTGAACCACCAGCACAGCATCATAATCATCATTAGCCCAAGTCACACTGAGATTATTTCTGATTAGTTAAAGCTTCAGATTAGTTATTTGCTGACGTCACAATGTAACGAAACAGTGGAACTTCGGTTCGGTAGAGATTAGTTCAGTTTAGATAAGTTAAACTTCAATGTAACTAATTTGTTTTAACTAAATAAAATGTTGAGTTACGTTTAGTTAAATATACTTAACTATTCTTAAAAAAAACAAAAAAAAACCCGCGTGAGTTCGTCACATTAACAATAAGAAATGGGTCAGCTGCTCCTTCCAGACCGCCTTTATTCAAAATTGTTTTTAAGGAAACTTAACCAATAGCTACTCTAAAAATATTACTGAAAATAACAACACCACATCAGTATAACAAATAAAAAAATCTTTTATTAATGATAAAAATTTGAAGAAAAAAGGCAGATATTCGAGCCTTGTTCTTGCCCCCAAAACAACACTCAATTCAGTGTTTTGTTATTTTGTTGTTTGAACTTTTTCAAACTGTGAGTTGAAACTCGTATATTTATCTGACTCAAGTCAGTGGGAGTAAATTATTCGATTATTTTTGGACTAAATTTGGACTATTTTTTACTAAATTCAAAATAGATGTTCTTCTATTTTCCTGTGTGTGGTTTTGTGTTTCAAGACTAGCTTAAAATGGTATAAACTGAAGTTGATACGGCTTTGAAAAAAAAGAGGATCTCTTTAGGATTGTGCAGGCAGAACTTCAATAGACGTTCAATAGACGTTACGTTACGTCAATCATGTCAAATATAGTTATGTCTTGAAGATGCATTTTGATTAGTCTAATTTTAGTCCGCATAAATACATGTAATTCGAGTGCGCGAATTTTAAACGCGTGAATTCATTGACGAAAGTTTTCATTTTTTCTAATAATGATTTTATTTTCATGTGTGAAATGTTATTACGTTCCGTTGTGATGAATAATACTTAAAATATGAAATATAATAAATATACAATAAAATAAAATATAGTGGGAAACGAAAAAATTATTTCTAAATCACGCGATAGTCCATTGGTCATTTTTCAAATGAGCATTTTCAGATTTACTAGGATGTGTTTAATAAAAGAGTGTGTTTCATTCCGCCTCACAATTTTGATGGAACAGATCAACCTCGTTCCCAGCCAGGGTTTCTTGCCTTTTTGATATAGACTTCGCTGCCGTCCGTATATAAAAAAGGCAAGGAACCCTGGCTGGGTACGAGGTTGGAAACAGATGGAAAACTCATTGCATTAGCTTTTTAACAACTAATTTAAAGAAAAAGTCAGTTGTAAACCCAAATATCGCTTATGTGATATCACTTAAGTTCATTTACAGTTCTGCTGGCACCATATAAACGTATAAGCGTCGCACCTGGAACTTTGAAAAATAAATAGAGAATAAATAAATAAAATAAATAGAGCCTGAAGTCTTTTATAAGAGGAAATAGCTATTATTGTATATGGATGAAAAGAAACAACAGAAAAGATAAAAATCGAGGAGCAGGAGTGGTAACTGGGCATACCATCATTTGTCAAGCATCATTTAACAAGGAATTCAACTTAAGAAATTCTTTTAGATCAAAAGGTTTATTTATCTATTTGCTCAAAGTTATCCGTTAAAAGACGATAAAATAACAAATTTGATTGATTGGCAATCTAACCGACAAAAGTCTGGTCAAGCCCTTTACGAAAATTTATATAAACTATGCTGGAACGTTTGATTTATTTTATTGCTTGTTATTGAAATAATACTTATAAAGGCATTGAAAATATTATATAATAATAAGCAACATATAATTTCTAAAAACACAACAATGTTTTATATTATAAATAAAATAACTTTTCAGAATTTTTTCACCCCAACAAGAAAAATAATTTCCCCCAAAATAAAGGCAAATAAAAGTTAGGAAAAGTCACAAACTTTCAAGGTGTTAGACCTATGTACGACACTTGGACTATTTATTTATAGTGTAAAAGTGGTTCGACTTCGGATCATGTATTATGAAACTCAAAATGATATCAATTAAGTCATTTAACTGGGTGTTTTGAATATTTCATTCAGATAGGTCACAAACAGGAAAATTTTTCGGAAAGTTAAAGAAAGGATTATTCGTCATATCTTATATATATTTTTTATTACATCAATATTATGTTTTTGCTGTTAGGCGCGGAAAATAAAAAGCTCTTTGTGTTGATATAATCAATAAATAATTATTGATGACGATGATTTGATAACACACGTGAACTTTGATCATACAATATAAAGAAAACAACTATTAGCAAGATATAACAGAGATAAAAAATATCTGCTACGATAATAGCCTATTATTTAGACTTGGTGAATAGAATTTTATGTAATTTCTATTATCTCCACGTTTCAAGCCTTACACCTTTTCATTTTGTGCAATCAAGCAGTTACAAAACTGCATAATATCGCAAGGGGTTGAAATTCGTCTGACAAAACGACACTATAACCTTACGTCGTACTTGAAACTGTTCTGGGTTAAATAATCGTCATGGCAGGCGGTGATGATAAAACTATAAAGCAGAAAGTTGAAGAATTTCTACAGGAGAAAAATTATTTTACAGATGGTTTAGGCTTTGTCGAATCTAAAACTGGTGTAAACAGATTGTATTTATTTGCAGGTAGGAAAACAGGTTTTCCTATTATTTAAATTTCATCGTATGTTTAGCTTGATTTTGAGCCAAAACTCAAATAATAAGGGCATGTCCCTATGCCTTATAAAGTTTCTCCCAGTAAGTTTCTATTCTCTTTTTTCCACTGTCATCTGAATTTTTGGAGGAATTGGTACAAACCAGATCCCCCTGTCAGTTCATTGATTCAGGAAGAAGGAATGTCTGCCGTTTTTAAATTTGATTTTACTGCAGCTATGTAACAAATAATTTGCTTAGCCAAATTGGAAGTGAGAATTGTTTATTGACACGTAGAGCTAGCTAAATATCCAGGCATCAAAATTGTAACTAGCGTGAATGAAAAATGAGAGTCAAATTTGTGACGAGTAAAGTACCAGGTTTTTGTGATACCCACTGGAAAAAGTTGTTTTAAAAGTATATACTCATATTTGTTATTCTTGTCCAGCATACCAGTGTACTAGTTATATCATTGATTATTGCTGTTCCTTGTCTTCTTTCTATTCGAAGAACTACTATCTGCTTCATCAACGTCTGGATACATCCATAATTCCTGAACCTGTGTAGATGGTTGAAGAATAGTAGTTTAAATAACCTTTGTTTTCATTTCTTCCCGTGTAAGAGGGGTGTTTTTTCAAAGGGAGTGTTTATTTGAAAGAGGCATTCATAAAATAATTTGAAAAAAACTTATTTGAGAGACAATTTCCTTGAAGTAGGGTGTTTATTAGAAACGATACAGTTAATATACATCTTTTCCCACTTAACCTCAATTAATCTTTTGGTTATGCTTTAACATAAAATTGTCTGAATCAACACTAAACTGGGGTTACAGTTATGTAAGCAACCAAAGAGAAACTATGAATTGTGCTTTAACACAAATTAAAGTTATATCAACAAAATCAATGTAACCAGTGAGTTAAATGTTTTTATATGAAATTGTTTGCTCTGGCAAAGTATTGTGCCTTTATGTACTGAATAGATGAGATAGATGTTTATATAATCATTTTACTTCCTGCATGAACTGACTTGCCTTTTTGAATATTTCATTGCTAAGTAATGTGTGTATATGATAGATAAAATTTCTGTTTTCTTTAGGTTGTACTGCACTTTTATCTCTATATCTGGTTGTTGGATATGCTTCTGGATTTATTGTAGCATTACTTGGATTCCTCTATCCCGCATATGCATCGTAAGTAACAATGTATACATGTTTTATATAGACATTTCCTGTGATGGTATTTATACACAGACTTCTCTACGAAGGGAAGAACAATTCATAATTCTAAATACCCCGACGGCTACAGTGCATCCATATTTACTAACGATTCTTTGAAAACGAGACTGGTGAGCTCAAGTAAGGTGTTTAAACATGAAGTCAACAAATGTCTAACTGTTTTCTTGGTCCACATTTTTTTAGGATTTTCAAATCATAATTGAAATTCAATTTGAGCAAAATTTACTTCTTTAAACCTGAGCTGTGTTGGTTCCTGAACATCCCTTCCTTATCATTGTCATCTTCCTAGTTGCAAGTCAACGGGCAGAATAGCCAACTACTACGGATGAAAGCCCAAGGACTTAAAACTCCCTGTTACTTAAGACTTTCTTGCTCGTCTATTTTTGTAGAGTAAAAGCAATCGAAAGTGAAAATAAAGAAGATGACACTCAATGGTTGACATACTGGGTTGTGTACGCAGTGTTTGGAATTGTGGAGTTTTTCTCTGATTTCTTCCTCTCGTGGTTTCCCTTGTATTTCTTTTTCAAAGTAAGATTATTTATTAATTATATATTATATATTAATTATATATACTAATTTTTCAGCAGTCTTTCCCTTATTGTGTTATATACCGCATCATTATTTGTTGAAAGTTCATTGTGGACTCCTTGATTTAAAATGATGTTGTCACTACAATTGTAAGATATTTACACAGTTCACAATGTATTTCAGTGTATATTTCTTGGATGGTGCATGGCCCCCTTTTCATGGAATGGATCAGACTTCATCTACCATCGTTTTCTTGCACCATTTATTTTGAAACATGAGAAAGATGTTGATAAATACTTGAAGAAAGGTGTTGATGCTGCCAAAGATTTAAAAAATAAAGGTAAGCGAAAGAATGCAGATTTCATGATAATGATAATGCTTCTGATGGCTGGTTGGTTAATAAAGCTGACCTAAAGTGTTGTTTACATTATTAGATTAATTGAACCAATTTTCATTTTTAATTAGAAATGGAATAGTGTAAACAGAGTATTTCATCGAATTTTCTTTGTTTTCACAATTTGATTTGTCGTAGAAATCAAAATCGGTTCAATAAACCACCCAGCCTGCATGAATATTAGAGGTATTTTGTACCCCCTGCTCAGGGCTGTAGGTTAGATTAACCTGGTTATTTCTATCACTAAAATGTTTGTGTTATGTTTCAGCTGAAGCAGAAGCAAAGAAGGTCGCACTAAATCAAGCTTTGGGAAGTGATGGGGAGAGGAAGGACGACTAGGTGTCAACCAAAACCATGAAATCATTTCTGCTTCAAATATTTGAATGTGGATGCGCCTTCTTCACAATAGTTTTTGTTGGACTGTACTTAGAATCGTACACAAATGCATGTGGTGCACGTGTGTTTCTACTTCTGAAGAATTTGTTCGCTTTGTAATAAATTTTGCCGCGAGTTGTTATAGTTTTTGGTAATAATTTTGTAATCTTCTGGTCGAATAAACAAAACAAAAAATCAACTGGAAAATCTTCTTGTTTTCTGGAGAGAAAAAACAAACAAACTCTCTTTTGAATCTGTGACAACTGGGAATGAAAATTCAACGAATATATTATTTTGTATTTGTGAACTTAATCTCTTATCGAATTTAATTTGCGCAGTCTCAACCAGCCAGGATTTATTTGACGACAGGTTGTATCTTGTGTACCCTAGGTGTATTGGTTTTCTTTTAAATATATATATGAAAAACGAAATGGAAGAAAAAGAGATCAAGATTCAATTCCCACAATCCTCCCGAAGTGTGTTTTGTCCTTGAAACAAGGTTATTGCATTTACACGAAGTGTCATTGGTATATATGTTCGTCGGATATCTTTCTCACCTTTGATCAGGGAAATTTATGTCCATTCTAGTTTACAGTCAGGAAAAACATTAGATTAGAAAAACATATTAGAAGAATGTATAGTTTTTAGAGGAAGAAGGTCGGTGAAATCTGGGACTTAAAACTGTAGGAACCCTGGTAAAACTAAAAGTGGAGTGAATGCCTTCCTGATCAGGAAATTTGTCGTATTTGCGAAAAGTCCTTAAGAGGGAGTTTTAGCAACCACGACGAGAACGTCAATGTGAATGAAACAAAAGATTTGTTTTCCTTGAAAATATTAATAAAACACGACAAAACAGTGACATTTGAAGAACTTTTTTGATTAACAAAACAAGTAATCGATGAATTGGGAAAAAACCAGAGCCAGATGGCGCAAAACGGTAGCAGCGGACGTACTTACTTGACGTCACTAAAATTTGAAATTTACTATGCACACCAGTCATTCTGTAACACTACTATTTTAGAGAATTTACCCAAAGTCAGCGAGCACGGAAAAAATTTCATCAAATTTCATTTTTCGTCTTCCAAAAAAGTTACACTGACAACACAATTGTATGTACAAAAGATTCTTAAGTGTGAACCAGGTTTAATTTAGAAACACCAGAAACCTATTGTTTAAAACAAAAGAAATATACCTGCATGAGCTGTAACCATAGATACATAAAAAAAATTTATCCTTACCTTAGGAGAAAAACACGCGTCTTCTTCGAAAAAAATAATGATTTCATAAACGAAAAATTCATCCGAAATACTGCTTTTTAAACTAGATATTTACAAATACAAGTAAACGAAACGCGTAAATAACAAACGAGAAAGGTAATATAAGAAGGTTTGAAAGAGTTAAATCGAGAACTGATAAAATTTCTTACTAACTGTTGTTGATGGGCTTCCACAGCACGAGTCAATACTAACAGCAAAACCTTAACTTCAAAAAATGCTCAAGTGATATTTCCAGTTAAAGTAACTGTAAATCCTCCTTTTTATATATTTTATATGAATGTTTTGATTTTGATGTAAAACCTTTAAAAATTCCTAGGCTGGGTTCGTTCATTACAATTTTTATAGTTCGGGACGGAGATTCACAGAAACTAAAGCGCAGGCTAAAAACTGCCATTTCGGCCGGAGTAGTAGTAGTAGTCCAAGGGTGTTTTAATACGGTATTCGCTTTCGCTGCTTCCGTAATAAGAAATTTTATTAAATCACAGATGGAAACCAATGCAAGTGAAACAGAATTTATCAATATTCTCGCGTCTACGTTGTCAGAACGACTCAACGTTGCGTGTAGAACGTGCAAATCCTCTAATAACGTAATTTGCTAACAAAGTTATCCCGTGGTAGAATATGAAGTACACTTACTTTCTCAACGAAATCCACATGCAAAAAACTTTTGTTTCATTCGCGTTATCGTCGTTGCTAAAACCCTTTATTATAACGCAGTGAAGTTGTTTATAGGTAGTTTGCTTTCGGCGGCCATTTTTTATAAAATACAGAGCATGCACGCAGTCGGACCTCCACTAGAGACGGAAAAATATAGCGGCGGAAATTTTTAGAGCAACTAGATTGGCTGATCAAAATGTCGACATGCGAAAAGTAGAAAGTGTTTCTACTACTTTTCGCGGCTCGACATTTTCACGACTCCGCCTTATGGAAAACGCCCTTAACACACCCTCAAGCAAGACTTCACGGAATCTGGTGGAAACATTACTTAGATGGGAAAGAATTGCAAACAGACATAGTGTCTGAAAAGAGCGAAGGCATGCCGGCACCTTTAATGGAAAATCGTGAAGTACTGCTTCATTGTCATGTTGAAAAGATAACGGATAAAGAATAATTTTTACTTGCTTTGACATAAATTCCAAATCTAGTTAGAGACCAAATAAACACCTATATTATCTAGTCCACGTTGCCATAATTCTCAGTCGCGTAAATAGTTATACAGTCGACTCTCGATAACTCGAACACTCGAAAACTCGAACAACTCGGAAGGTCGAACTTTTTTCAAGGTCCCTTGAGTTTACAAGCCCTTTTGAGGCAAAAAAAATCTCGAAAACTCGAACACTCGAAAACTCGAACATCTCGATAGGTCGAACTTTTTTTCGGTCCCTACGCTGAATTCCTCTCGATAACTCGAACTTTTCTCAAATATTTTTAAAAAAATTCGAAAAGACGTTGTAATTCGAACGTTTGAATTTCGAATGTTTTCGAAAAATTCGAATTTTCAAAACACAGAAGAAACGCATGAAAAACAAAACACAAAAAAAAAATTTAAAATGGCGCCTGTAAAACCACGAAAGCTAGACAATAAATCCATAGGGATTAAATGTAAAGCCCTAAAAGACTTGGAAAAAGGTATGAAAAACAAGGACGTTGCAGCAAAGTACGGTGTTATAAAAAACACCCTTTCAACATGGCTCAAAAATAAAAAGAAATTAACAACTTCACTGGAAAAGAAAGGCATGTCTTCATCACGAAAAAGCACACGTTGCGGAGACTACGATCAGGTAGATAAAGCTGTTTTTAAATGGTTTGTGGGTATGAGGAGTCAACAAGTTCCAATTGATGGCACCATTCTTGAAGAAAAAGCCTTGGAATTCGCAAAGAAATTAACGATTGAGGGGTTTAAAGCATCGGATTGTTGGCTTGGCAATTGGAAGAAAAGGTAACACAACAACATTTTTTTTTACTTGGCACTTTTTGTATCAGAACATTGAATATTATTACATAAGATTTCCACCATTTTCTTCGTACCCGAGATCTTCAACTTGCAAGGAACTTGCATTCCGTCCCCATCGCCAAGATTTACCGCCTTTCCAGTTATGACAACATTGCATTTTGCATCTTGATCCGCTCTGAGGAAAAAGAAAATCATCTTGGCAAACTTTCCATTGGTACCGAGTGGTAAATGCCCTACTATCGATGTGTTCTTTTTGACACAAACTGCATATTTGTCGTTCACATTACCTGGCTCCATTTCAGTTTTCAATTCCTCGTTCACAACTGGCGTCCATATATCTTTATAAACATGATATCCCTTGACATAGCTTTCCAATTGTGTACTTGACATAATAATTAAGGGGATTGGGTCATCTTCATTGATAAAAACGTTTGCAATTTTAAGTGCCATTTCAGGTGTCTTCTCCAGAGGCAGTCGCGCGCTCAACAAATAGATAAAAAAAGGAATTTTCGGCAATGCAGTGGCTTCTTATTTTAAATTTGAAGACAAAGGCTTAGACTTACTTTTCCATCTTTTTTAGAAATGGGGTCACCTTGAAAGCCATCAGTGGAGAGAGTGGTAGCGTAACAAATCAAATGACAGCACCTTGGAATGAGACAACACTGCCTACCTTGTTGTCAAACTACAAATTGGAAGACATATTCAACGCCGACGAGTTTGGTCTCTTCTACCAGTGTTTACCGTCCAAATCATTCCACCTGGTTGGAGAAAAGTGTTCTGGAGGAAAGAACAGCAAAGTGAGATTGACAGTGATGGCGGCCGCAAGCGCAACTGGGGAAAAGTTGGAAATGTTTGTAATCGGCAAATCCAAAAAACCTAGGTGCTTCAAAAATCTGAAGCATCTTCCCTGTCGATATAGAGCCCAGAAGAAAAGCTGGATGACAGGAGATTTATTTGAAGAGTGGGTAAGAGGATTAGACACTTCTTTTCGAGCTCAAAACAGAAAGATTGTGCTTTTGATTGACAACTGCCCCGCCCATCCTGAAATCAATAACCTTACAAACATCAATTTGGTATTTTTGCCTCCAAATACAACGTCTGTCCTCCAACCAATGGATCAAGGTGTGATACGAAGTCTCAAAGCTCATTACCGAAAGAAGATCGTTCGTCTTTGTATCAAAGCACTAGAAGGTGCAAAGTCACTTCCAAAGATAAGCATTCTCCAAGCAATGAAACACTTGGTATCGTCATGGAACGCTGTATCGAAAGAAACCATTGTTAACTGTTTTAAGAAATCTAACATCAGCATATCGAACCAACAGGCAGCAGTAAACGACTATGATGATCCATTCAAAAGTTTACAGGAAGATATTGATAGATTGAATGAGTTGGATAACGAAGTAAATCTATCAGCTGAAGCCTTTTCTAATGTGGATAGTGATGTTGTCACATCCGCTACAATAGAAAGTGATGAAGATATCATCGCCCAATTGATCGAAGTTGATGAAGGTTGTGAAAGTGAGGAAGATGATCAAGATGACGAGAGTGTTTGGCATACGCGCCCTTCAGCCAGTGAAATTGGAAATGCATTAGAAGTTCTACAAGACCTTTCCCTTTTCAGTACACATGGGGAGCAAATCCACTCACTTGTACTGAAGATCGAAAGTACACTCATCCTTGAGAAATGCGAAAACTTGAAACAAAGTTGTATGACTGATTTTTTTCGTAAGAAATGATAAGAAAATTGCTCCAAATTCCTGTGTCATTTTCTTCTTGATTTAACCTAACATCTTGTCTACCCAGTACACCCTGCGATTTTTGCACTTTCGGTAATACATTGAGACAGCGAAAAATACCCGGAGGGAGTCAAAAACGCCGGAACTGGAGATACCGGCTATATTACCTAACATCTCGAAAACTCGAACTCTCGATAGGTCGAACTTTTTTCAAGGTCCCATGAGAGTTCGAGTTATCGAGAGTCGACTGTATTTAATAAAACGCTGGCAAATAAGACGGCAACGAGAAGGAAACAAGTTTGATTTTTTCCTTATAGAATTCTTCAGTCACCTGACTCATCTGGAAATATATTTACTTTATGACCGAACACAAAATCCGAAATGACCATGTTGATCTGCCATACTTTTCCGGACTCCAAGGGTAGAAGCTTGTTGTTGCCTTTTTCCTTAGTCCAGTACAAAACTTTTTTGGTGAAAACAAATAGAAGACAACACGCGAATCCAGAAAATGAATTTATTCTCTAGCCTTTAATTTTTCACGGGCAAGCTTCTTTTTAGAAACTTTCTTAACTTCAACCTCTTCTTCAGCTCGTGGTACAACTTGCTCTTTCTCCGACAAGATCATTTCAATGTGGCAAGGGCTTGACATGTAAGCTGTGAAAAGATAAGATAAGAATAATTATTTGAAAAATCCGGAATTAGGAAGCTGAAAACAAAAAATCGGAAGGGTATCATCCGAACGTTAATCAACAACAACTGGGAGAAGTCCGGGTTAATTAAAAGGTAAGAACTTCGTGTATCACTATCCATGAAAAAGAACCGGTTTTGCTGAGGGTTGGCTTCCTTAGAGATGTCCGGTCGTTCTTAAAATGGTCATACACGAAATTGTTGCCAATTAAAGAGTTAACACCTTTATTTATCAACAATCATACTTACGATTAATGCGACCATGAGCACGGTATGTACGTCTTCTCATGTATGGTGCACGATTCACTTGGATATGATCGACCACTAATGAATCTACATCTAATCCCTACAAACATGAAAAGAGCATATAGTACACTGTCTGGAATTGGAACATCAAAGGGACTGAATTTAAGGACAGTTCGAATTACGAGTGTTCATTTACAAAGAAATCATAGGTGAAGGGATCAACAGAGATATGACTGTAACAGCAATTTTGCCAGTCAGTTAAATATGTAGTGCAAATTCCAATATTTCTGTTTATAGTTTTCATGATTTCTTTGCTGATTAGATGAAGATATCCCATGCCTTTCCAAAGTGGAAATGGTAGTATCATTTCAACTTAACGATGTTGGGCATTTGGTAACAATTTAGCATTCATTTCGACCGCCATATTTAGAGTGAAAAATAAGACGGAGATACCGAATGCAACTAGGGTACACAAATTCCAGTAGTCTTTCAAGTACATTTTATCAAGTACATAATTTCACCTTAACGTCGGCATTGCTTTCCGCATTTTTCAATAGCTGCAACAAAAACTGTGCACTCTTCTTTGGCCATCTACCTTGTGAACAACCATGAGCTTTAGCCTGGAAAATTAAATTATACTATGCTGCAAACATTGTACAAACTTACTTTGTCATACAAATTAAAGAGCTGCTCATGATCAATGAGTCACAATATCCATACAATCCAAGAAAATGATAGAAATGTTTAGAAATGTTTATCAGTGCTTGTACATGGATCACGGGGAAGAGACAAGAACCATTGGGGATGCTGTCCTTCACGAAAAACCCAAAATTTATTTCCTGCAGTGTTTCATGACATAACCTGTATCCAGTAATACCACAAATTTCCTGCAGAGCACATTCCAAAAAAATAAATTCAGATTTGGAGAATATTAAAATAAGAATAATGTAAAATAATATCAAACCCTGAACTGAGAATCTTTCGTTGACTTATACAATAGACTTATATTCTTTATGCAGAACTGTGATCTTGAAACTGCTATCAATATAAACTCAAGAAGTCATTTATGACATCCGAACAGTTTTAATGACAAACTTTCTAACATTGCCAATGTATTATGACATTTCATGATTATGACTGTGATAGAAAACTTTCCTTCACTCTATACGTCAACGTACAGCTAAAACTGTGAGACTACGCAATTATTTTCATTTAAAAAAAAATAATTAAATTTTTTAATCAAATTCGGCAACCAGGAATCAATGTGATCAATTATGGTATACCAAAGGAGGAAGACGTACAATATCGAACTTTACTGATGTAGTCAAATCAATTACATACACAAAAAGAAGTAAGTACGCGCTTGTACAAAAAAGTGAAAGATGCATGAACGCTGCTTAAAGTACATTAATTTGGCAAGCCCTGACTTTTAGAAATCTTTAATAGTGCTTGTACATGGATCACGGGGAAGAGACAAGAACCATTGGGATGCTGTCCTTCACGAAAAACCCAAAATTTATTTCCTGCAGTGTTTCATGACATAACCTGTATCCAGTAATACCACAAATTTCCTGCAGAGCACATTCCAAAAAATAAATTCAGATTTGGAGAATATTAAAATAAGAATAATATAAAATAATATCAAACCCTGAACTGAGAATCTTTCGTTGACTTATACAATAGACTTATATTCTTTATGCAGAACTGTGATCTTGAAACTGCTATCAATATAAACTCAAGAAGTCATTTATGACATCCGAACAGTTTTAATGACAAACTTTCTAACATTGCCAATGTATTATGACATTTCATGATTATGACTGTGATAGAAAACTTTCCTTCACTCTATACGTCAACGTACAGCTAAAACTGTGAGACTACGCAATTTTCATTAAAAAAAAATATTTTAAATTTTTTAATCAAATTCGGCAACCAGGAATCAATGTGATCAATTATGGTATACCAAAGGAGGAAGACGTACAATATCGAACTTTACTGATGTAGTCAAATCAATTACATACACAAAAAGAAGTAAGTACGCGCTTGTACAAAAAAGTGAAAGATGCATGAACGCTGCTTAAAGTACATTAATTTGGCAAGCCCTGACTTTTAGAAATCTTTAATAGTGCTTGTACATGGATCACGGGGAAGAGACAAGAACCATTGGGGATGCTGTCCTTCACGAAAAACCCAAAATTTATTTCCTGCAGTGTTTCATGATATAACCTGTACCCAGTAATACCACAAATTTCCTGCAGAGTGCACTCCGAAAAAATAAATTCAGATTTGGAGAATATTAAAATAAGAATAATATAAAATAATATCAAACCCTGAACTGAGAATCTTTCGTTGACTTATACAATAGACTTATATTCTTTATGCAGAACTTTGATCTTGAAACTGCTATCAATATAAACTTAAGAAGTCATTTATGACATCCGAATAGTTTTAATGACAAACTTTCTAACATTGCCAATTTATTATGACATTTCATGATTATAACTGTGATAGAAAACTTTCCTTCACTATATACGTCAACGTACAGCTAAAACTGCGAGACTACGCAATTTTCATTAAAAAAAATAATTAAATTTTTTAATCAAATTCGGCAACCAGGAATTAATGTGATCAATTATGGTATACCAAAGGAGGAAGACGCACAATATCAAACTTTACTGATGTAGTCAATCAATTACATACACAAAAAGAAGTAAGTACGCGCTTGTACAGAAAAGTGAAAGATGCATGAACGCTGCTTAAAGTACATTAATTTGGCAAGCCCTGACTTTTAGAAATCTTTAATAGTGCTTGTACATGGATCACGGGGAAGAGACAAGAACCATTGGGGATGCTGTCCTTCACGAAAAACCCAAAATTTATTTCCTGCAGTGTTTCATGATATAACCTGTACCCAGTAATACCACAAATTTCCTGCAGAGTGCATTTAGAAAAAACAAATTCAGATTTGGAGAATATTAAAATGAGAATATATAGAATATCATACTGATTTTGAAACTACTATAGTTGGGCAACAAAGAAAATATGACATCTGGCCATTATATTGTTACTTGATGCTCACAATTTAATGTACATGTTAGTGTTGTCTCTCTAAAGTTCATCAATAAAATGTCTGTCACCAAAATCTCTTTTTAGTACCTCTGTTGCAATCATAAAAATGTTTTCCAAGGAAACTTACAAATGCTGATTTTGTAAACTTTAAGTTGTAAAAGAATCTCTCATACATGCAGCAAGAATGCAGCATGCAGCACTCAATGAAAAGATGATCATAATAGTTTTTGTTAATAACAAAATGTTGGGAATACCATGTTTTACACGGTGTCCTAAGTCTGCCTAACACCTGCTCAAGGGATTTTCGTTGTTGAGTTATTATAAATAACTTTCACTTTTAAATCTCTGTTTAAAAACTTCCAGATTAAAAAAGATAAAAATGCAATGAAATAAATTAAGTAAATGAAAGTGAAAATAAAAAACAAACACTGTTTTTGTTATTATTTTTCAATCAGATGTGACGTACCTGATTGGGTTTACAGGCGATAATTCAAATTCTGTTCGAGTCCGATTTACTTAAAGATGAAAATCATTAGCTAGTGAAATCTTCCATACGTCTTTTGGCCAGCGTCCTTGAAAATGCCAAAATTGGAGCACACAACAATTTTTGTTTTCAAGCACGTCCTTGGATTTTCAAATACCTACAGTACACCTCGAGTACACAGTCTCAAGTTTAACAGGCAGATTGTCTCAATTCTCTTAAATACAGATGGCTCATTATTGAAAATCTAGGTTATCAAGATGAGGTACTTGTCCATGGATCACGGGGAAGAGACAACCATTGGAGATCCTGTCCTTCACGAAAAACCCACAAATTTATTTACTGCAGTGTTTCATGACATCACCTGTAGCATCCAGTAATACCACAAATTTCCTGCAGAGTACATTCAGAAAAAATAAGTTCTGATTTCGATAATATTAAAATACAAAATGTCTTTATGCCTGGCACTTTTTTGTGTCTGGCAGTGTACCATCCAAATGTTTTTGTTGTTCTTTAAAAGAAAAGTAATGCAGGACACCCAAGGAAACTCCTAGATACAGTGATTAAAATAATAAGAATATATAGACTAAAGAGAATAAGAATATATATAACTAGGGCAGAATTATAATTAAGCTGTGTCATTTATATCACCATATCAAGGTAAACTAGTGCCTAGGTTAGACATCCTTTACCTGAGCTTTTCGTCCAACACCGCCACTGAATCTTCGGAAAGGTATAATTTGCTTCATATCTATGACATCCTTAAGATAACGATATGCTTTTCTGATGTGCATCTTCTTAATGGCCTGAGCTGTTTCACGGGTATTTTTGAAATGTACCCGCAAGTACGATCCACGAGCTTTGCATGATTTAGTAGGATTTTCAGGATCAGTTGAATATTTGCCCATATTGGCTCCAGCTACAAAAATAAATGAAATAAAATGAAAATAAATGGCATTTCGGCTAGGAAAATAAATACTCAATATAAAAATAATATATTAACGAAATAATAATTCCAGATGGAAGGGATAAGTGCAGATGTAATAATCAACACTTCGTAAAACTCACAGCACTGTTACTCGGGCCTTCTTGATTTAAAAAGAATCTTCGCAGATAAATTTACGCCAAAATGGTGTTATCAGTTTCGGCTATGTCTCACTAGCCCAGACCTGCGTAAAATTAAATCTTATTTAAACAGTGGATAATAAGCGAGTTTTATTCGGCACGTGGAATGGAAGATTGCTAATTTTTGCTAATATTTACTAACCATATTTTAGTCCTTCTGACAGGAATCTGACTTCTGGGTCGTAGAATACACACCAGTATGTTTTGGGGTAAGTTTAACATAACAACTTTCTGTAGTTTTCGGCAGCCAATGTAATAATATACAAGGCGTAGAGTACTTTACAATCTACTTTACTTGACATCCCTTTTACTACTTTATTATCTTTTTACTTTACCTGCTGCGTCAACAACTTTCACACCGCTGTTCCCTTTTTCATTTTATAGGGATCACATTAGAGTCAGGTAAAAAGTACACACAAGTACTCCAGAGATCTTTTCGTGTAACCATGGCTGCACTAGGTAAACTTTATTAAATTTACTGCAATATTTTTGTGTTGTTACCTATATATATTTGTTTGTTTATTAAAAAAGATATCACTGATAATAAAATACCATGTGCTGTAATTGACCCTAATATATTCCAAATAAGCATAAAATGTTCCTTCTCATCTTCTCACTGTGTTAAGGAAGGTCTGTGCAAAAGCTAGTTTGTTGGCAAGCCAAATATAGCTACAAAGTTTGTGAGGCAAGAGGAAAGGGAACTATTCTTCATGTCGTCATTTTGGAAGTAAATGTCAGCAAAATCTTTGATCATTGAAAACAGTTTGTGGTAGGCATGGTTACAGGAAACAATATTTGCCCCTAAACGTTGTGTTCTTTTGTGGGTACCCAATGCAATGGTTTCATTGACGTCACAAGGCTCGATTAAACACTAAAAAAAGCGCATAGAAATTAATTCAAAAATATACATTTGAGTTTCTATAAATGAAGCAATTTGACTAGCAGATCACAAAATGATCCATCTCAAAAAAATGCCCTTGTATATATATATATGTATGTAATATTTGATCTTTCCAAATTAGCTCCAGCTGCAAAGCAACTCTCTACGTTTGCTACTTTTTGCTTATGTAAAAAATCTAAGAGAAACTATATAATATATACCTTGTCATTAAGGAACTGTCTTATCTAACCAAGAACAGTCTATCCAAAGTCACGAATTGTCATAGCCAAATTTAGAATTGTCTTATCAAAACGGAGATTTTATTCAAATTTCCTTTGTAGTCATTTTGAGTTCAAAAACCTTAATGCAGGATGACCGAATGCTGTGATTTTTCTTTTTCTGATCTCTTAACTTTTTCTAATGAAATCTTGAGTTAGGAACCTATAACATATGCACATTTGCAAGATATGGGAAAACTGCACTCAAAGTTTTATTTGTAAAGTAGCTTTAACCAAAGGAAAATAATTGTTTCAATCAATGAACCAGGTATTTTTGTCATTTCAAAAACAAAAAAGCATTTTCACTTGGCTTGCAGGTTCCAAATTTGTTGTAATAGAAATGGTTGCTGCAGCATGTGCGTAGAAATATGCTGCTGAAACATTTGCTTTGCTCATGACGTAACCTAAACCATTATAACCATTATAAACATTATAACTTCAAGTGGTTTGGATGTATGACTTTCAGCAAAGCAATTTATGGAATTTTCGAAAGGGTGTGTATTTTTTTCAGATTGACTCTTTAGTAAAGTACACATAAAATACAAACAGACTTTGAGTAATATTATGGAACGTGAACATGGTTGAACTACAGTACAGCCCAACAGAAACTTTACTTGTCCATGTAAGATGATTAGCTTTCACGAAGAGTTGGTTCCCAGTGGGCAAAATCTTCAAAAAGGCTCAATGGAGGAGTGTTTTATTGAAACAACAGGAGATATTGCTTGCCATTCCTATAGAAAACACTCCTTCATAGACTTTTTAAAGATTTTGCCCACTGGGTTGGTGTCTTTAGATGTGAACAGTCTTTTGTTTATTTAATCTGCATTTTCATGTTCGGTTCAATTGTGTCTAAATGAAAGATTTTAATAATGAGTTTATGTAACATAAAACTGCACAAAAAATGTGCAAATTCTTCCTGTCACAAATATGCAAAGGTTCTTTTGGGCATTGACCGACGAAGCACTTCCGTGTTCAAACCAAAGAACTAAATATAAACTGTAAAATGACTTTGCAAAAGGTTTCGGGATCTGATTGGATAAGATATTTTCAAATGAAGCAAAGGTTGTACGTGTTGCCGGTGAATTAGCGATATGAAGGATGATTAACAGTAAGTTGAACTCACTAAAGTTAATTTCTAAAAGAAAAACAAAGATGTTTATATTTTCTTAATGGTGCTAGGTTGCACCCCATTTGAGAGGGGGCGTTTAATAAAAATAGTTTCAAATAGGTATTTCCTACGAAAAAGAATTTATTAAGATGGTATAAAATATTTTTCATGGGTTATTAATTCTATGCGTTTATGTACTGGCAGGGTAGAGGAATTTATATGTATTTATTTACTGCCCTATATATACTTTTTGTTCCGAGAGAATAAAAGTTTCTATTGTTTGAAATAAAGTCCCCTCTATTAAACACCTCTCTCCAATAAATACCCCTACTAAAATAAAAAAAAAATAGATAAACACCCATATAATTTCAAAACGTTTGCCGTTAAACTTAAACTTCATTAAGCTTTCTATTTTCACGTATGAATTTTAAGCTCTTTTTTGCAGCATTTTAATTTCGCAGTTTTTAGATCTAACAAACTGCAAAAATTAACGGTAAACAATAACGGTATCCAATCCATGCAAGCATGGGAAATGGATCCATGTTAAGCCAGGTATGATGATTATGATTTTATTACATATTTTTTCTCTTTAACTTATTTTTATAGCTAATAACAGTTTTTGGGTCAAAATTAACAAGAAAATAAGATAAGAAATAAGAATAAGAAATAAATGAATAATTTCAAAAAAGTTGCTTATTCACTTTCTCAAAATGAATAATTTCCCTTGCTTTAAAACATAGTTGCCTATTTACTAATGGATGACCAGAGGAAATAGGGTACTTCAAATTTTAAGTATAGAAAAAACTCAAAAATGAAAGAGGGGTTCTCAGCCAGTGAGGTAAAAGCAAGATTAATGTATTTATTTGTATTTTTCATCATTTTTTTTTGCTGAATATTCTTCCATTACATTATTTATATGATCTTGAGAAATCTTGATCTTGTAAGCAGTGTCAAAATATTGAACCTTTTTGTGTTATGTACATGAATATATGAAGAAATTTTGCTTTTTTATGCCTGTGTCTTGTCCGATAGTTTTGAAGGACTTTTCCGAAAATAGGATCAAAATTTGGCCAAAACTATTTTGTTTGAAACTTTTCAGTCCGAAATTTGATACCCAAATGAAAAAATAGATTTAATATCCAGAAATACTGTTATTTCTCTTTTTAGCACAGTTTCATCTTCAATAACATCCCACCTAAATGATAAAATAAAGTACTACTGCTCTCCCTCTAAGTGCCATGGGTCGGTGATGGTAGCGTTGTGAAGTATGTTAACGCAAAGATCGTCTTCAGTGTGAGCAATTTCAATTTCAAATCATGCATGAACAAGGTCTCAGTTCGCACTGACCTTCAAACCTTAAGGTTTTTTGTCTGTCCTTCTTTTAAGCTATTTTGGAGGGTGAGAGAGGGCAATTTCACCATTCATATTTATTACATCTAATGTCTTGTAACTGAATATTGATGGAATGGTGCCTTCCTTCAGTGTTCCCTTTTGTTTCTACAACTAAGTTCCAGGGCTCGAAAGAAGGGAGGCTGCAGGTCAATGTGCAGTATGCCAGGGAAAATTGGAAATATGGATTTGTTGCAAGTCTAGCCATTTTTCTTTTCATTTTCTTTTTTTCCTTTTCAACTTCAATGTCAATGACTGCCAAGTTTTACGTTTTGACCACTGAAAATGCCTTCCTTGGGTTTAGCATGACCTCCCAGTTTTCTAGTATCCACTTAAGGTTACTGTAAAGGAAAAACAGTGTTTTTAGTTATAACTCAATATTTCATTAAATCTTTGAAATAAATATATAAAAGTATATATTTTTGGAAAGCTTTTTTCTTACTCTAAATAATGGAATAAAACTTTTCATCTAAAAGTAAACATTTTTGGAAAATTGAGCTCAATTTATAAGGCTGCCATTTTCACTCAATGAGTTCCTGTCACACAACCACTTACGTTTTCGCTTTGAAAATTACTTCTTTAAGAAGACAGTACTTTAAACTAAAATCGCGTGTCACTGTTTTTAAATAATTCCATCATTCAAAAGATATATTCCTTTTTCTTCTTTGCTCGCTTAAATTTCTTCAATCATTGTGCTTTATTGCATAATAATTTTTGAACGGAATAATTATTTTAAAAATGCTGCCACGCGATTGTTACGCTGTATTAGATGATCACGTGGGTATGTCTCTTTTTTTGTTTCCATGGTTAGTTGTGTGACAGGAACTCTTTATTGGTGGAGTTTTGACATAAATTTTAAAGATTTCTGTTTTTAAACAATTTCGGCCATGGCAGACAAAAAAGTCAGTCTGTTATGCTCAGTGTGATTCTTTGAGTTTTGAAATTTGATTGAATGTGTTGCAATTTACCTAATGTTACCTATTTTACCCATATTGCATCACAAATTTAATTTCATGGATATTTGTTGCATCAACGCAAGAGATTACAATATATTAACATAATAGGAATCCAGCTTATCTTTTTTAGGTATTGATCAAGTTAAAACAGATCTAGTGTCTGTGATTGTTGACATCAATAATGCCCAGTATGTCTTGTGTACATTGCAGTCAGGAAAAATTCTGCAACAACCTTTGGACCTGAATTTCACTGAAGGAGAGGAAGTGTCCTTTTTTCTTGAGGGTGAAGGAGAAGTACATCTCACAGGTATAGTGCTGTTCTATTATAATAAAGGAATTGATGTCGTTGCTTATGATAAATGTTAAATGTCCGTTTGATGTACTCTTTTAAATTGAAGCAAGCAAAGGATTTTCCCAATTGACTTTGTTAAGAAAGTTAGGTTTTGTAGAAACTTTGCTTACTGTCAGTGAAGTCACTCCCAAAATAACTTGTTTCTTCACGTTAAAACGAGTTTCTGAATTCTTAAACCTTTCTATTAATTGTAACTTTTTCAATTCGCATCAACCAGACACTATAATTCAGTTCTAGCTAACACCCTGTCACGATACTATTGATGCAAATATAAATTCAAGTTTCAATTTTTTTTCTTCTAGGCTATCTTCTTCCAAATCCTACCGAATATGAATTAGCTACTGATAGTGAATGTTCTGAAAATGAAGAAAATGATGACTACGAAAGAGCAGGTATTCTGTTTTTTATTAATGCAATTTTTGATTCATTATCGCCTTCATATATTTCTGTCCTGTTAGTTTCCTGTATTTTTTTATTTGAAAATGGGGTGTCATTTTAACTTTTAAACAGAAGTTAAAAAGTTTTGAGGTGCAGAAGGGATTTTTTTTTTAGTCCAATTAATAAAGAAAAATTTTGAAAAGGAGAACAAGAAAAGTTTGAAGAAAGAAAAAGTAACCGAAGTATCATGGCAAGGTAAGCAACATTTTTTTAAAACTTTTATCCGAATCCCAGTGCTTCAAAAAGTCTCTGGAGGAGTGTTTTTTTATTGAAACAGCAGGTGATATTGTTTGCCATTCCTATAGAAAACACTCCTCCACGGAGATTATTGTTACCTGGTCTGGGATTTAGGTACCTGTTTGATACTGGTTGGCCATTGTAGAAAGAAATTAAAATTTATTTTAACTATTATCATATTGTATCCACAGTTCATATAGTTTTGGTTTTACGAGGATTCTCACTGCCAACCAGTAGTTATTCCTAATAATGTTTACAGTCAAACATATCAAACCGTTTACAGTCAAACCTGTGTCAACAACCACCTTTATACACACTTATACACTTTTTTTTTATAAGTAACTAGGGCTCGGCTAGTCAAAAACCTAAGGGCTGGGAAATAACTAAGAGACTTCCTTGTTTTCATTTTTTTTCTGAAACTTTCTTGCTTTTTGTATTTGTCTCGATTTGAAAATTGAAGTCGTTTTCAAATATGTAGACTACACATTAGGAAGATAAAGTATGATTTTTAAGTGCATTCCGTCTAAACGGTAATTAAGAAACTTTAAGAAACTTCTCAGGGCTAACCCCTTCAGGTAGTTTCTTATAAAAAGAGAGTGTAAAGTGACCACCTCTCTTAAGCAACCACTTTGAACCCACCCCATTTTAGTATTTTAGCAGAAAGGTTACTGTATAAAAGAACCACCTGCATACAATAGCCCATAGTAACAAAGTTCTGGACTGATACCTAATTCCTTATTGAGCTCTATTTCAGGATAGCAGTTATCTAAGGTCCCCAGAGTGATACACAGGTTCGAATGTATTTCGTTTAATGTAAAAGGGCAATACAACAATTGAAATGGAAGCGTATAGGAATTTGTTTCTATGTAATAGTATCCTATGATTAGCTAAGATCATAGTCATTAGAAAATTCCTTAGTCTGGAAACCTACTATGACAATTTATTGTCCTTTTTTTCTTTGATCTTTTCGATAGGCTATTTTTATCATGTACTCACTTTGATCACATGACATATTACAACCAATACACAGCAATTATTTTCTATCATGTGATCAAAATGAGTGCAAAACAAACTACAATTGGAAATGCCGACAGTAGAACTTTCTAATGACATAAATGCATGAAATGGTACTCAGTTGTTTGTTTACGCAGCAGACTTTGATAGGTTCACTGCTTACTGTTTAGGAAAGCTTGCTGGAGAAAACGAAGAGAATGAGATGGAAGTGGAACATGAGCATAAGATTGATGATTCTAAAGAGAAAAATCACAAGAAATCTTCAGAAATGGAAGATTTGACCAAGAAATTAATTGAAGGAGGTATTGAAAATAGTACTTTGCCAGAAAGGAAAAATCACAGAATTGAGTCGAAGCTGTTCTTACAAATTTGTTTCATCTGCACAGCTGTTTTGTCACTCAAGCAAGGGTTGTTCTTATCTAATCCTCCCAAAATGACCTTTTTATATGGTTTAAAATGGTGGAACTTCAATAAGAAAATGTCGAAAATTGTGGAGGAGCACAAAATTTCTGTTTTCAGTCGGTATCATCAATGAGATTATTATTACGTTTTTCTTCTATGCTTTAATAGCTAACATTTTCCTCCACAAATTTCGACATACCCTCAAGATCCGCCGCTGTATTTAGAAAGGTAAATGTTTAAGCTCATCATGAAAACCTGGTATGTTGTCGTTTGTTGTCGTATGTAGTTGTATGTTGTATGTTGTCGTATGTAGTTGTATGTAGTTGTATGTTGTCGTATGTAGTTGTATGTTGTTATATGTTGTCGTATGTTGTTACTGTTTTAAACAGCTTAGAATGGGACGGTTCCTTAAGAAATCCTTTTCATCATGATGCTTCATGGAAAATTATAATTCTTGTAAACGACTTATAAAACATCAATTCATGGATATTTGTTTTTGATGAACAAAAATGTCCCATACTTTATGCTACTTTTATGAAGATCAAACAACAATTCCTTTTCTTGACTCTCACCTGTTGTTATTGTTCATGCTCATGTGCTGAGATCATCATGATGTCAGATTTTGCTATACAACACGTTGTCTTAAATACTTAGAAAGATTCACGCACTGTAAAGACTGAAATACACGATCATTTTCAAATAATCATTTTTTACGTCATTTTAAAAATGATTAAGCCACATGTTTACTAACCTATAAATATAGACCGTCGTTAACTCGCTATGGTCAATACACTCGATTTTTTCATATTGGCTTGTTACAGGATCTGATAACACATTTGGCCAATCATTCGTAATTATCGATTTGTTTGTATGATTTCCAATCTCTTTTTGATAGCACGGTCATATGAAAAAATCGCTGCCACTCTTGGGTATACTCCTAAAAAGAGAACACTGAAGGAAGGCGCCATTCCATCAATATTCAGTAACAAGGCATTTGATTCAACAAATATGAATGGTGAAATTGCCCTCTCTCACCCTCCAAAATAGCTTAAAAGAATGACCGATAAACACTCAAAAATATGTAAGAGGTTTCGAGTTTTCTTTTTAACAATGTTTTTGGATTTTTTTTTGATCAATTATCTCTTTACTTATTTTGTGTACAAAAAAATGTTTTTATTTTGCATCACTAATTTTAAGGTCCTTTAAAAAGTATTTGAAAAAAAACGCTTGAAAGAAATCAACAGCAAAAATACAGACTTAAGGTATATTTAGAAACTTTTTATTTCGAAGATACTCTGGGTCTCCCACATGACCACATCAAATATCACTTTCGTTTGAACTTCCAATGGAAGAAAGATCGCAAGATCGACGGATGACTGAGAAGAACTATCTGAAAATTCCATCTTCGTATCGCACATGTTAGTTGAATATTTTGAACTTTCTGTATTGCGCGTTCACGAACAGAAAACAGTAGTCACCTTGTGACGTCAGCAAAAGGTCACGTAATATTTACAAAACTTATTTTAAGACCATCAGAGGGTATTTTACAAATTTTGGAAAATGTCTTTCACTTTGTACATGTGTAACAAGTTATTTAAGCGAAAGTTTTTTTTGACGTTTATTCCCCTTCAAATGATCATTTTCAAATGACGTGTATTTTTCATAAAATTTTCGAGTTTACACGATCGTGTACTTCAGCCTCAAGACTTTTTTGCCAAGGATTGAGAAATGCAAAGGATTGAGTGCCAAGGATTGAATGAAGTGGAAAATAGCCAAAGTTGGGAAAATGTGCCATACGTTGCGATTGTAATGTGTTTTTGGAGTACTGTTATATTAAAGTTTTGTCAAACAATATTTTTTAAACATTGTTTTACAAGATTTATAATTTCCTCCAAAATCGATATGAAGAAAATACATAGTTTAAATATTTTCATCAAAAACATTATTAGAGGAAAATAAGAGAGCTTGTAGTTTCTATTGATTTTTTAGGAGAAAATATTAGATTTTTATATTTTCTTCTATCAGTCCGTGTGTAAATGCATTTTCCATGCCCGACAGTCTGTGTGCTGCATTGGTTTTGAAATTGTGGCAACAACAAGATGCAGGAAACACTGTCGTTGTCTCTGTACATACTTGGTCACTGCGAGAAATTTGGAAATATCCAGCCAATGCTGGATACTAACCAAGAATGTATCGAGAAAACAGGAAAATCTGCCATTCTTCACTTACATGCTCATTCGAGCTTTTTTCTATTTGTTTGGCTGCCATTATTTATTTATTTACTAATTAATTAATTTATTTATTTTGTGTTTAAGTGTCAACACAGGAAAGTGAAACAACCTCCTCGAGTGAGACATTTGCTCCTGGTATAAGTGGTGAAGATGAAAATAACAACATTACTGCTGTAAGTGAAAATCAAACTCTTGACAGTCAGACACAAGACGCGGTAGAAGCTGGGTGCAATCCGAATGAAGAAACCAAGAAGCCTGAGAAAAAGCGCAAAAAGGAAAGAACTACGTCAGCAAAAAATAAAGTAGAAGCTTGGATATCTTGTGACGTTGAGTGTGAAAAGGATAGGGAGGAAAGTGAAGAAGTGGAAGCGGTCAATGGTGTTCCCGATGCACAGAAGGAAGAAGAAGTTCACAAGAAAACAGAGAAGAAACGAAAAAACCGGAAAAAAAATCGAACTGAAACTGAAACAAACGCTCATCATTCCGACCCTACGCCCTACTGACAGTAATAATGGCGTTAGTAGTAAAGATGGCGTTATTTGTACGACTGATGAAAATGAAAGTGTAAACAACAAACAAGCTGGTAGGAAGAAGAAACGTAAACAAAACGAAAATAAAGAGAATCCCGAGACGGACTCGCAAAATCCTAAAAGAAAAGGGAAGAAACGAAAAGAATAGAGTTTCAGTTGTTCATTTGGTGGTAGGTATATCCTGCCCTTTTGCCATCGTGTTTCTGTTGTTTGAGCTTCCATGATACTTAGAAAGTTTGGAAAAAAGCTTGGTTTTTAGTGCCAGTTTGATGGTGGTTTTGAAATTGTGGCTTTTCTAATTTTTGAAACTGCATGGGATTTCGTTTTCATCGAAATTGAAACTTTTGCGAATCAAAGAAATTTGTTGCGTTCAAATGTGTTGCTTATAACCCATTGTATTAAGAATTTCCTGCAATCGTGTTTGTTCACAGATTATTTGTCTGAAATGGTCACTTCAGCTAAACAATATTATTGCGTGGACTTTCAACTATTCTATAAGAAGGGTGAAGAACTGGACTTGTGTCTAATATTGTGGAGGAGTGCAATACTGTTACTGAGCCACTTTCATAATATCCTTTTGTTTAGAGGAAAAGCCTCTCAGACGGAGTTCAAATCGAACACTTTTCTCTCCTATGAATTTTTATTCACTCTTATTATTGTCGTGTTATAGCCCGAAATATTCGGAATATTCTGCTTGCAGTCTGGCGGCTTTGAATTAATTCCGCCAAAAGTGTCTGCGGAAATGTAGGATCATGTTCAACTTATACACCGCGGAATATTCCGCAAGCCAATCAAATGGCTCAATTAGTGATGATCTGGAGATAACAACGGCCGCTCCGCACTGAACATTCCCTCTAGTGGAAAACTGGCTTCAGGTTCTACAGACTATTAAATAAACTATTAAACTATGCTCAAAACTTACTTAAAATTAATTACAAAATTTGTCACCTTAATTATTCAAAACATTAATTATTTGACGTCAATGAAGAATTAATCCATTTGTATTATGAAAAATATTTCCCATTTGAGCATAATTTATCTAATAGTTTACCGTCTAACAGGGCCTTTCCATTTCAATCCGTGAAATGATTTTTAATGTGGTTGTTCATATTTATATATTTATATATCAAAATTATATTTTTTTTTTTTTAGAAAAGATTAGATTCACTATTCATATACACACTTTTATAAGCAATACAAAATTTTTTCTGACGCTAAACGTCGCTTACGCTGTTCAATTTTACAGGCCGAATTGTTGCTTACTTGTTGCTTGAAGACTATATACGTGAGAAGACCAAGTTTTCTTGTATGTAACCAATTCTCTAAACCAATCGAACTTCAGTAACACGTTTCTCATCAGCAAGACAAAAATATTCCTAAAATCTCCCTTTTTGCTTTTTTTATTTTAGTGTTAGGTTTTGTTCTTAGTTTATCTGTTATTTCCTTGTTGGGCAAACCTAGTTGAGAAAACCTAGTTGAGAAATCCAGTTGAGACTGGGCTGTTGAGACTGAGCTTCTTCGTTTTTTGACAAATTTGAGCCTCATGTTGGTTTTAAAAAACGCGTGTACGTCGTGTGAAAACCGATGTTAGACCAGAGCAATTATGGGAGTTACATTGTTTTAATTTTTTGATTACTTATTCATGTGCAGAACTGGTACGAAGTTCCTATTGAAATCGATGTAAAGTTCTCATGAATTGAATGATGGTGAGTATGTTTTCATGACAGCTTCTGTTTTGCAACTTTTACGTCAAGATGAGCTATAAACATTTCGTGAAATCTGTTTGATTTATGAGCTTGGGACAGATTTATATGCTTTAAAATGCTCGAGTAACAGAACTAAATATTTTTATTGATACAACTGTCCCACTGGCAAAGCCTGCTCTGTGGCAACCAAGTCAAAATTACTTTGTAGTAACATGAACTCAGTATAGATCTTCTACTCGACGAAAATGTTAAAATTTCAGATTACGCGAGTGTTATACATTACAGAATGACGATGAACCAACAGATATCGTTTGCCTAACTTGTCTCTTTGGAGGAGAGAGGAGGGTTTTTTTATTGAAACAGCAGGCGATATTGCTTTCCATTCCTATAGAAAACACTCCTCCTCATAGACTTTTTGAAGAGCAAAATACAAAAACAAACTTTTCATAAAATATTTTTTTTTCACAACTTCTAACAAGTCGTAAATCAAATGGTTTAAAAGAAGAAGAAAATTCACACACCACAAAATGAAATAAACAACATTGTATATATATTGTGGTTGATTATAAAAAAGATTTGATTTGTTGCTGAAATAAAAATGACCAACCAGAAACATGAAGAAATCAGGGAGAAGATGAGGTATGGTAAAGAACGATTCCCCTACTGTCTCATTTGTTATTTGTTACGACAAAGAGCCGTTTTCTATTAGGAGTCGTCCGCACGGACTTGACATTTTTGAGGTACAGAGTATATACGATTCCGCGCGGGCGATTCCGTCTAACGGAAAACGGCCTAAACGGTGCTCTTCCTCAAGAATGTTTTTTGGCAAAATGTTCCACTTTTCTATGATGTTTCTTACTGCAAAAAGGTTCTCTTCCATGTTGTTTTTTATGGCGAAAGTCCGAATTCTATGATTTTCAAACACTTCTGTTGAGGAGAAAAACCTTTGTTTCGATTACTTTCGATTACGATTACATTTGGTCCGCATTTTGAACACCATTACGAGTTGGGTCGGAACCCACGTGCGCAAAAGCTGATGGTGCCATTGTTGGAGAGCAAGTAAATGTGATATATTTAAAAATTAAACTAATGCCTTGAATAAACGCCCCCGATGGTGTCTGAGAGAGGTTTGACTGTATGTGGAAATCACGAGGCTCTCTTGTACTGAAAAAAATTTAAGACGGTGAGGTTTTTTTTGTTTAATTGCTTACTCGGTTCTACCAATCAAATCACAGGAAATGTTATTGACACTATATTCGCGCGAACATTTCGTGAATTCAATATCGTCGTCTTAGTTTATTCCCATGAAAGGAAGATATTTCATCAGGAAATTCCTAGCTTTAATTGTGGAAGCTTGAAATGTTGCGTTCTTCTGAGAGGCTTGAATGATATATAAATACCATACAAGCAATGGAATGCATGAAAGGAGGCTAAACTGAAAGACCTTGTCGCAATGTCGAGTCAGAACAATATTTCAGGTAATCTCTCTTTTAGAAAGATTTCAAATTTCAAGTTGACGTGTCTTTAACAACACAGTACCGATTTGCAACCAATTACTTACTTTCCAAAGTGTATTTGTAAGATCTTCTAGAAAAATCGAATATGTTGTTATTTTTTTGTGTTGTGTATTTGTTTGTTAATAAGTGAGAAGATCACTTTCAGGAATTTTATAGACTTTAGTAACACTCACGATGGCTGGATTTCAGAAAACAACAACAAAATGTTTTAACTCCTTTTCCAGCTCCTTGTCTTTTCGATATACGGAAGGCGTAGGAAGCCCTGGGAACGAGGTTGATGTTTAAGAAGTATATGAGGTTGCTCAAAAGAGTCACAAACATCCATAAATATATATTCGCAAACACGTTACAATCTGTGTGCTGATTACCTGCGACCATCGCTTAGATTGTGGTCAAAAACTTTTTTTTACAAACTGTTATTTCTGTCTGGGTTAACGAGAACATGTTGCGTCGTAATGCCTCATTCTTTCAAACGGAAATAAGAGAATTTCAACCAAAGAAGTTTTGTGCTCGAGCAGCTTCTTAGACAAACTTTTTTTTTTCTTGTTAGACAAACACACTCTTACACCAACCTCGTACCCAGGGTTTCTTGTCCGTATATAAAAAAGGCAAGAAACCCTGAGTACGAGGTTGACTGTTATAGCAGATTCTCCTGTGATCAGTTATCTAAAAAAACACTTTATATATGGTTTTTCATGCCCCGTAATCCTATGATACAGATGAGTTATGACCTTAGTACGTTAAAACTGAGTCTGGTGCGTATCCAGCTTTTCGTTACACATAGTTGTTCCTTCCTTTGCTCGGCCAGCATTTCACCCAATCTGTTATGGGATGTTTTGCATTCTCTTTTTATTCCACCAAAGCATGTAAATACGAGTGGTGTAAACGAACCTTGATCCCCGTGATTAATGCGGTTGGCATAGCAACGCTTTTTCTGTTGTTCATTTCTCTGATGTGCAACTTTCAGTGTGTGGTTAAGGTAGACTTTGGCCGTTGGGTTAAAAACCTCTACATCAAAATAAGCCATTTGTCCCCTTATCCAAAACCCTCGTGCTGCAACATCTACTCTAGATTCAGCTGTTGATATTGTTGATATTCAATAGAAACCAAGTAAATTACTAAATAATATTTCCTTAATGGATTTCATCTCAGATTCTCTTTCTTAATGAATTCTACAAGGAAAACAACCACTGCCATCTTAGTCCCTAATGTTCTCCAACAAACGTGCAGGGGTGCAAAATAACGAGTTTTCTAATTCACATACCTTAATGGTACTAATTTTCGCGGGTATTAATTTTCGCGGTTTTTGCCCAAAACCGCGAATATTCGTACCCGCGAAAAATTCAATTTTGTTTAATCCGCGAAAATTAATACCTGCGAAAAAAAAATGAAAAAAAATGAGTTTTTAAGAATTTCCCACCCTTATGTCAATAATAATATCCGATGGAGGGTAGATAATGTAAGCGATGATGAATCAGAATGGAAATGCGACGATGACACAACTGATGGTGCCAATGGAGACATTTCAAAAGCGGATGACGATGGTGCGCGCAACGTGTTTGATTTATTTGAGTAGTTATATTGTAACATTTCGATTAAAATTTTTAAACAAGTGCTACCACACATGAAAAATCCAAAAGTGTATAGACCATAGCGAGTTAGCGACTGTCTATTTTTTAGGCTAGCACTTTGTCTAATTACTGCCTCTGGAATCTCCTCTCAATTATGTTTTTTGAACCCTATGTCCACTTAGCGGACACCTGTACATAACCGAATACTCGGCAACCGTAGGTTTCAGCTGTAACAAAAACATAAACTCAACTGATTTGAATAATTTGGTACCCAGTTTATTCTAGGAAGTTTCGTTTGAAAGAACGCAAATATCCTATGTCATTGATTTTTATGTTTTTGTAGACAGAAAGTTGTCGATAGAACAAATACTGAAGTTGTTCGAAACACGATGCAGAGGCATAGCTAGAGCTCAGTCAAAATTTGTGGAGGAGAGTTAAGTGTGGAGGAGAGTTTAGTCATTTGAAGTAAAAAAGAAAACGTGCAAGTACTGAAAAGAAATATCATAACCTTGGACTTTTTTGGACTGATCCTGAATACGCCCATACAATGACCAGATTTTACATCGCATAACCATAGCCATTAGAAAATTCTCTCTGGTCTGGAAACCTTATATAAAAACTTATTGTGCATTTTTTTTTATCTTTTCAATAGGTTATTTTTATCAGGTACTTACTTTGGTCACATGACAATTTACAACCAATAGTTGAATTATTTTACCATCATTTGACCAAAACTGAGTACGAAACAAAGTTTCAATTAGATGATTCTTTTTAAAAATACTGCCGAAAAAACTGGGAGGTGTCTGTTCCTCTTCAGAAAGTTCGCAAGAAATAACCTATCTACAAAAAATCCCGAATGACTGTCTTTTTCCCTTTTCAAGAGGCCTTAATGAAAACACGCCCAGTACCAAAGAGGTTTTAACTTGTACACCACAAGAAGACACATATTGGTTTGGTTAAAACTTGTTAAAATAAAAATTGGCCAGTTTCCATATAATTCTCTCTATAAACATTTATCCCAACACATTTTAATTTCCACTTGAAAAATAAGCTGTTGAAATTGAAAACACGGTTTCCTCTACGCTAAGTCAATCAGAAGTTATCAGGAACTTAAAGTATAAAATGGCGCCTATAATCCTTTTTTGAAAATCCTGAGAAACTGTTTAATCGAAAACCAATTGGAGGAGTTGAGCAAACAAAACGTATTGTGACCAGAAAAGGTTATTGATCACCAGTCTCGTATAACAGCCAATGGAGGAAGAGCATTTAACCGGTGAAAAGTCTTATAAAAATGTTTGAAAGAACGAGACATAACTTGAATCTCGCCTCACTAACCGAGACAAAATTTATAACGTTTGCACCATTAACTTATAACTAGGCGAGGGGAAATTAAATGTTGAACTATTATAATGATTGTGGATGTTTGTATAGTTGGCGGACTAAAAGAAGGTTGTTTGGACAATCCAAGTATATAGCTACAACGTAGGATAAACTGATTTGGTAAGAATTCGTTTTTCTTCTATTTCTGCAGGATGTGTGTAGAGAGAAACCCCAGTCGGCACCCAACGTTGGATTTACATTAGACTAACGTTGTATTATGGTTTTACGTTATCCAACGTTATTCTGACGTTGAATGAACGTAACTTATTGACATTAACTTTACAACATTATGACAACGTTAATATAATGTTACTTAAAAAGTCTAATTTGATTTTAGGTTTTTAACATGCGTGCAACGTTACCTAACGTAATATTACACGAGGAAACGGAAAAGAATTTACGAGAGCGGAAAATGCTTAGTCGAAAATTTATGTTTTTACGCTTTAATAAATAAAGGCTCGTTTCCATTTCAGCTACATTTTCCGCTGTAGCGCAAGAAGCTCAAGAGAACTTTCCTCTACACCTCAATTATATTTCCATTGAACGTCAATCTTCTTTTGTGATCAAAGTACGCGAATACAACGTTTGAATGAAAAGTACGTATAGGTATATTTAATAGGCTAATAAGGTGCGTGTGTAAGTTAGTAAAAAATTTACTTGATAATTGATATTTCATTATCCAACCACTGTCATTTATCTGGAGGTTATACATTTTCTCATGACCTTCGTATCAAAACAGAAAAACCTTAAAAATGCAGAGAATTTAGACGTGTTATTTGTAAATCAATTCCATTTTTTCATTGGTACTATCAATAATCACTTGATTTAGTGATAACCTCCAAAATCAAAAGACCTTAGGCGTCAGACATATAATTCGGTAGATGAACTTCAAGTATATAGTATAGAATATTTTACGGAATATAAGGCAAAAAGAAAATATCACTATATATTTTATATTTATATTTTATTATTTTTATATTATTGTGTATTACAAAACTGTCCTTCCTTCTTTAAAGGCACACCGAACTACCCAGGGTCTATTTTAATTTAGTGGATGTCCAAATGGATTGTTCATCCTCACGTACTGAGGAGCCCCCAAAAAGCCCAGTATTAATAGGGTTAAGTCCCTTTGGTAGACATGACTACATCAAACGATTCTCTACGTTTCTCCATCATCAACTTTTGCTCTTTTTCAGCGATCTTGACATAACAAGATGAAAAAGGATCCACTTTTAAGAGAAAAGTACTGTTTACTCGAACTGCCATCTTAAAGAGAACATGCTGTTATAAATACCGCCCCATGCTGACACCATCATTACCGATGCAGAACTTTTAGTTACTTCTATGAAAGTCATCATTAAAAGCAGCAAAAATAGTAGCTTATATTTATGACCAACGATAATTCACGTGCTACTTTTATGAAGATCAAACAATGCAACATTCCTTTTCTTGTCTCTCACCTGTTGTTATTGTTCATGCTCATGTGTTGAGGTCGTCATGATGTCAGATTTTGCTATATTTATAACAACACCTTTTCCTTAAAAGCTCCAATTTTCGAATTATAGAGCACTCCGGAGTAGACGAAGTTGGCTACTGCATCACGAACTATCGCGAACTATCGCTATCTGGAACGCTTTACTCGCCCCATCGAGAGTTCGAGATGACTGTAATGAATGGATACAATGACTCTGCAGAAACGTCACTACACCACCGAACTTTTATGATTTAAACAGAGTACCTCCCTTTGTGGTTGTTTTATTTTCAACTTTAAAGATATCTTCTCACAACACATTTTAATAATGTTATGGAAACTTTTGACATAAGACACAAATAGTGCGTTTATCAATTTTTCCGTGTGGCTTTATGTTATTGAAAACATTGTAAACCACAAAATTTCAGATTTTTTTAATGTGTACTGCTTTGCGTCATGTTGACTAACAGAGTTCAAATAGATTACAAGCATTTAAATTATTATAAACGAAACAACGAAATAACCTTTCGATCGGTTTAAACAAACATGGTAACACTAGGGAAGAACATTAAAACATAATTATCCATGTCGTTTTTATGATTCACACGTAATTGAACGAAGACCGAAAAAAATATAAATAAACCTTTTATCATAAAAACAAAAAAAGAAGACATATTACTGGTTGAAATTGACATCGACTCTAGTTACGAATACTTCACAACATTCGAAATATTTAGTCTAAGGTAAATGATTGGCTGAATTTTTTGAGCAAGATAATTTATGACCATTCATATAAATATTAATGTCACCTTTTTAGTTTCTACCAGAAAATGGTTGTAATAACTTTTTAGGCGAATCGAAAGACAAACGGCTATCGTTTGATTTATGAGGTTTAGACAAAAATATCTGAAGGCGGATTGAATTTCTTTATTTATAGATTCTTCTTCAATTCAAGGATTGTAAAGCCGTGTTTACCAACTTTAATGGATGAATGGAGATAGAAACGAGAACATGATCATATGAGCAGGCATGGAAATTATGAAAAGTTTACTTCGAGCTTTTGTTTTCATTTTATCTATGACTCAGGTAAATGTTAATATTATTTCTTTATATCACAGATTGAATTTCAGCATCCAACGTTTTAAGGCGGATCTAGAGGTTATGTCGAAATTTGTGGAGGAGAATGTTAGCTATTAAACCATAAAAGAAAAACGTGCATGTAACCCATTGGTGATACAGACTGAAAACGGAAATTAGGTTTATGTGCTCCTCCACAATTTTTGACCTTGATCCGCCGCTATATGGGTTGTCGGGGTAGGTTTTTGAGACGAGATAACAGCACTTTGTGAGAAGGGTTCCAAAATGAATTAAAGTCTTTTTTATCTTCAAAGCAGGGTCAAACAGTTAATCCTTCAGCCATTTTTATTGATCTCTATATTGGCACAATTTGTATACGAGGTTCACAACATCCCTGCGTTCGCTTATATAGTTAATCAACCTGTGTCCAGTTTCCAAGTATATCTCGTGGTCTTACCAAAAGCTTCCATAACAGGAAGTACGTCTACACCCAGAAATTACACGGTAGACGTTGAAAAAGACGTCCATACATCGTTCAATCGACGTCGTGTATTAATAAGTAGTAATAATAATAATAATAAGCGTGAAACCAATGTGCAGGTACTGTGGTATCACGGACAAAACTTTAAAATCATCGATATGTCTTTAAAGAACACTGAAAAATTCCGTTTTCAATACCTCACAATTATCTTAAAGGGAAGGAATTTGTGCGAGAAGAAATTCATATGCAGCTTATTTTTGCGATTCAAGGTTCAAAGGCGAATTTGGTGGAATTTATTTTGGCGATTCAAGGCTTGAAAGTGAATTTCTTGAACTTAAGTCAGTATCTGTCAAAGATGTAAACTTGAAGCAGTATCACTAGTTTACGTTTCTTCTTCTTTGTGATTCCATTCCTTATACATGTACGGAGAAGGTCTTACAACTTTTCTATCCAGATAAAGCGCGCTTCGGATTTGAAACTCCCAAGCACAGTTAAATACATACTTCTATTGATTGGCTTCTGAGATTTTAACAACCAACCAGAAATATGCCAATTTTAAAACTCTGATTTCTAAGGAGTTCCTACAGCCTCAGCCTTGAAACTGTCAGAATTGAGGGACAGGATATTCTTCTTCCTGTATTTTTCCAGGCGTTTTCCGGCATCTTTCTAAGTTGCGAATTTTTCGTAAAAGTTGTAACAAGTAGATAAATAAATAATAAACGCCGATCAGTGATCTTGTAAACATTAAGTAGTAGTTTTGAAGTATGAATGAAAGTCTCAGATTTGTATACAATTCACATTTTTTCAAGTTTCTTTGATTTTCCACAATGTTTCACACATAAACATTCATATAAACCCGCCCATGTAAACCTAAACCCAGTGAAATACGAGACGAGGTTAATATCAAAGGAATGCCGACATAAAAGATTTTAAGGGTAGAATTGATAGGCTTTAGAAGTTAGTTGTAAGTCCTTCTCTTGTTATACGTCCATGATGCAAGTGTGCATCTCCAACTTGAATCGGTTTGGATTTTTTTCCATTAGGAGAACTTGTTCGTTTAAATTTCAAAATTTCTACAAGATCTTTGTGCTAGTACTAAAAAACGCAATCATAAAAAGCCGGCATTTTACAGTATGATTCAAAATTCAACAAGTTCTGCCGACTGCTCGTATAGCTAAAGAGTGCTCGCCTCCAAAGCGGTAGGTTGAGGTTCAAAACCTAGCCGTGTGAATCCATCCACTCAAATAAACACTGGATTGATATCAAATGGGTTTGACTTGTTTAGTGGTTGATTTAGACATGCGCATGTCAGTTAGATCATAACTGACCAGGCTATCCTCGTTAAGCATTAAAAAATAATAATATATAATAAATAATAAACACATGTGCAAGCAACCTCCCTGTAGAATCTCGAACCATAAAGGGAGGCCGAATCAGTGCATTATAATATTGAGAGTTCGTTAGTGATTTTGAGAGGGTTTTTTTACGGGAGGGGAAAGATACCCGTTCGTTATATCGTTACATCGTTTTATCGTTTTATCGTTATTTCGTTATATCGGGGTCGTAATATCGAGATTTCACTGTATAACTGCGCTACCCATGATTGTTGCTTCAAGTGTTGATAGTCCAAAAAACTATCCTTTCTCAAACGGGTGTATTCCTTTCTTCCTGAATAACGGAAATTCATTACTTGGAAATACTTAAGAATGATAGTTATTATTTGTACAAATGTTTATCTCATTATGAAACTGGAAAATCTTAAAAACAAAAACAGATTTTACAAACTCTCAAATACAACTTTAACAGTTTCATAATTAATATCTGTGTCTTTTAGAACGATTGTCTTTCTAGTTTCAGCAGGAATTTTGGTACTGCTTTCTTCATAAGTAATGTTTGGGTTCTAGAGCTTTGCCAATCGGCCAAACACCCATAATTTCTGACTATTTCATAACGAGATAGATTGTTTTCACTACAGTTGTATTGTAACTCACATATAGGTAAACGGTTCCAAGTACCGTCAAGGTGATTGAATACAAAAGTGCTTTCATAGGAGTCATTTTTCCTCTTTATCGTCTAAAATAATAATAAGAAAAGCAATTGTTGTTTCTCTATCTTCGGTTCTCAACTAATATTTACATGTTCCACTTAAACAGTTGCTTTTCACAGATTTGTACCTCTGCTGTCAGCTTAATGAGGAAAATTTCCACGACTTTGTAAAACGCTTAAAATACAGACCATTAATGTATTAATCTATATTCCAATCCTTTCGGACCATATTTTAAGAAAGGGAAAATAAGTTATATTTTGTCAATTTTGTACAATTTATTTCATTTTCATAACACATTGTAATCAGAAAAGCTCAAAAATAAATACAACTCTCTCTCTCTCTCTCTCTCTGCTTCTTTGTGTTCTAACTAGTCAGTCAGTTATCTACCATTTTACTTCAGCCAGTTATTATGTAGCTAGTATTTAAGGCCGAACTCCATATCCAGGCAATGCGAACAAAACGAACTAACTTTTCTGCGTAAACTAAACTTCATTTCTCCGTATAGCATGTTTTGTATGCAATACTGATAAAATATGTTGCATGTTAGAATGTCATTCGTTAAAAAACAACAACAAATTGCTGTGAATCTCTATAAAGCCTATACCCTATGAAGCAGACAACTTCGTATAACATGTCACACTCCATGTACGAATGGAAGGGATTTACAATCAAAGTCTCTATAAAGCTGACACCTTTCTTAAGCGCCAATGTTGTCCGCTTTATGGAGATTCTACAGAATATCAAAATACAGTCGACTCTCTAATTAGCGGACACCATCATTGCAAAAGATTTTGTCTGCTAATTAGAGGTATCCGCTAGTTGGACAGTTGACATTTTTTACCAATTTCAAGGGAGAAAAGGACCTTGGGCTACTAAAAAAGCTTTATAGGTACTTGCTGGGATATTTGTGTTCCATGTACGGATGGAAGGATTTACAGTCAAACTCTTATAATTTTAAATCTATTTCTTTATAACGGACTCCTTTCTTATGTACCGATGGTGTCCGCTTTATAGCGATTTCGCTGCGTTTTATTCTGTTTTCTCTACGAAAATGGATGATTTATATATTACTCATAACAATAAAAGCTTGCTAAAACATTCGATTGAAAACGAATTTGATGGGGGCGGGATTCGAACCCGCGCCATCGAAATGACTGGTGCCTTAAACCAGCGCCTTAGACCGCTCGGCCACCCCACCTTGGTATGTGGCAATTGTCAAATATTGTCAGGCTCGTAGAAAAAGTTGTAGTTTCGATTAGATTTTTCCTTTTTACCTTGTTTACTTCAGTATAAATTTGCTTTTTTTTGCACATGGTTTGTGTGTATATCGAAACATCGGCTCATTCTGTGCAAACAGAAAATTGTAATAAGATACGTGTATAATTGTCAAATAAGTGTCTAAGTATTTTGAGACCACGTGATAGTGTCGACCACACGACAAGTCTAATATTTTCCGGATACATTTTCTAGATTTACACGATGTCCTTTGTACTATCCAAATTCATATTATCTAGTGTATAACTTAATGCCAAGAAAACTTTCACAGTAAAAACACCGCGAAATATGGTTTCTCAGATGAACCGAGAATTGAAAATAAATACAGGTTCCTTAATGAAACTCTCAAATCCTTGCAAACTTTTAAATTTCCAACACTACCGTAAATTTAAAGTGTCGCAAAAATTTCTTGCATTCAAAGTAAACTAATAAAATCTATAAAAACGACACTCTTTTCTGTACACTAAGAAACTCAAAGGCTGGCAAATGGCTGATTAAAGGGCTGTTCATATGGAGAAAAAGCGGGAAAACTTTTCGAGGTAATGAAATGTTTCGTTCTGTTCAAATGAAAAACTATATTCTCGGTATGTAAGAAATGCTCGTGCATCACACATACGTTAGTATATGAACAAAATAATAATAATAATAATAATAATAATAATAATAATAATAATAATAATAATAATAATAATAATAATAATAATAATAATAATAATAATAATAATAATAATAATAATAAGGCAAGAAGCTCTGGAGACGAGGTTGTTAACAAACAAAATAAGAAGAATGATGTTTCTGTTAATTAATTAACTGTTAGTATAATTTGAAGATCTCATCAGCGGAAACCACAACAGATGTCAGATATGAAGTTTTTGATTTTCATCATTATCGCGAATTTCCTTTTGCTAACAAAGATTATAAAAGAATTCATAAAATCAAACACTTTCATTATTCTGGAAACATGAAAAGACAATGTTATGTAGTAAATATTTGTAATTCATCGACAGATCTTAAAATAATTACAGGGGTCGTAGCGAAACATTCAAAGGGTCAAAGAAAATATAAAATTTTGCCTGCTATGGCGTCCAGCTACTTTTCAAGTCAACGGAATAATCAACTGAGATAGCAATTACTTTTTTTATTAAATGTTGCCTTTATAAGAACATTCAAATTTGATGAAGCCTTCAAACGTTCTTAACCTTTTCAAATTTGAAGCCTGAAAATGTTCTTAGTTTGTACACTTCCTGTAAAATGTAAAAATATTTTCTTATGAGCAAACGTTCCAAAGCCTCAAATGTTCTTAGCATGTTCTTATCTTTTAGAACTTCGAAGCTCCATGTTCTTATATCCTTTGTCCTTATAAAAAAAAACGTGTAGCATAATTTTGGATATTGATTCGTTTGCGCTAAAGTGAGATTATCTTAACTCTTTTCCCACCAATTCTTCATATTTGTTTGCTAGCCGCACTTGTAAGATATAAAACCCAGTATTAATATAATCGCAGAAGAGGTAAGTACTTCGTATATCACTATCCATGAAAAAGACTGGGGCCGTGGTCGGTCTATAGCTTTGTAAGAGATGTCGAGTCGTTCTTTAAAATAGGGATACGCGAAGTCATTGCCTTCAATGTCTCGACGGATAGATAAAGCAAAGGAATATTTACTAATTACTTTGTTTTTAGAATAACCTCAAAAAATAGTTTAGAAGCAAACATTGTAAAAAAAATGTCAGGCTTTTTTCTGCTTTCTTAATATCCAGTTCCTTTTTCGAACGATGTAAAACGTCACTAAGGCGCTGTTTATAGGAAGGGCTAGTCTTACCGTAGGGCTAGACCTTTTACCCCAGCTGAATTCCAGCCCCACTGTACATGGACTTTACATGGACGAGTTGTTGTCGTTCGACACCGTTATTTTTCTTTAAAAAACAAATACTAATGCGCTTCCAAGCTACTCCGGTCAATGTAGCGAGTAGCCCCAACCATAGAGCTAGCCCTAGCATTTAAATTTCTCATATAAATGAAAAATTTTCAAAATGATAAATGTCACTATGATATTTTTATGCAAAGATAGCTCGCCGGCCGGCAAGGGCCAGCCCTTAATCATATAAACAGCGCCTAAGGGGGTGATCACATGAGGCGGGCTAGCTCGGTTAGGCAGGCTGAATTATTTTTTCTACGCATCACATGAAATATCATAATTCCTTTTAACTACTCCAATGGGGAATTGGAAGAATAAGTGACTAGTAATAAGTAATAAAGTAAAACAATACACTGCATAGAAACGAGACGAAGCTTTATAACACGGTCATAATACGGTGTTTAAACAGAATAGGTCTATTGGCTATTGATTTTGACCGTTAAAAAGTTTTAGACGCGCTACAGGAAAGTTTCTTGGAAATGAGTTTTTTTAGTCACGAATATAGTCTACCTCTCTACCTCCTCCATCCACAAACCTAAAAAAAATCATTGATCATATAGAAGTATATTCACTTATTTCCTTAGACAATATCCATTGGCATGCCAAATTCTTTTATCCCACAACCAAACAGATCACTACACAAATCGTACAGAGATTTTGTGTACAAACAAAACGAACGAAATAAAGCAACTCATGGTCTAATAAATCCTCCAAATCAATATCGCCACGCATATAAGCCATCCAGTTCACGTGCGTGGAATTCAAATCCTAACAATGTAGCCAATGAAAGAAGAACGTTTGCTCAAGCATGGTCCGAGTGGACCACGTGGTCAAAATGTTCAAAGTCATGTAATGGTGGTGTAAAAAGCAGAACAAGGATATGTCAAAGGTGATTTTTATCAAGGTCACAATCATTATTAAAGGAAGAATTGCTAATATGAAACCAATAAATAAAGCCAAGTTATTTTTGATTACACTGTTACATTTAATTATGATTGATTACACTGTTAAATCTATCTCAGGATTGAAGAACCAAGTGCTAGCGTAGAGACAAATTCCATAATACCAAGTTGTGCAGGATACGACAAAGATTACCAAGCGTGTAATAGAAAGGTTAATTTTTATATTACTCCGTTATTATGTTCTTTCCATGAGAGGATAGCCATTAGAAATTCCCTGTTCTGGAAGTCTATTGTGAAGCTGTATTGTCGGTATTTTTAACGTGGACTACCTAACTGTAGTTTGCTTTGAACGCTTTATGATAACACGATGGTACATTACTGCTGTGGATTGGTTGGAATTTTGTCACGGGATCCAAAAGTGATCAAAACAAAGTTTGTTTATTGAAAAGATCAAAGAACAAATTAACGACAAGTTGTTATGATAGACTTCAAGACCATAGAATTGGTCTAATGACCATGGTGAGAGGGTTGAAATTTTGCTTTCTACATTTGAATGCTTTTCTGGTGTTAATTGTACTCACCAGGAGACATATGGCGTTGTTTTAATGATCAAACACCGTTCAGACGATGTAAAGACGTCCATATAACGTTCAAAACGACGTCATGTGTGTTTGCTGGGAAGTGTTGGGGAGTGTGATAAATATTTATTAGATATTTATTAGAAATATTTATTATTTAATATTTATTTATTAGTCATTTCATTCTCTTTCTTGTTTTTAGCAATGTTTGACACCAAAAGAATATCAAGAGAGAAAATACGAAGTGAAGAAGAAACAATGTCGCAGTTTCAACACGAAACCATACATGGGACAACTGTATGAATGGATACCGTATATAAGAGGTGATTGGTTGTCAAGATGCAATCTGACGATCTGATTGGTTGTTAAGATGCAATCTGATGATCTGATTGGTTGTTCAATTCATATAGCATAGTTACCAACCAGAGCTATTCTTTCTTAGGTCAATTTGCGGAATGTACTCTTAATTGTCTGGCGGATGGACATCGTATGTTTAAATCTTTTGGCCATGTGCAAGATGGTACACCTTGCGGCAAAGATGGTCGAACAGCTTGCAAAAATGGCAGATGTATAATTTCAAAGGTTTGTGTATGTTACAAATGAATGGAATGATACGAGTCGATAAAAAGAGAGATAGTGGGCAAGTCATGTGCTATTGGGGCGAAAGCTTAATCTTGACGGTTTCTTACACCAATAGAAACATTTTAAGAATAAGACCCATTTTGTAACTACCCATAATAGGACACAACCACCGTTATTTTGCATCAAGTCCCCCAAAAAGTTCCCCTAGTTTTTATTTAAACCCGACAAATAATTTTCCCCGGTTTAAAAGTTTACCCAGTTAAACATTTCCCCGATAATGTTACAGTAATTTGGAACAATGTTATCCCGACATGACATTTCAGGTTAACAGAAAAGGCGTCATTGCAACGAAAGCATCACCAAACGTCGGTGTGAGGTCGCCAAAAAATATACGATCGAAACGTACAGAGTTTGCACTTGTGCAGCGTCGCTTTACCAACGACAAATCAATGAAGTTAGGATACAATGCTATGTTTTCTATTCCACGTGGTGCAGTGAACGTATCAATTGAAGAAAAAACCTCCTCAAAAAATTATTTAGGTAAGATTCTATGTAAGTCTCAGTATAATTTTGGTTGATGAACGTGACTCTTTTTATGACCGGAGATATAAAGTGCATCTCTTAAATGTCTATTTAAAATGAATGTCGGAGAATGTCTTTTATTCGGCCGTTCCCCTTATTCAGTTATCTCTTTACTATATTATACAACTACCACAATGCAATGCTATAATTACTCACTTTGGAGTTTGTTTGGCCATGTCCTTAAACAACGGCAATGATAATTTTTTCCCGTTTTTTTCGCAATGCATTGTGGTAGTTGTATGCCATCGACCAATCCCAGCCAAAAGATTTCTCCCTCCATGTTTTTGTTAGTGCTTAAAGTTGGTGAACGTTTTGTACTTAATGGACGCTGGCAAGTAGAGAGAAATTCAAAGGTTTTATTTGCAGCTGGTTCAAAGATATCATATAAATTGGAAAATAACAAAGAAAGGATAGTTGCCGTTGGACCACTTTCGACTTCTCTCCGTGTCTTAGTGAGTAAATAAGAAAATCGAAACCTGTTAACGGTAAAGCCTGGTCCCCACTAGGTGTTTAAGTGCGTTTATCTTTGAGCATTTTGCGTACGCAATTAAAGGTCTGGTGAATATGCTTTTCTTTAAAGTGAACGCATTGAAGGTTTTAATCTTAATTTGTTTACGTTTATTCTTTTTTGTTGAAAAAAGTATGAACTTGTAGAGAAGGTGTAGATTCAGACACCGAACTTGAAGATTATGAAGATATTTTATTTCTACTTGTCAACAACACGTTTTATCCTTGTAAAAAAATATTCGTAAACACTTCGAACATGGTTTTTTCTTTGAGCATAATTTTTTATTTAGTAGTTCGGAATCCTTTCATCTTGCATACGTAATATCAAAATTATTTGATATGAGCGTTCGCCTTGAATTTGCGTTTATACGCAATATAAGCACGTTCGTGACCCATACTCATTAGGCGTTTATGTACGTACGTAATATGCTCAATAGGATAAACGCATTTAAATTATGCTCAAACTTTTTTCATAATACAAATTGATTATTTTTTTTCATTAACCTGAATTTTAACACCCAAAAATTTCAGCTGGACAACTTTTCGGACGTTTTTTGTGTCCGAATATTAATCCGCCCGAAATTCAGATTTGTCCGAAATTATTTTCTGCAGAAATTTTTCGAAAATAAAAGTGTTTTGAGTTGAATATGTCACAATATTTTTAGTCGGAAAATTTTTCCTACATTATAAAATCTGTCCGAAAATTATCCCGCCAAAAATGGCAAAAAAGTGTCCAAAAATATTTCCGCCGAAGTTTTTCCGCCGAAATTTTATGTCAATGTAATTTAGTTAGGATACACGATAAACTATTTCGTAAACTAATCTATTTTTAGTAAGTGTTTAGCATAGCTTATCTTATAGTTCACCGTCTAACATGACCTTTACACACGCCCTCAATAGTAGAAGGGCGTTTATAAAAGTGTGAGATAAGATTGGAAGGTGGGCTGTAGGTGAAATAGAAGAAATAATGTACAGACTTAGGGCGGATTAGGGTAAGTTCATAAAAAAAACACTGAATATGTGGTAGTGAGCTTCGAAGACGCTCAAACCTGGTGATGTCTGATTTACCTAATATGTTTTTTACTGCTTTTTCTAGGTGTTATACCAAAAAGATAAAGTGGATGTAGCGTTTAACTACAGTATATCTCTTGAACTTTTATTGCTTAACGGAAGTATCTTCAAACCACTTTCCCGCCAATACAATCATTTCCCGCCAAACAATCAATTTAAAAATCAACTTAGAAATCAATATAACGCAGCGCCGTTTCAACCATATCGTAATCAACAGCATCAAGAAAAACACGCCCAATTTCAATACGTCATTTCGAGGGTGGATCCCGGCAGGGAGGGAGGCGGTATTGATAATTCCAATCAGGAAAACGCATTTAAATGGCAGATTGGCGGAATAACAAGATGCAGCAAGCCTTGCGGAGGAGGTGATTTTTTCCTTCGTCTATTTTCTCTGGAGGGTACTTCTATTATACAAGTAGTTTTTTATGTGATAAGATTTAAACTCCTCTGTCTATTCCTATGATACCTTTTGGGAAAACGCAAAATTCTGGATAATAAACATTTTCGTTTGAATTACGTCACGTTCGTCACGTCACGTCACGTCACGTTTGTTCTGCACAAACATTGCTTTGTTTCTAATCGTAATTATTCCCTTTTTTAATATGAATGATATGGTGATGATAAAAGTCATAACTCAAGGGAACCAAACGTCATTTTTGTCCTGATTTGAAACAAGATAATGCTTGGAGTGTGTTAATCTAACAAGATGCGATCATTAAACGTTTTGATTGAAAGTCTCTCTTTTTGGTTTGAAAGAACGATGCATTACATAACCATTACCTCGTTTAATCCAGACAGAAATAACAAGGTTTTTGCCGCAAACTAGTGATGATCGCATCTTGTTACATAAGTTTAAGTCACTAAGTTTAAAGTTGAGTTCTTTTCTGTATCGAAGCGATCAGCAATTTTAAAACAACAACAGTATCCTATGTTTTCCGATCACACTATAAGCATTTTCTGTGGTAGTAATAACATTTACGTTGACTGTTAGGTGAACAAGAATACGTCTACCGTTGCTTTCACGTAAATGGTTTACGAACAGGAAAATTTGTTGAGGATTCTCTGTGTAGAAAAGTTACAAAGCCATATCCGAAAAGAAGAATATGCAATCCGAAACCTTGCCCTACAAGGTAAAACAAAAACACTTGAAACATTTTTACGGGCATTTTTACGGGATATTTATAAGCTAAGCTGGAAATTTAAAACGTTCTGATTGGTTAAATTTTTAGATGGGTTATCTCTGATTGGGCAGCCTGTTCAAAAACTTGTGGATACAATTCGATACAACGGAGGAGCGTGCTTTGTAGGAAAACTCAATATATAAACCATACGTTAGTACAGAACACGGTCAATGACGTAGCTTGCAGAAAAGAGGAGAAACCAGTCGGCTACCGTGAATGTGATTATATCCCTTGTTACTACAAATGGGAAGCAGGCGATTGGAATGAGGTACGCTTATGGGTGTGCTGTTTACATAAGCTTAAGCGGGGTTTACACTATTTGATTTTAATTGAACCGATTTTAATTGAACAGATTGAAAGTGTTTCTTAGTTTTCACAATTCGATTTGTCGTAAAAATCATTTCAATTAATCGAATAGTGTAAACGCAGCTTTAGTTTTCTTTTTTTTCCTCACAAATATAGATATAACGTTAAACTTTAGCTATAAATACTATCGCCGCCAACACATATATTTCAAAGACACTATTCCCCATTTCATATAAGTTGAAAGAGAGCTAAAAGAGGACCTTGTAGGGGATTACTTTATGTTTTTGTATCACTAACATTAGTAACTAACATTTGGCTGGGGTTTATACCTTTTTTTAACTTTCGGGCCGTTTTTTCTAAACTATTAATACACGGAGCAGAAGAGTATTCATTCACATCATCCATTAATCATATTATCAAGATGATTAATAGACCTTTTCATAAATACGTCACAACTACCATCGTCGTGTTTCAAGAGAATATTTATGACATTTGCATGGTTTTAAGAGAGAAGCAATACCTTTGGGAAAGATTTTTTGACAATGTTCTTTTATCATACTGAATAATTATAAAGATTGAGTACGAGGTTGTGTCGCAATATATGAAAGGTCCATTAAAGGTAGATCAAATGTTCAGTTGGACAGCTAATGCTTTTTAGTGTTCAGCTTCTTGCGATTACGGCTTTCAAAAACGACGTGTTTTCTGCGAACACACCCGAGGTTTCCAAATACCAGACGAAAATTGTGAACTCGAAAAAAAGCCGAACGTAACAAGAAGATGTTTGGTGATACCTTGCTCCACAACATGGTTCACAAGTGAATGGTCGCCTGTAAGTATTCAGAAAACCTTTTCTAGTAGTACACTTTTGTTTTTGCAGAGAAGAAATAATTTACAAATGGTGCTTACATTTCACCAAAAATCTATAAAATTTATTCATTAATAATGACATGGACCATAGAGATATGAAGGAGATATAGTAACATCAAGTTAATGTCAAGTGAGGAGAATTTGTCAGTTGATCGATATGATTCTGAAATATTTATTGCTGATTGACGGGTAGAATCTCCTATTGTGGTTGTTTTTGTTGTTTATTTCCTCAATGTAATCAGTGAAGGTTTTCATGAGGCATGTTGGTCATTACTGTTGTTTGGTGTGTTCAATTCAGTAACATCACTTTTCTATAAGAACAACTTTATAAGAACAAGCAGGCTGAAATTTTGCCGAAATTAAAAACAATCTAAGAACAATCGGAGGCTGAGCTTTTTCATAAGGTTTTTAAGAACAATTCCAGGCTAATTACTTATTACGTAATAACGACAAACTTGTGCCTTCAATGAACAATCAATATCAGAAAGTTTGGTCAAGAAGAACTACCAAGTCTAAAAACGAACACAAATTTTTCTGTTTGACACAAAATATAAGAATAGGCAAAAATTTAAGTCTTCGCTCTAGAATTAAATTAAGAACAAATAAGAACAAATCGAGGCTGAAATTTTCAAAAAAATAAGAATACAGGCTGAATAAAAAATTACTGGTTCTTTTAAAAAAAGAAGTTTATATATAATGGGATAGTATTATAGTCGGACCAAAATTTTTTAATATGACACATAAAATCATGAAGGAATGTCTTGAAATAATTCTTCAACATATATTTTGGCAATACACACTATTATTATAGGAACTCGAGTCTCAAATGCACGAACAAAATTAGCATCGGTAGGCTCAAAATTATAGCGAAGAAAAAATGTCCCTTATACTTTCTCTGTTTCGAAAAGACATTTAGTCGCTCTCTGATGTTAAAATATAAGTAGTAAGTGGTTTCGAAAGTTTTAAGGGCATATATTTCTGTTTTCATTGTAAATCAAGTTGGCACCCACATAAGCACTAAAGTTGGCTCAAAATGCCCAGAAAAATAAATAGAAAATAAATTCTATTTTTTCTGGTGCTTATAAAAAACGTGTAGATAACTGTCAATTTTGATTGGATAAACTGCACACTTCGTTGAATTAAATTAGTTATAATGAAATCGTAAAAACTCTATCTAGTGTAACAGTTCTTGTCACCATGCATATCAAACACGTCAAGTCATTTGTGCCACATCAACTGGTGCTACCGTGTCTGCATCATTTTGTAACATACGTACAAAACCGACAAACATACAGGAATGTACTGGAACTATTTGTCAGAATGCGTTTTGGGTAACGACGGATTGGAGTAAGGTTTGTAGAATTTTCTTTCTCTTGAAGGTATATTTAGGCATCGTCGACTTACCGGACCCGTACCCGGTCCAGACCCCTGGACCCTCGAGATACCGGACTTGACAACACGGATTTAGCAGTATATATCGAACTTCTCCGGTAAAAAGTATTAAAAGTGTTTGAAAGACCCTTTTAACCTCACTTATCCAAACTAATTTTAAAAACACCATGAAGTGGTGGCTTGATAAAACAAATAGTACGTATTAACGTTGTATTTATATATCTCAGTGTTCTGCTTTTTATATAGTGCTCACGTCCATGCGGTGTTGGGAAGCAATTCCGAAAGGTAATTTGCATGCATCAGCATCATGGACGTTTTAAAGTAAAACCAGACAGAACGTGTAAAAAACAGAAACCTGCAGATGAAAAATTTTGTCGAATTGTTGCCTGTTCACCGTTATGGTACACCAATGTCTGGACTCAGGTAAGTTAGTTTTTATGTGTAACTTCAACCTCGTTCCCAGGGTCGTTTGTCTCCTTGTGATACGAGGACGACGTCGTGTAACTCTGTGTAACTTACGTCAACTCGTGTAACTTACGTCAACTTGCGTATTATGTAGTAGAATTGAATCCCAACAATTTCATTAGAAAATTCCCTGGTCTGGAAACCTACAATGAGCATTTAATTTGTCAATTTTTTTTATCATACCAATAGGCCAACATTGCACCCCTTTGATCAAATGACAAAATACAACCAAACAGGATTTAATATTTACTATCACGTGATCAAAGTGAATGCACAACACACTACAGTTCCTAGTGGGCAAAATCTCCAAAAAAACTACGAGGAGGAGTGTTTTCTATAGTAATGGCAAGCAATATCGCCTGCTGTTTCAATGAAATAAACACTCCTCCACAGAGAGTTTTTGAAGATTTTGCCCACCGGGTTAGATAGTTTCAGTTAACAACACCGACAATAGAACTGAGCAACGGACTTGACGGAATTTCCTAATGACTATATGTACCTAGTACCTAGTTAACCACTAACGCAAGAGTATTTAAAATGCAGTGCGTGTCAATACTTACCATGATAAAGAAACAATGAGAACATTTACGCGATGTGATTAACAATATACTACAAATCTTAGAGTGTAAAATCACACTGTGAAATCACCCCTTAACCCCAGTGGCGGACCTAGCAGAAATTTAACTGGTGTAACCCAATTTGGAGGATCATTACTTCGAAATGTCAACAAGTGGGAAGCGGAAAGCGTTAATTTCGCCTAAAACTTTCTAAAATAGAATTGGCAATTAAATTGCAATTATCCTTTTGAAAACACTCTTCTCCATAATTTCTACACCAGTAAAATTGCTTCCCGATCCGCTGCTGAACCCTTTTCTGTAAAGTATTGAAACACAAAACAACTTGCTTTCAACGAACTATATTTTTTTCTTCTTCACCAACAGTGCTCAAAAACGTGCGGCGCAGGTGAACGCCGCCGTAATCTTATTTGTTTGACGGAAGACGGAGCCCCAGCACGTGGCTGCATGTATGATTCAAGACCGCTGACAAGAAGTCCTTGTAATCGCGGGAACTGTCCAATACATCACATGACAACTGCTATCGTTGATGAACGATCGAGATATCGACAAAGAGTATCCGATATGAAATCTGAACACAAACAAACAGAAGTTGATGATGTATCAACAACAACAACAACAACAACAAAAAACAAAGAAACTAGAGTCACAAACACAAAATCTTCAAATGTAAAACAGGCCTTAACTTTGATGAAAACCACTGTTAAAAGAGCAGTGGGAATTTTGACTTCAGATAGTTTGGAAGCGACAACTAATAATGTTAATCCGACAAAATCAATGTTAACCACGATCAAAAAACGCGTCGAAGTTACAACAAAGAATGTAAAAACAAAAGCCAGAACAAATAAAGTTCGCAAAGCATTTCAAACAACGACGAAAACGAGCATTGTTCCGTCGCAACAACGACAAACTTCTCAAAAAACGCATGTCAAAAAGGCAGGACAAATATTCAACCCGTTGAGACCGTTCGCATATCTTTCTAGTATAAACGCTTGCTTTGACATTCAAAGTCCAGCTTATTGTCATGTCATCTCAGTTCGACTTAAGTTCTGTAAAATATTACGCTTTAAAAGGCTTTGCTGCAAATCTTGCAAAAAATGAGAGTAATTCGGACGAGTGTCGAACACAAGAAATCGAACAGAGAATTAATGAGATTGGATATCATATTATTCGAGCATTTAATTGGGAAAGCAATATCCTAAACGAAGAATGATTCCCTCAAGCAAGAATGCGTCAGAGGTGGCTGTGTTTGTGTCATAAAACAAAACACTAACCCACGTGGGCAAAATCTTCAAAAGTCTATGAGGAGGAGTGTTTTCTATATGAATGGCAAGCAATATCGCCTGTTATCTTAATAAAAAAACATTCCTCCACAGAGACTTTTGAAGATTTTGCCCACGTGGGTTAGTGTTTAATCATAGTGAGGGAAATTGATGATACAAAATGATGTAATACAACCATTTCACATTTCACAACTAAACGGAAAATGGAATAAGAAAAACAAGAACTTTGATGTATATATATGTCAATATATTTTTGTAAAATGTTAAAAACAACAAGTCTTTTAGTTCTTTTCCTCACAAATACAAGTATTGCAGTAAAAAGGGAAGAAGGGAAGAAAAAAAGAAAAAATAGGGAAGAAGAACGTGTGACGAAAAGTGAAGAAAAAACCAAACACAAACCTAACGAAAACAACCTTTGCGAGCGCCCAATATTAACGCCCAATATTAACGCCTTCTTGGATGTACCTTTAAGGTAGATCCTTGAACAAAAGGCAAGCTGGGAAGTTTATGGTTCTGGACCTGCACATTTAGTGTTCTTCAGCAGTCCTATATAACATCAACAACCGTCGATCGCTGGTGGTATTTCAGTATTAAAACTAGCTAATGGCAAATGGAATGGCAAAATTCACCTTTGCAATAAAGAAAGAATAGGTTATAGAAGTTAATTTAATTTATTCTAAACATTCAACTCAGTAACTTTCATTGACAATAATAACAGGGCATAATAATAACATAATTTTAACAATGAAATGAACACAAGAATGTCCATTTCTACTTACTAAATGGTAGTGGGGTTGGGTTGGTAACAACTTCTGTGAAAACCCAAAATTATCCGTACTGACTAAACAACGGAACCACCTGAGATGATCTGAACCGAGCTGATACGATTCAGATACGATCTGAGACGAACTGAAACCACCAAGAGACGAGCTGAGAAGAGTTGACTCCACCACGGAAAAAAAATCAACCCCGTCCTTTCGACTGCCGGATGTTTCGAATGTCGGTGGGAATCGTCCTAGCAAAGAAGATATTTATTTAAAAAAACTTTAAAAAACTATGTTATTCGAGATGTATAACACCGAATATAAAAAAAACAAACATTTTAAGGATCTTTTTGTCACGTAATCTGTTGACTTTGACCCAGCCATGCCGTTTCAGTTTTCAGTTGTTTTAAGACGAAAATTTGGCCACGTGACAAGATCTTCATCACATGATTTTCGAACGTTTATTTCATAGTCACGTGACAATAAAGCTTCCGGTGGTTTTACGACCGCACGGAAGTCCAAGCCGGGCAGCTCACTCTCGAATAGATGACATTTCAGTTCGTCTCAGTTCGTCTCAGCTCGGTTCAGATCGTCTCAGGTGGTTCCGTTGTTTAGTCGGTACGAAAATTATCAACTGGGCTTGAAAAAGATTGTTTGCGTATACAAATGTTTCTTGTGGCTGCTTATCGTAAGTTCAAAAAATATCTGCAATCTGATTGGTTAATCAGTAAAGTTTATCTCGCATATCAGTGCAAATAAAAAATAAATGCAGTGCAAGTAAATGATTTGTATACATTTGACGCAATGCAAGAGGATCTCCTCCTATACTAAATACGCGTACAGATAAAAAACCCTTTGAATCCTAAACAGAGTTTACGTTTTTTCGAGTTTTTGTACCAATGATAAATCAGTTATCACACAGCTCCTCATGCAATAGGCGAGTGAAATAACAGCAAAAATATAAGAAACTCGAAAAATATTTGCCATATAATTGCACTCGGCACTGCGATAACTAATACTTATTGACAATATTACGGCCTGTTTATCATAGTGAGGGCAACCTCGTCCTCAGGGTTTCTTGCCTTTCCGATTGAGTGGTAGAGGGTATTACCTAGAATAGTTATAGTTTACAAAAAAGGTTTATAAGGAGCACAGAAGGTTTAACATGAATTAACAGATTATTTTAGGCTCAAAAATGTAATCTTAATTTATTGTCAGAAATTTTTTTTCGGAAAAATTAATTTCCCGCGAATTTTGCCAATTTCCGTCAACCGCGAAATATTATTCCGCGAAATTCCATCTTTCAATTTTACACAAATAGGGTCTTGTAACTAAATTTGATGAAGAGTCTCGGGAAAGACTTTTTGACCGTTTCTTTTTCTATGTATTATCTTATACACGAGTTTACAGAGAAAAATAAAAACAGTAATAGAAAGTGGTAACTGTCTGTAAATTTAGAATCCGAATCAGCTTCAGAACAAGACAATAAAGTAACAGCTAACATTATTGAGTTCCTATACTTGCTTATCGTGCGGATAGATAAAACGTCAAAAACACAGAAATTTTAATTCCTTCGACACAAATACGTTAATCCTTCGATTTCAGCTTCATAGAAAGCTTCATAGAAAGTAACAGAAGTCTTAACAAAGTCCAATAGAAAAGTTCTTTTGCTTGGTTTGGGAAGAATACGAAAACAAACAACATAATGCACTATCACCTCCCACCTCAGGGGTAAGAATGGGTAAAAAGCAGCTTCATAGAAAGTAACAGAAGTCTTAACAAAGTCCAATAGAAAAGTTCTTTTGCTTGGTTTGGGAAGAATACGAAAACAAACAACATAATGCACTATCACCTCCCACCTCAGGGGTAAGAATGGGTAAAAAGCAGCTTCATAGAAAGTAACAGAAGTCTTAACAAAGTCCAATAGAAAAGTTCTTTTGCTTGGTTTGGAAAGAATACGAAAACAAACAACATAATGCACTATCACCTCCCACCTCAGGGGTAAGAATGGGTAAAAAAGACGCTGAATAAAAAAGACAACAATCTAAGTAAATCAACCATTGCTGTATGTTTAAGACATAACGATTTGATAAATAATACTGCGTTTTACTATCAACAGAAATCATAATCATGTGTATCCATGCCATCATAAAAACAGATCTGTTGTTTATAAAAATAAAAAAATACGTACAAATTAAATATTTTAAAATAGCTTATGAAAATTATTAAGTAGCTGAAATAACATCGAGGTAGAAATTAAACCAATCAATATTTGCATTATGTAAAAATGTGCGGTGTCATTTATCTAATAGCTAGATATGAGAAGGATTTCTGGAGGCACGTTGTTCATTACATTGGTATTTTGAATGCAATTTTAGATGTTATGCACTTTCGAATTTTAGATATTCAAAGAAGATTTTTAGGAGTTGCACGTTCTTTTTTTTTTTTAAAAAACAACAGAACTGCAAAAATTTAAAGATAAAAACAGAAAACAGAAAAAATACAGACACATAGTTCATCAAACAATTTCAGGTCATCTAAAATTCACGATGTAAATCGAGTAGAAATTGCTTAAGTTTATAAACAACTTTTGCCTCATTTTTTTGTAATTTTCCTCCGAGATGTTTGATGGTCAAACAATAATAATCAAGTTTCTATCTAACAATTCCAGACCAAACATTCTGACATGGTCTGCAGAAATCCAAACACCCAATATTACAGAATGTCCGATCGGTTAAATATGGATGTGCAAGTATACGAAAATTATTAAACGGAATAAAACCATTTGAAACGACAAAAATTCTTCTATAAATCTACAAAGTTTCTCCAATTACTCGTTTAAAAATAATCGAAACACAAAAAATATAAAACACATGCGTCTATTTATTAAGATAAAACAAGAAAAACAGTATCTAAAACCAACCCTCGCTTTGTTCAATCATCATAAGTGCTAGTAAACACTGTAGTATAGCACTGATGATGGTTTAACAGTCCAAGAGCTTTTGCTGGTTTTAGCTGTTGTTGTTTTTGTTTTGTCTTTATGCCTCTTTAAAATGTGGTATTATATTGCTCACTTTTACCGTCAGTATTGGCAATTTCAGGATCATCTTTCTGTTCTGTAGATTTATCTTCGATTGAACCCATATTTTTCTGTATAGCATGAAACTTAGGATTATCGGGATTGTATATTTCTCTTCCAACATGATTCAAGAAGGCAAATTTCAAAATTATAAAAGTGATTAACATTCCACCCAATGTAGTAAACAAAACATATTTTACTGCCGCAGCAGATCCCAACGTACCAAGGCAACATATTATACTCCAAAAAGGCATATTCAATGCCTTGAGTATACAGTATAAATGCTGATTCACGTTGGAACGCATACAAGTTCCCACAGCCCAACCATGAAGGTACTTGTTCTTCGTTCGAAAACCATAACACAACATTAAGAAATTAGCCAAACTAGGTATGAAAACTGATAACGAGCCATATCGTAGAGCAACCTTTGTGTCACTGCTGTCCTTGTGAAGGAACTTGGTGACCATATTACTAGTTAATGGTAAGAGGCATGTGAAAACCAAAAATATCTTCTGCAGATAGAGCAGCACAATGTTGATGGTACGAAACAAATGAAGAACAGTGTGGTTAATATACCAAAGAAATGAAACAGCCGTGTAGGTTAGCAGAAATGCATAAAATGCAGGGGCCATGTGCTTCAAAGTGTACACCAAACCATGCTCTTTAATGGTTTTTGCCTCAGGAAACTCTTCCACTGTAATATCAAGAATCAAAATACATGCAATAATAGCAACAGCTGCATCACTCATTGCTTCAACACGTTCTTTGGGAATGTTACCTCTTGTGAAATAAAAGAAGAAACGACATTTCTCCAACATTCCATTTGAGGAGGCCAGTCTTCGTCGCACGAAAAACAAAAATTTACGCATTAATGGGGTTAATATTAGCAAACTCATGAATACCCATGACACTGAGTAATGCAAGAAACACAACAAACCACCAACTATAATAAGAAGAAGGTTCATCACAGACTTCATAAACAAAGCATTGCGAAAACGATGCCGATTAGGTATTGACCAATCGTGCATAGCAACATGTATAACTCTTGGGGTAGCCATAGAATAGAACAATGATATGATATCTAGGATTTCAATGATACCAAGTAAAACACAAGACATTACGATAGGAATGTTTTCTTCTGCATAATGTCCTTGTAAAGCCAATGAAAATGGTAAAATAGTAGCTGCAAGCATTGTGAGAAGGGTAAATAAAACCAAAAAATCATCCATTCTCTTAATAACAATGGATCTGACATTTAGAGATTCCCAAACATTTAAAACAATCAGGAATCCAAGAAAGAACATAATAAATTCTCTGTCATTCTCTTCAAGAAATTCTGAAAGTGTCATATTTCCAAGGTGATGTAAATTTCTGAGTGGAATAACTAGGAATGTTGCACATGTTGCCATCATGGCATCAGCATATCCCAAAATACGATTGGTTGGAACAATGTCCCCTCGGTGAAGGTCATCCGGTAACAAGGTATTCAGGTGCTCATCATAATGCTCTTCAAGATGTTCCATTTCACTTTTGTATTTTTCCTTTTCAGTCATGGTGGTATCTGCAGAGAAAAAAAGAAGAAATTATGAATTTAATTAGCACACAGAATTAAACAGATCTTTACAAAGTTACTGCCTATTGTCATGAATGTTTATCAGAAAGTTACACATCGTGTATACAAAATAAAAAAAATGAATACAAAATAAACTCATCTGAAATGCCCCTATCAGAGCCTCCCTGTAATAAATGCCACAGCCATAGAGGCGGCACTAGAGATATTAATAAAATTTGTTTGTTCGTATGGGGTAGGGAATTAATCAAAGAAACTTTTTTCAAGAACAAAATTCACAAATGTTTTTGGATAAACTTCTACAAATTGAAAAATTGAAGATATTCTATGAGATAAAGTTTCATGAGATGCGCTAAGAGGTGTAATATATAGAAGTATATATTTTAAAAGTTTGTGAAAGTGTAACTTTGTTTTGATACAAACTGCAATGGATTGGCTTTAAATTGTCAAAACAAAAAATCAGTCACATAAAATGATCTTTGACATTTTAACTATGAATTTTATAAATGCGGAATGATTACAGAATCCCGATAACTCGATAACTCAAACTTTCAGTAACTCGAACTGTTTCAACATTCACCTTGAACTAATGCTTTCTCATTAAAGACTCTTGATAACTCGAACATTCGGTAATTCGAACAATGTTCGATGTCGTTTCCTTGTGTAGAGGTTTGAGTTATTGAGAGTTTACTTTATTTACAGTAGTTTTTATCACACGAAATCATTGTAATTTTTCATTAACTATATAGCTGCAATCTAAAGAGGAGAAAGCTTAGTGCTTCACACTACAAAAATGAATAATTTTAACACAATATGGTGGTCCCAAAAACCTGAAAACATTTATGGGGAATTTGTTCAAATTTTGAAAGATGCTTATCGTCAATCACGTGAATCACAAGGGTTTAATACCAACAGATGAGCTCTTTAGGAAAGAATTTTGAATATCAATAAAACAGTTTACCTTTTTCTATTCCTTATAAACCTTTTTCCTTCGGATAAAAATAACAAGCAGTCTCTCCTCTCTTATATGACGTATATTGTTAATTAATTTTTCTCCAATGTTTGGATGTTTAGAAGTCATCATTATACAATTTCGCTTGGTTTATCAAGACTTGAGGATAATAAAATGGTCTTTTTTTCTAATATATTTACTTATCCTATATATCCCCGATTCTCTGTTTGTTTGTTTGTTTGTCTGTTTGTTTGTTTGTCTGTCACGCAAAATGGTGGATATGGTAGTACGGTGGCCTAATACGCTAAAACATTTTAAAAAAAATCAACCCGGGAAATATTTCGAGGTAAGTTAGACCATTATAATAACAGATAGAGCGCGAAGTTTGGTTTCAGAGCTGGGAGAAATGCTGTTTTTCAGCGGGAAGAAGAAATACGCGTAAATTTTTTTTTTCTGGAGGTTCTCAAGAAGAGTTATTGTGATTACGAATACATATCATTGTCATGTTTCTGTTGGTTAAGGGACAGATATTTTTTGAAGCGAAATGGTGTGGAATTAATGAGTGGTTGTGAGCTCCCCTCCACACACAACACCATCACCAACCACCATAATAATAATATTAAATTGCCTGACTCATACTTATATGTTTAAACTGACCATATATACAAAATGTCTATGTCTCTGTAGCTATATTTCTTGGCTATTTTACCTTGAGTATTGCAGTTTGTTTGTGTTGTTCTGTGCTGTGTGTATTTAACAGCAAGTTTTAAGAGAGTTGTCAGTATTTCAGTCATCCATAGCATGGTGCTGCTTGACATCCAAATTAATTTGGTTAACGATCGATCTATAAATCAGGGCAAAAGACAATATTTTGTTTTACATTCAGGAACATTTCTGCTGTTGTCGTGTTTCTTTTCTATATGATATCTTTCATGTTTTTAGATAAGAAAATTGGATTTAGTAAATAAAAAATAACGATGAAAAGGAATGTGTTAATCATGGTTTTATATCATGGTAAAATTGGAGAATTATGAACAGAATGAACTTCTATTTATAACCTGAGTAGTTGGGGGTACGTTATATAATTGGCAGATCAGTGGAACTTCTATTATATGTCCTGAGTTGGTAAGATCTCTTTTTACGATTAATTTTATTTAAGGGAATTAAGCTTTTTAATGGGATCACGGGTAAAATTTTTGTTACAGTTTCACTTAATAGTTGGAATGACATAAAAATTGTTAAGTTGTGTTTTTAAATTTTAGATCACTTATATACGTGGAACCAGTATAAAATTTATACCCGGATAGCTTTGTTAAATTATTTATTTGTGAATGGAATCAAAAATAGGAATATAGACTATAAATACTTGAATTTTTTTTGTAAACTTAGAATTGCCAAAAATTTCTATTGCAACCTTGATACTGATGGGCGGCGAGCGCTGCCGCCTTGGTGGCTAGCCCTATATATTTATACCCGATTCTCTGTTTGTCTGTTTGTTTGTCTGTCACTCAAAATGGTAGATACGGTAGTACGGTGGCCTGATACGCTAAAACATTTAAAAAGAATCGACCCGGGAAATGTTTCGAGGTAAGTTAGACCAAACAATAACAGAAAGAGCGCGAAGAGCGGAATTACTTTCAGGGGGTCGTATAGATGTAAAATCCTGTAAATAGGAGTATGTAATCAAAAAGATAACATAAATTCATTAACAGAAATACATATACGTTTTCCATTTACAGTTGTTCATTTCATTTTTATAATACAGCTATTTTGAACGTGAATTAGCGCTAAATGTTAAATTTATACAACCCCCGTTTTCATCGGTAACCAAAACAAAACAAAAAATGAAATTGATCTACTGACTTTCGTCGCTTCTTCACTTTCGACGAGGTTCTTCGCACAAAACGAAATATCACATAGAAAGAAAATCAAGTTGAGAAAAAGGAAAGTAGTTATACATTTTGTTTGTATACATTCTGCAGCCAAAAGTTACTTTTCTGTTTTGTTTGTATATTCAAGTTAGCTAATAGCTAAATATAAAAATAAGGGCTGTGTGCTGTGTGCTCTGTTGTATCTTTTGTTATTATTATTGCATTGTTTATTTTATCTAATCACTGCACAGTTCCTTCACATTTTTCTCAACAACATTAACCATGAATTTTGACCATGACTATGCAATCCCTCAAAGATTTATCTTGCCAAGATTAGAAAATGATGAAGACATTGCTGATGCAAGACAACATCATGATAGGCAACAACTCCCTAATGATGATGATGAGGCTGCACAACGCCGTAGAATTAGAAATGCTGAACGTCAAAGGAGATACAGAGCTAATCAAACTGAAATGCCTTGTCGTTTAAGAAGGGAGAGGGATGCTCAAAATCAAAGAGTGCGACGAGCTAATGAACAACCTGAACAAGCTCATGCAAGACGTGATGCTCAAGCTCAGCGTCAACAATTAAATCGAGAAAATGAACAGCCCCAACAAACTGCTGCTCGACTTGAAGCTCAAGCTCAGCGTCAACAATTAAATCGAGAAAATGAACAGCCCCAACAAACTGATGCTCGACTTGAAGCTCAAGCTCAGCGTCAACAATTAAATCGAGAAAATGAGCAGCCCTAACAAGCTGCTGCTCGACTTGAAGCTCAAGCTCAGCGTCAACAATTAAATCGAGAAAATGAACAGCCCCAACAAACTGATGCTCGACTTGAAGCTCAAGCTCAGCGTCAACAATTAAATCGAGAAAATGAGCAGCCCCAACAAGCTGCTGCTCGACTTGAAGCTCAAGCTCAGCGTCAACAATTAAATCGAGAAAATGAACAGCCCCAACAAACTGCTGCTCGACTTGAAGCTCAAGCTCAGCGTCAACAATTAAATCGAGAAAATGAGCAGCCCCAACAAGCTGCTGCTCGACTTGAAGCTCAAGCTCAGCGTCAACAATTAAATCGAGAAAATGAGCAGCCCCAACAAGCTGCTGCTCGACTTGAAGCTCAAGCTCAGCGTCAACAATTAAATCGAGAAAATGAGCAGCTCCAACAAACTGCTGCTCGACAGGAGGCTGATGTCCAACGTCACCAATTAAATCGAGACAATGAGCAACCTGCACAAGCTCATGCAAGACGTGAAGCTCAAGCTCAGCGTCAACAATTAAATCGAGACAATGAGCAACCCGAACAAGCTGCTGCTCGACAGGAGACTGATGTCCAACGTCAACAATTAAATCGAGACAATGAGCAACCCGAACAAGCTGCTGCTCGACAGGAGGCTGATGCTCAATGTCACCAGAGAGCATATGTCCGAAACAGACGGGTGAACAGGGCTCGGTTTTTAAATGTTGCTCGGATTAATGATAATAATAATTTACCTGACACTCATTCTTTAGGTGAATTCAACATTTTATGCGAACACTGTCGAGCAATAAAGTTCAACGGCGAAACTAATTTTAAATGTTGCACAAATGGAAAGGTAACGCTTCCAAATTTATTGGAGTATCCCCCTGAGTTACGGGAGTTACGGGATCTTTTAAGCGACAACTCTGCACTGGCGAAACATTTTCGTAAGTATTATATTAGAGTTTACAATAACGCATTTAGTTTCGCATCACTGTCTGCTAATCTTCGCCCACCACCAGGAAATGGGCCTCCATGTTTTAGGATTTGTGGAAAACTATGCACATTTAATTTTTTGAATTATAATTAATGAATTATCGATGAAATGTTTTATGTGAGTTATAAAGATTTTGGAGAGAAATGAGAACCCAATTAAGGAACTGTTAAAAAGTGATAAAAGTGAATAAGGCATCTGTTTTTATTTAGGGCTTCCTAAAAGTGAAAAACTTCATTTTTCAAATCTGTGTGTACAACTTTGCTGAACTTCTTGACTTTTCTATATACTGGACGGCAGCGAAGACAAGGACCTTCTCGACCTCCTTTGGGATCCGCATGGCCTCTTGAATCTGATATGCGTGGCTCGCGACCTGCAGCCCATGTGAAAGAGTATACTGTGCACTTGATATGTTAAGGGTATTGATGATAAGACTTGCTCCTGTCATTTTAGTTATGTACCTTGAACCTCGAACCCAGGGTCTCTTGCCCTTTCGATATACGGAATCGAAAAGGCAAGAGAGCCTGTGTTCGTGGTTGGTAACATTCATTTACCGTTTAACGTTTTAATTCCTTCGATTCTTCATTGAGAAGTATATTTTTATGTTCTCAAATCATTCCTGAGTAATACTTGTTACTTTTAGATTTATGCTTCCAATGAATTGTAAATTTAAACGCTAGCGATAAACGCTGATAAACGAACGTCTGATGGAAACCAACCTTTCGAGGACTAATGTGCCTCGTACCTCGACTAATCAGTCTTTTGAATAGCAACAGAATACTGAACAGACCAAGTTTATTATAATATCTTGATTACTTGTCAAATAACAGCACCAACACGGAAATAAGATAGCTTATCATATGCACTGACCTCCAACGAAACGTCGTTTACTTTTTTCTTTGTGGCGATCGTTAATCAAGGAAATTACTGACGTCACGATGATTATGACGTCACTTCTGGTTATATGACTCGTGGCAAATATACTAACATCAGTTGTTTCCATTGGTTTATTTATTTTTTTATTTATTTATATTTTTACAGGTTGACTTCGTCAGTTATTATATACACTGCTATTATTGAAGGAATTGGCCGTTGTGATGGAGATCGAACGTTGTGGAGATAGAGTTCTTAAATATTGTGTCTTTTCCGGTACGCAGTGCGTTACGGCTTACTCAGTTTTTTTGTTTTTTTTTAAAAATTCGTTGCAGTTGGTGAAAACTTGTCAAAATGTCTCTGTGGAGGAGTGTTTTCTATTGCAATGACAATCAATGTCTCCTGCTGTTTCAATAAAAAAACACTCCTCCACAGAGACATTTTGAAGCATCTACAAACGAAGATCCTAATGATTGAATTTTGCTTCCCCCTTGCTGCCTATAATGAAATTAGATCATACAGTTCAAAACCCTGGAACGTGGTTGATCGATGATGTTTTTACAACAAACAGTATCTTGACATTTTTGTATAAATTCTTGATAAGCTCGCGTAATATATAATGTTCATCTGATCTTTTCGGATATCATTTTCAAAGTCTTGAAAAATTAAAAACAAAATATGAACGATCCTATACGTGTTCTGGCTTTCATTTCCATCGTCATGGTTACTATAATGACTTGTTCGGTTGATGAAAAACCGAATATTTTAATCTTTGTGGTTGATGACTTTGGATGGGGGGATTTTGGTGCCAATGATGGTGATGGTGCAGAATCAAATACACCGCATATGGACAAGTTTGCTAAAATCGGCATTCGATTTACGGATTTTCATGCAGGTGCATCTGTGTGTACACCAAGCAGATCTGCATTATTGACAGGTCGTTTAGGATTAAGATCTGGTGTAAACATGTAAGTTGTCAACTTTGCTTTTGCTTATTTTGCTTTATTTTGATCGCGTGCTAATACTGACAAAAATCTATATACATGTAATTTCAAAGCTTCATCCAAAAGTTGGAACCAGGCACTGCACAGATTCTTGTCCAATAAAATCAATCGGATTCTGAACCATATCAGGTTATTCAATCAAGTACCAGAGCTTAAAGGATCCTAGCATCTTAAATGAAAGTTTTTTATTTGTTTATAAACCAGGAAACAACAAGATTGCCATCTGACTTTTTTGACAGATATGAATCACTGCTATGCAACACTACAAAAACGTTCGCAGAATACAGTCGCCATTACAGTCTTTCCCTTCAGTCGTATAGCCTGCTTCTTCGCTTCAAAATTCAATTATAGTGTCCAGTCCCCACGCACCGTGTGACGTATGAGTGGAGTAAACGAATATAGGAGGACTATACTCACTAGTGGAGATCCACTTGTTTTGACCTATTTTAAGGCTCATTGAACACTTTTATCTATACCATGATCAGCCACACGTATAAGAGAGGTATAAAAAAAAGAAAAGAAAGTGTAATGAAATTCAAATCCATTTCCACAAACAAAACAACAAGAATTACCTTTTCGGTCATTTCCCAGAAGCAAAAGACATCTTGGAAAAGTGCTCACCGTGCTTGCCTATATTTATTCACACCAAACTGAACTCTCTGGTATGATAGATCAACTTGCTGGTCCTCCACTTAAACCACGTAGGGACTAGGGGCTACTCTGAAGTTTGTTTTGATGAGGAAGACGCACATTCTCGGAGAGACAGTACAATAGTAAAAAATAATATTGGCTGATTATCGACCCTGGCGTTTATTTTATAGCTTATAAGATATGGGGATGTTTTATTCATGGTCTGCAGCGGAAGTATTTTACAAAATATTGTTTTAGATGGTAGGATCTCTTTAAATCGGGATTTACGACCACAGTTTAAAAAACAGTGGTACTGAAAATGGAAATAACATTAAACTAAACTTAAGCATTTTCGCATTAAAAACAATACACGAGTTTCCAATTACTTTTTTAAGAACTTGGTAGAAATTTTCGTGTTTATTTTAAATAAAATGTCCGTGAAAATATCCTATATATTAATACCCGATTTTCTGTCATTAGTCATTAATGTAATTCTCTAAAGATCGTCTTTGTTTCTACCAATAGCTTTCCGAAATTTAATTTTTTCCTCAACTGGGAGAACGCACACTGAAAGTTTCCATGGGCAGCGAGCGATGCCGCCTTGGCGGCTAGTCCTATATATTAATTCCCGATTCTCTGTCTGTCTGTCTGTCTGTCTGTCACGGAAAATGGTAGACACGAGTAGTGAGAGAGATCGGGGAGTCAGCAACGTAAGATCACACATAAATTATTTTTTCTTGCTGCGACGTCAGTGTGAAACTGATGCATTGCGACCCCAAATCGAACGCGAGATTTAGGGAAAATTATCTCGAGAACCAATAGTGATAACTGACGTTTTTTGGGTTCAGCAGCATTGGCGATGGGGTGACTTTGGGGAAAAGTTTAGGGACGGGGTGCTGTGACGTTATTAAAATCTTTGATCAGGGATATCTTTGTAACGCTTCGTTGTAAACATATGATCCTATACATTTTTTTGATCAGCATTTCGAGTTCTATAAGCTGGTAGCACTTTCAAATAGCTTTCTGAAATGTTGTTTTTTCTTCATCTGGGAGAACGCACACTGAAAGTTTTAATGGGCAGCGAGCAACGCCGCCGCCTTGGCGGCCATTCATTAATTTAATTTTCTTTCAGAAAATCTGAAGTATTATTTTGTATTATTTAAGTGTGTACATTTAATCCAACAGCTTTTGAATTGTTTAACTTTTATTACGGTAGCAGCGAAAGCGAATACCATATTAACACACCCTTGGACTACTATTACTACTACAGTTACTTTAACTAGAAATATCACTTGAACATTTGAAATTAGGACATGATTTTGCTGTTAGTCTGTAGAAGCCCATCAACAACCAGTTAGTAAGAAATTTCATCAATTTTCAACTTAACTCTTTCAAAAACTTTCTTATTACCTTTCTCGTTTGTTATTTACACGTTTCATTTGCTTGTATTTGTAAAAAGATCTACTTTGAAATGCAGTATTTCATAAAGCAGTCGTTCAGTTTCTCGTATATGAAATCTTTTTTTTTTTTTTTGAAGAAGGCGTGTGTTTTTCTCTTTAGGATATTTTTTTTATTCCATTTAAAAAAAGAAATTACTTTATGTATCTATGGTTACAGCTCATGCATGTATATTTATTTTGTTTTAAACAATAGGTTTCTGGTGTTTCTTAATTAAACCTGGATCACACTTAAGAATCTTTTTTAAATACAATTGTGTTGTCAGTGTAACTTAGGCTTTTTGGAAGACGTTTGATATCGCTTTAAAACTTTTTGCTGCCTTTGATGAAATTTTTGTTATGCTCGCTGACGTTTGGTAATTTTTCTAAACCACCTTCTGTGTTACAGAATGACTGGTGTGCATAGTATATTTCAATTTTTAGTGACGTCAAGTACGTCTGCTGCTACCGTTTTGCGCCATCTGGCTGTTTATTTTTAAAAATACACTGGAATATAAGTGCAGATGGCCGAGTGGCGTAAAGCTTTGCATTTCTTTTCGAGAACATAGTGGTTCAAACCCGATGAGAGGCGTTTTTCGGTTTTTCATTAGAATAAGTTACAATAAGTAAATGTAGGTTACAGCTATCCTCCTAGGTTACATTAAAATTATTACAGACAGATTTAGTGTTAAACGATAAATATAATTGAAATAATCCGCCATCGGATTTGAACCTTTGAAACAGTACCTTATATTGGCCCTTATTAGGCCAACGCAAAAATCATGATTTGGCCATATAGGACCATATTTAAAAAATACATTATTGAGACACCCAGGCTATATAAAGCTTCTATTTCCTCTGGAGTTAATATTATCACAAACATTGATAAAACGAGTATTCTGGGACACACTGTCTACGGAAATCTTTTTAATCAAAAATATTGATCTTGTTTCATAGTTTACTAAAGGTAAATCTCAACCTAGTACCCAGGGTTTCTTGCTTTTTTGATATACGGACGGTCGCAAAGAAAAGGCAAGAAGCCCTGGGTACGAGGTTGGGTAGATTTAACATTTTAAAAGCACTTGGCAGGAAGGTCTCTTATTTTTGTTTGGTTAAAAGAAGGAAAATTTGAGAGATGGCTCGTTCTCTTCAAACTTTAAAGGATTTTGCTCTTTCATTCAACTTTATTAATACTCTATCTAGGCTCTTTGGACCATACAGTGTTGGTGGTTTGCCACTCACAGAGAAGACACTAGCAGAATTTCTTAAAGAGATCGATTACAACACTTTTGCTATCGGCAAATGGCATTTAGGACATAATGGCTCTTATCATCCAATACAGCGCGGATTTGATCATTATCTTGGGGTTCCGTACAGTCTCGATCAGGGTTGTCTCGATGATTCCGGTTACATTCATCCATCAAGGAAGACATGTACTGAACAACTGAGTTCGTATTTTGTCGGCTTGCCTTTGTACAAAAATGAACAGATCATACAACAGCCTCTGGATTTGAAAACGTTATCGAGCATTTATGTTGAAGAATTCAAAGAGAGGCTAGACGTGCATATATCAAATGCTGACCATACATCTTTTTTTGGATACATCCCGTTCTCTCACTTACATGTCCCGTTAGGATTTGCCGAACAATTTTCAAACTCTTCGTCCACCATTTACGGTGATACTGTAAAAGAAATGGACGCATGCTTTGGTGAGATGGTTGAATACTTGAAAGAAAAAGATTTGTATAATAACACGTGGATATGGATGATGGGGGATAATGGACCCTGGGAATCACAGTGTCAATATGGAGGTATAAGTACCATATTTACATTGTGTATATAACGGATTACAAATCATGTATACTATAGTTGCACATTGGTTCCATATCAATATGTTATATATACTGTTGTTGTTATTATTGTTGTTAAGGGTCACCTGGTCCATATCAAGGATTTTGGCAGAAAAAGAAGGGCGGAGGAGGGACGAGTTGGAAGCTGACAGTTTGGGAAGGAGGCCATCGAGTACCTGCTTTCGTGACATGGCCCAATCATATTCAGAAGAATGTTGTTTCTAATGAACTTATCAGTGCATTGGATATTTTACCTACCATTATGAAAGTTACAGGGCATTCTTTACCAAACGACCGCCATTATGATGGTCACGATATAAGTGATGTCATATTTTACGGTATCGAGCAAAATAACAGAGTAAGTATTAAGTTTCTATAGAGTACATTCAAACCTCTCTATTAGCGAACACCTTGTTCCCAGTGGGCAAAATCTTCAAAATACGAGGAGGAGTGTTTTCTATAGGAATAGCAAGAAATATCGCCTGCTGTTTCAGTAAAAACCCTCCTCCACAGAGATTTTTTGAAGATTTTGCCCACCTTGTTATAGGATATACATTTTACAGGAAGGGATACCCTTTAGTTCAAACCCCTTCAACGGACGTATAGTGAACAGTTTTATGGTCGAGATCGTAGCGGCTAAATTTGCTACTTTGGGATTGACTTTATGATTTCTTTAGGGCAGCTGAACTGAGGTTTATCCCCTATAAGGACTTTTTTGAGAAAATGAGTTTTTGTATTTTTAGGTGTTGTTTCATCCTCGTTCTGATGGGCAGAGTGGAAACATAACAGCTGTGCGTTTTGATAATTACAAAGCCATATTTGAATCAGGTAGGTCACTTATTCTACTTAATTTTCTCTCTTGATCAATCAAATTGCTTGGGTCCCTAGTCCTGATTCACGCTGTCTTTTTAGGAGGTTCAAACTTACTCGACTGCCAGCTTAAATCAGCTCCACTTATATCCCACAATCCTCCATTGTTATTCGATCTCAACGTTGATTCACAAGAAGAGCATCCGCTGAATACATCCGAACGTTTTCAGTATAAATTTATTCTTCAGACAATCCAAAATTTGAGGAATCAGAAACTACAGGATATTGAAAACGATTTAAAAAGCAAGGTGGACACCAGAAAAAGTCGATCTGTCCGACCGTGCTGTAATGCCGACGATCCCGTCTGCCGCTGTAAAAAAGAAACTTAATGTACTGTCAATCATTTCATACAAAAAGAATAGAAGTTACTTTTATAAGTATTTGTGGATGAAAGTCTTGATAGCGCTGTTAAGAATGCCTTTTTAAGGTAGGCGCTTATTCGACGGGAGGAGGGGCGATGGGGTGGTTGGTGGGCGTTTATCATCCAGTGTTAGTTTTTTATTCTTCTTTGTTAACATAAAAGACAAGATTATGTTGAAGAAAGTTTTCTTTTTAGTTAACATTCTAATAAGCGCCATGTTAGAGAGGGTACTTATTAAAAGGGATGAGGGGGAGGGGGAGGGGGAGGGTTAATCGAAACTTAAAAAATATCTCGAGAATACAGTTAACTCCCGATAACTCAAACCTCCATGGGACCGATGAACATATTGTTTGAATTACCGAATGTTCGAGTTATTGAGAGTCTTTTTATGGGAGAGCATTAGTTTAAGAGTGATATTAAAACAGTTCGAGTTACTGAAAGTTGGAGTTTCCGAATTTTGGAGTTACCGAATGTTGGAGTTATCGGGATTCTATTGTAGTATCTTTTAGCACGTGACGTGAACCGATATTTTCCTTCATAACAATACATCAGCAGCCAACCAAACTATCGTAGGTAGATGCTTTGCGTGTAGGAAACAAAAATGGCGTTGTCAACTTGGATACGCAAGAAGAAAAGAACTTTTAATTCTATCGCTTGTGCATATTCTAATTTCGATGTATATAACACTGTTAAAAATTGTAACATCCTGTGAGTTTGTGAGGGAATAAAATGCATGGATGTTTTTACAGCACACTATCCAGAAGCAGATCTAGAACCTAGTCGAAATTAATGGAGGAGAGCACGGTCATTAAGCGTATAAAAGAAAAACGTGTAAATAACCTAATCAACACTATGTTTTTACAGAAAATTCATGACTCTGTACTCATCTACTTTCTTTGACTAACCCTTGATTCGACGCTGCTATCAAATGATGAAAGTATTGACAAGCCAATGCAGAACAAAAATAAAAACATCACATCTCACTTCGCTGGCTACCTTGTTGCAACTATCAACCCAATATCTACAGCATAAAGGACAGAGGAAGACTACTCCTTTTGAGCTATATTGTTTTGGAAGAAAAGTTCCAATAGAAAATACATTTAGAGTTAGCTGCAATAATTTCGAAGTCGGTTGTTTTAAGGTCTGATCATATGTATCAGGTTGCTGTAACATTCGTTATTAGAATGTTGTTTTGACGTTATTATATTTGACATTATAATCTACTTGGTGTTTCAGTTATGGAGATAATTACTAAGTAATAAAGTTAAAACAGTTGAAGGAATAAATTTCATAAAAACGAGGTTGGATGTACTAACTAGGTCAAAACACGGTGTTTAAACAGATATTCGGAAAATGTGTTGCTACATGTTAATGACCATGTCATATCTACGCTGCTTGCAAAAGATAAATGAAATCCGTTCAAATCAAAAAAACTTTGCAAGCACAATGGGCTAAATCTTCGAAAAATCTCTGTGGAGGAGTGTTTTTTTATTGAAACAGCAGGCAATATTCCTTGCCATTCCTAAAGAAAACACTCCTCCTCATAGACTTTTTGAAGATTTTCTTGGTACCAATTTAGAGATGAAAAAGGTTGCTAAAACCAGGGGGAGGACCATAAAGCCCAATAGGTGCATTAAACAATTTGAAAAAATCTTTCAGCCAGCTACGACTTTTTCATTTGGTTTTTGTTTGATCGGAAAAATCTACTTTGCACGTTTTTGTCAAATTGTGGAGCGGAAATGATTGTTTTTTATCTCCAGTACGCTTTAATATGCTTAGTCAACCTTTTTTCTGTTTGGGGACGATTTGGTACGTACTTAATGTCATTTTAACGAGTGAACAACGACAAACTGCTGTTAACCTTATAAATGTTGTCTCTCTGGTTCAGTGAAAGTTACAGCCTGGTTATACCTCGTTCTTTCAAACAGTTTTATAAGACTTTTCACCGTAAACTTATAGTAAAGTGAGGAGAAATTTTCAGTAAAACATTTTCAGTAAACCATATTCAATTAATAGCAAATTGATTTTCAGCTTTGATTTTTCTTCAAAAAAAAGTTAACACAAATTAATCTTTACTTTATAATAAAGTGCTTTGATAAAAAACAATAACAACAACAACAACAACATCAACAACCACAAACATAAAAAACCAAACAAACAAACAAACAAACAAACAAACAAACAAACAAACAAACAAACAAACAAACAAATAAAAAATACCTAATATAGATTGCCTTCAAAAGATGATTAGAAACATAAAAACATGGCTTTTTTTATGTTCACGAGTTAATGTTACCTGCTTAAAATATAAGTTTTACGAACGGCGAAGAAGTAAGTCTCAAATTTATAAGAATTCATAATGAAACTTTCTGAAATAAGGTATCATCGGGTGCAGGAGAATATCGTATGGGAGTAACTTCTGTCTATGTTGCGCAATTTTATTTTACCAGTGATCTTGCAAAGATTATCTTGAAACCAAACATTGAGAAATGTTCATGCAATACAATTTAATTTCATATAATTGATTCTTGGACAGAATTCATCTTAGTCCAAAAATTGTGTTCTTAAGATGTGAGATTTTATGTTTGAAAGAAACTTACATTGTTTGGATATATAATGATTTTTATGTTTCGTTAGCCCTCTATTCACCACAAGCGTTCCAAAACCAAATAAGCATAAAGATAACTAGAGACTCTTTACGTGGATCACCGCGTTGTTCGGCACCCTTTGCCATTAAGAATTAATAGATACATGGGCGCCTATTAATTGGCTGTCTAGATCCCTCTTTTCATATGGCACGCAAAAGGGAGATCAGGACAGAAATAAGAATCACTTCTTTCGCTTAAGAAAAGAACAAGTGCTTTAATACAATGTACTGTAATGGGAAAGAACTTGCATACCTCTCTTCCTCAAAGTATACAAAGAGGTTGGCATCAAAAAAATCAAAGGACTACTTCCAGGTGGTAAAAAAGGCAGCTGTTAACTGTGGGTGAGAAAATGCGTTTCACTAATGACAATCACAGGAACATTTTAGAACACTACATTCAACCTCGTTCCCAGGTCTTCTTTCCTATTTCATAAAAACGATGAAAACAAAAGTCTGGATCGAGCTTATGCAATTGCTTGAAATTGGAATTGCATTCTTCTTACATTTCGCTTCACACTTCGGGATTTAATTTTACCCTTGGATCAAAGAAGCACTTTTTCTGCCATAGCGTTGTGAATAGGTCTTTCCGGAACGATTTTCATATCCGATAGGATCAGTCTTTACGAGAACCAGCGTATCCGATATAGGAATTTATTTACGACATAGGAAGTAAACAAATATCATAAATATCATATCATATGAAAAAGCTGATAAAAAGGTTAAAATAAGATTCACAAGTCAAAAGTATTTTTAGACCCAACTCCACCCATAATGTACTGTGTAGTTGTAGCGTTTTATTTTAGTTTTACGCCACGGTTGTAAAGCTATCTCGCTAAACAGACTGTACTTACAAAGAAATACCTTATTGGAACTTTTTTGCGCCCGCCCATGGCGGTAAATGTCATGACATGGCTTTAAAAGGGTCGGCGTTAGACGGTTGTTTGTGGGAATTTTCATCATGATACAAATCGAAAATTTTCTACATCTAGGTGGTTCTCAACCCCTATTTTCATACGGACAATTGGTCTTTCATAAGGTGTTTATACGTTTCAATAGTTTTGTTAATTATAATTGGAATAAAAAAAATCAAAATTCATAATACACGAGAGTATCTGAAATAATTCTGTTTAAAATTATTATTGCATGGGAACAAAGGAAAGGATTATTGCAGTAGTTTGCTACAGCCGCGTAAACAAAGAATCTAATCTTTTTATGTTGACAACACTTATTTTGCTTTTATAAGAACATAACAGAGTTTTATAATAAATGTTTTTTACATTTGTTTTTGAGGTTTGTAATAATTAAACCAGGATTTGGTAGCATTTAAAAAAACAAAAAAAAAACATTGTTAAGTAGAATGCGTGTTTTTAAACCCATGAAATAAATATGGAGACTGATGATACATCCAATGCAAAAGACCTCAACTCAGAACTTCAACAAAAAGTCATCATGGAAAAGAACATCATGAACCAAACATATAAATCTAAGGAGTATTTACAAAAGATTTTTGAAGGAAAACTTGATATCGAGTTGCCGCCGGTAGCAAATATCGTCAGAATATTCACAAGTTCAACTTTCACAGGTAGGTAAAGCATAATAGGCAAATTGAAGTTTATTTTCTATTGCCGCCGACTGATGTGTAGTTTGAAAAACCTTTATAAAGAGATCACCAAGCTACCGTAAGAGCTAAATCTTCAACCCCTGAAGAATCAATTGTTTCAACTTTCTGTTCTTGTAGTATTTCCGACTTTTTGCGGTCACAAATAAAGCAAGATGGGGGAGAGCACGGTCATTAAGCGGATAAAAGAAAAACGTGAAAATAAACTAATCAATTAATAATGTTTTTACATAAAATTCATGACTTTGTACGCCTCCACTTTTTTTGACCAACCCTACATCCGCCGCTGATCCAATTATTCTCAGTTTTTTCAGATCCATTTATATCAACGCATGAAACGGTATCGATGTCAATGCAAGGATTCTGGTGAATTGAAGAGCAGCAAATTTTCTTATACAATTACCAATTATAGTTATTCCCCGGAGGCAACTCTCGTTGTAGTAAACTTCTTTTTTGCATCAATTATTCTAACTCTCTCCTCAAGATAATGTCTTATATCTGCTAAACCGTTGATGCCTATGACATTAAACTTAGTACAGACTTTAAGTAACCTATTTGCTACACGAATAGTTACAAATGATGTCATCACTTTTTGTTATGATGTCATCAATTTGTCTACATTGTGAATAATTTTGAAATTTACGTAAGTTTTTGAAAAGTATAAATTATAGGTAAAATTAATTTTTTTGCAAAGTTTTACATTATTCTGTATCTAAATACAACGATACGCCCAAATTTCGATCATTCTAAGAATGGTTTTATGTAAGGAGAATTTGGTGATTGAACAAAAATTTGAAAATTTTGCACGTATTTTGAGAAATATAGCTTCGAACATCTGGCTACATGTTACTTTAACTGATTTTAATAAGATAGAAAATGGCTTTCTTACACAAAAATAAGTAGCAGATAATGCAATGAATAGTACAATCTTCAAAAACAGCTTCCCAAAGTAGTTGAAATATCAGCTTTGTAAATAAAAATCTGGTCTGTAAATTGTAAAATCTGGTCTGTAAATTATTATAACTTTTTCGTAAGTTACTCCAATGTTCAAGTGGCAATCACAAAAGTTCAATTTATAACAAAATGAAGTGGATGGAGTACATTCCAATCAGGAAAACAAAAGACTAATTTTTAAAAAAAACACGCATGTTTGACAAAACTGCCCCCAGAAAAAGTGTGTGGTCACCTGTATTTTTTTTTAATTTTCAGAAACCTTCATGAAAGTTAGGAAAAGTCACAAAATTTCAGAAAATTCCGTTTAAGCGTTAAAACGTAATTTAGATTCAAACATCCCGCGGTCCAATTTGACCCCCTCCATGCAGAATAGGGTAAAACAAGCATCCAAAAAAAGCTTCAATCAAAGTCAAACAAGCCAGTCCCTCTCCTTTACCATCAATTATTGGACATTTCTGCTATCCAAGAATAATTGAAATCTTACCGAAATGGAATGGTACTTTTATAATTTCATCTGCTTTATATATTACACTGTAAGACAAACATCATCAGCCTGACTGCTCTTTGTCTCTTAACATAATTATTCACTTCAATCTCGCAACAAGCTTCGCTATTTCACAATATTTTGACTGATTATCAGATAATGAACAGGTTCATGAAATTATTGTATCACTTAATTAACGCGAATATGAAACGCGAATAAAGGGTCAATCGCGTTAAATTTAAGTTTCGTTAATTTCCTGGTACATTCAATCCTTTGAACAAACGTTATTTAATTAATATGCAATAAAAGGGAAAATTGCAACGTTAAGTGATGTCCTATTATATCTGTTCTTTTGTTGTTTTTAAATGGTAATTATCTTTTAATGTGAAAACGAGGAGAATAACTGATATCAACATAATCTTGGTATCTTCTCAAAAAATTTCTAAAAAAACATTAATGAAAATATAAGATTTCTTATATTTTTCAGAAACAAAAAAGTTAAAAAATATGAAATTTCTTTAATTACTTAAATAAAAAAGGAAGATAGAAAATTCTTTAAATTCCAATTTTGATGGTGCTAATGGGCTTTCGTAGATATCAGCATGAAAACACTATTGTTTTATTGTTATCGTAGATACGGAGCACGAGAGGAACATACTTATGGAAAAGGTCTATCCAAAATTGACAGAGTTCTGCAAATCCAAAGGTTATGAATTTCAAGTAGTAGATATGAGATGGGGTGTTCGTGATGAAGCAACCGCGGATCACATGACAACAGAAATGTGTTTGAAAGAAATTGAAGCATGTAAAAACTTGTCAACAGGGCCTAATTTTGTTGTAAGTAAGATAAAAGATCATGTCCACCATTCCGTTGCATCAATAAGGTGTTATAGTTAATGCTACCAATAGACTGACTATTGTATTTGGCGTTGCGATGCGTTTCTATAATGACCTTTATTGGGAAAAACTTAAAATGGAAGACATAGTTTTGAGATATTAAGCATTCGTTTTAGAGAAGCGTTCACAGGAGGAAGATTCTATTTGAACTAGAAATTCATTTTTTAAAAGAGAATCATAATATTTAATATTTTGTGAGAAAATGAACGGCAACTAAATTAAGCCTTGGTGACGCAATGGGGTGATTAAATGAAATCCACCATGAAATGAAGGATAAATGGAAATTAATTTTAATTATTCCTGTATTTTCATCATTAGTGGGTCTTTCAGTGAAATGAAAAATGTCTCTGGAAAGAAAAGGCAAGCATGGCATATCGGTTAGCATTTTTGTTGTCAGGTCAGGTCAGGTCAGGTCACGGGAAAGCAGTTGGGTGTAGAAACAGAATTGCTAGCATATTAATGCGTATTTTGATTTTTTGACAGGTAATACCGACCTGCTCATATAGTCAAAAATAGTCAAATAAGTACTGTCTTAATTTAATGATTTTGGCATCAATTTACCCTTTATTTAGACATTTCTTTCACATAAATACGGTTACCGGCCATTTCCTCGAAGAATAGAAGAGCAAGAGTTCGAAAGCATTGTTAATGAAATAGACGAAGAAGATGAGAAACGATTACTTCATAAATGGTTTGAATGTGATTATAACAATGTTCCGGCGATGTATATACTGCAGCCAATTTACAAACATTTGCCAGATTACAATATCACTCTACGTGGTGCACTTGGTTCAAGGGAATATGAAGCGCTCCAAAAACGACGCGACATTGCTAGATCGTTATGGTGGAGCGAGTTTTGCAAATTACAGGCAATTCTGAGGAAGGGTTCAAAAAAAGCTTTTGGCGATACAGATAAAAAGTATATGATATCAGGTATGAAGAAAAACATACAATAAATGCATTATTACATAGGCGCATTCAGGGTCAGTTAAAAAAACTGAAGGAGTCCAATGTTATGATCTTTCTTTTTAGTCTAAAGTGTCGATTAGGTTATTTGCACGTTTTCCTTTTCTACATTTAATGACTAAACTCTCCTCCACAAATTTTGATATGACCTCTAGCTACGCCTCTGTATCACACTGTTATTTAGAAAGGCCCTTCTATTTTACCGATAATATGTCCTAAATATATAATCTGCATGTACATAAATATTTATGTATAAAAAAATGTATTGAAAAGATTGGACATTGGAACATCAAACTGATTTGCAATTTTTGCACGTAATTATTTAATTATTTTTTTATTGTTATTTTTTGCGTTGCATGGTCATTGCGGAATGATTGCAAAGTGGGTCCAATTTTTGCAGCAAATTAAAAAGAATGTGAGTTTCGATTAACCAAGACAATTTGAAATCAAAAGAGTTTGAAATCGCTTTCTTCAGTGTTATTATTTACAAGATGAGGGGAGAAATAATGCTGTTTGCTATTGAAATTTGCAAGCAAAAAATATATCGCTATAGTTTTTTGCCTTTCCATAACAAATTACAGAGTATGCTCTTCGCTTAAGGTAACACAAAATATAATAAATAAACGCAAAATTTTTTTCTAGTCAAAATATTTTAGGAAATTTGAACCATTTTTCAGCGCAAAATACTGAAGATGAAATAGATTTTTGAAAGGCCTATATCAAAAGAATACTTGACGTGTTTATTTTGTTCTGCCACATTCTAAACATGCTGAAGGATCACTTTGTATTTTTATTCATGTAAACTTAAATTACAATTCCCACCATTTGAGAATGAGAATACCCAGTGGGCACTGGAAGTCCCATGCACGTTCAGTTAGGACGTCCCGGAGACGACCCGGGGACGTCGGAAGTGAAGTCTAATCCTTTCGCGCGAATAACATGTCCAACAGGGACTTGAATAGGACGTTCAAATAACGTTTTTTTGGCCAAAGGTCCACGGGACGTCTGAGGGACGGACCAACTTAAAAAGCACTGGGTATGTTCCGTTTTTTTTGATAAAACTACATTAATTTTTAGTTACTGAAGATGAGATTCAGAAAGGAATATTGACAGATGAGGAACCAAATAAACATTGCCTGTGGTTTAATCGCGTCATTGACGACCTCGGTGGTTCTATTGCAGATGAAAGAATGTGTGCATTTATAGATACAAACGAAGGCTGTCATGTCGATGAAGAAGCACAAAGTTTACTTAACCAACTTAAAAATAAGAAGCTATCTGCGTTAAATGAAAATAACATTTCTATTTATCATGTTAATTGTAAGTCGGACAGCGGAATTAATCCGCAAAATGCAAATCATGCAGATTATTTAAAATGGCTGTGTAATGAGTTTGAATCCAAAATGAAAACGATGATAACAGAAGCTATAAAAGATAGGTTAGTATTTGCAATAATTTCATTTCTAAATATGAAACTCTGTTTTATGTGCACCTTTTGTCCTTTATTATATTTTTGTTAATTTTAGAGACCAGTTTATAGACAGCCGTCTGATTGGAGAAATTGTTCAACATGCACAAACCTGTAAAGATAAAATAGAAACATTTCATGGGCGTAAAGTTATACTGAATAGAATTAAAAAATATATCTATACAAAATTTGGCGCAAATGCACCATTGATAGTTCATGGGAAGTCCGGTCTTGGCAAGACGTCAGTACTTGCAAAGTCATTCGAAATTGCTCGCCATAACTACAAATCATCTGTTTTCATCGTACGTTTCCTTGGTACAACTACTGACTCAACGACTGTGTCAAAAATGTTATACAGCATTTGTAGTCAGATTATTAAGGCTTACAAATTGCATAGGGAAGTCCCAGAGGTTTGTACGTTTTTTCATGTTTATCTATATTACTAGCATGCAGCAACAAAACATTGCCAAGTTGTTTCCAATTAGAATATACCTTTAATTTTATACAACTAAATGTTATATCAAATCACATTCATTCCAACGAACGTATTATTTCCATAGGAATTTAACAAGTTAACAGCATTATTTAAAGAACTGTTGAATCCTAAATTAGAAGAAATCAATAAGGTGTTGGACAAAAAACCATTGATTGTGTTTATAGACTCCATTGATCAGTTGTCTAATAACGATGAAGCGTATAATATGCAATGGCTTCCGACAAAACTTCGTTACAATGTAAAAGTTGTTTTAACAACATTGACTGCAGAGGGTTACCAAATATATGATAACTTGAAAATGGTAAGTTAGAACTACAGTCAAACCTAGTTTGTAGCTTGAACATAGTAATTTGAAACACCTTAACTTATTTACCATCCTTTGGATGTTCTTATTACAGAGAGTCTATTGTGTTCTGTTGCATTTTGACCCATCAGTGTAATTTCCTTCCTCCTCCTCCCCAGCGAATAAATATAATTGTCCAAAATGTGAATGTACTATTATAGGTTCTCCCTAAAACATGTTTTGTTGAAGTGAACGAGCTTCCAGTAGAAACTGGCATGGAAGTATTGGACGCATGGCTTAGTAAGAAATCACGTACCCTAAGAGAAGATCAAAAGGAAACGGTGAAAGGAAAATTATCTGCGTGTCCATCACCATTATTTTTGAAAATATCCTTTGAAGATATTGGTAATTGGAAATCCTACAATGATATTTCAGAGACACAGCTTGAAAATAACGTGAAAGATGCTATTAATAGATTATTCTCTCAATTGGAACATAAACATGGACGCGTATTTACAAGTCATGCATTGGGTCTTTTGACTGCTTCCAAAAATGGTTTGATGGATGCGGAGATTGAAGATCTTTGTTCATTAGATAATGAAGTCTTAAAAGAAGTTTATCAGTATTGGGAGCCACCAATATGTCGCATCCCACCGATGCTTTGGGTACGCTTACGAACAGACATAGGACCATTTGTTGTAACGCGGGGTCATGGTGGAAGATTGGTCAATATGTGGTATCACCGACAGTTCATTGAAGCCGCAAAGGAAAGATACTTAATGGAAGAAGATAGAATTAAATATAACAACCTATTGATAGAATATTTTTTAGGGACTTGGAGCAATGGAACGAAAAAACCATTTTCAGACCCAAATGATAAGAGAGATCGACTTGTCCCAATGCAACCGACCATGTTTGCAGGTGTTTCTCAAAACACAATTTATAACTACCCCAAGTTAGATGAGCTTCCTTATTACTTACTCAATGCTGGAAATTTGGAAGACATTAAAGAACATTTTTTGTTCGATTTCAACTTCTTGCTTTCGAGATTACATGCAACAGGTTATCAGCAACTTCTTGACGACATTAAGAAAGTTTTAAATGCCTATCCCTATGACGACGATGTTAAAATGATCAGTGAATGTTTAATACTATCTGCATCTACTTTACGATATGATTTTGATCAACTCCCTAATCAATTGATTGGTCGTTACAGTCACATACAAAATCATTATCTAATGAAATTGCTGGCGGACGCTAAATCCTCCTTGACTCCATGTCTATATCCGACAGAGAATATATATGTGGCACCTCCCAAATATTTTAAGGGAGCTGTGATTGGTCATACTAAACCTGTGACAGCTATCACTATGATGAGCAATAGGAAAGAAGTGGCTTCAGCTGGATATGATTGCAAGTTAAGGTATGTAATTGTAAATTAATTAATTAGTTAACATAAGTCTCAAAGAATGGATGCATAATAATAATTCTCTGATTATTTAATCAAATTAATGATATTTGTAATTGCAACTAATTTCTCGTTTTTAAGGATTTCAAACATCAGTACTTATAATGAGCAGCATTGCTTCCCTATTTCGAAAATAAAAGTCCTGAAACTGTTTGTCACAGAAGACGATACTGCCATTTTGTTGGTGTCTCATTTTGGAATTCGTCTTTTGGATGTGCAAACTGGAAATATCACAGAGGTATGGAAAGCATTGAAGCTAGATTGTGACTTCTCCAAAGATAGAAGAATGTTGGCCTGTATAGATTTTCAAGACCATGAGATAAAGGTTTTCCATTGCCATCAGGCTAAAGCTGTGAGTATTATGTGATTATTCTGTTTACAAATTGAGATAAAAACCTTACATATATAAAGTCTCAAACGTGCGCGCGTACTCGACATATTTTTCTAAATTTCTCAATTATGTTATAATGAATTTCAACAAAAAGATATTCCAAATATATTTCAGAGTAAGATAATAAAGCTTCGATATATTTTAAGTAAATATATAAACAAGAAGAAGAAAAATGGAGAAAAAAATATTGAGCAGTTTTGTAGCTCATTTTAGCTCATTTTTGTTATCTAAAACCCCATATTTCCATTCCTTTTCTAATCACAAATATGTAAACATATGTTAACGATATGTTTTTTGAGTTTTTAAGTTAAATGGACTCAAAAAGATATGTGTTTTTAGCAATATTCGTATCTATGAAATATGGAGGTTTTTTACAGACCCAGTGGGCACGCATCTGTCCTTCAGACGTTCCATGGATGTCTTTTCGTCCAACTCTCGTCTACGCACCATTAGGGACGTCCTCTACACGTCCTCTTCAAGCCCCTGTTCGCCATTCTGTTTGAGCAGACGGATTAGACTTCACTTTCGACGTCCCCGGGTCGTCTCCGAGAGGTCCAAACTGAACGTCCATGGGACGTCCCTGTGCCCACTGGAGGCCAAAAATGTAGGTTACATAGAAAAAGAGTTCATATTTTTCTCTTATTCATTTTTCTGCAAAATTTCCCTAATGATGACTTTACTCATAAAAATACATATTTCTATGCTTTATTTTACCTGAAAACAAAAACAAAACAACATACAAAAGCCATTAAATTCAATTTTTCAAACGATATTTCATTCTAATTCAGATTTTCAAGTATCGTGTAAGATTTGAAAATATGGTTACTGATAAGAAATGTTTGGTCGCTGCTGCAACAAAATTTTATGCCCAAAGAGCATTAAAGAACAAGCTGTTGATTCGAGATTTTGAAAGTGCAAGTATACTGAAATCCCTTATGGTGGGGACAGAACCAGAATGCTTCGCATTTTCTGAGGATAGCAGCCACTTAGTTGTGATGGAAATGGTCCAGAACGAACAAACTGTTCTAATATTACTTACAGAGTCTTGGGAAATTGTAAAAAACTATAAAGCACATGGGAATATGGTCATTAATGATCCAATAACTGTTTCACAGTTATTTTCTGGAATGGAAATAGTATGGAGTTCAAAGCAATCCATTAATTTTTGGAATGTTGAAAGTGGATCTCGACGATATCATTTGCAATCTAAGGTATGCCTCTGTGCGTTTTATTACCGAATACCGTATACCGTATTAAAATACCCTTGGACTACTACTACTACTACTACTACTACTACTACTACTCTTTTTTTATCATTATTTTGCAGGTTTTGTCATACGGACAGTTGGCACTAGCCGATGAATCACTTATGATGGTATCTCAAGGCAATACTATTGGAATATACGATCTACATCTGATTGACAATTTTATCACACCAAATGATGTGGAATTGAAGCAAGACATTGACAAGAAAAATAATGGTGCTTTAAATGATTTTTTGTTATATTAGATTAAGTGCGTGTGTATTTCCATACATCTTCTGAAACTTTGCCAGTCTCTTTGCCATTTGAATTTTTATTTATGGTGCAAATCTTGTCTTTGTTATCATTTGGGCCTTATCCAGCAAGGGATCCAGGGTATGTCGAAAATTGCAGAGGTGCACATTATAATAATTTCTGTTTTCAGTCTGTATCACTATTGAGATTATTAGCACAATCTCTCTTTATCCTTTAATAGGTAACATTCTCCTCCATTAATTTTGACATACCCTCTAGATCTGCCGTTGTTATCTCTATATATATTATCCTGATTATCGTATGGGTAGGATAACATTGGAAGGATAAAAGGTGTTTACTATAATGTACAGAAGGATTATGTATGTATTGTGACAACATTTCATTATCTCTCACGATTATAATGTTCTTATTTTGAAGTTCTTTACTTTAGATTTCAAAAAATCTTGCTTCGGTAAAAACAACTGGATCGCCGCTGTCACTGATGACGATGATCATATACATATTTGGGATATGCAAAATGAAACCGAAATGAAATATCTGCCATGTAATGTCATGATCGAACAAATTCTATTTATCGATGAAACTGTCATATTCATCCTTAGTGGAAGATCAATTCACATATTCGATCATCAAGATGGAAGTCAGGTTGCATGTTTTAATGTTGAATTTGGATATGCAATTATCGAACAGACACGGGAGCTACTCACTTTAGTCGATAGAGGGGCGGTATTAATAGCTTTCGACTATCATACTGGTATGGCTTGTGTTTCATTTTGCTGTAGCCTTCAATTGTTTTTCCTATTTACCCTACTACACTTATGATACTGCAATTCTGCTTTAATTTATTATCAATGTCAAATATTAACAATCCCTGTTTCCACCCACAAAACTAAGCATAAAATTGTCGACATACGCCTGGTTGATTAATCAAAGTGAAATCCAGAAAAGCAGACTCTTCCATAATATACTTCTGAAGTATAAGAAAATACCTTCAAAGTTCCCTATGTAAGTGAACCAAAGAAAAACAATCATACCTTCTGACGTTTCTGTCTTTTAAACAAATATTTATGCTAGGGGAGAGTTGGGCTTAATAAAGCAAATGTAAAATGAAACAGTGGGTACTATTTCCCTAGGTCAAATCGCAAGTCAATATAATTCATATCGTTGTTAACAAATAATTGTATTTCCTATATGTTTTTGTAAAGTGGTAAACAAATGTTGAACAAAAAATCTCTTATCTCCAAAAAACTATTTTTTTGAAGTAATATTCTAAATTTTTGGAAAAAAAAATAAGTTTATATATATATATGCAAAAAAATGAGTTGACATGTAATTAAACCTTCTTAATTTTTTAATTTTAATTTAATTTATCACTTCTCTGGTAATGTACAAGATAAAAACATACACCATATTATTTATATTAATAAATATGAATATAAACATTGAGCCAGAAAAGTATATGAACCAACATATGTGATATTTGGGTTTTCAACTGACATAAATAAGTTCTTCTTTAGACACATGTTAAATACTATGCAATAAATTTTCCCATGTGTTACATCTTGACCTAGAAACAAAATTTCAAAACTGATCTTTAAAATTAATTAGTTTTTTCACCCCTTATTATAGTCAGTTGTTAAATGCTGACAACCATAGTGAATATTTGGGGTTCAAAATAAGGTCGAGTCATGTCTATAACAATAGAAACTTCATTGTTATTTAACATTTACAGTTTAGGCATTTGAAAGATCTTTAATAAACATTTGCAGATCAATAAAATGTAATTTAATTGTTTTATTTAACAGGAAAGGAAAATGAACGGATAGATACCAATGTTACAGAAGGGGAAAATGAACCGATAGATACCAATGTTACAGGAAAGGAAAATGAACGGATAGATCCCAATGTTACAGGTGTGGAAAATGAACGGCTAGATATCAATGTTAGAGGACAGGTTAATGAACGGATAGATACCAATGTTACATGGCAGGAAAATGAACGGATAGATACCAATGTTGCAGCAGGGGAAAAAGAACCAATAGATACCAATATTACAGAAAAAAAAAATGAACGGATAGATACCAATGTTACAGGACAAGAAAATGAACGGAGTGATACCGATGTTACAGGGAAGAAAAATGAACGGATGGATACCAATGTTACAGGAAATGAAAATGAACGGATAGATACCAATGTCACAGGAAAGGAAATTGAACGGACAGATACTGATGCTACAATAGAGGAAACTGAACGGCTAGATACCAATGTTGCTGGAGAGGAAAATGAACCAACAGTTAGCAATGTTACAGGAAAGGAAAATGAACGGATAGATACTGATGTTACAGGAAAGGGAAATGAACGGATGGATACCAATGTTGCTGCAGAAGAAAATGAACCAACAGATACCAATGTTACAGGACAAGAAAATGAACGGAGATATACCGATGTTACAGGAAAGGAAAATGAACGGATGGATACCAATGTTACAGGAGATAAAAATAAACGGATAGATACCAATATCACAGGAAAGGAAAATGAACGGATAGATGCCAATGTTAGAAGTGTGGAAAATGAACGGCTGGATACCAATGTTACAGGAGAGGTTAATGAATGGATAGATACCAGTGTTACAGAAAAGGAAAATGAACGGACAGATACCAACGTTACAGGAGAGGAAAATGAACACATAGATACCAATGTTAGAGGTGTGGAAAATGAACGGCTGGATTCCAATGTTACAGGAGAGGTTAATGAATGGATAGATACCAGTGTTACAGAAAAGGACAATATACGGACAGATACCAACGTTACAGGAGAGGAAAATGAACACATAGATACCAATGTTACCCGAGGGGAAAATGAACGGATAGATACCAATTTTACAGGACAGGAAAATGAACGGAAATATACCGATGTTACAGGAAAGGAAAATGAACGGATAGATACCAATGTTACAGAAGGGGAAATTGAACCGATAGACACCAATGTTACAGAAAAAGAAAATGAACGGATAGATACCAATATTACAGAAGAGGAAAATGGACGGATGGATACCAATGTTGCTGGACAGGAAAATGAACCAACAGATAGCAATGTTGCAAGAAAGGAAAATGAACGGATAAATACGGATGTTAGAGGAAAGGAAAATGAACGGATAGATACCAATATTGCTGGAGAGAAAAATGAACTGATAGATACCAATTTTACAGAAGAGGAAAATGAACCGGTAAATACCAATGTTACAGAAAAAGAAAATGAACGGGTAGATATCAATGTTACAGAAGGGGAAAATGGACGGATAGATACTGATGTTACAGGAAAGGAAAATGAACGGATGGATACCAATGTTGCTGGAGAGGAAAATGAACCAACATATAACAATGTTGCAGGAAAGGAAAATAAACGGATAAATACTGATGCTAGAGGAAAGGAAAATAAACGGGTAGATACCAATGTTGCTGGAGAGGAAAATGAACCAACAGATAGCAATGTTGCAGGAAAGGAAAATAAACGGATAAATACCGATGTTAGAGGAAAGGAAAATGAACAGATGGATACAAATATTGCTGGAGAGAAAAATGAACGGATAGATACCAATGTTACAGAAGGGGAAAATGAACCGGTAGATACCAATGTTACAGAAAAAGAAAAAAAACAGATAGATACCAATGTTACAGAAGAGGAAAATAGATGGATGGATACCAATGTTGCTGGAGAGGAAAATGAACCAACAGATAGCAATGTTACAGGAAAGGAAAATGAACGGATGGATACCAATATTGCTGGAGAGAAAAATGAACCGATAGATAGCAATGTTACAGGAAAGGAAAATGAACGGATAGATACCAATATTACAGGAAAGGAAAATAAACAGATAGATACCAATATTGCAGGACAGGAAAATGAACCGATAGATAGCAATGTTCCAGAAAAAAAAAATGAACAGATAGATACCAATGTTACAGGGCAGGAAAATGAACAGATAGATACCAATGTTAGAGGAAAGGAAAATGAACGGAGAAATACAAATGTTGCAGGACAGGAAAATGAAGGGACAAATACCAATGTTACAGCTGGGGAAAATGAACGGGTAGATACCAAATTTACACGAAGGGAAAATGAACAGAGATATACCAATGTTACAGAAGAGGAAAATCGACGGATGGATACCAATGTTGCTGGAGAGGAAAATGAACCAACAGATAGCAATGTTACAGGAAAGGAAAACGAACGGATAAATACCGATGTTAGAGGAAAGGAAAATGAACGGATGGATACCAATGTTGCTGGAGAGGAAAATGAACCGATAGGTAGCAATGTTACAGGAAAGGAAAATAAACGGATAGATACCGATATTACAGGAAAGGAAAATGAACAGATAGATACCAATGTTACAGGAGAGGATAATAAACGGATACATACCAATGTTACAGGGCAGGAAAATGAACGGATAGATACCAATATTATAGAAGAGCAAAATGAACGGATAGGTACCAATGTTATAGAAGGAGAAAATGAACCGATGGATACCAATGTTACAGAAAAAGAAAATGAACGGATAGACACCAATGTTGCCGAAGAGGAAAATGAACTGATAGATAGCAATGTTACAGGAGATGAATATGAACGGATGGATACCAATATTACAGGAGAACAAAATGAACGGATAGAAACCAATGTTACAGAAGAGGAAAATGGACGGATAAATACCGATGTTAGAGGAAAGGAAAATGGACGGATGGATACCAATGTTGCTGGACAGGAAAATGAACCAACAGATAGCAATGTTACAGGAAAGGAAAATGAACGGGTAAATACAAATGTTGCAGGACAAGAAAATGAACGGACAAATACCAATGTTACAACTAGGGAAAATGAACGGGTAAATACCAAATTTACACGAAGGGAAAATGAACAGAGATATACCAATGTTACAGAAGAGGACAATGAACGGATAGATACCAATGTTACAGGAAAGGAAAATGGACGGAGAGATACAAATGTTACAGGAAAGGAAAATGAACGGAGAGATAAGAATATTACAGGACAAGAAAATGAACGAAGAGATACCGATGTAACAGGAAAGGAAAATGAACGGATGGATACCAATGTTACAGGATATGAAAATGAACGGATATATACCAATATTACAGGAGGAGAAAATGAACGGATAGATACCAATGTTACAGGAAAGGAAAATGGACGGAGAGGTACAAATGGTACAGGAAAGGAAAATGAACGGAGAGATACGAATGTTTCAGGACAACAAAATGAACGGAGAGATACCGATGTAACAGGAAAGGAAAATGAACGGATGGATACCAATGTTACAGGAGATGAAAATGAACGGATAGATACCAATGTCACAGGAAAGGTAAATGAACGAATAGATGCCAATGTTACAGGTGTGGAAAATGAACGGATAGATACCAATGTTACAGGAAAGGAAAATGGACGGAGAGGTACAAATGGTACAGGAAAGGAAAATGAACGGAGAGATACCAATGTCACAGGAAAGGTAAATGAACGAATAGATGCCAATGTTACAGGTGTGGAAAATGAACGGATAGATACCAATGTTACAGGAAAGGAAAATGGACGGAGAGGTACAAATGGTACAGGAAAGGAAAATGAACGGAGAGATACGAATGTTTCAGGACAAGAAAATGAACGGAGAGATATCGATGTAACAGGAAAGGAAAATGAACGGATGGATACCAATGTTACAGGAGATGAAAATGAACGGATAGATACCAATGTCACAGGAAAGGTAAATGAACGAATAGATGCCAATGTTACAGGTGTGGAAAATGAACGGATAGATACCAATGTTACAAGAAAGGAAAATGGACGGAGAGGTACAAATGGTACAGGAAAGGGAAATGAACGGAGAGATACGAATGTTTCAGGACAAGAAAATGAACGGAGAGATACCGATGTAACAGGAAAGGAAAATGAACGGATGGATACCAATGTTACAGGAGATGAAAATGAACGGATAGATACCAATGTCACAGGAAAGGTAAATGAACGGATAGATGCCAATGTTAGAAGTGTGGAAAATGAACGGCTGGATACCAATGTTACAGGAGAGGTTAATGAATGGATAGATACTAGTGTTACAGAAAAGGAAAATGAACGGACAGATACCAACGTTACAGGAGAGGAAAATGAACACATAGATACCAATGTTAGAGGTGTGGAAAATGAACGGCTGGATACCAATGTTACAGGGCAGGAAAATGAACAGATAGATACCAATGTTAGAGGAAAGGAAAATGAACGGAGAAATACAAATGTTGCAGGACAGGAAAATGAAGGGACAAATACCAATGTTACAGCTGGGGAAAATGGACGGGTAGATACCAAATTTACACGAAGGGAAAACGAACAGAGATATACCAATGTTACAGAAGAGGAAAATGAACGGATAGATACCAATGTTACAGAAGAGGAAAATCGACGGATGGATACCAATGTTGCTGGAGAGGAAAATGAACCAACAGATAGCAATGTTACAGGAAAGGAAAACGAACGGATAAATACCGATGTTAGAGGAAAGGAAAATGAACGGATGGATACCAATGTTGCTGGAGAGGAAAATGAACCGATAGGTAGCAATGTTACAGGAAAGGAAAATAAACGGATAGATACCGATATTACAGGAAAGGAAAATGAACAGATAGATACCAATGTTACAGGAGAGGATAATGAACGGATACATACCAATGTTGCCGAAGAGGAAAATGAACGGATAGATACCAATGTTATAAAAGGAGAAAATGAACCGATGGATACCAATGTTATAAAAGGAGAAAATGAACCGATGGATACCAATGTTACAAGAGAGCAAAATGAACGGATAGATACCAATGTTATAGAAGGAGAAAATGAACCGATGGATACCAATGTTACAGAAAAAGAAAATGAACGGATAGATACCAATGTTGCCGAAGAGGAAAATGAACTGATAGATAGCAATGTTACAGGAGATGAAAATGAACGGATGGATACCAATATTACAGGAGAACAAAATGAACGGATAGAAACCAATGTTACAGAAGAGGAAAATGGACGGATAAATACCGATGTTAGAGGAAAGGAAAATGGACGGATGGATACCAATGTTGCTGGACAGGAAAATGAACCAACAGATAGCAATGTTACAGGAAAGGATAATGAACAGGTAAATACAAATGTTGCAGGACAAGAAAATGAACGGACAGATACCAATGTTACAGCTAGGGAAAATGAACGGGTAAATACCAAATTTACACGAAGGGAAAATGAACAGAGATCTACCAATGTTACAGAAGAGGAAAATGAACGGATAGGTACCAATGTTACAGGAAAGGAAAATGGACGGAGAGATACAAATGTTACAGGAAAGGAAAATGAACGGAGAGATAAGAATGTTACAGGACAAGAAAATGAACGAAGAGATACCGATGTAACAGGAAAGGAAAATGAACGGATGGATACCAATGTTACAGGATATGAAAATGAACGGATATATACCAATATTACAGGAGGGGAATATGAACGGATAGATACCAATGTTACAGGAGAGGAAAATGGACGGAGAGGTACAAATGGTACAGGAAAGGAAAATGAACGGAGAGATACGAATGTTTTAGGACAAGAAAATGAACGGAGAGATACCGATGTAACAGGAAAGGAAAATGAACGGATGGATACCAATGTTACAGGAGATGAAAATGAACGGATAGATACCAATGTCACAGGTAAGGTAAATGAACGAATAGATGCCAATGTTACAGGTGTGGAAAATGAACGGATAGATACCAATGTTACAGGAAAGGAAAATGGACGGAGAGGTACAAATGGTACAGGAAAGGAAAATGAACGGAGAGATACGAATGTTTCAGGACAAGAAAATGAACGGAGAGATACCGATGTAACAGGAAAGGAAAATGAACGGATGGATACCAATGTTACAGGAGATGAAAATGAACGGATAGATATCAATGTCACAGGAAAGGTAAATGAACGAATAGATGCCAATGTTACAGGTGTGGAAAATGAACGGATAGATACCAATGTTACAAGAAAGGAAAATGGACGGAGAGGTACAAATGGTACAGGAAAGGGAAATGAACGGAGAGATACGAATGTTTCAGGACAAGAAAATGAACGGAGAGATACCGATGTAACAGGAAAGGAAAATGAACGGATGGATACCAATGTTACAGGAGATGAAAATGAACGGATAGATACCAATGTCACAGGAAAGGTAAATGAACGAATAGATGACAATGTTACAGGTGTGGAAAATGAACGGATAGATACCAATGTTACAGGAGAGGTTAATGAACGGATAGATACCAATGTTACAGGAGAGGAAAATGAACGGATAGATACCAATGTTACAGGAGAGGAAAATGAACAGATAGATGCCAATGTTATAGAAGGGGAAAATGAACCGATAAATACCAATGTTACAGAGAAAGAAAATGAACGGATAGATACCAATGTTGCCGGAGAGGAAAATGAACCGATAGATAGCAATGTTACGGGAGAGGAAAATGAACAGATAGATACCAATGTTACAGGAGAGGATAATGAACGGATACTTACCAATGTTACAGGACAGGAAAACCATGGCTGTTGGTTTTCCTTAAATGATGGCAGACAAATTGTAATCGAAAGAGGTGGTCTAACTCATACCATCATTGTAATCGAAAAGAATCAAAAGGGTACGTACCATATATATCAAATTGAAGGAATCAACCGATGCGGTTCTAGAGTCTAGTAGAAGTTTATGGAGGAGAGCAGGGTCATTAAGCGTACAAAAGAAAAACGTGCAAATTACCTCATCAATACTTAAGTTTTTAGACAAAATTCTTGACTCTGTACTCCTCCATTTTCTTTGATAAATCTTAGATTAGCCACTGATCAATAAGTCTATAACCATAGTATCCACTAGCCTCATAATTTTAAGTGAGACAATAGCCTCTGTTTTAAGATCAGTGGAAGTATTAAAGAAAAGAGAAACAAAACAAATTCCCCACATATTGAAACAACATGAATTCAAATAATAAAAGGTTCCTACTTATTGCAGCAGTGTTTTATTTAATATCGAGTAAGGTCATCTACTATAGAACATCCAAATTTAGCGAAAGTAAGACGTTGTTTCCAATGCGATATAACGTGATATATCATGAAAATTTCAAATCGCGTCAAAAAGCACAAGCTTTCATTGGTTGTTAAAATATAAACTTTTTGTATGAATTGTGTATAAAATTTTGTTTTATTTCAATTCTTTATCTCCATTACTGTATTGAACTGTTCTCAGCTGGCAGTACAATTTGTACGGTGTTGTTACTTTTTCCCTGCTAAATTTTGTTTTTGCTAGTATAGCTGCAATGAAAACTGTCTGATTTCTTGTTCTTTCATCCCTCCGCCAGCCACTAATATTATGGAAAGTGTTTGAGTAAGGTAGAACTACATAGAATAAGCTTATCTGTAATTTTACTTCATATATTCATGCTGCTACCCAAATTTTATTTTCATAGAGATAAACCTCTTCCGAATGAATAATAAATGCACCAACATGATGTTAATAGGTAATGATTTGATATTCCATGTTGAAACATTCAGTAATTATTGAGCAAAGAACGCGAATATTAACACAATGTGACTTGGAAAGTCACCTAATAATTTGTGTCCTTTAAATGTCTTGATTTGGAGAAAAGCATTTTTTTATTACCAATTATTTTTATACATGGAATCATTTAAGATGCTGTCGATAAAAACGAAGAAGAATTTCCTCAATTCTGAAATTTTTAAGGCTGCGGCCGACAGAAATTGTAGTGCCTTTTTTACGTCCATGAGAAAACAAACTGTTAACATACTAAAATAAAACCACATAACCACGTCTTTTATTTGGATTCCTGGAAGAGGATTGAAAATTTGATAGAAACACTATTCGTAATGTGAAAAATCTGTCCAGGAATTTATATGGAGCCTCTTCCAATCCAAACCTTTGGCATATTCATTTATATTATGGTGTATTTTGGTGCTCCTGTCAACAAAAGTCAGAACATTGAGAACTTAGAAAATACGTTTCAAAGCGAGCCTTTATTTGGAACCAGAAATAAAGGAAACCAAGGCTTCGCAGGATTTAACTGCTTTCTTTATTTCAATGTTATTTTTGTTTGCATAGGTAATCAAATTCAACATTTTTAATTTTTTTGTTCTTATTGTGTTCTCCATATCTCAGATGAACTACCACACCAATCACAATATAATTCTGAAGATATCACAAGAAGCGGAGAAATTCAAGCAGTTTTTCAATTTGAAGAAAAGTCGTTTTTACTGAGCTATGATCGTGTATGTACTTCACTTACTCATTAACATATTTTTGTTTCTGCGTTTTCACTTCAGTATTTGTACCTCGGGCAGTTTTGTTCATCAATGGGTCTTGTACTAACAGATTCAATAACATGTCCAATACTTTATTTTGTCAACTATCTACGGACCAATATGCAAATTTATGTTGTTCATGAAAAATTATTTAGAAATTATATTGGTTCATTTTGGAAGGTTCATTTTCTTGATCTGTTATGCCATTTGCACAGTTAAGAAAACACAAAGATGTATAAACGATAACAAGTGGTAATTGCATTGAACTTGTTATTTTGATTTTGGTTCTAAAAAAGACTAAAAACACGAGATGAGGGTAAAAATCACACACCTAAACGCTTGTGAAATACAAGTTCTCTCCATCAAAATATTGTATGAATACATTTTATTAATTTAACATTAATAATCACTTCATTTCAGCCCCAATTTAGCATATGGGATATCAAAAACAGATCAAAGGTGGAAAACATTCCAGGATCAAGCAGCTATTTCAGTAATGTCTCCCCAAATGGTCGTCACTTGATATTCACTCAGAAACCAGTCTCTGGATATGTAAAAGGGATTTTCGTATATTCAGTAAATACGATGGAAAAAATTGCTGAATATAATTTCCTGGTGGATAATATTGTTAGTGTAACGGGTAAATTCTCTAAAAGTGGGAAGGTATTGATGTTATTATATTCCAATGTTTACAAACATCAATTTGCTATCACTTTCGATACATCTTTCAGTTACGGAACTGAATTAAAATTAATGGCAAAGTTATCCCTTGGAAACCTCCAACCTGTCAGTTTCTGCATAACCGACGACCACACAGTCTTTATAACCTTCAAAGAGCTTGATGGAATCAATGTTTTCAAGAAATGTGGAATATAAACTCAAGATATAATTGAAACGTTGCGTTTTTTCTCTTTTTTGGACAATTTGGAAATGGACCTGTCTCAGTTGTATATTTGTTATTCTCTTTGTTTTATTATAATTATTAGTAAAACTTGGTTCTCACCAGTAGGAATGTTTAATTGGATTTACTACTGAGTCTCATGAAAAATTTAAATTCCCCACCAGTGTGAGAAACATTATACACGTTTTGACATTTCTCTTTCTTCCTGCGGTAAGATTAATAAAAAATTCGCTGTGGGAAATGTTGAAACCAGAGGAAACCGAGTCAAGCATTTTTATCAAAGGCACCCGCCCTTTTAGCATGTTCTTGCCTAATTTTCGTTATAATTTCGCCTTAATCGTTTGTACTTTTCAATCAACTGTCCCTTGTTTACATGACTTATGCGAATAACTAATAACCAATACTATTAATTATTTATTATAATTATATTTAATACACATATTTTACTGTTTTTACTGTTTTATACTGTTTTTTTTGGGCACTAATATCTTTTAAAATTTCTCATCGCTTGTCTGGTCTTTTCTGGATGATTTTCAACAAATTTACCCTTGTTCGAAAGATAGTGCAATAATTTGCTTCCATAAATATTAAGAAAAATGTAAACTAGAAGAAAACTTTGAAAAATACCAGCCAGCTTGCTAAAAGGTAACTACACGTGATTAACTAAAGGTGATTGATTGGCCCTTTCCTGTTCAACAGTTCAAAACAATCAAAACGAAATACGAAAGCCTTGATGCACAATTTCCAAAACAAGATCTACGACACCGTGGTATAATTAATGATCGGAAAGGAAACGCAAGTGCGTATAAGGTCAAAGGACGTCTTGCGAAAACGCGTAAAATCGTTATTGAAAATCAAGTCCTTGTGAAACAAAAGAGGAAAGAACAAAATGTCATCCACATTCGATATCATACCATGGTTATTTTAAAATGAGCAGAACGGGTTTGTTAGGTTCGATTATCTAGGCGCACGGTTAATCGGTCGTCAAATCCACCCAAAATTGAACAATTTCAACTAATACTAAATTTCATATTCCTAATTTTCTTAAAATTTTTGGGCAAATTTTCGTCGCTCATTTCACGCTCCGGACTCTTATGCTTTATTTAAGTTCGAAACAACGCCCTAAAAACAATGCCTCTCTTCTAGAAAATAGCCAGCGCGAGAGCGACTTTTTGTTAAGGAAGGCATAGTTTGGACGACAATAATTATTCATGAGATGCCGAAAAATTTTTTTCATCATGTGTGGTCACAATTTGTAACGTACCGATGAAATGAAAGTTTTTGGGGTTTTTTCACCTTAATTATCAGAAAAACAAATGTTTGATGGAAAGTATTTGGCATCTCTTCTTATGTCAAATCACCTGTTGACCCTTAACGTACTTGCGTATTTTCTTTAAAAACAGTGGCCATTTTAAACCAAAAAATTCATTTTTGGGTTGTTAGAATCTCACGCTCCTCTCTGCCCCCCTCCTGATAATACGTATTTCCGTAAGAATCCATTAAAACAGTTGAAAAGATTAACTATTAATGGATTTACAGGGAGTTAAAAAAAATTTATTTAGTTTTTATTATAAGTTTTTATAAACTAATAATTCTTTGAACGTTTGAAGTTTGCCCCTCACCAATCCGATTATGGGTCCGCAATCATCCAGATAGAAAAACTTAGTCAAAACACTATATATTTCATGTTTTTAGAAAACCGAAGAAGACACAAAATAATTATGAAAAAAAATACAGTGCTACGAAAGGGATTACTGATATAACATTGACCAGACGGCGTGCGTTAAGGATAAAATGCTGACCGTTTCATTATCAATAAGTCTTTAGATTTATTAGACATTCATTTCTTGAATTTCAGATAATGTTTGCTCCATCTCCCGTTTGGTTTTGTTATAATTCTCCTTTTCGTCAATCAGTTTTTCTAAAAACAAGATAAGATCTTAATACAGTCAGTAAGATATCTTTGCTTATAGTCATTCCCTGGTCTGCTGGAAGCCTATTGTTAATTTCTATTATCGGTATTTTCAACTTGAACTGTCTAATCGTGGTTTGTTGTGCACTCACTTTGATCACATGGCAGTTAAATAATTACAACATTGGTTGTAATTTGTCATGTGATCAAAGTAAGTACCTATCTAAAAGATCAAAGAAAAAATGGATAACAAGTTTTTAGAAAAGGTTTCCAGACCAGAGAATTTTTGCACAGATAAATCTGGAGTCAGTCAGTCAGTCTAACACATATTTTGACACCATTTCCGAAAAAAGAAAGTTGATCATTTGGAGAATCGTACACAGAAGGCGTTATTTCTATCAAGTCAGTGTCCGAGTGGGCAAAATCTTCAAAAAGTCTATGAGGAGGAGTGTTTTCTATAGGAATGGCAAGCAATATTGCCTGCTGTTTCAATAAAAAACACTCCTCCACAGAGACTTTTGTAGATTTTGCCCACTGGGGTTATGATGATATATTCAAACTTTTCAAATGGCGTTACTGCTTGCACCCAAATTACATCTTCATTTAATGCTGGAATGAATTGTGTGCTTCTCATAAGTATGTCGAAAGGCAACTAAAAATCCTTATTTTCGTTAGAAATCCCAACTGGAAAAGACAAAAATTGATTGAAATAAACAACATGAAACAGAGGCTTAGTTATGACGTAGCGAAGTGAATCTCTTACGTTCTAACTCTTCTTGCGTTGTCTCAAGTAACTCTGCCTGCGCTTCAAACCGCTCCGCTGCCTCAGCTACACGTTGATATTTTTCGCCGAGGACAGTAATCTTTTGCGAAGCGGAGTCTTCCCTTTCGTTGGCTTTGTCTTCGCTAATTTCCATTGTGCGCAAGTTATTGCCAACTTGAAGCACCTCCATTTCAAGTTGACGGACTCTCCTGTAAATAGAAAACGAATTCCAAATATACCTCCCCCAGGAATTTTTATTTCAAAACACAATATATTTCTGGCTTCGTTTTAATTTTAATTCGTTGTTAAATCATCGAAAGATGTTGACAAACATATACAGACCATCAAAACATTGTTAAATTTGTTTGGGTAAATGAGCATCAGGTCACGTGATGCCTCATTCTTTCGAACGCTTCTAGAAAACTTTTCACCCAAAAAATTTGATGGTTTCCAATTGGCAGATAAACACCCCAGTGGGCAAAATCTTCTAAAAGTCTCTGTGGAGGAGTGTTTTTTATTGACACAGCAGGCGATATTGTTTTGCATTCCTATAGAAAACACTTCTCCTCATAAACATTTTGAAGATTTTGCCCACTGGGACATTCTTGAGTTAAATACACGGTTTTTATATATTTCCCCATAGGGGGGAATATATGTTAAAACCGGCGTTTTCCTTTCTCTCCTCCTCCTCCTCCTTCTCTGTGCACTTTTATAGCCGGAGTTCCGCAATAGAACTTGTCCATTAAAGCTTAGAGGTTGGAACAGGGGCTAGTGTTCAGTGAAGTAGCGTGTGTGGTGTACACCATTTTGTAAACCTTTCTATTGAAAGAACCCTGATTTGTTTTACTGCATTTGCATAAAGGTACTGGCAACAGATAGCTTGTATTAAACCCAATGCTTGCCAACAAAGCAGAGCAAAATTTGTGTTATTTTTGGATGTTGTCAAATAGTTTATCATAGCAAGCTTATTGCGAATTATACACACCACACCATTGTGGATGGATGGAACGTTAAAATGTTTTCATTAATAAAACATTTATTATAAGACCAAAATGTTGAGGCTGTAGAGTAGGTTATTTGTGTTGCCATTAAATTAAAAGAAGAAAAGATAGAAGCCAAGTGAGGTACATGTGAATGATGTTTTCAACATGACGATAACAAAGTAATGCCTTAGGATATACAACTGAAGTGACAACTCATAACAGTAAAGTTCTTTATGCCACTTATACTTTTGCAAAAAGTGTAAAGAAATATGCAAGAGTATTAGCAAACTGTAAACGGAATTGTTCTGAAATAAAAGAAGATGTCCATGAATGAAGAAATTGTAACGGTTTTTGGTCAATCACTGAAGCATGAAAACTACCTTATTTCCAGGAATAAACACTCCTGTGCTTATTTCCTAATTTGGAAACTTTGCCCTGCGTTTATTCAAGACCATCGTTTATTGGAGGTTCGTGTTTATTCGAGGAGATGGGTATAAACTTCATGTCAAAAGCGACTGTTTTTTGTCAGGATTGAAATACAAAAGTGATTATTGATTTCAGTTATATAATACTGCAACTCATTAGTCTATGCTGTTAGTGTATATAGGTTACTAGTAGTTCACGAAATCAAATCCATACAAAAATTGAACCACTAGCTTTGATCTTATGTGCGGTAACATCACTTCAGCAGTGATTCAGAGTTTCTCGTATTTTACACCGATTTATTTTTGTGAAATATCTTATTGCACAAAATGGTGTGAGTCAAATAGCCGGGTTCATTGCCGGGATGGGACAAAATATGAGATCCGGCTTCACTTAACATTTCCCTAAAAATTACTGCTGTGTTTATAATGAAGAATTTCTGTCCCGGGACGATTTCCTCCCAACCCTTCAGCTGTTATTGTTGTTTTTCTCATATAAGTCGGGACGATTTCTAAAAAAAAAAAAATTGAAACAGCTGCAAACCATTGAATTTTTTTTAACAATTAAAAGTTTAAAAAATGTTGTCCCAACCCGGCTGTATTTTTCATGTAAAGGAGAGATACAATCATATTGATTTTCATCCCGTCCTGTCAAGGTCCCGGCCCATCTTCCATATGAAACAGCCTCTAATTTGGTGTTGATCTAACTACAAGTGAATGTAAAAACTACTCATCCAATCATACAAACACCTTATTTTTCAATTATTTCTATCTTTCAGTTTATTCTGTGGACATTGTTAGGTTTTGTAAAAAGTGCTAGAAGAACTGCCCTAAGCCAATATTATTTAATTGTGTAGAATTTAGAATCACTGCCATATTGAAAATATAGTTTTTATCGAAATTAAATTGTATTTCTATCTCTTTATTATCTCTATTGCTATCTCAGATTCCCTGTAGGGTTAGTTTGGAATTCAACTACAGAATAATTATGTATTTGTTTTTACCGATTTCAACACTTACCTTGCAATTCCCCGGTGAAGAAGTTAAAAGTAATTATGAATACTGAAAACTTCTTGATCAGGCCGTATGATTTATTCATGCCAGTTTATAGAGCAAGTATGTGGCCTCAGTTTATCAAGCAAGGTAATGTCTGTCGGTCATTGCCATTTTTCTACTGTTCAGATTTTTCGGAAAAAAAGGATAAAAATGGGGAAATATAGTCGGATCTTATGCGAATCTTGTTGTTATAAGCAACAGAGGCTCAAATTCACTAAAATATTCTGCATCCACTGAACCATCAGCGTAGGCTCAAAATCATCACATTTTCCTTGCTCTTATACTCTCCTCAAGCAGAGAGGAAGTTGCATTGTCCTCTCAAGCCTTCTTCAATAGTTTCGCTCCCAACATCCCCCAATTAAATCCAAAACTGGTCCAAGATTCCTAACAGAAACCGTTAGATTTCCATACCACTGCTATTTCCCACAATACATTGTGCACAACAGACACGAAATCAATAAACAAATCAATAAATACTCGTCCGATGATTGAGCACGATCTTCTTCTGCTTCTAGTTGATCTTCAAATTCTGCAATTTCATTATCCAACTGTAAAAAAAAAGGGGAAAAGGAGTGTTAAAATAATGAAGAGAAGCTTATGGGGACGTAGGAGGGGGCGTCGAGGGCGTACAACGGGTGGTGCAGTCAATTGGTTTTATAACATAACAACTAATCCTTGGAAAAAACCCCAGATTGATATGAAAAGCTAACTTACCTTATTTCACGAAATTAACTCAGGTACTCATTGAAAAAATCTTTTGTCATTCACATTTTATTAATATTACGTTAATATGTCATTCAAATTGATATATGACGCGTTATTTAATATATTTTTTTTAAAATCCTTTGTATACTATGACACTACTGCTCAATAGTTTTCATTTCTTTATAATTCAATAACACCTACAAAATCAGACCATCTACCTCCTTATCGCCCTCACTGCTTTTACGCCCACAAACCATTTCATCTTCTATCACTATTGGTTACTTTGAGCTCTTCCAATATTTGTTTGTCATTGTACGTCATATTATACCAAACAAGAATTAGCAATAAGTTTTAATTTCCTCCGGCTTTAAATCAAATATCACTCATTTTCTTTTTTAAAGGGACTACGACACGGATCACGTGATCTTAAGATTATGGTGCCGCACCAAAAATCAATTTGAGGCGAGAGATGCGTAGCCCCTTTAAGCGACCAGAATGGAAATCCATATTAATTTTAGAGACTTTAAAATATATTTAGAATTTGTCGATGGGCGTTAATAAATACACCACTTTAAGAACTGATATTGCCATCCAGTTTAAATAATATCTGCGCTATCGAGGCGTGTTAGAATAACACCCGCATTAATTTCATGAAATAAGGTAAATTCTCGAATTTTTTTCACAAACAAAACATCCTGCAAGATTCCGGTAAAACAAAAATTACTCACCGCTTCTAGTTTACCCTCATATTCAGCGTTTTGTGCATTCAACTTTTCAAGCTCACCTGATATTCGCGCGAACTATGATAAACAATTGTGTTATATAATAGTACATTTGATATATCTCGTGTAAAATTATTCAATCTGTTATTCAACCTCGATCTCAGGCCCTCTTCTCTCTGAACCTCGATCTCAGGCCTTCTTTTACCTCTTTCTGCATTCAATATAGCGGACATTTACAGAACAGACATTAAATTTGGCGTTGTTTTCCCAACCCATGTTTTAATGAGTTCTGTTCTCCTGAAATTATGACTGGGGTTTCCGATCGTTTGGTGAAGAAAGAGTAAAACCAAAAAAATTGGGAAAAGTGGCTAAAATTTTATGGAGTGACCAATTTATTTTTACACGGGGGGAGTTAATTGAAGATCCATACCTTGTCCTTTTCATTCGTTCCACGCGCTTCCAAAACATTTTTGGCTCTAAAAAGTTAGGGAAGAAAGGATTCCTACATGGTACAGTGAAAGCTCTTAATAGTGGACATCTCATATAGTTGAACCATTCACATACTGTGATTTAAGACAATACGATCTTGGCGTATGGACTATACGATTTTGGGCGTTATTTAAGCCACAAAATGGCGATCATATATATTGTCCAGAGGCGGATCTAGAGGGTATGTCGAAATTTGTGGAGGAGAATGCTAGCTATTAAACCATTAAAGAAACACGTGCAAGTAATCCCATTGGTGATACAGATTTAAAATAGAAATTAGGTTTATGTGCTCCTTCACAATTCTTGACATACTCTAGATCCGCCGCTGTTGTCGGCATCATTACGTCATATGTTGAGAGGAGGAAAAAAACTTTTTAGAGGGAAAACATTTTGAGGGAACAAAAAGGATTTTGTCTTCCTACCTTTCAATTTCATCTAGTTTCTTTTCCGTGAGATGTAAATTTGATTCGGTTGACGTCATTTTCGATTCGGTTTCGTCGAGTTTATCTTCTAAAGCGTTTATTTGATCCATTAGTTGTTTGATTTCTTCCTCCGTCTAAAAAACGTTATCAATGTATTATTCGGCTCAAGTATCACCTTCGATATGAAAATATAAAGTGAATCTGAATTACACCAAGGACGTTTTTTTTAACAACAGTGGAATCTCTATAAAGCGGACATCTCCGTACACATACTCCATGTACGGGGATGGATGGATTTACAGTCAAAATCCGAAAAGCTGTATTTAATTTCAACTTTTCCCTGGCACAACTGTATATACGAGGTTATGCTGCATGGACCCAAACCTTGTCACGATCACGTGTTTTGATCACGTGACTATACTTAAGAGGAATTGGGTTTAACTTTTGCTCTCCATATTTCTACAAAGTGAAAACGACATTCCTACCAACAGTTTTTGTTATCAACCTTTCAATATTCAAATCCACATTAACCGTTCATCATACACCCTGATTTGTTGAAGTAATGTGACCATCAAGGGGTTTAAAAATACAGGAAAACCAACATTTTTTGAGTGAGTGTTTTCTATAGGAAATCTGCTGTTTTAATAAAAAAGCACTCCTCCACAGAGACTTTTTGAAGATTTTGCCCACTGGGAGAATTCACAAATCTGCTGATTAGGTTTACTGGAATTAAAATCCTCTCCACATATTTTGATACGGTTTCCTATCACAACTTAGAACTGCACTTCAAAATCAATTTAACAGACATCTTTCTACACACACGCACCTACCGCGTCAGCCTTTGCATTAGTAGACGCCAACTCTTCCTCGGCGTCTGTAGCTTCTTTCGATGCAGCTGCTAATCGGGCCTTGAGTCCGGACATTTTCTTACGAATCGTCTCCATTATTCACAAGAAGTAAACAGGACAACAAGTGCACAAACAAATAAACAAAGATTGTTTCGCGTTGTGTACGCCCCTTGAACTGCGAAAAAAGCAAGAAACAGAAAAAACATTTAATCTGTTATAAGCCAGAAGACTTAAGAGAGTTTAAGTACCAGATTACTCAAAAGCCAGAAACAAAGAAAGAAAGTAATAAGGGGTTGGGTACAAGTAGTGCTAACGATTAACTGCTCGAATTACAGTTACATACGAATACTTTATCGTGAGTGTTAAATGTTCAAAGAACAGAACGACTGGCGGTTGGATGACATTTAAATTCCACCCATTGAACACATGGTCGTCTTTTCTGATGTCATACTGGTCTTTCGAACAGATAAAAGAGGTCTTTTTTAACGATTTCCGAATGTCTTTAAGACGTTTTCTTGTCGTCCTCAAAGACAATAAAATCTGATCCAAAAATGGATTGTTTTTAAGTCCCTAAACAAATACGTCTTTCAAACGCATGTTTCATGTGCATTGTGATCCTGTACGGTAGTGAAAAATCCCACTGGAATTGCGTGCTACTTTTTCCGAACTCATCAAAAAACAATTATCCTTCAAAGAACGCTTATTCTGGCCTTCGGGAGACACCATTTTAATCTTTGATATATAAAATTTCATGACTGTATGTACACAATGATACTCATCTTTCTTAGCACCAAACTTATCGGGGATAAAAAAAGTCAACAAAAAAGAATAAAAAAATAGCCTTAACACCAACGAGACCCCCGGGGAAATTCTTAATCGTAGGTTCATGCAATAAAGACATCATGTATAATCAGGGGGATACCATCGAAATAAATAAAGTTTTAACATTGAGACTTGTGAACGAGAAATATGTAGTATCAACCTCTTTCCCAGGCTATCATCCCTCTTTGATGGATTGGTGCCGTTGTATTGCCGATAGCAGCTGCAAAGTTGACGGTTCTTTTCATGATTTCACAAACATTAAGACCAACGTTATTGGCGTTATCTAAGAATCAGCATGTTCTTGCAATCTGTTAGCTTTTCTTCGATACTAGTGAATTAAGTCAACAACGCAGATTCGTTATGAAGTATACAGAGACTTAAAAAAGACAATTAAAGGCAACTTCCGCTGTCTTGAACTCTTAGGGTCGGTTCCCACCAGTGGGAAATATAATTTCTCACAGAATTTCTCACTAATTTACTGGCGAGAAAATTATAAATAGAAAAGATCAAAGATACCGACTCGTGCACAGTATTCGCAAACGTCAGTTTTGAAATAAATGTTGAAATACAGAGTTAAAAACAATTTTTACGTAACAAAACACGATTGGAAAGTCGAATAAAAGTTAAATTTTCTCACTGATGAGAAAGTTTATTAAATCACAACACCTGTTTCCGCTTGAAATATTTCTCACTGAAAAATTTTCTAACTTAGTGGGAAATTAAATTTTCCTTTAAGGGACCGAGTAAAATGTGTTTGGGATGTTTTCTACTACATGTCTATCTAACGGATTGGTATCTCACAAGTTCGTGGTGAAAACTGTTATTTTTGCCTGGCATATAACGAGGTCATGGTTACACATGCCTCATTCTTATAAAGAAAGAAAGAAAGAAAGAGATGTGCAACAGAAACTTTTTAAGAGACGAATCCATTAGCATGGACACACTATCTAAGGCATTAAACACTCGAGGAACCAAGTTCTTGTTTGTGAGTTTGAGACCGTATTTCTTTAAACAAGGAGAGCAAGTCTTCATTTTATTAATATTTATTTTGTTACCATACAATATTAGGCTATAGTTACACTACTTTTACAAAATTTAATTTCTTTCTTAACCTATTTTTAACTATAAGAATAGATAACATTGTTTTCTTGTGAAGTATGTTCAATGAATAAGAACTTCATTCTCTTGCGCACCACGTTAATAGTAATCATTCGACTGAAAACAAGGAATGAAATTAAGTGTATCTGCACACGAGTCCACGTTCATTTTCTACATCTTTTCATACGTTACCACGTGATCACACGATGTACATTTTTTCGAATAGAGATCCTCCTCTTCATCGTACGTCTCCTGATCGGAATCATACTCATGAACGTGCTTTGAAAGATCTTTATGCCAAGTGCTGGTGCGAACTGCTTGTCGAAGATCTACCGCAAGGGAAAAAAATTGATAACATGGAAGGAAAGCTGTCAAGACTGACCTAGGTGCTTCTTACGGGTATTCTATACACAGTAGAATCCCGGTAACTCGAACCCTCGATATCTCGAACTTTCAGTAACTCGAACTTCTTTAGTAATCCCCTTGATATAATACTTTTTCATAAAAGTCTCGAACAATGTTCATCGTTCCCATGGAGGTTCGAGCTATCAGGAGTTTTCTGTAAATGCAAACTTTTAATAAGCAAGGAAAACAACTTCCCCGAATTTCTTTTTCTTTTGGTATGGTTATCCTAACAGGCCTCGTTTCTGTGTTAAACATTATTGCAAAATGTCCCACGGCTATTTTCAGCTAAGCGAAATGTAAAATCAATTAAAATAAATCATTATTATCATCATTATTAATCAAGTGGTGGCCATGAGATAATAAAACGCATCAAAACGAGGCTTGCTAGGACAGTTTGGCTGCGTTTAAACAAAATTCGGAATAGGCGTCCTTTGTGTCATTCAAACGAATACACCTCCCCGACATACCGTTTAAAAAAACGCGTCTTTTGGCCTAGTCAGTATATTCAGTCTCGACCGGTAAGACTAGGCCAAAACACGATGTTTAAACAGTCGTCGAGAAAGGATACTTCAAACGGCTGACCTTTGATGCGCTTGTCGAATCTTTTTTTTTTTATTTTCTCCTTATTTTCTGAAAGCTTCTCTTTTTGTTTCTTTATCCCTTCTTCGTTACCCCACACTTCCATGGCACGTTTGTACACCTGACAACAAAAGATAAACATCTGCACGTACAGAGAATTAATCATGTTTTTTCCCCCATGTCCCCATAATCATTGATCATGAAATACACACAGGGCTGTTATTTCTGCGGGATGAGTAACAACTTTTCACCACGCCAATTTTTATTTTTCTAGGTAACTAGAAAGACATTCTTAAAAGTAAAAAACGGGACCAAACTTAAGACCGTTTCGAGATTCTAGGGCATCGACCTAGTTGTACCATACCAAAATACAAACTAGATGAGATAAGTTCAAGCAAATTAACAAAAAAAATGAAAGTGAAATACGCACTTGTACAATATAATAGAGTTTCATATCACCCCATCGTTCATTGCGAGGGTTCTTTCGAAGTATGAACTTTAGCGGTGGTGGTCGGATATCAAAATCGCAATCCTTCAAAAGGTATTCCTATACGATAAGCATGTATACCAAGTAAACCGTAAAGCAACTGAAGAATTGCTCAAATCAAGAATGAGTGCATTACCCAGTTGACATCTTTACGACGACTGGTAGTCGACAAAAATTGTTGGCCCATAGTATGCAACAGAAAGAATGTCACTATTCAAATTCAAACAAATTAACTTTCGACCATACCATCACTTTCTAGAGAAAAAAGTCGACGGGACGTTTACCTGTTTCGCTTCTGTCTTTGTTACTAAGCAGTGTTTGGTTTCATCTTCTTCCCTTCATATGATAAAACGAGCAAATATTTCTAACATGCTGTCGTGTAAACGGGGAATAGTGTGAACTGAATATGATTAAAGCCCAGGGAGAGAGTAAACGGTACTATCTCGCTATCGTAAAACTTTTCGGTTACAACTCTCCTTTTTTTAATTGAATAAACAAGATATTAGAGAAGCTAGACCTCACTTACCCAGGCACAAATAAGAAAGGTTTCACAGAAAACCAGTAATGACCAGTAATTTGATAGCTTAACAGAGCCCAACATTTAGGATGAAAAGTTTATAGCGAGTTCACACTTACCTGCACGTATCACAAACAGATGCATCAAAATTTTTCAAGAGATAAGAGTCCGTAAACTTCTTCCGGCAATCCACACATATGTCCTTACTGCCGTCGATAATTGGACCTGTAAAATGAAAAGTGATTGAATCCGAGGCTAAATCTTGTCGCCTTTCATGGAAGGGTTCCTTTATTAGAGTTAGACAAGTCCACGTAAATGTATGTCGTCAAGTCAAGTCAAATTTAACCAGGGTAACCTGTGGGGCAGTGATTTTTTATAGAAACAGCAGGCGATATTGCTTGCCTTTTCTATAGAAAACACTCCTTCCCATAGACTTTTTGAAGATTTTGCCCTCTGGGAAGCAGGCAAAATTACGTTGTGAAATGTTTGGAGTAGGCGAAAGTATTAATGTTTAGAGATATAAAATAAATGGCAGGATTAACAAAATTAAGAAATACAGTATTGCTATTATAACATCTTTCTAAATATAACGCCCATTAACCATAATAATGCGTTAGTACATGTAATATACCTTCCCGAATTTCTGTTCCGGCCTCATTTTAGATATCAAAATTGCAGTATGTCAACTTCCCAGTTGTAAGTCGGTGGGCGGAAGAACCAACCGATATGGATGGAAGCCCAAGGACTCAAGTCCGGGTTACTGACCTACTTACACACACAGATGCAAGTGCACACACCTTACTATTTCAACTTAAGATAGCCTAAACGCCTACCTGGTTGTTCCACTAGATTTGCTGCTGCTATCATATCATCTTCCAGATCGTCTGGTTCTATGAGAAAACCACCACCGCTATCAATCAATTTGAATCCAGTGCTACTTGTGGTATGTTTTGTCTTATCTGCATTGGCGTCATGGTATGGGTGAGAGGCGAGACGTGCATTTCTTAATAACAATGCACGTTGACGGTTCCGTTCAATTCTCGCCTTTTGAGTGTCGGTTAATGGTTTCGCCTCGTGGACTGGTGACGAAGTTTCAGCTTCTTTTTCATCGCTCATTTTATGAATTTCATTTCCTCCTCATAAGCAAAAGAAAAACAATCATCCCAGTGGGCAAAATCTTCAAAAAGTCTACGAGGAGTGTTTTCTAAAGGAATGGCAAGCAATATCGCCTGCTGTTTCAATAAAAAACACACTCCTCAATAGAGATTTTTGAAGATTTTGCCCACTGGGATAGAGTCAAATAACACATTCGAAAAACGGGAAACAAAAGCGAATACATTACAGATATTTTGCAAAACGAAAGCGAGTCAATGACAGAAATTCTGCGGCTTTATAAAAAAAAGAAATCGTGTATACAAAAACATAACATTTGAAAACTATAATTCTAAATACATAAATTATGGCAATCGGAAGTCAGCATTAAGAAACGCTTTCTCTTGCGAAGAAACTTCCGAAACATCCAATCGTACGAACCACATCCGCGGAAGCCTATATTCTAACCGCATTAAAGCAACGTTTTCTGGTAGTGACGATACGTGACGTTAATATGGTCGATATAAATCGTATGTCGTTCGCTGACGTCGGTGCATAAACCCGAACAATAAAAACAGGAGCGGAATCAACATGTTCATTTATTCACTGCCGATCCTGACACTATTTTTAATTTATTGGATTACTGACTTATATCTGGGCGCTTTCCTCAAGAAAGAAAACAAAGCGTTTTGAGATTTCCCCCCGCTCTTTTTCTGTGCATGTTGAACTGAAATGTGTTCCAACTCCAAAACAACAACACGCCACAAATACACATCACATCACAACCATACTATCGCAATGGTTAGCTACGTACGTATTGACATCAATGATAGAGACCACCTAGAACACCTTTCATAATGATATCTGGTAAAAGCTTTTCCTCTTCCATTTCTAAGATTAAAAAGGTTATTATTATTATTATAATGTTAACCCAGGATAGCCTCTTCAGTTCCGATAGAACTGTTATTAATGACGGTCCTGCGAATGAGGTGCTAGAGCATTTAGAGCCCCCATTTGGGCTACTGAAGCCGCAAGTATGCTTCAACCGCTCAACCAGAAAACCCCCTTAGATATCAATTTCGCTCTCAAGCATTTATACAGTTACGCTGTTATAGTTGCTGGCATGACTCGGCCAGGATTTGAACCCTGACCTCCCGCACTGAAGGCGAGCACTCTACCACAAGGCCACCAGTTGGTAAATATATAGTCGGTTGATATACTTGATATGTGAGACAGGTAGGATTAACTTCAAGAAAAACAAAAATAACCACACCCCTTTCTAATGATAAACAACAGTTGCAAGTGAAAGTGAAAGTGAAAACAGACATATAAACACACGGCTGTCTTTCATACCTGATAATTCCCTTCACAATGACATAAGTGACATTGGACTAAAAGCATCATCATGGGTGCTTCATTGAAAGATTACCAAAAAACGTAAGAGAAATGGAACTATAAAAAATCTAAATAATCCTACTAATTCCTGCACACATTTTTATACAAAAAAAAGATCATGAACTGACGGTTCATAGGAGAATAGCAATTGTGTTATGCGTTCACACGAAAAATACCTCAAAACATAAAAAAAATGCTGCTTCCCTTTAAAATGGGACGTTAGAAAGATGGCGATGGTGGGGGGTGGGAGTATAATAACGTCATATGTTCAAACTAATCAATCTACTTACCCTGGCTGGTGGTTTGCAGGTAGATGTTCTTTCTGAAACAAATCATATTTTGAGTCGACTTTAAATTTGGTATCCTATACATAGAAATAATAAAAGATGTTTTTTCTGGTAAACACAAGTTGTGGTATAACAGGGTAAAATGACCGGTTTAACAGGGTAAAATGATCAGTTTAAAAGGGTAAAATGACCAATTAAACTGGTTAATGACCAATTAAACTGGTTAATGACAGAGTTAACTGGTAAATGACCGATTAATGGGTCCATGGCACTCATTCACACCTAGATATGACATTCATCTGCTAACCTGTCTTCAGACAATTTAAGAGAAAAAGTGAATGCTGGAACATCAGTCTAATTTTGAGATTGTGAATGATGAAGTTGTAAAAGATCCCCATTGAAATACAAAGTAACTAATAGACAGATGTTTTCCTTCATCATGGTATAAATAATAATTGTTTGAATACAAGCCCACTTATATGATCTGCAAGGGGCAGTTTGTAAAAATTTTTGATCTAAGTATGGCTGATTATTTTGACTGGGCACGTGATGAGGTATTTACAGGGTATTCCATGAAGAAAAGAACACACGTGCTAAATGATTATTCTACAACAAAATTTCCTTACTTATCAGATCTTCGTTGAATATAAAAACAAAAGTATTTCAAACATTAACTAATTTTCTATTCTTATGTTAACCAAATGTATATATTTCTTCCTTTTTTTCCTATGAATATTTTGTTGTGTTAAAAAATGCAAACCAACATCTTCCTTTTTCAAATATTTCTTTCAACGGTTCCCACATTCGTTTGTATTCGAAAAATCTCCTCCTGAGATGCTATAATCATATCTTTCTTAACTTTCACACTTTATGAAATGATTAAAACCCATACGTAGGAGTTCCCTCTTATACTAATACAAAAAGAAAAACTTGGTGACTACACTTAATGAAATAAATAATAACCATTCAATTTATTTATTTATAAATATTTATAAATATTGTCATTCAATGAAATAACTAGAGACTTGCAACTAGGCTGCGAACTTATCGTATTAGTATAATAAGATTGAAAAGAAAAGATTCCTTAAAATTTTATTAGCAGCGCACAACAAAACGGTTTAGATCTTTTAAAAATTTTCAACAGATAAAGTATGACGTCCTTACTGGTATGTTTCTTCATTATCACTGTCGTCAGGAGTTTCGCTAAAATAAAAACAAAAGAAATTAGAATAACACCAGCAGAATGAACAGAAACAAGAAACCGATTACGATAACATCTGCAACAACAAAACAGTTTACATTTTGTAAGGTTCATCATCGTCTTGAGTCAGATCCAAAAACTCTAACAGTCTGCTTGGTACATCATCTTGAACAGCATGTAATAGACCCTTTAAAAATACAGATTATCAAACATCTAATCCAGGAAATACCTGTTTGAAAACACCAGAATCTGATTCGTGGGTAAACGTGGAAAGACAAGTCTTTAAGTAAAACATTTTTGGTTATTCACCGTCTTCAATATATGATAATATATATGCATAATAACAGAAAGAACTTTATATCTATGTGATTTGTACCTGAAGATAAAATTCAAGGCCCTTTCTTCGGCTTTCCATGAATTTTACATCTTTATTCAAAACACGTTTAGGTGGAAATGGTATCTTGATGTCAATAATCTTTTGTAACTAGAACCGAAATTTGTAGTTTCTTAAATCCACTTCCATTTCTGAAGTGCTATAAAAGTCTTGTTAGATAGTAAACTATTAGATAAACTATGCTCAAAACATACTTATTTTATGGAACAGTTTATCGTTCATCTTTCCTAAATTATTAAAATTTAATAAATCGACTTCATTGAAGAAAAAAACCCATCAATTTCTACGGTGAAATTTTTTGTTTGTTTTGAACATAATTTATCTAATAGTTTACTGTCTAACAGGACTTTAATGCAGGGTAACGTAAAGTACACTCATGACTGCTAAATGAATGTAAAATTATACAATAAGATGATATAAATAATTATCAAGCACTTTCCTATTTAGATAAATATTCGTCACTGATGTCAAACCTAACATCTGGTAATAGTATTATTTCATTCCTTGGGAATAGAATAGCAGACTAAAAACAATGGATTTAATTTTAAAGCAAAGACTTGCCAACATCGGATATCGCCAAAGGTGATATCCAACTCCATTACATGTTGCCAGATATTACTGGTCTCCATAGAATAAATCTTGATATATGATGTTGTCATGTTGAACATCTGCTCAATAGTTTACCTTTCTGTAGAGTTCATAAAATTCACTGTAGCGTTTTTCAATGGTTACCAGTTTTCCATTATGGATGACTTCAATGTTGTAAACCTGAAAGCAATTTGAGAAATACTTGTATGGGAATATCGTTTTAAACATAAAATAAATACTATTTATGCGAGAAAACTTTTTGTCAATTGTAATAAATAGCTAACAGTGATCAGTGCGGAACATCGCTAAAATAAAAATGAAGTCTTCTTTTGTTGATTTTCGGTTGAAAGCAATTCGGTCAAAATACAACAAATAAAAAAAAGGTGTCGGATCACCAGTTGTCGGTTGAAGACATTGCCGTAAGGAAATACCAATTTGAACTAAAACACCATGCTAATCATAGCTCCTAAAGTGCTGAATCATGATGACTTAGTCGTACTTCAACAAAAATCATCAATCAAAACAACACTGGTATTAGTTTGCCTTCATGACTTGTGATTAATAATAATAATGTTTTTGTGTAGTGCTGACATAGGAATTACATTTCGTTACATTTATATAACAGCAAATTGTTTTAAAGCAATGTAATGACTTTTCATTTGTGTGTATTATTTGATTAAAAGACAAAACGGTCTGCCTCAGCTAATCATTTTTAAATACTAAATTTAATGATACATCAATTTCACAAAAAAATCAGGAAAGAGACAGAAAAGATGTTCCATGCCAGGAAGTTAAATGTTAACCCTAGTGTAAGAGATGGTTAATACAATGTAATTCATAAATTTTTTTAACACAGTTTAAAAGAGCAGTCAAATGGAATTCAGAACAACTGATAGAAAAAAGGTGCCAAAAGAGCCCTTTTAAGATTTTTCGAGGGATCAAGTTTTCGCAATTGTAGCAAAAAATCAAGAAAATGCAAAATGCTCTCCTGCAAAAGTTTTCTTTAAAGTAGAAGCCAATGGAATTCAAATTTGGCGAAACATTTTCTAAAAGCATAACAATATTGGCAGGGATTGATGCCGCCTTACTCACTCACGGTGCATTTCTTTCCAACATCTTGCTGTGTGATATTACGATAAGATGGAATCATCACTCGAATTCTATTTACAGCAAACATTTCTTTCAAATAAGTCTGGATCTAAGTAACAATGATTTATATTAAGCAAAAGAGATATTTAATTTGATATCAACATGGGCAATGTGATATTGTTTTTGACATCACTAGTCAGCACGTCAATAAGACAATTATCATAGAGAAAAATACCTCTGCTTGATACATGGAAAAGCAACGTGACTTAGAACAAAAGAATTTGAAAATTGTTGTCCATGAGTAAATAGAAATTACACTATCTAGATCTTTTGAAGTTATTAAGGAATATCATCACAAACGAAAAGAACTGTTTCTTTTTTCTTTTAAAGCAGTTTGAAGAAAAACTAGTTTATTTATTCCACGAAAACTCTATACAGTCATTTCAGTGTTAACTCTATTGCTATTTATTTAATTAGTTTAATGTGTTCTAGGACTTTTTTTGAATGTTGTTTTAGGAACATGAAACATTTACAAAGAGGTTGTTTTCGCTGCATTAAAAGCACTGCTGTATATATAATAGTACAGTTATAAATGAAAAGTTTTTGTGAAATAAATAAACTTTTTTTCTCAAACCTTCAATATTCAATCTATAATAGCTAAAAACGGTGGTGAACAATTTGAATCAACTGAAATGCCAAAACAGGGAAGGAAGAAGAACTAGGACTAGATATAAATAATTTCAATAAAAAAAATCATGAAATAAAATAATATAATAATTCCAAAAAAAACAAAAAGGAAAACAATTTAATCTACTTTTTTTACAAACTGCAAAAACAATTCACGGAAAAACCCAGTTCTCCATGCACAGGTGGTCAGATTTTTGCAAAACAAAAAACGATGGAAAACAAAAAACGACACAGAAATTTTTTTTTAAAAACATCTTCACAAAAGAAACAATTTTAAACCTTTTTCTCAGGATATGCATGACCTTCGCAAAATCAGAGAACATTTTTGAAAATATAAATTTTCCTGGCCTGTTAATGAACAGCTTTTTCGAAGTATTTGACTGGGGAAAAATCCCTTAGTTCCACCCCTGGATAAATATAGATAAATATAGTAATGAAGAAATGAAAAAATTCTGCATAACTCCCATACAATCAGTACATAAGCCCAATAGTACATAATTTACAAAATATAATTATTATACAAAAACAGCATAAATAGAAGACTAGAAATATCACAAGTAGGTATAAAACATTTTAATTTTTAAAGTGATAACACTCCAAAATTTTATAATACAGCAGAACCTGGCTATAATGAACTCTGAAGGGTCTGAAGAATATAGAGTTTGATATAACGGGTTCATTATATCCATCCAATTAAGTAAAAGGGTGAACAAACATTTCAATATCAGGGTTTCATTATAATTCATGTTTGTTACAGCGAGTAATTAATAAAGGTTTTCTTAATCGAGTTCAAGGGGCCAGAGAAAGTAGTTTGATTATATTGTTTTATTCCATGTTCGTTATATCCGAGTATTTTCGAGTGAAAATACTTTCTGACTTCTTTAACTGATGATGAAAACACGACAAAATCTGGAAAATCTTTTCAGAGACTAAAAAACAATACCCTAACAAAACTACACTTTTTGGAGAAATAGACTTGGAAAAAATGGTGAAATTCAAAACGTTTATTCCTTGAAAGAAATGCATCATAATATAAAGGGCAACAAAAGCAATTTGACCGTAGTTTTCAGACATGACTAATCTCATAGTCGAATAAAAGTTTCCATAAAAGACTTGTGTAAAAAAATATAAAAAAAGCTACTGAAAATTTTAAATTGTTTACAATGGCAGGTTATAAAGGATATATTTTCCACATAATAAAACAGAGGATTTTCTATTTTCTTTCTATTTCTATTTCTAATTACAATAATAAAAATGTAAGTAGTGGTGTGAACGGACCAATTTTACTGTATTCAAAACAAACATTGCACAGAATATCTTGAAGCTGATGCAACTATCAGAATGGAACAGACAGAAAAACATCTATCTCTGCAGATATAGAAGTCTAAAGCATAAAAGCATAGGAAAGAAAGGATCTTTTCTAAAAATGTCTTTCTTCTATAGTTAGTTCAAAATTTTCAACTTGTTCAATTCAATAAAAATGACCCACTCATCCATTTAATGTTAAGCCACATCAAGTAATTTTTTTCCCTACAGCATCTATTATCATTAATATCGTAATTAGGGTAAATGTGTTGTCAATGAAACTAACAATCCTTCAAATCATTAATTTAATTCAAATAATAATTAATAATAATAATTCAAATTTGGATGTATTTATATAATAGTAAAAATGTGAACTAAAAATAAGCAATTAATTTGCACCGTTGTAAAACATTTTCTGTTCTACCGATTTTAATGTTTTCCCACGTAGAAACAACTTTGATTTACCACTTTTCATTCCAGCTACATCATTCTTGCCTAAAACTGGTTGAAGTGACGCCAAAGACGGTAAGTAGGGACTAGATGTGGTGGCACTTGCTTCATCGACTTGGGTATTGGCTCTTTGTAAGAAACGCTTTTTAAGTGAAAATTTACGAGATTTCTTTTTCAACAGGTTACCTGTGTGAACATTTTGTGCCAGAGGAAATGACAATGACGATACTAGTTTTTTCTTTTCAGAAAGCCCTGCGCGAAGTTTCCTGTCTTCAAAACTTGAATCAAATGAATCACTTTCAATAACAGACGACTGATTGTCAGAATCTTCCATCATCGGTGTTAGATTTTCGTGTTTGTAAGATGAATCCTGAGATGGCTGAGCTACCAAGATAGATGGCAAAGGTTTTGGTGTACGATTTTCATCCATCTGCTTTTGTTCTAAGTTCTGCAAGGCTTCTAACTTCTTTTTAAGATACTGTCGCCATGCAAGCTGAATAACTAATGCTGCAACTTCACATAAAGTCTCTTCATCAGTTGAATCAAAAGATTCGTCAGAATTTGCTTTCATAATTTGTTCCGATAATGACTCGTCAAGGATAGTGTCATCATCATCCTCTTCATCATCATTTATATCATTATCAAGTGATGCATTTTTCTCTTTATCATTTACTAAGTGTACAGTTTTGGCAGATTTAGACCATTTTCCAGATAGTTTCCGAGAAAGAAAATTACGAAAAGTCCTCTGTATTTTAACAGCTGCCTCCGTTTTTTGACGAATCATGTTAATACGTTTTTGTTCTCTGCGATATATGTCCCACGGCTTATCAACATCATTTGCTGCAAAATAAACACTATCATTACCTGAAATGACACTAAGATTTACGCTATTCATACTTTGCACATCAGATATCTTTTTATACATTGCCCCAGCTGTGTTGTTTTTATACTGCTTAGCTTGGAATAAAAAGCTACTTTCAGACGACGAAGAGACAATACTTTTTTTAAGTTCCCGGTTGCCATATCTACTGTAGTTTCTGTTGTACAAGTTATTTCCTTCGAGGAGTCCTTGTTTCGATTGATCTATGAGTCCCTTTTTGAGATGAATCCCAATGACCTCACTAGATCCTGATGAACTGACAGGTGAATGCATTGTCCTGTGTAAATGATTCTGTGGTATTCTTTGGTGGTGAATGATACCGTTTTGCTGGGGGTTTGATTGGTCTGATTTTTTCAGTGGCCACAAATTCGCAATACTTTCCCGATTTCCATAAAACACTTGATCAGTGAATTGCCTGTTGTAGATAGGATAACGAAATAGTGTAGAAGAAATAGGGCTTGAATCCTTTTTGGAGGAGAATAAAACACCCTCCTCAGTTGAAAACAATGAGCTTAGTTTAGTAGCTGAAGAACTAGTGCTCGACTTTGGGTTGGCTTTGTACATAGATTCTTCGTTGTATCTTGGTGTATATATCAATGACTGTGCATGTGTACTTGCTTTACGAAGAGACATTGGATTATCATCTGAAATGCTAAACTTTGGACTTTTTGGTCTATGTTGATGAAATGAAGATTTGGATGAATAGCTGACAGCCGACAATGTACTTCCCGATCGCTGTCGATGCAGTACTGGGGGTTGCATTAAATAGTTGTTGTCAGGAAGAACAGAAGCTGCTTCAACTTTAGTATCATCATTAACAAGTCTCTCTTTATCTTGTAAGTTATATGGCAGTTTGTTTCTTGTGGAGACATCACTTAAGGCTACACCACGTTTAATTGATGACTCAGAAGGATTTGCATCAGAAGAAGCTTTCTGTAGAGTTACATGTTTTAAAAGAAGCGGTAACTTCTCTTTAAAGTTTTTACGAAAACTATACCCTCTCCAAACTGATTGTATTTTTGTTGCAAACAACTCTTTCAAGGATCCAACAGTGTATGCGTTATTCTCTGTTAAATAGTAAGCCACATCTTCATGATCTCCAAGTATGGAATAATCTAAAGGGGTAAATCGTTCATGGCTATTCTCAAGAACATTGACATTTGCTTTGTAACGAGAAACCAGTAATTTCACAGCATCAAGGGAACCTGAACGGCATGCCCAGTGAAGTGCAGTTTGACCATAGTTATCTTGTATGTTAACCTTAGCACTGTTTTCTAACAACACATTCATACAATGTACAAAACCGCCATATGCTGCAAAATGAAGTGGTGGACATCCGGCATTATCTTTCACATTTGGATTCAGTTTGTTCTGAATCAAGATTTTGATGATGTTGGTACGATCTACCATAGCTGCATAATGTAACAAAGATCTGCCTTCCAGATCTCGACCTTCCAAGTTTGATGTTGATATATGCTTCAGCAGCTCTGTTACTATTTCAAAATGTCCAGATGCACATGCATAAAATAACGGAATGTGGTGTTTACCATCGACTATATCAACGCTTGCGCCATTTTTGATCAGAAGTTTTACACATCCTAAGTTACCAGCCAAAGTACTCATGTGCAAGGCAGTCTGATTGTGAACATCAACTGCATTTACATTTGAACACTTCTTCTTTAATAACAGATCCAAGATTTTATCGCAGCCCTTGACTGCAGCCCACATTAAGGCTGTACCATTTTTATTATCGGGAATGTCTTTCACACCCTTTGTCTCAAGCATGACTTTTGCACATTCATATGCGTCATCAGCCTGAGTGACATAATGCAAAGCCTTCACACCATTTTTATCACCAATGGAAAAATCTGCTCCATGTTCAAGAAGTAACTTTATCATAGAGACATTTTTTAATGAAGCTGCCCAGTGCAACGGCGTTCTCAGTATATTGTCTGAAGTATTTATTTCTATCTCTGGGAGTGAAAGCAAAAACTTAACAAGGTCATAGTTTGAGTGACCAACAGCCATATGTAACAACGTTCGGCCTTCACTATCAGCAAAATTAGTTATTTCACGAGTTTCCTCCAACAGCATCTTGATTATACTTGTATCTTTGTTTTCACTAGTCAAATGTAGAACAGTACGAGATTCAGTGTCCATATTGATAGGTGAGGCACCATGCCTTAGTAATAACTTCGCATAATCTACACGATCATAAAAGACACTCCAACACAAAGCTGTCCAATGCTTGTTGTCAAGTGTGTCAATAGTGTCCTTACCCATGTATTGTAATAATGTTTGGAGTACTTTGATATTGTCATGACTGGTAGCTAAATGTAACGGGGTACGACCTTCTTTATCCTTTGCAGTATTACTGGCTCCTTTTGACAGCAGTACCTTTACAAGTTTATGATTTCCTTGGTAAGCAGCCCAATGTAAAGCAGTTCTATGATCAATATCAAAGTGGTTGATGTCAGCACCAGCTTTCAGTAGCACCTGAACACAATCCAAACGTTCTCCTAAAACACTGTATATGAGTGGAGTGCGAACCATGTGATCAGCTTCATTTATGTTCCACCTGTCCAAATGGATCAACTCTTGCAATTTAATTTTGTTTCCATTTATCGCTAATGACCATAATGGACACAGTTCTGTGTCATTAGTACCAGCTTTCAGTGAGGTCTTTGGTGTAACACTTCTGTAGGTACTACCTTCATTCTCTTCACTTAGATCAGATAATGTTGTAGCTCCCTTCTTAACAAGTTTTGTCTTCCGACCTGTTTTTCCAAGAGAATTATCATGCATTTTATCATTATTAAGGTTCGATCTGAAAAAAAGGAGTATAAAAATGAAAAGATAATTTCTATACCTTAAGTTTAATTTTTTGCAGGAATTTGCAAATTTGTCTCGAATTCACTAAATTAAATTCCAATCAAAAATCAGATTTTACTGAATTCAATGAGAAGTCCTCTTTGCCTTCCTGTCTGTCAATGTATTCATGGTAACTTTGGATTTTGTTACTTCCCATTACGAGAACATTACAAATTGCACAAATTTATTTTAGGAAACTGTCCTTTTTGCATAATGGTGACTTTTTTGAAAAGTACTCTCTTTGCGATCAATACTTTTTCTAGTCTCCGCATTTCCCTAAATCCCATAGTTGGATTCCCTCATTTGAACAATTAGTAGACAAACAATTTGTGAAATCAAATTCCTGTAAAAAATTATTTTTCCTGAAAATTTAATTAAATTATCAAAATCAACTTTTACATTTGGCCCAAAGAATTTGAAATGACTGAGCTTTTAAATCTCATATATAAATTTCATCTGTGCCAAGAATCTTTTCTAAAATTTGTCCCAAATATTTGGGTTCTTTCGCTTGCTATTGACATAAGTGAATGACTGGTCTAATTATTACAGAAAATTAACAATTAGAATTATCAAATAATCTTTTTCCCATTTTTTCACTTTTAGATTATCTTTTCTCTTTGTTCAAACTTTTCATCAACATGGAGCTATAGTCATAATGTGTTATACTATATATATATAATAACTATATATCGTAGAACACACTATGACGGCAGTATATTTTACATTTGATGAAGTTTGCTGTTGTATGGAGGAAATATTATGTTATTTTAAAAATTCTTGATTTGTGGTTTGTTATTCTTGTTGGCTTTTCCTAAACCATTGTGTTCTATCATATAAACTCTGGAATAGTTGGATAACCAAACTTTTGTGTTCGAATATATATATATATATAAAATGAAAAACCACATGTGCACAGACCCGATTTTACCGAAAGTGTATGTTTTAAAGCCTCTTCAACTATACATCAATTTTCCTGAATCTTCAATACAATATTCTCCGATTTGCTATGATGGAATATAATTTGAAGCTGTATCAACGTGTCATATTTTTGTGGGTGAAACATTATAAGAGAGTATTAGGAACATATTCATGTTATAGTGGATAACTGCTGTTGCTGCCTTGTCACAAAAACCTTTTTTGAAATATCTAAACTTTCATTGTAGCTATAGAATTTTTTAAAAATCCATCACCTATCAATCTATCTTTCCTAGATCGACTATCTATTGTCCTCCTACTGAAAACAAAATGCGGCAATAGCATTAATCCACTTTGACTCTAATTTTTTCCTAATAAACTCTTACAAAGTTTCAGCCACAAAAATAAGACACTAGCTATATACAATAAATGGAGTTTTTATTGAATTTTGTCCATAATACACACTTTCAGAGATAATGCAGCCATTCATTATGGATTCTATTGGGATTACGGTTCGCTGGTAGGGCAAGTTGCAATCTGGTTTCGCTTGACATTATAGGAAAAATTGATTGAAATGTTCTGTTTTTCTTCCAAAAAGTACCGACGAAGTAAAGAAAGTTCTCCTAAACATAATAAAAAAATTGGTACAATACAAGAAAAAAAAAAAGAACACCAACAATCAAGACATTTTCACACGGCAGGTCTTACTTCTCCTTTGTAAACATATTGAAAAAAGCACACATCCAGTGAAGTATGCCCTACTTAGGTTATCAAAAACATCAAAATCCATAATGGCTGCATTATCTCCAAAATCATGTAGAGAGTGTATTAGCGAATCAGAGAATGCAATCTCAAAAAAGTAGTCAATGAGGCTGTTGTTGAAAAAGTTAGGTAACCCTCTCCCAGTTATGTTAGAGTGTGGCTTCAGGAGGAGGAGGGCTTCTTCTCTTTTCTTTTGCCCTTTTTCTGTCATGAAACTTTGGATTGATATTGATATAAAAGCTGCAATATGGGACTATATATGAAATTGTACAATACCATTATAATGATATTCTTTTAATAACAAATAGTGGTGGACTTTCTCTTCTGTGATAAAATAAAATTTCCATGGGTTACCAACTAAATGTCCTTCTACATGACTCCATATTCATTTCTTTTCCGTGTTAATAAATTGCCGGTATCGACAATTGTAAATATGCGTCACAGACAAAAAATGTGCTTGCCTAGGCAAAGTCTTTGTTTAAAAAGAAACTGGGAACGAGTTTATTGTTATTAAACAATAAAACTCATTGATCGTAAAATTCACGTGATATAAACAAAATAGTTTTCGTGGAAAATCAGAATCAAAACATTGGAAGAACCGCGAAGGATAGGAGCACGAGCAAAAATCTTACTGCACGTTATTACTTATTGCACCACAAGTTTAACTCAAATTTCATGCATTTGCCTTTGTATAGGAACTATCACAGTTCATTCAAAAAATATAACGGTTAGTAATGCGTATTCTATAGCTAAAAATCTTTTTCGAGTCCTTTTTATGTGTCACACATAGCTAAATTTTTCATATAAATTAGAGAAAATTACCAATTACTTTGTTGAACATTCATCGCTTTACCAATAAAGCTCTGCTGTTTTTATTTTTGTATCTCTCTATTTCTTTGTGGCAGATTTGCAATCAATGCGATGGGATTCACTTGTAACGATTTGGAAGAACTACCATCAGCTTCTACAGATGATTCAATTGGTAACAATAACAATGACAGTTCAATGGCTCCAAACGTTCGTGCTGCACTCCCTGTAATTAATGCAGAAAGCCAAAATTCAGAAAATTCAGAAAATACGAGAACAGTTCAAGAGATTGGTGGGATACTACGTATGCTGGGAGATTTAATAAACTTCTCTGCCCAAATGAATCAGCATTCTAGAAATCTGACAAATCGGAGGCAAAATGATACTAACAGGCATGGTGGCTAATGATTTTTTATCATAGAGTAATTTTAGAGATAGAAAAAGGCATGTCTAAACTTGCCCAGATTTTTGCCAATTTTCCCACGGTAAATCATTCCCATTGTGATTTCAATTCTGTCGACTTTAAATTAAACCTAATGAAATTAGATCTGTGGTTTTTACTGAAATATCCAAACTCTATCTGCCACTTTTACGGGACTGGTTCCCATAAAATGGCTGGGTTTTATCACTGTAGATCTGCCAAGTCTGTCGCCTTTGGGATATTTTCGTTAACATTATTTGTATATTTGTATAAAGATTTCTTTCCTATGGAAAGGTAAGAGGAGTTTATTGTATTTGTGTGTCTATGGCAAAAATAAAGTGTGAATTTATTGGAATTACCCTTTCATTTTATTAATTAGAGCAGTAAGCTTGAATTCCTCTGGTTCGTCTTTATTCTGTAAATAATGAAAATAATTGTTGACATTAGTTTTCAGTGCTACTTTGTGAGCATCCCATTTTGTATATAGTAACATATTCCAGAAAGTTCTATGTATTTATGTTGTATAAAAACAGTTTACAATTATTTACATTTTTTTCAAATTATATGAAAAATTGATTTTGTAGTTTGTATATACTTAGAAATCTATTATCATTTGAAGGCAAAAATTGGTCTTCCTGTTAAGCTGTTGTTTTTTGCTTGGCTCTACCTTAGCTCATGGTATATTCTAAAATGTAAATCTATTCAAATTTTGCAATTTATTTTGAATGAATGCAGTAATAGAAAACACAATGGTAACCATTAAATATGTTCTTTGAATATCAATGTACATTTAACTGCAAATACCAAACACCATTACGAGCATTATTTTATTTGCGTAACTTGTTTTATCCTGAACATCTGCAATTTCCTTGTCATTACATGATATGAATTAGCAGTTGCAATTTGCAAAATTCAAAATGTTTTTAAGAATGTAAAACCTAATTCTAGCTTAGCCACAAAATTGTGAAGACATGGTCAGCACAAACAAGGATCCCCTTTTATAGGACAGAAATTTTTGCAAACCAATTCTACTTTTCTAATTCATACCCTGCATTATACCAAAGTAAATAGCCTACTATTTCAGGAACAAATGGAGTGGCAGATGCCAAAAAAAGAAGGTGGAGGAGCACTATCATTGATTATGCCTTAATAACTTTCACATATTTCACTATACTTCTTGATCTGCCAATGCATGATTTTCTAATACCTTAAGAGAACTAATTGTTTGTGAAACAAAAGATTATAAAACTACTGTTTCTGAATAGAATAAAATTAGCCTTTTTATTAGTTTCTTTGGTTCAAAATTTGTTTTAAATTAAGAAATTTAAGAACACAAATCGAAATAAAGGATTGCAAACAATCCGAAAATAGTGTAAAATGTGGAATAAAAGATTGCAAAAGCAGCTTGTGGCTTAAAAAATGTGGAATTAAAGGTTCCAAATTTCAAGTTCACAAACATTAATTCGGCATTCTTTTGTTCTGTATTCATTAGTTCCCTTAAGGTAGTAAATCAAAATCTTATCACTTTAAACCAAATGTTCTGGTTGTATATAAAAAATAAGATATAGAAAATCACTGCAGATCCTTAGGTATGAATTTAAAAAAATATGCGGAAAATGTTTAGTTTTGAAGACAAAAATTCTAACACAGAAACTTTCATAATTAGCTTTTTGTATTTTTTTCGGGAAAAAAACTGGTTGCCTGTTATTTCAAATTGTTTTCTAAATAAACTTTCATGGAGCACCAATTAAATATTACATGTTGTAATGATATGATATAAAAATTGAACATTTCCCCAATAGGCACTTGGGAAGCTACTGAGAAATAAATGTTACAGATTGGGGAAAAAATCTGACTCTATGAAAGTTTCTGTCTGCAAAACTCCTTAATGTAAACCACAGAAACTTTTCTCTTGTATACATAGATGCCAAAATATATTAACAAGTTGGAACAAAAATTATCTAAGAAAATTAGAGTATAAAACCATAAGGCATATTTTCTTCGCTTAGGTATGCTTTGAACATATGAATTATCCCAGGATATAGTTTAAAATTTTTAAAACATGTTGAAAATTTGAGATACAAAGTTCAGATTTATGTCACTTTTTACACGAGTCACTCTCCACGCGACGCAATATTCTATCCATCATTACATCATCAGTGAAAACCTGCCCAGTTGTATCTCCAGTTCCCGCAGGGTCAAATATATTAGTAGCAATTCCATTGATTCTGTTCAAAAATGAACTCAATAATTTCTTATTCAAGTGATCAGTTTGTGAAATTTCTCTTCCTTCTGATGTTTGTGTAGTCAAAGCAACACCCAAATCTTCATTTTCAAAGTCTGCATCGAATGTTGTTCCCATCGACTGATTGTTTGATCTAGCCCCTAAAAGCATTGCAGATACGCTTAGAGAACGAGGACGCGACGTCGATTGACCATCTGTCCTATCCGAAACAAACTTTCTAGTTGTTTGCGATCTACTCCTTAAGTTTTCATTATTGTAGTTTTCATCATCGTCATCGCCAACTTCTTCTAAACTTGATTCTGAGTAACCTCTTCTTCTCATTGAATTATTTGACAGTACTTCGGGCTCTGCATAGTTTTCTGAAAGACTCAGACTGCGTCTAAATATCGAAGATAAAAAACTTGATCTTTGTGATCTTCCTAAGTTCGAGTCGTTTGCTGAACTCGAAGAGAGTTCTCTTCTTCCAGTGTCATCCGCCATTATAATAATGTTTACAAAAACAACATTATCAAATTGGCTCGATGTCCCATATTACATGCATTTCTTTCTAAAACCACCTAAATCCACCCCGCCTCCCGGATGATAAATACGTTCTACAATCAGTCAGTGGTATACAGCTAATTCGAACTCGCAAGGCACCAGACATTTTGTTCAATTTTAAGGAGGCATGGGGAGCAATAAGTCAGAAACGGAACTAACAGTATATCGTCCATTATAACGAAAAGACAAGAAGCCCTGGAAACGAGCTTACAGGGTAAGTTGTTCATTTCGTTTCGCATATAATATGCGATATATATATATATATCTCGCGTATTATGTGCGAAAGGAAATGAGCAACTTACCGCTTACAGTCGTTTAACGTTAAAGAATTACTGACTAGAGAAGGAAATGTGAAACGTCGTTAACAGACCACTCCGTCCATATGTATGATGACGCGTCAATCAAGAAGTAGGACACGATTTCGACACTCTTGTGAAATCCCCCGCCGAGACGATCGAAGACGATCTATTGAAACACGCTCGATACGTTATTGAATCAATGGTGGAAGAAATGGAGTTTCGAATACTTAATAGAGTTGTGTGATTACCAAAAAACTCGAAAATCCATGAACGATCGTAAACCGAACGTCAGTGATATATTGTATTGATAACACGGCGGACAAAACGAAACGTTCACAATGGCGGATGGGAAGAATTAAACTTTTTATATAAAGAACACTCAACTCTGATGAAGCCTTCGAACGTTCTGAACTTTTCAACTTTGAAGTCTAAAATGTTCTTTTGTTATACACTATTCACAATAGGCTCGGAAATTCACTAAAAAGATAAACACCGCGTCGTAAGCACCGTCCTAGGCTCAAAATCTTACCAGAAAGGAAATTTTTACACTTTCAATTTCACCTTACACTTTCTCTGCGCGTCGAAGAGACTGAGAGTACTTCTCTCTGCAGCTTTAAATAATCTACCTCGCCTCCATATATATATTTTGCCTATGTTCTGGATCCGCCACTGAAAAGCGTGTATACCATTGATAACGAACGATGATACATTTGTAATGAGCAACGACAATCGGAACTAAAGGTACGATTCGTCCAAGATAATGTACGAGTGAACTTGCGGAGGTGAGTATTCGGTAAAATACACGAATAGGAAAATAAACATTGTAAATATTTTTCTCGAACTTTTTTGGTTTTAAAGTACAGTGGAACCTCTAATAGTAGCCACCTCTATTCAACGGCCACCTCCAATCAACGGCCAGTAAAAAAAAGTCCCTGTCGTTTTCCTGGTCAGACTCTCATACTAAACCCTCTAAATAACGGTCTAACGGCCACTTTTTGTCGGCCCGATGGACAATTTAACCTCTATTCAACGGCCACATATGTGTTTTTTTGCACTATAAACGAATGAAAAATAAGACATTTTATATAATTTTTTTCTCTTTAAAAGGAAAAAGAAGTTATTTTACTATATATATATATATAACCCTCAATTTTTGTCGTGACAATGTAAAACAGGTTTTTAGGTTAAAATCAATTTTTTCCCCACAATATCTCTATTCAGCGGCCATCTATACACAACGGCCACTGAGGTTTGGTCCCTAGAAGTGGCCGCTATTAGAGGTTCTTTATATATAGAATATGCGGGATCTTCAAAATTCATTAAAGAAGCACGGGAGTGTTTTTAAAATAAAACGGAAGGTTTTGCATGCCAAAACTTAAAAGCTCTTAAAGATACTTTACGTTGACCATAATACTGTAGCCGTCATCCATCTGAGCAAACGGATATTTACCGTTCACGCAAAATCGTTTCGGATAAACGACACTCTCAGTTACAAATCCAAGTATATCGACATCGAGGCGTTGCGTTGCTGGATTAGTGTTTGTACTCAAAATAGCGGTATAACCATTTCTCTTTGCAATTTTAATTACCTCGGTAGAAAGTAGGTAAAGCACCTTCGTACCCAGCTCACCTGGAAGAGTAACGTCGACAAACATGAGCTGAGATTGTAGGATGGTGTGCTTCTCTGCTTGTAACTTGTTTATGACACCTTCTCTTGCGTATAAAAGGCTAACTATTTCTTCCGGATAATTATCCAAATGAATGTCGGCATTTAAAGGCGAATTAAACACAGCGCCGGCAATTCGATCGCTGCTTTTTGCAACGACGCCAAGTGACGGGTATTTCTTCTTACACTGTCTAACACTATAATCAAAACGTATTATCGAACGGTACGGGCGTGCGATTGCAAGTTCATTCGCAAATGTTTCGTTAAGCTTCAGTGCAGTATACAGTGCAGTATGTTGATTTCATTGTCATCACAACTAGTGAGATCAGTATATCTTCGGCTAGTCAAATCATTAAGTGATTTGGCTTGGAGCAATATTTGAGGGCTTATAAAAACGCCAAGTTGTTTCAATTCATAAAGAAAAAGAAAAGACGTGATCGAATTGCCGCCTAGCTGAAAAAAACTTTTGCTGAAGTCGACTTCATCCATACTTAGGTCTAGGATTTTACAGGTGGCATAATGGATTTTTTCGTGGTCATTTTCCAAGTTCGCGCTATTTTCGTCAGTCATTCCTTTGATACTGTCACATACGTACTTTGATAACAAAGCCTGCCGGTCAATCTTACCAGACGGTGTTAGCAGCATTTTACGGATTCTGAAAATCCTTGGTAGCATATAGCTAGGTAGCAGATCTTTCATAAGGTGATGACAATTCGATTCTGGGCTTAATTCTGTTGATTCGACAAATGCGTACAGCTGCATTTGACATTTTGAGTCGGAAAACTTTGACAAAACACAAACTTGTCTACTTGGAAAATACTCTTTTATGGTATCTTCGACAACTTTTAAATTCACTTTGTGGCCTCGGACTTTAACAAAATCATCTTTTCTGCCGACAAACTCGATTCCGTTATTAGTAACCTCAACAATACCCCCAGTCTTGAAAAGATTACAATAAATAGAATCTTTTGCCTCCTCAAATGGATTCGGAAGAAATTCATTCGCCATTTCGCTACTTTTCACATATCCTGCTGTAATATTCAATATTCAAGGGTATCTCCCATAATTCACCTCGTTTCGGATGATCAGCATATTCGTCATGGCTTTCTTTCACCACGTAAATCTTCGTGTTTTGCAGCGGGAACCCAATGACGGAGTTGTGTGCTGATGAAACTACATTAACGTCAAATTTGGCGTAAAGAACATCGGCTGTGGTCTCCGTGCTACCGTAAAAATTATACAGACTCACGTCAGGGTATTTGCTGAGAAATTCTTTGGCCAGGTCGTAAGATAACGTTTCACCACTACATACAACATAATCAAGACTGAACAAACTTCTATCTTCAGCTGTGAAACTACACAAGCATCTCAGCAGGCTAGGGACAAGCACTAGCCTAGTGACCTTTTCGTTTTTCAGGATACTCATGAAGCGACTGACGTCTTCGTAATGATGCTGCTTCACAAAGACGCACGTCATGTGTTTCAAGACCGGACATAACGTTTCAAAGTAGAAGTCAATCATGAGAATGTTCGTTTTGGAGCAAAGAATTTCGTTTGCCTTATATGGAAATTCTCGGTAATACCAAGTGAGACGATTAATGAAATTGCATTGTGTTAGCCTGACAGCTTTTGGTATGCCAGAACTTCCACTAGTAAATACAATGCATAAAACATCATCGTAAGAAGTGTTTGTGGTTACAACATCTAGTATGTTTTCTTCCGAGGAGTCTATCATCAAATCATCTAGACAAATACACGTGCAATTCAGTTTAAACGACTCCCACATTTGCGAATAATCATTTTCTTTCGTTGTGATTACATAAACTGGTTCTCCTTGTTCGACTATGGCGTTTATCGTTTCTCTTGGAAGCAAAGGATCAATGGGGAAAAATATAATTCCCGATCGGATTAGAGCAAGCATTGTGGATATTCTCTTGATACCATTCGGAATGAACAATGCAACTACTGAACCTTTTCGCAACTGAAAATTTTGGAATATTTTTACCAGTTTGAGAATGTGTGTATTCAGCTCTGAATAAGAACATATACTTCCATCTATTTCGATTAACTTTCCGTCTTTGGATGATTTAGAAAAGCTCTCTTCAAAAATTTCGTACACATTCTTATAAAAACCAGTCTTAACTTCCACGCCAGTAAGGGAATGAACATGATTCATATCTAAAACATGGATGGTTAGTTTATACGTATCTAATAAGTATATAAAAGATCAGAGGCGTAGTTAGAGTCAAAATTTGTGGAGGAGTGTTTAGTCATTTAAAGTAGAAAAGGAAAACGTGCAAGTAACCTAATCGACACAATCGACACACAAACAAAAAAAGTAAAGACATTATACTGTCAGCTCCAAATAGGCTTTAACATTAACATAATTTCTGTTTTCAGTCTGTATCACCAATGGGCTTCTTGCACGTTTTTCTTTTATGCTTAAATAGCTAACTGTACAGCAGCGGATCTAGCAAGTGGAGGAGTATGGTGTCATGAAATTTATTTTTTAATTCCATTAATCTCAAACAAAAATAACTTCTTCATATTCCCTTTTAACTCATATTTCGTAAATAATGTAGTGCGTTGAACAGAATGTAGAGTGTATCATGTCGTCTAATAATTACTTTAATTCTCAGATTTTGAAAATATCAAATTCTAAAGAAAGGGCGGGTGGGTGTGAGTATATTCAATTTATGAAGTCTAACAACTTGTGGTTATAAAACGCCCTTATGCTTACTTTTATAACTTCGGTCTCGTGATGAGCATTCCGCTATTTACTCAATATTCCGTTAACCGAAAATAAATACATTTCTTTTCAATCTTTAGTGTTAATAAGGTCACGTGCACGCTTCGCTTTTTTACTCTCAATAACTCTATTCTCCTCCATAAATTTTTCTGAAACTTCTAAATCTGCATATGCTGTACATAACAGAGGCGGATCGAGAAGGAATTTTTACACCAGTAAAATTGCTTCTCGATCCACCGCTGGATTGCTACAGATGGAAGACTAAGGACTTAAAACTCCCCGTTACAGTGGGGATCTAGCAGAGGTTTAACTGCTGTAAGCCAATTTGGAGGAGAATTTTTCTAAAAAAGAATTGGCAATTAAATTACAATTATCCTTTTGAAAACACTCTTCTCCATAATTTTTACACCAGTAAAATTGCTTCTCGATCCACCGCTGGATTGCTACAGATGGAAGCCTAAGGACTTAAAACTCCCCGTTACAGTGGCGGATCTAGCAGAGGTTTAACTGCTGTAAGCCAATTTGGAGGAGAATTTTTCTAAAAAAGAATTGGCAATTAAATTACAATTATCCTTTTGAAAACACTCTTCTCCATAATTTTTACACCAGTAAAATTGCTTCTCGATCCACCGCTGCACTGCTACAGAAGGAAGCCTAAGGACTTAAAACTCCCCTTTACTTACTTACCTACTTACTTTATTTCTTGTCCTCTCTAAATTCAAACAAGTGAAACCACTGGTGTTTGCTACTACACAATCCTGTTTATTATTTTTCCACACAATGAACTCTGACATCTGATCTTGTTATTTAAACATCTTTAACACAAATTGTGCTTCTTCGCAGAGTATAAGAAATGCGATTTAGTGTCGTGTCAGATTCAAAATAAACATAAGTATTTAAGCCGCATTCCTACTTAAAAATAATGTAACATGAATTTTACGTACTATAATACGTTACGCCCCTCGGATTAATTTCGGATTAATTTCCGGATAATTGGATTTGAATATTTGATACCTTATCGGTGAAAAAATTTTCAAAATTTTCGTCGGTTAAAACTGACCAAATTTTAAACGGGCTAATTTTTTTACCGGTCTAAAATTACAACCAACTTTTTTTTCAACGATAAGGTTATACTTGCTACCTGCAAAAGATGTCACCGTGAGCTTTTCTTATGCAAATTTAGTTTTGTTTTGGGTTCACTATTGCAAAAAGAGCTTTCATTGGAGATCATGAAATGTAAAACGTGTACTTCGGAAAAAAAAGTGAATCAGGTTCAAATTTTTTTTTTTGATACGCGTATTGAAAATTTTCGTTCGAAAAAACATTTTCGCGTATGCTCCATGGTATGTTACGTACCGATCCGCGTACACCTTTTTTAAGTGGAAATCCGGCTTTAGGTTTAGGAGTTAAATCAAAGATACAGGATGCCAAATAGGGTTGTTGTATTTGCCTGGGTTAAAGAGTTCACAGATTACATTTTCGTCCAAAAAAGAGACTTTCATCGGCTAACCTAAAAAAACACTTGATCGCGCATGTATTGTTTAGTTTTCGCGCCAAGCGTAAATTCCAAAAGTCCCCAAAAATTTCTCCACCTGTGACCAATTAGGACCCCAAATTACGTCAGTTATTGCCATTGGTTATCGAAATATTTGTCTCTCAAACGTCGCGTTATTTTTGGGCACGCAATTTACTCATTTTAAGTAACTGGGCATTTCCCCATTTGCGTTGATTTGTCCAACTACATCCGTCGGCTCGAGCATAATTCCAGCTCCATTGCGCCTGCGCTGACGTAAGTAGCGCGTTGTTTTTTTTCGAGCGAGCGGGCGAAACTGCTGAATGAAACTGACCATAACTTTTTGTCAAAATTCAGTTCGTAGCATCCGATATTACATTTTTTGACCAGTATTTTCGTATGTTTTTGAGTTATGGAATTTTCTGCTGTGTGTGATATCAATCATGTTTGGATTAGAAAGCAGCTACAGCGGTTGTCGAAAAGAAAATTGATTGTCAAGACTATCTCTTTGAAAGTAGCTGTTTAAGAACGTTTAGAGAAAAAAAATTATTCTTCGCCTAACCATGGTGGGAGACGTTTTTACATTTTCTCTGGCCCTTGCACTATAAATAGTGGCGTGGGCCCTGCATACAATATCACGATACAGATTAAACAGGGAAGATAAAATTGAATGTTGATTGAATGTTGATTTAATTAATTATTTTCTGCAAAAAAGATGTTAGTCATTGCGACTAACTTGACTGACCCTCTAAGGCCGTTATAAGCTAGCTATTAAGTTTGAGGAATCCAAGTTAACTAACTTTTAACATAATAACAAATACGTTTTGCTACTGAAAAAATACCCCCCCGGTGTGTTCCTCCGATCATGGATATGATCGGATCCGTCATTCTGTGTTTTATACATTTTTTACTCCGCGTTACCCTAATTTACCAAATGGTTCAAACATGGTTCATTCTTTATGGCGCGATTGAGTGGACCCGGTGAAATTAAGTTGAAAATTTCCTTTAATCAGTGATTTTACTTTTATTTGTTTTATTGCTTGCCCTTTTATTACTGATATACAGGTTTATTTTTGAAAATAGAAACAACAACTTTATTTGGCCGGTGATATATATATATATCCTTTCTTTTTTTCGCACTTCTCTTTCCCTCTCCTGGTGGCAATTCATATAATTAAGGTAGTTTCATCTAAGTTCGACAAAACAAAGGAAAACCTAATTTACATTCAAAAGGATGTAAGATATAAAATACAATATCCAAACAACATTAGTAATAAAAATATAAAAACATTTCTTTCCTTTTTGAAGATTAGATAAACGGAGAGGAGAATAGGAATGGGTGGACTCGTCTGTGTTCAACGATAATATTATTTTCTTGTCATGCAAAATTTTTAAAAAACAATTGAGAGACAAAACACGGAATAGTAGAATAACTGTAAAATAGCCAAAATAGCCCCAAAGGAAAAACACTAGAGACAATATTCTTTTCTTTGCCACTAATTACCCTTAAACCTGCTCGTAACATTTTCATAACTATTATATCACGATGTAAACAAACTCTGGCAATCAGCTGGTTATTACCCCTTTGGATTTTCTACTGGTTGAGGTAAAAGTGGGACCATTAACGTTATGACTGGGGTAAATATGGGTCAGTATTTTTGAGAACATGGCGCCCTGTTTCATCAAAATCGTAGCCGTACTTTAAAAGTAGAATGATTACTTGTCTCAACTACCCAGACAAATCTGCTGGGCAAATAATAACTGTTGAGAAATCAAGCAAGAACAATCTGATTTAAATCCAAAATGCATGTCCAAGCCAAGACAAGATTATGCAATGGGTTATTTTTTTTGGATTAAAGGATGCATGAAGAAAATTTCAAAAACAGGATAAGAATTTTTGAAAAAAACAGGCTGTCTCGTGTTTACCCCTTCATTTTAACTCTCGTTTTTACCCCACTTGACTATATATAAACTATTTTATCTGAGTTCGTGTTGTTGGAAAAGAAGAAAGTTTGATGAAAATTTAATTGTAAACATAAAAAAACAAATCTCACTACATAAAATATTGGAAAAACGTCAATAATAGAAATGAAAAAAAAAATGAAAAAATTGCGTTTGAAAAAGTTGGGAAACATTAAGTTGGTGAAAAATTTACTTTTTCTGTTTTAATTCCTGAGGGAATATCTGAGGATATGTGATATGTCTGTGATTAATGGAATTGCAACATTTGTTGCTATTTATATGACCATTCGTGAGAAGAAAAGTCATATTCGAATTCATGTTATATGCTCAGACAATAGATAAACACAACACACACAATCATGGCTGAAGTTCTTGAAGTTGGCATTGATGAAAAAGATGAATTCATGTATGACGATAATGGTATGCATGTATATATCTGTAATTTTTTGAACTAGTGATCATTTTCACAATAAGTCAATCTGTGACTTTTTATTCCTTCATCAAGTAAAGAACGAAAAATCTTCTACATTTCTGCTGTCCCACAAACTAGCCTTTGGTATTGGTTTTCTTCACTAAAAGTCACATGAAAAATCCATGCCTGATGATGTATTCATGTATGTGAGCTATGTCACAATTTTTATCAGTTGATTTCATAAATCCTATAATTTAAAAGTCAAAATATTTTGAAAAAGTTTGTTAGTTTTGTTAGTTCAGAGTTGTTCAGAGAACATTTTTAATCCAAAGTTCTTATTTATTTAAATTTATTTTAATTTTAATGCTGAAATTACTTATACTTTTTATCAAAATGTGTTGAAATTTGTTTTACAGATGATGTACAACGATTGAAATCGTCAGTTCGTAAGAAGAAAGGAAGAGGGTTTAAAGGTAAGGTTTTTGCAGGATTAGAAATTTTGCATAATAACTTTGACTGAGACTTATGAATGTAATACATAATAAATATCAAGCCGTACGTAAGACATACTCGAATTTCTTAACCAGTGTACCTCTTAGCAACATTGTAAATAGCAGTTAATATTTTAGAAAGTATGAAGGAAGATGGAGCCACTCCTCCATACTTTATATATAAAACAAAGATTTGATCTTTGAATTCCTTCATTTCTTCAATAATTTTTAGTAATCAACAAGTGGGATAGAGAGCATTTATACCTTTAGATTTTTTGTTTATTCAAGAACGTTATCATACCATTTAAATGAGACTTGATGTACAAAATTTGAGAAATGTAGCGTATGTTTAAATTCCAATCCGAAACCAGGCATGGTTCAATATACAACAACTGGCATACGTTGACATACAACTTTAAATCAACAAGGGTACTTTAAAAAAAAAAATTATTTCATCCAGGCTGGTTGCTGTGAGAGCGGCTTCAGCATCTAGCTGATGTGGGGCATACTCCAGATTTTAAGGCACGAACTAGCACCTACCAGACTGATAACTGATTATAACCTAATTTATTTGATAGTATAGGCACATTCAGTCATCATTATCATCAATTATCTTCCATATCATGAACTAATCATTACAGTGTACATTATACGCATTTCATTACATTCATTCAGTGCCGGGATTTGAACCACCATCAGTTATCACCCTAGTATTACAAGCACAGCGTCTTACCAAGTGAGCTACACACCACTTCAACAGTAAGCAACTGTACCTCGCGTACTCCCACGTCAAGTTAATTTAAAGTTAATTAATAATTAATAAATAAACATTAATATTGCCCTTTGCGTAGGGGTGTCTTTGGTTGAAATCCGTTGCGCACCGAATCGGATTTTTTGTTTTAAAAGGTGTGGACGAGCTTCCAGCTCCGAAAAACATTCGGAAATTCGGGGATTATTTTTAAACTAACTTTACTCAAAAGTTGGATTTCTGAATTCCTGGAACATATAAAGTTAATTTAAAGCACAAAAAAATACTATATAGATAAAATAATAGCGATAAAAGAATTTAACGATTATAACACTACATAGAAAGAAAGTATATAGCTGATAAAACTTTGTAGGTTAAGAAAAGAGAACTACTACAGTACTGGATTCAGGACATCTAACATCGTGAGTGTGTATCATGCGCGACATGCACGATCCATGATCCTATCATGATCATCATGATAGGAAAATCTATCGTGAAATTTAGCGATCCTATTGTGTTCTTCATGACGAACACGATCTATCGCAATCACCACGATTTAAACAATAGTAGGGAGATAAATTTTTGCGTGGATATATTTTCAAGAGTTTTTTTTTTTTACATTTCTGTTAATTTGTTCTCTGAGGATTTTTTGCAAGGATTTATTTTTGCAAATTTTAATTTCTATAAATATTTTATGTATTTTGATTTTGTCATTTAATCCATTTTCTTAATTTTTATCCTCTTAGACAGGTTCACCTAAGGTGGGGTGGTTCAACTAATGGTCCACGAGTCACAGAACTCTTAGATGTCTGCTTCGGGTTGCTCGAAAATTTTTTTTATATATTTTGGGTGGATTTATTTTTGCGAATCAATTCTCGGGATTTTTCGCAAGGATTTAAGTTAGTGAAAATTGCGAAAATTTGTCTGGCAAATAATTTCTCTCGGATAATTAACAAAATTATTAGAAAGATTAAAAATTAAATTTTAGATGAAATAACTCACAAAGGATTTTAATTTATTAACATTTTCTGTTTTTCTAGTGGATGATACTGATCTATCCAATCCCTGCCATTATGAAATCCTTGTTTTGTAGATACTGTTGACGCAAGACATAATGAGCCATTTGAATCAATTGAAGAAGATTCTACAAATATATTGGGTCCTCAAAAATGTGAGTACATAATTTGACAAGGAAACAAAATTCTCTACTTCTGAAAAAGTGATTTATATGATGATGTTTCTAGACCATTGAATGTTAGGAACTGCAATGCTACTTGAATAACGCAAATGTTGCTACATGATTTTCTCATGTTTTTATAAACTCGTTTGTTAGTTACATTTTTGTGATCCATAGCATCTCCTCTTTGAAAATATTTGATGTTAACAAATGGTTCAATCTATTATCGATCATCATGTTTCTAAGATAGATCTTGATATGTTTTAATGTTTATTGAAGTTAACATTGATTGATAGAAGGGAGGTGGTTGGGGTGACGGGAAGGGGTGTGTGTGTGTGTGCTGCTGCTTTTATTTGCATTCAGATATTTTATGCAATTTAGAATGACCCATCATTGGCCCCCAGTCCCCTTGTAGCTACGGCACTGAACTGTATGAAAATGATATTTTGCTATATATATATATATATATATATACTGTGTAAATTGTCCCAAAATCATTTCCATACAGTTTGCTTGCTTTTACATCCTATATATTAATACCAATTCTCTGTTTGTCTGTCTGTTTGTCTGTCATGCAAAATGGTAGACATGGTAGTATGCTGGCCTAATATGCTTAAGCATAAAAAAGTAGCAAGCAAGGATATGTTCCAAGGTAAGTTAGACCATATAATAATAACAGAGAGAGAGCAGAGCTGAAGAAATGTATACAAGAAATGCCATAATTTGCAAGGGAAACTTGCGATACATTTTAAGAATTAGATTAGCGTTTGAAAAAAAAAGAAACTTTCATATTTTATGTTGGTAATATTCGCTTAAAGACTAAAATCGCGTTAACTGGGAAAAGTTTTTTGGTTGTTTACATTCATGTTCACTTAATTACTTCCAACATATTATAAAGAATTTGTATAAAAGATTTGAAACAACGAGATAATAAATTTCCCACATTAATTCTTTGTTTATAACAATCAAATTAAATCAAATGCTTTTATAAATCAAATGTTTCTTTTCAAAATTCCTGAAAGTTCTTAAAAAAATACGTAAAAGATGATTAATAAGTAACCCTAACTAGAATGGCTCTTCCAATAATTGATTTACATTGAATGAGAAATGAAAAATTCTTGTGTAAAAGATTTCTTAAACTTATCTAGGCAAACAGACAACCATTGCATCTTAAATCCTTATGGATGGAGAGCGCCGTTGCCTTGGCGACTACAACTTTATTATTTTGATGTCACATAAAAGTGGCATCAAGAAATTTGGTTGTAAAGTGCTATAATAATTTGTATCTTGAATATTATGTAGCTGTAGAGGGTTGGATATTGTTTGTGACAAATGTTCATGAAGAAGCACAAGAAGATGACCTACATACTCTGTTTGGGGATTATGGCAACATTCGAAACATGCATATGAATTTGGATCGAAGAACTGGCTTTTTAAAGGTAACTTGTTTTTACTGCTTTTCTTCGTGAAATTTCAGAAGAAAGTTATATATAGAAACATACTAATTGAAGTTTTGTGCCTTAAGAACTTCCAAGTTGTATTTCTTTTCATTGTTTTTATTGCACAATTGCATGAAGGTTTCAAAATATGTCTTCTAGCTTAGGGTCGGAAATCTTTTTTTTTTTTCAGGGTTATGCGTTAATTGAGTACGAAACATTCAAGGAAGCACAAAATGCATTAGATGCAACCAACGGTGAAGATTTGTTGGGGCAAAAGTTGACCGTTGATTGGTCTTTTATTAAAGGATCTACTAAAGGTAAAAATAAGAGGTAAGGAAGCGGCTTAATAGTACTTCAGTGATTTGAAAGTCTATCAAATTTGGTATATACCTCAAGTACCTACAAGTTTCCACACAAAAAAAATTGATAAACCAATTCAATATGTTGATTGAACTGTGTGCCTTCTGATCGATATGTTCCTTGTGTTATTTTACTCCGCCATGCAAACATTTTGTGGAGGGGTATAGATAAATAAACTCATTGTATCCTTTTTTTAGTTCATCACATGTTGTTCTTATGTTTTGTCTTGATTTTCTTCAACACCAAAAAATCTTACTGTTTTCTTTAAAAAATATGGTTTTTGGGTTTTGCTTTTTAAAGTTATGTTACATATATCATTGAAGCTGCTGGTCACTCCACAAATTTTCCCTTGAGTCTCATTTGAAAATCTGTTTTATTTATTCACAGGGGTGCTCGGCGGTAACAGCTACAAAAGAAACTTGCATCTTTATCAGTACGGTTCGGGAAGAGATAGCAGGAACATTGTTGTTTTATTGGACGGCTGTAGAATTATGCTATTTTCTCATCTGTAAATACACTGTAGAACTATTTGGAACATAGTTTAAGCTTTTTATTGTGCAATTCATTTACTGAAAAGCAAACAAAGAAAATCTATATTGCTTTGTTGATATTCCGGCAAAAAGTACAAGTCACACGAATGGATTACTCAAGCAACTGAGATACTGTATATCCTCAAATTAACACCGTTATTTATAAAATTTCAAATTTTTAATAAGATGGAGGTGTAACTTACAGAGAGAGAGGCGTTTCTACCACTTTCTATTGGAGGACAGTATTTAAAAGAGGGTGGTGTTTGCTAGAGGAAATAGAGTAACTCAACAGTTGTGACAATGATTAATATGGTGGCATGTATGTAACAAACAATCATGTCTATCTTTTCTCGGTGTAATGGATCGTTTTGATACACAGATGACTCAGATTGAGAAAAAATTACTGAAGGTTACTTAATTACTTTACTCTAGTAATCTGTCCAAATAATTAATCGTATGTGATTAAGTCATCTTGTGTGGCTTATGCTTTATGTTCGTCTTTTGTCCTGGGACTCTGAACACGTAAACTAGTTCTCTGGCCTTTTATTTATTGAAATAATGTTGACTTTCTGAATCAATCCTTACAAAATGAACTCATAACAGAAAGAGGCATTGAAATTCCTTTTCTACATCATTTCACCCACTGTTATGATTCTATTATGACTGGTGGTGCTTCTTTTAATGTCTTGTGTTATTGGAATTTTTAGAACTGAGAGAAAACATGAGCCTGTTTTTTAGAAGTCGCAAGGTTTTACAAAAGGCCTATCGATTATATTCTACCAAGTCTTATGATTTCCTGAACATCGAAAATGCTGGGTGTGGTTTTAGTGTGTTAGAAATGAAGAAGAACCCCGTCAACAGTTTAAGTTTAGAAATGATTCAAGAACTTACGCAGGCATTTGATGATTTGCATCAAGATGTAGATTGTAGAGGGGTGATTATTACTTCGAACTTACCCGTGTTTTCGGCAGGTTTAGATATTTTGGAGATGTATCAGCCTGAGATAGACAGGTTGAAGGAGTTTTGGATCAGTTTTCAAGATTTGAAATTAAAATTATTTAGTAGCCCTTTAATTACGATTGCAGCAATCAATGGTCCTTGCCCGGCAGGCGGCTGTGCAATTGCGTTCAGCTGTGATTACAGAGTAATGGCAAATGGAAAACACTTGATTGGATTAAATGAAACTTTGCTTGGGATAACAGCACCGTTTTGGCTTGCTGAAAGTATGAAGTTGCTCGTCGGCCATCGTGAAGCAGAAAGAATGTTATCGTTAGGAATAATGTGTTTTCCTGATGAGGCCTTAAACAAGGGTATGGTAGATCTTGTTGTCCCAAAGTCAGAACTGATGGATGTTTGCAAAGCAGAAATGGAAAAGTGGTTAAAAATTGCTGATGTTGGCCGTATAGCGACAAAACAGTTCATCCGTAAAAAGTTTATCGATGAGTTTGAAGAAAGGCGAAATGAGGATTTGACTATATTTTTGAATTCTATTCCTCAAGATGCAGTTCAAAATTTACTTGGAAAATATTTGGAGAATCTGAAGAAAAAGAGTAGGTAGAAACGAAAAGAAGTATTTGGAAAATATTACTTGGGAAAAGTTGATTGCATTGAATTTACTGAATTTAATTTTTAAATAATAATGTTATGGCCATATTATTTGCTTCTTAATGAGTATGGTTTATAATAAATGTTTCATTCGTTTTTAACCCTTCATTCTTTCATAAACCATAATTTTGCTTTATATGTGAACAACGTTAAAAACAATTTTAACAAAAAAAATTTTTTGCAAGTGGTTTTAGCCTTAAAAACAAAGAAGAACAAAAACGTTTGAAATGATGTAATAACATTCAAATTAATTACAATGTTTTGCATATTCCATATTACTATCATATATTTGATATTGAAAAACTTTCCTCTGAGATGATGCAGTATATTTGCGTCAAGTGTATGAGTGTATAAGAATATACAATTACAAATTACAATATTAAAAATATTTCCATCGCTCAGTACCTGAATTGGATTGTTACTCGTTACTTGATGATTTCCTGACAATTTCTGTTTAGAAAAAATAAAGAAATCATTTAAACAATTAGTTGAACTTAACAAATTCTAGAAGAATGTCTGTTAATTATGCCGCTGGTTTGAGCAATTTCCCACACATTCATAAGGGAAAATGTGGTTTGCCGGAGGTATCGATAATGTTTATTTTGTTCTTCAGAGCATTCTCCTTTTCCTGTAAAGCTGGGTTCTCACTTATGAAGATGTCACTTATTTTAGAACGGGGATGAGCCAAGTGGGAACATGATAAGTTAGTTGCTTAAGCTTGGTTCTATAATAAAATGTAGAAATAATAGAGTGCGTTGGGAAAGTTTAATAAATGTGTATCATTAACATCATAAAATTTATAGAAAAACAATTTATATTAACTTTAATTTGGACTGTGAATAACACAATCAGTTATATTTTTCTGTTGGACATGTTAAAAATGTTAAATTCTCTCACTGATGAGAACGCTAATTAAATCACAACACCTGTTTCTGGTTGAAATATTTCTTACTGAAAAATTTTCAAACTCAGTGAGATATTAAATTTCCCACTGGTGGGTACCGACCTTTAAAAACCTCAATACTCGGAAAATTAAATAAACACCCCGGTTGTTTATTTGAGGATTTACGGTACTCTGATTTCTTGATATATTTAAATAAGCACCACTTAAGTGTGTAGAACCAAAGTTCCTGTACTCAAATCTATAAATTGAATTTCCACTATCTCTAATCTGAAATTGTATTCATTTTGTTCAGATCTATGATCCACCCGATGTCCTTCAAAAAAGTATTGACCAACTTGCCGAGTTAGTCAAACAGTCTAAACACATGGTTGTGCATACTGGTGCTGGCATCAGCACAGCTGCTGGAATTCCAGATTTTAGAGGGCCAAAAGGGGTTTGGACATTAGAAGCAAAGGGAGAGGCACCTGTTGTGAACATTGGTAATGTTTGATTTATGATTCAAAGGTTGATGGTCAAGTGAAATAGAATTATTTTGAAATTAAAGTTGCGTGATAAAAAAATAATTAAAAATTTTAGGCAGGTTTCATTTGGGTGGTAAAATTTAATACTGCTCATGAAGTGTGTTGCTGCTGAAAAAATTCTTGTGACATTACGCCTAAAATTTGGCATTTAGATTTTGATGAAGCAATACCAACAAAAACACATATGGCTATACTTGGGTTGCAACAGCGTGGTATTGTTAAATACGTTGTGAGTCAAAACATTGATGGACTACACTTGCGCTCTGGCTATCCCAGGTAATGCATAATGAACAATTTTTGCTTTTGGAGAGTGAGCCACGTATGAGACAATTATCATTAATTGGAGATATTTCATTTTGTTATAAAGGGAATGAGTTAGTGTTTCTGGTTATCATGTTCATTAGGCAAGTCAGACGATTTATTTTGACCCACGTTTGCAATAAGTTCGAATAATCGAGTCACTAAAGTCTTTCTCACTGTTTTAAGTCATTCTTCCATAGATTTTTTTAAGCCCTTCTTACTTTAAAAATCTGAAAGATATTCAGGAAAAATGACCATTTTTATCAAAATTGAACTATCGTAAGAGCCCTCAAATAGGCAAAAGGATGTTATTGAAATATATATAAAATTTGAGAAAGTTACTAAGTTAGTAATTTTACTAATTTCATTGTTTCAAACTATCATGCGATAAATTCAGGAAATGTAGGAGAATTTTTTTATGATTTTCATTATGACGTTCTGAATTCGTCCTGTAAACACTGACCGGGAGGAAAAATCTGTAATCGATTGATAAGTTGTATACAAATTGTGTTAAAAACTGGTCTGGTTCTTATTGAATTCAACTTCGTGTTTAAAAAACACATGTGGATTTTACCTGTTATTTTATTAATAAGTTTAATAACGTTCTTCCCTAGATCACAATTATCAGAATTACACGGGAACATGTTTACTGAAAAGTGTGAGAAATGCGGTCATGAGTACTACAGAAGAACACCTGTTTCCACTATGACTAAAAAGCGTACCGGAAATACGTGCATGAGACAAGGAAAACGAGGACTCGCAAACTGTCGGTAAGTGTGAACATGACTGATCTAAGATGAAATTATTTCATGAAGTCAAACATCGTTTTGTGTAACTATCCATGAAAGACAGTTAATCTGAAAGACCAACCTCCACTTTGTGATTCTCCTAGGCATGGATATGTGAGAGTTCTGTACGCATATACATAAAGTGTACTTATATGCAAATACATTTTGTATACATGAACCAGATGACATCGCATGACATTTTGAATAAATAGGTGTTGTTCACACACACACATATGTTGACTTTGTCCACACACGGGGAGGCCGTCCTTGCATTTTTGAGCATTTGCTATTGAGGTGTTTGTTCCATGAATGACGTCCACCAATTAATTCCTAAATGTACTGTCAAAACAGTCACTTAGTTATTAGAAGAGACTGTCTGAATACCGTATCTCTCCAATAAACACCCATGTTCTTTTAAATGCTCCTCTCCAATAACCCCCCCCTCTACAATCCAAAATAACTCGGAAACTTCTTTTGATAAATTATCCAAACGTTTTTGGTATTGTTACTTTGACAGTCTTCTTTTTGTTGAAGAAGATGGAATTGAAGATGTTCAATATTTTTGTCCTCTTTTTTTGTGTTGTGGAAGTCAATAATTGTGTAGCAATTTCATATTTTCTTTTTGCATTTTTCAGCTGTTTCTTAGGTTTTTCACTTGGCGACTTATAATGACCCAAAGTAACGGTGTACTTACTTTTCCTCCTAGCCACTTTTGTCTTAACAGCAAAAGTAGCCTGTGTTATTGTTTCCTTTCCACAGAGTTGCTTACTATTCATTTTTATTATCAGCGGAAAGTTATGCGATACTATCCTAGACTGGGAAGATAACCTACCTGTTGGCGACCTAACCAATGCGGAAATTGAGTCCAAGTAAGTTCTTTCTATTCCCTAATTTCACCATTCTGAAACTGGTCTAACTATAGTTAACAGCTATAGACTAGTTAGATGGAATACCGTTGTTAATTTTACTAATTTCAGAACCATGTAGACATTCAAAGTTAAAATTAACCATTTGTGAAAGTGACCCTGGATAGTATTTTGAACTTCCACTTTGCTTTTCTATCATCACATAGTGTACAAATTACAGGGTGTTATCTGAAGGGTTGTATTGTGTTGTGTCAGTCAATACACATTTCTCAATTTTCTTTTTAAACACCGTGTTTGGGCCTTGTTAGTACAACCAGCCTCTATTCCACCCAGTGGGCAAAATATTCAAAAAGGCTCTGTGGAGGAGTGTGTTCTATAGGAATGGCAAGGAATATCGCCTGCTGTTTCGATAAAAAAAATACACCTCCACAGATCCTTTTTGAAGATTTTACCCACTGGGCAATGTTTAACCTCTTGATTGTTCTACAGGCAGTTCTAATAATATGGATAAGTAATATAAAAAGTCAAAAAATTAGTGAAACAATATAATATACATAACCCAGTGGGCAAAATCTTCAAAAAGTCTCTGTGGAGTAGTGTTCTTTATTGAAACAGCATTTATTGAAACACTCCTCCACAGAGACTTTTTGAACATTTTGCTCACTGGGAAGAACGTTTGTTTGGGTGTACTGACTAAGCCAAAAAAATGGTGTTTAAACTGAAATTCTGGGAAAAGGTATTATGTTTTTGTTATGGGGAAGAATTTACAGAGTGTTCTTATTTTGAATTTTTGCTGGACAAGCAGCAAAACGTCACAAGAACTTGGCTGGAAAAAGTGGGGGGGGGGGGGGGGGGGGGGGTACCCACCCTGATAAATTACCAATTAATTAGAACTGAGAATTAAGGCTATTCAGATAAAGTTTGTAAGAATTTCGTGTTTTTTTGCTTCTTTATCCGTTTGTAACAATTAAATAAAGGGGAGTTGAGGTCAAAATTGAACATGATTTTTTATGTTAAAATGCGGCATTAAATTAAATATTATTTCTTTCTTGATTTATAACGTTTCAAAGTTTTTAAAGTTTTTCAATTTTATGACGTCATCGACGCGAAGATAAAACGAAGATCTTGAAGTATAGCATTTAGCCATACGAATAGTCATTTTTTTCGTATGATTATTAGTGTGGAAAATGTAGACATAAGTGATTGTAGTGGTATTTCGTTCGATATACTTGTAATGGGAACAGGATTTGAAACGTCCATGCAAAAAATAATTAGTAACAGAATTTCAAAAGTACTATTATGTAACTGATGAAGAATATAAATTATATTTTCTGGAAATTTTCTTCTAATAGAATTATTAGTTAAAATAAATAAAATTATTATATTTGACCATTCCTGATGTATAATCATATAGATAAACATTACTCCGAAATTTATTTAGAATTTAATATGCACTGATGCCATCTCTTGTTTTCTATTCTGTGTTCCGAATTACCTCACTAATTATTTTAAAATAATTAAATCTCGCTACTTTGGCTGTCATGATGGTTCCAAATATCCTGTTGCAATGACTTCTGAATTCTCCTTTCGCACACTATTAGTTTTGTTAGCCTCAAGGTGATTGTGGTTCACAATGCACACAATAAATAAAACAAAGCTTGTATGCTTTTACAGCTATTGGTTATCCTCAAGATGGTTCCAGTCATAAAAGTTGTGACGGAACACCGGAACGCAGAATAATTTTAATTCATCGTGTTTTCCTCTTGTTCAATACTTGTTCAATTAAAGGGAAATGAAGGTTAAAAAAAATAATGAAAGAGTTTGAGTCTCCCCCGTCAATTACGTAACAAAACACTCCATTCCCCTCCACCATGTCTTTTACCAAATTCCGTATAATTCAGAAACTGACAATGCAATCCATAAAAATTAATGCCTCTTGGTAACCTCTCATTATTATCTCCCCATAGAAATAAAATTTAGATTTTTTTTTAACCTTCATTCCCCTTTAATTGAACAAGTATTGAACAAGAGGAAAACACGATGAATTAAAATCAATGATTCCGATTTCCCGAGAATACTTTATATGCTTCTCATTCGACAGTTAGTACGAGTTACTGCACACTTGCCTTCGTGCAAGTTAGAGCAATGCTATACGTATCTCTGGCGGTAAGTCAACTTCCTAGTTGCAAGTCGGCGGGCAGAATAACCAACCCCTACGGATGGAAGCCCAAGGACTCCGCGTTATTTACTTTCTGTTACTAACTGTTTCACTTGTAGGAAATCTGATTTATCATTATGTCTTGGTACGACTTTACAAATTGTCCCGAGTGGAAAGTTACCACTTTTAACATTAAAGAATAATGGACATTTAGTAATTGTGAACCTACAGAAAACTAAATACGTGAGTGTTTTTTCGTTTCGTGTCGTTTCGTTTCGTGCCGTTTCCTTTGTTGATAGTTTCGAAATTATCGTGTCTGAAAATATATGTTTAGGACAAGAAAGCCAACATACTTATTCACGCATATGTAGATGAAGTCATGGAACGCTTGATGCAAGCACTTGGTGTAAGCATTCCTGACTACCAACCTGAACTGTACCTGAGTTCAGTACAGCACCTACCAGACGATCCGATCAAAAAACTCAAGCATGAAATTAAAGAGGAAGATACATCAAATGATGAAAAAACAAAACACGTGATAGAAAGAAGTGACCAATACTCCGTAAAATCCGAAACGAAATCGGAATCCGATAATTATCCGGTTGGATATCGGAACGCTTCTATTGAAAACAATTCAGAAATACGCGTTAAAGATTCCAACAGTGCTGTTGATCAAACGTTGGAATATTCCAATCCAAGCGTTTGCGAGGACGACCGGCCTGCTAAGAAAGCACGAAAGTGAAATTAGTAAACAAACCACCTTCCTCCTCTCCTTCGGTGCTTCTCTTTTAATACATTTTTTAGCAAATGATTTGTGGCTTAAGCCGGATCTCCACTAGACGGAAAAAGTAGCGGCTAAAACTTTTAGAGGAACCTCGTTGGTTAATCTAAATGTCGCGGTGGAAAATGTTTCTACTTTTTGCGGCTCGACATTTTCACGCCTAGTGGAGATCCAGCTTTAGTTGCAGTTCACTCCCAGAACTATTGACCCGTGTCATAAACTTGTAGGTATAATGAGAATGTTTCTTACTCGTTCTTTGCAGGACAAGATAATCGTTTCGGGAGTAGATTTGGCCAGTAAAAAGAGAAAGATGTATACAAGGAGTACGTATATATATAATAATAAGATACAATCATTTGCTTTTTTAGTTCGAAGCTTTGAAAAAAGAGAAAATATTTATTTGCAGTATCATAAATTCAAGGCATAAGCCATAATCTCTCTTTTTGACTTTTTATATTACTTATCCATATTATTAGAACTGCCTGTAGAACAATCAAGAGGTTAGACATTGCTCAGTGGGTAAAATCTTCAAAAAGGATCTGTGGAGGTGTATTTTTTTTATCGAAACAGCAGGCGATATTCCTTGCCATTCCTATGGAACACACTCCTCCACAGAGCCTTTTTGAATATTTTGCCCACTGGGTGGAATCGAGGCTGGTTGTACTAACAAGGCCCAAACACGGTGTTTAAAAAGAAAATTGAGAAATGTGTATTGACGGGGAAAGTGTCAGTATTTTTAAAGACGCATTTTTACTATTTTACGACGACACTTTACTTTTCTCTTTGTATATGTCCTTTTTAATACTGTAGATATTTCGTAAGAGAAAATATTGGAGTTCCGTGTCCCTCCCCCGATTGAATCTCTCATGAGTCTGTTGGGAGTGGATATATTTTCACCAGGAATCATTTTCTGTGATTTTTGTGAAGCGTGAAAAATTCGAGAAAATCAAGGATGTTTTTATTATGATATGATGTGTAGGTTTTTCCCTCTCGGGTAATCAAATCAGCGTGAAATAAGCCTCATTACGCGAAAGAAAACGCGTACATAAACATTAAGAACGGCAGAATTAAGCTGCAATGCTCTTTCTAAACATCTGTGCAGCTATTCGTAAGATTTTGAAAACGTGAAAAGGTAGAATTTTTAATGAAATATTTTCTATTATTTCTACTATTTTCTTTTTCTAGAAATAAATATAAATATAAAGGAATTTCCATGTTTTTCACTTTCTTCAAGTATTTATTAAGCCACATGTTTGTAAACCGCAATAAAAATTCACTCGCATTTAATTAAGACTACTTCTTTGTTATGAGGTTTAATTACGTACTCAGTTTAATTTAGTATTACGCGCAAGAAATCGCGTGCAATAACAAAAATTAAGAACGGCAGAATTAAGCTTCAATGCTCTTATTAAGCATCTGTACAGCTATTCGTAAGATTATCCAAAATCCAATTATCGTTGTCAGGTAAAAAAAAAGCCAAATTGCAAAATTCGAATTATCTACAATCGGGGACCAAAATCAGTAAAACGCTTGCCGAGTTTGGGTTTGAACGACTGCAGGTTTACACAGCACGAAATTTCGAACTCTTGTTCCTGCATTGGTGTGATCGAGTCGCGCAATTCGTGCGACCTGTAAACCGGCCTTCAATTGAGGTCAATTTTCCTCCTGGTCTTGCTTAGAAACGGGGCGGCATTAATCAGTAATATGCATGTACTGTGGGCGTAATACGAACTTGGGAAACGTCTATTGGTTCACTAGTTTTAAGATCGCCGTACAGACTTCAAAAACATTGGTAAAGAAATCCGCGCTGGCCTATCTTAACCAGTGCATTTGGTCAACAAGCAACAAGTAAGCAACGAATCAGCCTATAGAAAGAGAGGTATACGTATAGAAAGAGAGGTATACGTATAGAAAGAGAGGTATACGTATAGAAAGAGAGGTATACGTATAGAAAGAGAGGTATACGTATAGAAAGAGAGGTATACGTATAGAAAGAGAGGTATACGTATAGAAAGAGAGGTATACGTATAGAAAGAGAGGTATACGTATAGAAAGAGAGGTATACGTATAGAAAGAGAGGTATACGTATAGAAAGAGAGGTATACGTATAGAAAGAGAGGTATACGTATAGAAAGAGAGGTATACGTATAGAAAGAGAGGTATACGTATAGAAAGAGAGGTATACGTATAGAAAGAGAGGTATACGTATAGAAAGAGAGGTATACGTATAGAAAGAGAGGTATACGTATAGAAAGAGAGGTATACGTATAGAAAGAGAAATGTACGCATAACATAATAGAGCTTCATCCAAAATTATTATGTAATAAATATTGATTCGCGAAAGTTTATCTCGTAATATGTTTCATAGCTCTTAACTCGCGAAATTTTATCTCGCAATAAAAATTTCTTTTTTCCCAATTCACGAAAGTTAATCCCAAGAAATTCGCGAAATTTCATCCTATCGAACGTTTCTCTCATGAAAATTTCTCCGATTATGATGTTTGGGAAAAGGGAAAATGTATCTTTAAGTTTTAACATGCCATAACTAATCAAGGGTTATCTCAATTTCCTCTTGTGGATCAGAACATGTAACATTTAGCTTCGAATTTATCGAACTTATGGAAATATCAAATCTTTGGAACACACTTTAAGTTTTAACGTGCTTTTACAAATTTCTTCCAACTTTTTATGCAATTTTTCGCAGGATTTATATTGACAACAGAATGTATTTGTATATAATCTGTATACAGTATTTGGTAAATAAATAAATAAATTAATTTATTAATTAAACTATAGGTGACGAATGCTATACCTAACTAAAAAATTCCTCATTGGGTAAAACTTTTTATACACGTTTTTTTATTTTCATATAAGCGCACACCCTGTATAAGCACCCTAACCTCGAATTCACTACAAAAATAACCACTACCTAGCACCAACTGAAAACAATAGGCTGAAAAGCATACCGAAAAAAAAAGAAATTTCCCCTTTCCCTTCCCTTTCTACGTTTTTTTTGCGTCGAAGTTTTCCTCAAACCCCCGTCTTTTTTCGAAACATCACTGTTTTTCGTCGATTTTACACAGGTCATTTTGAGCCCTTATAACTTTAAAACTCCGCAAAGAATTAAATATTTTTTTATATATTCGTAATCAGAAAAGATGGAAGTTTTAGCATACCTTATATCGGCGATAAAAAAAGTCGGGGAAAAATTTAGTCACTTTTCCAAAATTAGTCACTTTATCACGACCAATTTTTCATTTTGGTCACTTTTCCCCAATCAATTTTTACAGCCGGTCGATACACGCAATTACGCGAACTGTGTGGATCATTCCTATATGGTATATATGGCATTTTCGATTTTCTAATAGCACTATGGCATGGTAAAAATATCTGTCGGGGAAAAATATTTGTCGGGGAAGAAAAAGACAGGTTTAAAAATAGTTAGGGAGAAATTTAGTAAATTAGTCATTAAAACCCGACTTTTTTTCCCCCGATAAGATAAGATTTTTTTCTTCTTCATTTTTTCTTCTTCTATCACTGTATTTTACATTTTTTCTTAAAATTTACGAAAGCATATTATTTCACTCTGAATATCTTCCGAACAAGAGTAAATTTGTTGAAATTCATCAAGACAGCGCTGAGAAATTTTAAAAAATATGCCAAGTGCACCAGTTATTCCGCACTCTGTTATCCTTGCACTTTTTTATTCTCTAGCCTTTCTCTCTGAACTAAAGATAATAGGAGTCTATCCAATTTATTAATGTGTTCCTGGGATTGCAACTTCAGTTATCAATGAAGGTCCCACACAGAGCATTTAAAACCCCCATTGAGGCTAGGAAAGCCGCAAGTCTGTTTCAATCGCTCAACTAGACAACCACCCTTAGACATCAATTCCACTCTCAAGCTGAGTGCTAAGCTGAGTAGATTAATTCACACTGTTATAGTAGATGGTATGACTCGATCAGGATTTGAACCCGACCTCCCACATCGGAGGCGAACACTCTACATCACGAGGCCACCAGTCGGTGCTTTTGCAAGTTTTACTTATTATGTCTTTTGTTTTCTTGGGGTATCAAATGAGCACCACTTAAGCACCAAAGTATGCTCAAAATGAAAAAGAACATAAGCACTAATGAGACTTGTCGATTTTTACCGATGCTTATAGATTTTCGAATTATAGAAAGTGGACTTTTTATAAAAGAACTTGGCCAAATAACGAATGGGAACGAAACAGACAAATTCTCATATAAGTAGAAGTTGAAAGAATGTTTGGTGGAACATTTGTTTTTCCTTTCTCCAATTCCAGTAGAGCTTCATACTTCAGCTTTAAATTGTTTTTTTATGCTGTCCCTTTGATGCCATGTTTGTTTTTTAAACAGTAGAAAACCATTTCCGCTAAACTCTATTCGAAAACTTAAAACATTCGAAATTTGAAAAGTGTTCGATGGTTTAATGGCCAGTTTACACGTCAGAAATGTTGTAAGGTTCGAATTACAGAGAGAATTTTACTGATGGGTCTGAAAAATCTGTTCGAATTATAGAGGTTATCGAATTGCAGAGATTCGATTATGGAAAGCTAAATATAAGAGTTTCTTAAAGAAATCGAATTAGAGAGATTATTATTTTTATTTAAAAGATTGCGGAATTGACGATTGCGAATCGGATCTCGAAAAGACAACTTATATTTGTGAATCACAAACAACCTCGTCCTGGGGTCGAGGTGAGAACTAAATTGAGGGTAAATTCATAAGCAGAACTTAATAAATTTCTGAGTTCGAGACTATCATTAATTTTGCATTCTTTTCTTCCATCATATCTTTTCCAACATATCGTTTAAAGTAACAAATTGAGCTCGAGCGGAAATTGTGCTAACAATCCATTACAACACAGGCCGTTTTACTGTCCAAACCAAGCGTGATCCCTAATACGTCCGCGCATAATTGTGCCGTGAAAGAAAATGGTGGACACGGCAAAGCGTATATTTATTTCCATCAAAATTGTTTGTTTTCTCTTAATATCGATTTAATGGTTGTAAATTAAAATTCAGAGAAGCGTTCAGAAAATACTAAAAAACTGTTTTTGTGTTTGGAGTGGTTGTGACCCTCTTTCAATAGCCACCTTTTCAATTGTTTATGTTTTATAAAATGCAACATTACGTAAAGTGTGAATGGCCGAAATGCTTAAGGCGTTGAGATTTCGTAATAATGCTGTTCCGGTATTTTTTATTTATTTTTTTTAAAAATAACTTACAAGAAAGTAATTGTAAGTTACAATATACATGATTAGAGTCGGATTTAGTTATTAATGCTAAAGCTAACAATTCTTCCTATTGCCGTCATAAATAATTATTTTAGGACACTAATGTATTGTAAATGTAAATCTGGGATAGTAAGTGGTTCATCTACAAATTTCGCTTAACTGTATTCCATCACAGTGAATTATCGATCTGGATTCTGACTTTAGCTCCCTTTATTTAACAAATTTTAAACCAGGCAGATATTGGTTCGTCGTTGTGTAAAGTGCCTTGTGTCTTTAATAAAGGAAGCTTTCCTTTTCAGAGTTTTTCTGCCAAATAAAGGCTCACTTGAATTTTTTATTTTATTTTGCTATTCTTCAGCTGCCCTTCTCGTGTGAATTAGCAAATGTTGCAGAAATCCTTTTGCATGTAAGTTGTTTTATGACGAAAAATATACCAACGAAATATCAATTGGAAAACTTATTATCCGTTATCTTTTCTCGATCAAAATGTTATGAGGTACAGGGCTCAAAAACAGTCCCGGCACGCCGATCATACTCGGTAAGGGATGCCCGGGTGCCGGTAAAAACTTAAACCTAGAAACCAATTGAGTGACAACTAAAAAGATTTCCATTTTCGCCAAGGATTCAGCCAGGCATATACGCCGTCCAGCTGAAAATGGTAGATAAGCTCTGTGGTAGCCAGGCGGAACTAATTTGCCATTATCGTCGAGAAAACGAGTTGGGTCGAATTTGAATGGTTCTACCCAATCTTTTTCACTTCGATGCAAAGCATATAAGTTGAAGATTACCTAAAAATTAAGGACTAAGCGTAGTTTTTATTCAAGAAAACAAGAAAATAGTTAACTTTATACAAAAAGAATTTATGTATTTCTTTATGTATATCACTGAAATTACTCTAGACAAAGATGTCTTAGGGGTGTTTATATGGAAGTGCGTAGCGCGGCATAATCATTCCCTAAAATTCCCTAGTCTAGATATCTATTTTAATTTCTTTGATCTTTTCAATAGGCAAACTTTGTTTTTATCACATGACAAAATTCCAACCAATCACAGTAGTTATTTACCATCATGTTATTAAAAAGTGTGCAAAACAAATTGCAGTTATGTGGTTCAAATTAAAAATACTGACAATAGAACTTCACAATAGACTTCAAGACCAGGGAACTTTCGAATGACTAGGCTTGTTATGACCCATCCACCTACATGCTTATCAACCATGGATTCAGACAAGAAAGGTAAAAAAACTAAACACGAATGATTCCAATGGAAAATGAGTATTTGTTCAGTATCCCTAACAAAATCTTCTCATGTTACTACCTCAACCTTGAATCCAGGGCATTTTCGCCTCTTCATATCAAAACGAGACAAACAGCCCTGGTTTCGCAGTTTAATCTGCAATAGATCCGTGATATAGATATAGATGGGTCATATAATCTACTGAGGCACCTGCGTTAGGGTTTTCTTAATTTCAGCAAACACTCTTAACACCTTCAAACAGAAAGTACTTATGTGGAATATCAGCTATTTTATTTTATATTTTTACGGTCTTCATGCTTTATAACTTCGTTTTTCGGATTTACATGTTTATTATAACCGAGATGTATTTTACTGAAAGGCAAAAAAATGTGCTTACCTGTGTATTTTTGGAAACGGAATATCCACCTATCGATGTGTCGCATGTAGTTTTATGAGGAACCGCCAAGGGCGCAATTGAGCTCATGCGCAGTGTTTCATGTATGAAAGCATCATTGTAAGGTAACAGATGTCTGTCTTCTAACGTAGGTAACCTATTTCTTCCAATCGCCTTCTGTATTTCTTCGAAACACATTTCCTGCACATCAGGTGCATTAACTAAATAAACTACCGCCCAGCGGAGGACTGTTAATGTGGTTTCAGATCCCGCCCCAATCATATCATCAAGAACCGCCATCAACAGGTCGTCTGTCAAATAATGTCGCGTCTCTTCGTTCTTTTCTACGGCGTCGTGTAGTGCCGATAGTAAGGCATAAGCTAAATCCGTCTTTTTGTTTTCTTGCGTAAACGTATCTTTGTGATGTTGGAGATTTTTTTTGATGATAGGGTTACGTAAACTTAAGGCGTACAGAATGGTTTTGATTCTTTTGTTCGGCAGAAAACGCAGTATTGGAAAAACGTCTATGAAGCTGTCGTATTCGAAACCTCTCACAAATAATGTACTAGACTTAATCAAAGCTTGGAATTCTGGATCTGATATGTCGTAATGTTTACCGAAAATCATTGCCGATACCACGTTACATACCGCTAAACCTAAATACAAAGATTCCTAAGTTAAGAAGGAGGTTTGGTTTGGTCTTTGTGTTTCATTTCGTTTTGCCTTTTTTTTTGGAGAACATACAGCGTTGAAGACCCACAGTATTTTTCTAAATAAAAAACTTTTTTACATAATTTCACCATTCGTCCATAAAGAAGTCTAAAATATGCCGTTTAAAGCTCTTCATTTCTCAAGAATTTCTTCGCTTCCCAAACAGGGTGGGCAATAATTCTTCCGCTACCTTATTTTTCTGGTTTTCTGGAGCGATAACTATTTAACGTTTTGAATATCACAAGTTTGTTCAAAGAAATTAATTTGTCCTATTCTGAAACAAAGACAGGGAAAGACTCAAAATTGCTATCTCTCTCACCTCTTAGAAGCAGAGATTTAACGAGCACGCATCCTTCTCTCAACAAAGATTTGTTTGCTTAAAGAGATACTGTTTCCATTTTATTTTTTGCGATTTTTATTACCTAAATCCGATTTTTGTTACCTAAATCCGATTTTTGTTACCTAAATCATGATGCAAATCCACTGGTGTGGCCAACTGCTCGCATAGTCTGTTGTGCAATTTTAAACTTTCTTTGGTGACTAATTTTTCGATCGTTTTTATCCCTTCGCCATACATTTTCATTGACGAATGGCCAATCTTGCGAAAAAAACGCCATCTTGGACTGTAATCAGCAAAAGCAATTCCTATGAGGCGAATCAATCAATCAATCAATCAATCAATCAATCAATCAATCAATCAATCAATCAATCAATCAATCAATCAATCAATCAATCAATCAATCAATCAATCAACCAATTCTTTTTATATATGGTCAATGGTGATATACAATGTGTTAAAAATATAATAATGTTAAAACTAGAACTACCATCTCTTCTCTTTAGGATCCATGAAATAGAAATGGAGTAAATATGTGGGGGAGAGCTGGGTCCCTCATGAAGAAGGCGCTTAATATATCGAGACTAATTATAATCCACTTAAAATAAAAAAGAAAGAAGTACTAAATGCTAATATCATAAACAAAACAAAAAACTTAATTATAAAAATTATAAGTTATAAATTATAAAACCAACATTTTGAAAATAATCCGTACATATGCGACACTTGGAGTCCAAGATTAGCCATATCACTTCCAGACGTCTGTAAAATACAGCAAGGTTATCAACTATTTTGATGTCATTAGAAAGAGAGCTCCACAAAGAAGCTCCAACAGTAGTAAATACCCTTCCGTATCATGTCACCTGACCTACACGCTTTTGTTATAAACACCACCTTTATGAGCAGATTCAGATTCATTAAAAAGATTAACACCATCTTAGCACTACCCTAGGCTCAAAATCAAATTTTTTCCGTCCCTTATACTCTCTCTCTGCCTTCAAAGAGTCAGATAGTCTCGTTAAAGTTTAAGTATAGAGTTTTGGAAGTTCTTGAGGACATATATTTCCGTTTTTTTCGGGATATCAAATAATCACCACTTATGCGCCAAGTAGACTCAAAACGGATCCAAAATAAGCACCAATGGGTATGGTTGTTTCTTTGCTGGTGCTTTAGATTTAAGGTAACAAGCGTATGCTTTGAGATATTTATATACTAGGTGAGTGTGTTTTGAAACGCACTGGGGTGAACATCTCCAAATATATAAGATTGAAAACGTTTTGGGAAAGCCCTTTAAGAGAATACCCCAAGTTTAGATTGGACGATCTGTCTAGACTTTTTGCATTGTTAACTCTACATTTCAATACTTGTATGCATTTCAAAACAGACAAGAAATATTTATTATCTCCTTATAATGTTTGAATTTTAACTACTTAACATAAGGCCACAAATGACATTATATACCCTTCTTTCTTCAAATTGCTTTATTTTACAAAAAAATATTCAAGGTAATTCATTAGTTCATCTGAGCGATGAACAAAACACCTTTTGCTATGATGTAAATATTTTCCCATGTACCACCGCGTAAAAACTTCTAGGGTCGATCTTCAAAGAAAGACAATTAGTTTTGTTTTTTTAGTCTGAACACATTTGCAAACTTAAATGACAGACTATTCTTAGTTTTTATCGACAATCAGAAAGCGGTCATGTCTTTCAAACCATGCCAATCACAAAACTTTTAATGTATTGTAATAGCCAATTTGTATTGATGTAATATGAGCAGTTCTTTTTGGATTTCTGCGTAAGCATAGAAATCCTTTAAAACCGTCTGTGTTTTTCGGTTGTTTTTTTTTTTTTATCTGCCCAAACCTACGCAAGTTTTTTTCTGAAAGTTCATTGGTTATACAGCTAATTTCTGATATCTGATTGGCTGATAAATCTGGTAAGCCGACTTAACGTAGGCGGTGAACGCTGACTGAAATTTACTTTGTTTTATCATCTATGCAAAAATGTTTTTAAAAATGGCGGACAAGTTACGTATAAATTTTGTAAGCTCCACTGTTGATCTTGAAAGCACGCAAATTGAAACTTGAAAGAAAAACCTTTTGAAAAGGTAATTCTTTTCACTTACTAAGTAGTTTTATAGTGAATTATAATAGTACAGGGTAATGCTTGGTATTACATGATTTATGGAGCTTTCTGGATATGCATTAGCACAGCTTCCACTCTAGAGGGACCTGGGCTAGTTATTTTTTTGTTATTCTTTATGTTTTTCAACTTGAATTTCATAGAGTTTGAATTGGTTCTTTATTCTTTACTTTTGGTTAAATTTGTCTTGTATATTTATTTGTCATCATTTTAAGTTGGGAATAAAGAGTTGGTCTTTCGGTCGGTCTATGCAACATTGTATCTTTTGCATCTCTAAGGTAACAAATGAATTTATTAAAGTCTTAACATTGTTTGGATATGTTTCCAAGGTTTACACGTTTTCAGGTAAACGTAAACGTATACACATGGATATACACTTTTCGAACTCATTCAAATTTTATCTTTTGTTATCTTTGATACTTTTCCGCTTTAATATTTAGACCGTCATTAAAATATACTGTTTCATTTCATTATGTGCGGGAAAAACACATAGTGTATTTGTTCATTGAACGTTTATTAGTGACACCTTGCATAATAAAATAAAAATTAATTAACAATAGCCAGTTTACACTATTCTGATTAATTGAAAATATTTTGACATTTGAGAAAATGGGAATTAGTGTAAACAGAGAATTCTAATATTCTAAAATTGTCTTATAAGACCTTTCTGCACCTCGGCCTGGTGGTGATATTCATCGTGATGTTAAATTTTCAAACGGCCTCTTATACACATCAGATTTGTCAGTGAATGTTTGATGACGAACTTTTAGAAAAAAATGTCAATATAAAAATCGGAATAAGAAGAGCCAATAAGGTATAAAAAATGTTTTTTGAAAATTATCAGCAAATAAAGCAGAAATCCTTGTGCCTGCAAGGACATCTTGTTTTTCCTTTTTTAATTTCAAACATTTGCCATTTTTAAGTTCACGAAGCCAGTTAAAACATCAAGCCATAGCCATATTGATAAAGCTGACTTGTTTTGAAAACTCTTGTTATCATATGGTTCACCCGATAATGAACAATTGATCTACCATTTCCCCCATTGCTGGCATAATTTCCTTTGAGACATTGTGGATGTCCACCTGCTGTGTTTACTTATTTATGATACTTACTTTTTTTATGGTATTTTTTCATACATGTTTCATTTTCACTTTGCACATGAACTTACTTTGATGGAATTTAGTAATTCATATTTTGAGAGAAACCACATTTAAAAAGGGTTTTGGAGAACAACAATAAAAGTGAAAAAGGTACTTAGAACAACTCCAGAAAGTATACGCAACAAATTACAGGCGTAGGTAGAGATCAGTCAAAATTTATGGAGGAGAGTTTAGTCATTTAAAGTAGAAAAGGAAAACGTGCAAGTAACCTAATCGACACTTAAAACTGAAAAGAAAACACTTTTTTTTTTGACTGACCCTGAATACGCCTATGACAAATAGTGCCAAAATAAAGGGAACAAAGTAATATTTATTTCCTTGAATCTTTCGGAAAAAACTCATTGCCACTGGTGCTAGGAAGCCCTTTATCACTTTCCTTCGTTTTTTCTTCTCCCAGCAGGAACATGGCGTCATTTTAGCGCCCAAATAACGTTCAAACGTTCAAAAGACGCCCATATAACATTCAAACGTTCAAAAGACGTCTATATAACGTTCAAACGTTCAAACGACATCGCGTGCCTCCTAGGCCGTTTGTGTTTTGAGGTGAATTTGCAAAAATACAACAAAAGCTGTCACACATGATTTAGACATACCTTTTCCACCGGAACTTGTCAAGCTTAACGTATACGTTATTGGCCTTCCGGCAAAGTCTACTCCTTTCGTTACCAGTCCTTCTAAAACTTCCTCGGTTCCGCTTACAACAATCGCTAACTCTGATCCAATCAGAATCCTCATTACATTACCGTACGTTTGCGATAACACGCGCAAGTGTTCATGCGCCATGACGCCGAGTTGATGAAGGTTTCCAATCACTGGGATCGGTATTGGCCCAGGTGGTGAACCGCACATATTGCGATAAATATGTGTCAAGTATGTACGAAGTGTAACCAAACAGCAGAGGATGAGAACTATCAATGAAATGAAGGTCGCAATCATGGCTTTAACCTGAAAGGAAAAAAATGTCACAGTTAAATGTATTTATCTTCGTATAACAACTACAGTGAACTCCAGGTAACTCGAACCTCCTAGGAACCGGGGGAAATAGTTCATTTTTTAATATAAATTAATAAATAATTCATTGTAATTTCGTCAGTAGAAGATCACGAAGAAGGCAGTCAAATGCTGTTGACAATGAACCATATTATATTATAAATAACCATTAAATTATTAATAATATCATTAATAATATCATGATATATAATTATATAATATAGAAATGAAAAAGCAATGTATTATTTAATATTATAATTAAATTATATAATCAAAATAATATTAAATATATAAATAAATTAACTAATTAAATGGTCAATTAGTAAATTTATAAATTAGTTGAACTAATGTACAATATTATATTATAATTAATTAGTTAATTTAATAAAATAACTATTAATAATTCATAATAATTATTGATTAATATAATTAAATATAATTATATATAATATAAATATAATATATAAATATAATATAATTGATTAATATAATTAATAAATAATTTTATTATGTAATAATTTTACATTTTTATTAAATTATCCCACGCAAAAGGAAACATGTATATCCCCCAACAGGTATCTATATTATTATATTAGTTACCTTTCTAGGTATAATACATGAAATATAATTATAAAATACAGACTTTATCTGGATAACTTTATAGACCTACTGACTTTATCTGGACAAGCAAAGTCTGTCTTACGTAAATAATTAATAAAAATGAAAGAAATTTAAATTTTGTAATTTAACAACTCTTTTGAATTCCTTTTCCCAAGAAAAAAAGTTATTATTATTATTATTATTATTATTATTATTATTATTATTATTATTATTATTATTATTATTATCAAATGTTTATACAGGATGGTTCATTCAGTCGTATAATACATAAATAGATTTACACTGTTTTCAAAGAAGTCCTGTTAAATAAAAGGATAAATGTAATTATTTATATGCAAAATAAGTTAAAAGTAGTTTTTTATTTATAAATATACAAAAGTTAAACAATATAAACTTAGGAAGTCACACGAGCTCGTAAGATCATAAGCCTATATGATTTCCCTAGTTAAAGTTTATTTAGTAAAATCTTAAATTTTGAAAAATCTTTCTCAATTCGAAGCGCTCTTGGTAAATTTTTAAATGTTAATGCTCCTTGAAAATAAAAGGAGGACCGAGCAGCTTCTAATTTCACCTTCGGAACTCGTATCATATGTCCATTTTTTCGTGTGTTTATTTTTGATTCAAAATTTCGAAGTAGTTCTCAAAATTTTTAATTGTACTTCCGTTAATGCATCGATGACCATAGGTAACTACTCGTTTCATTTTAATTTGCTTTGATGACGGTATTGTTGAAAGTGTACCAACAATTTTCTGGGCTCGTCGTTCTAGTGCATTTGTTTTATCCTCAAAAGTAGCTGGTATCGTTCCATACGTCGCAAACGAACAGTAGGTTAAGATTGGCAAGATCATCGACTTGTAGACCAAAGCTGCGGTTTTTGAGTCCAGATGGGATCGCATTTTCTTCAGCAGGTTTATTCTTGAAGAGGCTCTCTTAATGGTATTTTGTTCTGACATGTTAAGTGTTTTGTTCAGCGTTAATCCAAGGTATTTATACGTTCTTGTGTTGTCAATAGGTGAATGATGATGGTTAATCTGAAGTTGTGGGTCATCCAAATGGTTTAAACGTTTACTGGTTTCAAACACAATAACTTCGGTTTTGCCCTTTTTAGTGTTAATGATAAGTTCATTTTGTTGTAGCCAGTTAGTCAGGGAGCAAAAGTCGCTGGTAAGAACTTTATCAACCTCTTAAATATCCTTGTGCGAATAGAACAGCACAGTATCATCGGCATATTTAACAATTTTATTTTCCGATAGAACAAGTGCAGCTTCGTTGAAAAGGAGCAAGGACATCAGCGGTCCTAAAATTGACCCTTGAGGGACTCCACAGAATATTGGTTCAATAGACGATAGATGTTGTTGGTAATACACTTGTTGAAATTGTCCAAAGAGGTAGCTGCAAAACCAATTCTGTGGTACTCCAGTTATTCCAAAGTCTGGAAGTTTTTCGATTAACGTTGCATGGCTTATGGTGTCAAAAGGCTTTGCTTAGATCGATGTAAATTACGCCAGTAACCATACCATTGTCCATAGCTTTTCTAATATAGTCCAAGAAAGAAACAGTTGCTAGTTCAGTTGATCTGTTTTTCCGAAACCCAAATTGGTAGGTGGACAGTAATTCATGGCTTTCTAGATGTTCCATAATTTGCGTATATACACATTTCTCCATAATTTTCGAGATTGCTGGTAGCACGCTAATCGGACGGTAGTTATCAAAACTATCATTTGCACCGGACTTATATATCGGAGTTACTTTTGCTCGTTTAAAAGCATCAGGGACAATCCCATTTCGGAGTGAACAATTTATTACATGCGTCAATGGCTTCGAAATACTGTAAACAGTATCTTTGAGGAAGGATGATGGTATATTATCAAGTCCAACAGCGCATTTACGTTTGAGTTTTTTGATGTGACTCACAACCTCTTTCTCAGTAACTGTTCGAAAACTAAATTGATGCTTGGTAAAGTTTTTCGGAATAGGTTTGGGTTTCCAGATAAAGTTAGTAAGTGGAAAAGCTTTACTCTTTAGATTGTTTTGCAACTCCACTGAAAAATTTACAAAACTGATTAACGATGGTTTGTTTGTCGGTGACAAGCTCAGAGTTAATTTTGAAAGTAGTCGGTAGTTTATCACTCTTTGATTTTGTTGGGAAAATCTCTTTAATTACTTTCCAAAATTTATCTGGTTTGATCTGCTCTAAGAAACGGATCATCTCCGGCTCGTATTTTATATTATTCATTTTTCTCACGCATGCTGTAAGATCGTGATCACTAAGACCACTTGGGATTACTGTACTGTAACTGATGTTTGTTTGAACGACGTCAATTTGGGTCGGGGTTGAAGACGTTACTCGTGTTGACGACTTTAACACTTGTTTAAAACCATTTCTTTAAAAGATGTCCTTTATATTACGATGGTCGTTAGCTATCAAGTAATCGGTGATAATATCTCCCATGATGATTGTTTCTTTGTTATCTCTGTCAATGCTCTCTAACTTTGTCGATAATATTTTGTTAAAATCTTTCGATAGATGTCGAGATGAATCCGGTGGTCTGTAGATGATACAAAAAACGATTGGTTTTGAGTGTTTAAGTTGAATTTCTACCCAAGCTGATTCATATTCGTCATCTTCAAGATCAGTTCTTCGAGTAAAATGTCTCTCGTTGCGAATATACATTCCTACCCCTCCTCCTTGGCCATTCTTTCGATCTGCTCTAAGAAACGTGAACCCCGGAATATGGAACATCGAAGTTGGGATGTTTTTGTTAACAAAAATTTCATTCATACCAAAGATATCGATTTTATTTTGTTGTAATAGGATTTTTACTTCATCGAAGTTCTCCTGCAGCCCTCTGATGTTTTATTGTAACAATTTCAATCCTTTTTTGGAGCATAAATCTTTTAAGCTTGAAAAGTTACGGTCCAGGGTGTGTTTCAATATCTCCGCAAACAAGAAGTAAAAATAAACAATAGTTTTTCTTCGATGTTCACAAGTTTGAAATCTTTCCATAAAGCCACGAAAAGCAATAACTCTCCTTGCCAGAATATAAATCTTCATTATTTAATGTCATGCTAATACCATCAGGCTGGTTAAAACAACTTCTTTTCACCATAAAATTGATGAAAAATAACCAAAGTATCAAAGCTCGTAAATACACGTCCTTACGCATAGCCATTTTTAAAATCGAGTTATACGAAGAAATTAGCCGAAGTGTTTCGAGATAACGAATTTTTCCGGGGTTCGAGTTACCGGAGGTGCACTGTATGCTTCGCATTCTGTAAATTATCTCTCAGTGACGTAACATATATAAAGCAAATAACAATAAAAACATATCACACGTCAATAGCTTCATAAAGTGGGCGTATCTGACATGGCTGAAAATCAAATTCATGATATGATCAACCAGTCGATCAAAACATGGAAATACCGATTAATGTCGAACCAGCAGAGGGGGATCTAGAGGGTATGTCGAAATTTGTGGAAAAGAACGTTATCTATTAAAGCATAAAAGAAAAACGTGCAAATAAGCCCATTGGTGATACAAACTGAAAACAGAAATTATGTTAATGTGCTCCTCCACAATTTTCAGTTTACCCAGGATCCACCTCTGCAGAAGGACAGTGCAGTGTGTGAAAAATGCACGTTACGCGTGCTTTTATCTACAAAATTTGTGATAGGAAACATAACGCGATTAGAAACTAGATCATTTTACCAGCTTATTGAATCAAGATTCTCTTGGGATACTAAGTGTAATATGTCCAATTTTGACAACGTGTTCTCTGACTTAATCTATTGGAAAAAAAATATAAAAAGATTAAATCATCGATTATTAACGATTATTGTCCTAGCTTAATTGACTCTGTTTCTTATGTTTTGTGAGCAGTTACAAATAAAAAAAATCACATTGTGTATTAAAACTTAGACTGTAATGAAATTAAATGAAGGGAGTTGCATGCAATTCTGTATGTATAGAAATCACTTGACAAGTAAACTAAGAATAAAAATATACTTTGGCACACCGATAATTTTGCTGCATCCAGAATAGATGAAATTGGTAGTGGGAAATTAGAGATACAAAAACTAGCCATTAGTATTCATAAACACTGTAGAAATGAAAATATTTCTCTAAATATATCTCCAAAAACTAAACAGTGGATTCCAAGGGAGTTTAATTATGAAGCAGGCAAAGTTTCTAAATATCTTGACAAGGATGATTGGAAAATTTTGCACGAGTTGTTCCAAATTTTACATTCTCTTTTGGGCCCGCTTACGATTGATAGATTTGCTAATGCTTCATATAGATAGACTAGTGCAGCGTGTAAAAACATTTTACAGTTCTCCATAAATTGATTTTTACGCGCAATACTGCCATGATAAGTCCGTGTATATACAAAAATTGTTGTGTTTCTCCATGTTGGAATTATATCATATTTCACACAAATATTTTGGATCGATCATTCAAAGAATGCTATTATCCCTATTTTTCAGTGCTATTATTTGGGCTATTTAGAGATTTCTATGGTTGTACAGTTGAACTAAAAGATTTAGAAAAGAGACAATACATAGTAGTCCTACCTAACCAATGGATACTCCTACCTAACCACGATAAAACGTCTGATATATAAGAAAATACCTTCAAATTTCCCTATTAACTAAAGCTAACAAAAACAATACCTTCTCAGACGTTTTTATCTTTCAATTCTTTATTCTGCTATGAATTGTGGAAATGTCAAAACCCAAAACTCCATTTGTGCATCATGATACAAAAACCATGTAAATATGTATGTAATCACTCTCTTCTTGCATTACAATCATTTATACTATTAAATTTTATAATCTAAAAAAGGTATCATTCAAATACTATCAAAACAATATGATAATGATCTTGCTACCTTCGTTTACCTTAATAATAACAATCCACATACTACAATGAAATACCAAATAAACTGCTAGCTACACATTTCGATATAGTAGTCAAAACTAACTGATACGAAAAAGCTACGTTCAAACACATCCAAAAAATAGACATCGGTAGAAAATGATAAACTGATAACACATAACAGGTCTACATCGACTATCTCGTCGGATAGAATAGTTACTGATACTTATCAATGTGGTTATTCTTTATTACTGAACTTAAAGCGTTGAATAAAAAAATCAAAACAAAAACAAAAAATAATACACACAGCGTCTTCATTCTCATTAAGAAATGAACGTTGAGAAAATTTGATGAACTTTCGAACGCAAAAAAACATTGCCTTGCGTTCTCCTCTGGGTGGCTTTATGATGTCTTCCTTTAGGCACAACACTCCACGAAGTCATAAAAACCCGTAAGATGGAGCTAGAGATTCTCCTAATGGGAGATTCTCCCTATACTAATACGGAAAAACAAACATCCATTGACGAACTTCCCGAGAAATTTTACCTAATGTTCTTTCTTTAAAAGTTAGGTAAGAAAAAAGCAAGATTTAGTATTAGTATAAGAAGACTAGTATACCGTGTAAATATTTTTTACATCTTTCTCAATAAAATGTTTTTACACGCTATGCTAATCATTTGATAATAACTCTATGTAATACAAAAACGCAGTCCAAAACGCCGCCCTAAAATCTTTCATCGATTCATAAATATTTTACCCGCCATACTAAGCATTTGATAACCCCGTGTATTGAGGTAAAACTATTGATTTCTCCTTTCTTTGTCGCCAAAAATAGAAATCACAGAACGTGGAAGAAGTTTGTCTGTTAAAAATGTTATTACATGTTTACGTCGAATCATATTTAATGGAAAGTTTTACTGAAGAAATCAATTTGAGCCATAACTCAAAGCCAATATGGGCCCAAAACGGCAACAGTTAACGCAATAATTATGTGTTTAATGTCATATATATTAAGCCCCTCGAAAAAATGCACACAAATTCGATTGTGACCGACATGTAGTCGGCAATACATTTTAACGTCATGATAATGACGTCATAGTTCCAAGTCCCTCAAACAACTTCCTACCAAAAAAAATTAATAAAATAAAAAAATTTAAATAAAAGGCTGTATTTTTTCGACTTCTGAATCCTAACCAATTCTTAATTCTTTTCACTTTCTAACTTTATAGTCAATCAAAAAAATACTTTCATACTTTGTGGTGAACAGATTTATAATTATCAATACTAAATCTCAGATAAAAATATTCACAAATTGTAAAATATCTCACTCACCCCACACTACAATACCCATCGCAGAATTAACTTTTGGAATATATACAGATTTACATATGTAAGATATAAGGTATTAATTAAATCTTAAAAAGAATCATACCTCCGAATAATGTGTCTTTCTTCAAAGCTGAGTTTTCTTTCTCTATAAATTCCATGAGCAGAGAGATCGTCAATTAGAAAAACGCCATCGGTATTAACTAATTTTACTCACGGCCAAAACCAACAGATTAATCAAATCTCTAATCTTTTATACCTTCTTGACTTTCTTCTTTCTATCATTGTACTAAAAAATACCATGCTCAACACAGTTTTTACTAAATTTTCTTTCTTTTCTCTGGAAATCTAAAAAAACAAACCGAAACTGGATAAAATGCCGTTTGATATGTCTTATACCTTCAACATTATATATAAGTCGTAAATATGTAAAAACTATGCTTCGTGAAAAAAAATTGTCTTTTTTATGCATGTTTCTTATTATTACTTCGTCTTTAAAAATGTAAACAAACGCTTCTTTTTTCTTCAAACAACTATTTTACATTCGTTGTCAATAGCTGCTACGTTCGATTGTAATTCGAAGTCTCCGCCTGATATGCTATATCATGTCTTCCCTAACGTATTTTATATCATAAAACAATTATAAGCACTAAGCCGGAGTGCCTTATACTAATACGGAACAAACATAAACAAATATCCATTGACGAACTTCCCGAGAAAATTTCCCTAACGTTCTTTCTTTCAAAGTTAGGTAAGAAAAAAGCAAGATTGCGTATTAGTATAAGAAGATTCCTATAGCATCGCTCCAACTTCCCCGAAAGCCAGTGTGCAGTCAGTCAATAACTCCAAATGGTCTGATACGCTGCTCTATAAGTGTATTGAAGTGAAGTATCGAAATGCGCCATGACTGAGACTCGAACATGGGACACTATCCACAAACCTCGATATTCTGGCCGTTCCTTGTAAATTATTCCGGTCTATTCAAAGAGTTTATGAAAGATTTCAAAAATTTTCATTAACAGTTGCATCTCTTATATGTTATCTACCCGCACCAAATAACTGGCATTGAAAGGTGATTTAATTGTTTTATAAATTGTCTCTACTTAAGTTCTATATGCGGTAGATGGGCATCTGCTCAAAAAAAAACGAAAATAAAACAAAACAAAACAAACCAACTCTTGTATTTCTGATCTGTGTGCAGATCGTTGTGGCAATCTTTAGCTGCTAGCATTCTGTATTTATAGAATTTCATTGTACTATTTCAATACCAATAGACCTTTGTTAGGTCACATTTTTTCTTTACATATAACCGGTCTCCGGCAGATCGTATTATGTGTAAAGGCCGCATCCTCTTGTACAATATATTCCCCTCAATATATTGCATATTGCAAGGAATATTTTGTAGAATATTGTATGTGAACAATTTTGTACAATTTTGTACAATTCTATTGTATATCGTTTCTACATCTGCTGTATACTCGGTAAATTTCCACACATTAATAATTCTGTTGTATAAAATTGTATAGGATATCTCAAAACAATGCCTACAATATTTTTTAAATGAAACAGATTTGATTTTAAAGATACTTGTTCAAAATTGTACTACTATATCGTACAATATATTAATACTATAATATAATATATATCATTTTATCCAGTGGGCAAAATTTTCAAAAAGTCTATGAGGAGGAGTGTTTTCTATAGGAATGACAAGCAATATCGGCGGCTGTTTTAGTAAGAAACTTTCCTCCACAGAGACCTTTTGAAGATTTTGCCCACTGGAAAGTGCCTTTCACGTTTGTACAATATATTGTACAATTATTTACAATGTATTGCACACAATTATTGTAGAAGTGGAAGGAGGCCTTAATATTTGTTAATTTTCACTATACTTGATCTGCGGCAAATCGTGATGTTTTTTAAAAAACATTAGGCAGGTTTTGTATATATGAAGTATGGAGGTGGACCGTCATGAAAATCTGATTTTGCAACGATATGAGGAAGATTATACTCTCTTGAACGCACGTCTCTTCGATCTGCGGAAGATCTCGAAATCCCCTAAAAATTCCCTAAATTCCCTAAATTCTTCTTCCTTTATATTTTTATTTTATTTTCCACTGCAACAAGACGATCTAACAAACAATGTAAATCATGAAGATCTAAAGAAATTGAAAAATTCCATCCCCAGACTTCTCCGTAGGTCTAGAGTAAAAAATACAATGAAGAAACACGACTATTTTAAGACGTTTGAGCAATGGTGTAGTGAATACGATTTGGTTTCATACCCAGCGAAAACAGAAAAAGTATCCTTATATACATAGCTCACCTGATAAAAGAAAAGAAAAACTTTTCATCAATTGAAAGTAGTGTTTATGCAATAAAATCGCGTCATGAAATATCACCGAAAGAAATCAATATATACAATATCCAACCTCATCAAGAATTGTTGAGAATCTGAATGAAGCTGCAAAAAGATTATCATCACGTATTGTACAAAATAAAAAGGCGATTAAAACTCATCATTTAGCAGCAATCTATAGAAACATCAGCGGACTAAGAGCATCACTACGCATCTACGTGATTTCACGATGATGATAATTGCGTTTGGAGGCTTTCTAAGATTCGAAGAGACTTCATCCATTAAGTACTCTTACCTGACATTCAGCAACACTTATCTAACAATATTCATCGGTAAAAGCAAATGTGATCATATCGATCCGGACGAAAGGTATTTATAACAAATTCGTCTGCCCGATAAGTAAACTCAGATCATAGCTTTTAGGATGCGAATTCACTCCATCATCAGAGGACTTTATATTCAGACCGAACTCATTTTTAAGGAGCTCAAATACTTATCAATTTCGAAAAGGCAATAACCCGTTATCATAGTTAAAGATAGTTAAAGTTAAAAAGTACCGACAATAGAGCTTCACAATAGATGTTTCCCTATTGACTAGATAAAAAAATTAAAAACAAGTTGTTAAACTTCCAGACCAGGAAATTTTCTAATGACTATTAAAAGTAGCTTTCCACTTCTCGAAAATTTTCTGCAGAATAGAAAAAGAGAATTTTCTGCTTTCAATCTCCACTGTTACTTAACACAGAACTTGAAACACGTGAAAACCAATAGCCAGGAGACCCATTAAATCCACCAAATTATGTAAAACTTGTTAATCAAAATTAGACAATGCTGTTAGCCAAAATCTGACTACCAGGTTCTACCCAGCTACTCGCCTGTGCCTTGTTTGAGTAAGCTTGTTTGGGTGTTACGGCTAAAAAACCCATTAAGAAAATTTTTATCATGAGAAATATATAGTTTGCTCAATGATAAACGTTTCTATTACAGTCAAAAAACAGACAGCAAAGGAAAAGTTGAACTCGATTCAACTTTCTACGAAACGAAACATGCTACTATTTCTTTAATTTATCATTGCTCAAGTTTGCCCAAAATCGTATATTGTAAACACCTGTCTACTACTTCTGATTAAATTTGAACATGTTTGATTTGAAACCCTATTGTAGCTAAAGATTAAAAATACGTTTTTAATTTTTAATCTATTTAAAGTCGGTATAATATTCATAGTTTTAAATAAAACTAATTATAAAAAACTAATCAAAACCGACAAGTTGTGAGCTTGGTATGAGCTTGGCTACCATCGGGAATAATCATTTTCTGTTGAATTTAAAACGTTTTTTAGTTTTAGGCCACCTTCAACTTGTACAATATATTCCCCTCAATATATTGCATATTGCAAGTTATATTTTGTACAATATTGTAGATTAGATATGAAAAATTTTGTACAATTTTGTATAATTCTATTGTATATCGTTTTCACGTCTGCGGTATACTCAGTAAATTTCCACGCCTTAATAATTCTGTTGTATAAAATTGAATAGGATATCTCAAAACAATGCCTACAATATTTTTTAAATCAAACAGATTTGATTTAAAGATACTTGTTCAAAATTGTACCACAACAACATCATACAATATATGAGTGCCCTTTACATTTATACAATTATTATATTGTAATAGTGGAAAGAGGCTTTATGTGATTTTAAGTTTATAAACACATCTCATTATCATATCATGAAGTTATCATAAACGCAGACTTTAGTCTTTTTTGTAGTCAGCTTCCCCACGATTCCCCACAATTCCACATAGTGGAAATTGGCTTTGCCTACTTTTTAGTCAACCACAGAGCATGTAAAAACTCCGCGTGGACTAATGGAAAGCAGCCGTTATGGTGGCTTTCCACTTCTCTGAAATTTTCCGCGAACAGGAACGGAACGAACAAGAAAAGTAACTTATTGTAAGATATTGTAGAAAAATAGCAGGTGTATATTAGATAGATTGTAGGGAAATAGTAGCGGTGTATCAGGCGGCCTTAAGAATTCTTTTCAAGATTTAAAGTGAAAGAAACTGAAAAAGATGCTAAACAGTTTGAAAAAAAAATATAATTAAATGGAGCCTTAGAAATGGAACAATCCGAAAATATCCCGCTGTTTTAATGTCGGATGACCACAAATATTTCTTCTTTTATTTTGTCTTCGTTCCAGCTGTTTTTATTTTATTTTTCACAAAAATAAAGAGCAACCAAATGGACATCCATGATATCCATACACTCAACAAGTTTTTATTTTCACGAAAAAAAATCTTAAAACTCACTTATTTTGCGCATGTAACAAGTGTGAACGGCTGGCACACACGTATGCGTCAACAATTTTAAAAGAAGTTTATTCGCCATGTATGAATATACAAAGAAGAACATTCTAGTTGTTGTATTATTTGTTTTTTAATAAAAACGTATATTAATCTTACACAACGTTAAAAAATGAAAATGAAAATACGCTGATAAAATCAAATCAGCATATACATGTAGTTTATCTAACAAATCGTTGGACTAAAGAAGATTGGGTCAAAAACATGAGAATGTCAAAAATAGCCTTTACTTATTTATGTAATGAACTTAGACCGTACATCTTAAAAAAGGACACGAGATTTCGTAAGTGCATACCAGTTGAGATAAAAGTTTCTATGATGCTATACTTTTTGGGTGGAGCATGTGATTACCGTACAATTGCTAATTTGACCAACAGTATGCACAATCGTTTCTAATGTTTGTGAAACAATTGTCTCAAATTTTAAAAAAAAGGTATATATATTTACCCGAAAGAGATGAAACAAAGAACATTATGCAGAATTTTGAAAAAATATCCGGTTTTCCACAGGTGGTGGCAGCAATAGATGGCTGCCACATTCGTATCAAAGCACCTAACAAAAACCCCGAAGATTATATTAACAGAAAAGAATATCATTCAATTGTACTCCAAGGATAAGTGCATAACAAATATTTATTCAGAGATATCTTTGTTGGATGGACAGGCAAATCACATGGTGCAAGGACTTTTAAGAACTCTTTTTTGTTCAAAGAATGCCAAAAAAGAAGTTTCCTCCCAATTAACCTGTCCAAGCAAATCAGTGATGTGCAAGTAGGCCCACTTATCCTTGGTGATTCAGCATATCCATTACATAATTGGCTAATGAAACCTTACTGTGATTGTGGAAATTTGAGTCCCGATGAAGTAAAGTATAATTTTTCTCTCAGCAAAATCTGGGTGATAGTAGAAAATGCATTTGGTCGTTTGAAAGGTCGATTTCAGTGTATTGCAAAAAGAATAGACACTACAATAGAACGCACCGTTAATATTGTGGCAACTTGTTGCATACTGCATATTTTTGGATTCTTTCAAAGGAAAAGTTTCTACATGAGTGGCTAGAACAGTCTCCAGCTGATTCAGTTAACAACAGAAATGGCAGATATGTGGTGGAGGCTGAAATTGAAGCTGAAATGATACGAACTGAGATAAAAGATCATATTGCAAACTGAAAGAAACATTTTAAGTAAATCCAACACAACAATAAATATTGATGAACAACTATAGCCAAAATGTGGACATGAAAATGATATGAAAATGATATGAATGTAAGTCTTTCATCATTCTTAAAAGTGAAGCAGAAAAGACAGTTATATCTTCGTAATTCCTGTATTCATATGATTAAAAAAGTAACAAAGTATTAAAAGAACTTTGCAACAATTGTCTCTAATATGAACATCTCCACATAAACAAAATATTTATCTATTTATTAACTATTTGATGTTTCTTTCCTATTCTCAAGTGATAAGAAAATACTCCAGTTCGACACTCAGTTCGACTCCATTTTGTAACCGTTTTACATCTATATCATTCCGGAGAAGTACATTTGGTAATTTTGTTAGCATCAACGCAGAATATTGCTCAAGTTCAAACTCCTCTCTAATTTTGTTTTTGAGGTTTTCAAATGTTAAAGCTGAATTCTCAAGTTCAATTTCAATAAAAAAACGATCACCTGATTGGCGAACCTTTACAATGATACCATTATTGGTATTTATGATTAGCATAACAACATTAAATATATAAATATAAACTTTCAGATACTAAAACCCTTTAGAAAATACTCTGAACATAACAATCATTTTCTGGGAAAATAAATGAACATCTTCCCCTCCAGTCACATTCAACACGATCTCTTATTTTCAATATCCATAAACAGGAAGATAAGAAAATAAACCTTGTACACGACTTCAATCTTTCTTGGATGTTGTCTTCCGACCATTTACTGATCAGCTTTCTCGTTTCCTCGTCGTACCAGTGCCTTGATCTTTTTCTGTTTGTTGATTTTGATACTTGAGATTCCGCCATTTTGAAGCCCGTTTCGTTTTAAATAACCATAAAACAACATCACTATGTTGTTTTATTAAAACTACTTTTAAATTTAATATTAATATATTAATAGATATTAATATTAATATTAAATTTAAAATTAAATTTAAATAACACCAGTTTTATTGATAATGTGAACAATTTAAAATTAAATCAGGTTTTATGAAAGCCATTAAAACATGTTTTAAGGTAGATGTGAACGGAGTATTACTCGCACTGTTTTAAATCTCGTTTACACTATGACATTTTTATTCAAGAGGAACGTATTGTTTCGAATGATAAAATTTAGAATTTCAGAAACCGCTAAAGAGAAAAAAGATATTTTCGTTCCATATTATGAGCATGTTCTAATTGTGCCCTTCTAGCGTCTTAAAATGACAGGATTTGAATTCGGATGGACCTTCCGTTGCGATTTTTATAGTGCTACTCTGGGCCAGTCATCAAATCCATGACGCAACACTTCTAAAATTGGGTACTACGTTTTTATTTATTTATTTATTCTTAGTTTAGAGTTGACAGACAATAAAATCTATGATAATACTAAAATCTGTATAAAGGCCGCAATACACAAAAGAATATTCGACAAGAATATTACATTTTTATAATTTTCTTGTATTCTTCTTCTGTGTATACTGAACAAAAATTTGTCAAAATTATAAACAAATCTCAATAGATTTGTGTATTCAGTTTAACTAAAATATTTAAAAAATGCAGCCTGAAGCTGCGAACTCAGCTACAATACCGGCAACCGGCAAAATACGCAATTATTGTTAAGCTAATTTAATTATTATAGTATATTTTTGTAGATTCAAATACATGTCCATATGGAGTCGTAAAAATTGTTTCCTTTAATAAACACTTGAAAGCAGGGCCAAAGAAACATAGGTATATAAAGAGAATCTGTAAATGCAACAATTTTTCTTCATAAAACAAGTAATAACAGGAATTTTGGCTATAAAAAGTAAATTTTACAAAATATTGCTTTAGATACGCAAGTTATTATTTCAGCAGAAACAACAGAAGAATTCTCTTTTTCTTCTATTTCATTTGTTGTTGTTTTTTCAAAGTGGAACAAATATTGGTTGGTCCTGCAAATTATTGTTATTCCAATGATTACAACTTTTCCGACATCCGATTTGGAATAAAGCAAGTGCAGTAAAAGCATTATCTTGAGGGCATTAATTATTGGAGAACTAATTTTTGCGATTTTGCCCAAGTGCGTCAAATTCAATCAATCGTGAAAATAAATTCCATAAATCTTTCTTCGATTTTTATCAGTCGGAAAAAATAATTGCACAAAATTTTCAGCAATTTAGGGATATTCTCTGTTAACAAAACATAACTTTATTTTTGATAAACTTTATAGCGTTAAAATATTATGCGTATTTTCTTCATATCCTTTAGAAAAAAAATTATATGTTTCAAATCTCAAACAAAATTCCACAATCTTCACCCGCCATTTGCAAAAATTCCGAAAAAAAACATAACTTTTCTGGAATCACAAAAATTAGGTATTATGCAAAATGTAATGTCTTAAAAACTATATGCTCTGTCAGTTAAAGTTTTGAAAGGGTGAATTTATAATCAACAAAATTTTGGACAGCTGGGAAGATATGCTACAAGATTAAGCTTTGGAAATAAATGAACTTTTTGTTACAATTGTTTTGATTTAAAAAAAAATTAAAAAGCATTTTATAAAACTCTCCATGTAGAGTAAATAAATATCAACGATAAAGACAGCGAAACCTTAACTATAGAGATTTTGAATAAGAACACCGGCAACTTTCTCATCTCTACAATGTATAGGCCACCTAATAGTAACTTTAAACCGAAAAAGATTGTACCTAACCGGAGATCAAAACCTTAATTTACTTAACTATGACGCAGATAACCATGTAAAGGAATTTCTAAACACTCTTTTGCAACATAATATCATTCCAACAACAGATAAAGCAACACGAATTACTATACACCATCTGCCATTGATTATATCATAACTAACCATTTTGGTAATAACACACTAAAAAGTGGCATTATCCATACTGACATATCTGAACACTTTCCGATCTAGAAAATCCTGAGAAAAAAAACCAGAAAAAGGCAAACCTATTCTCAGGAGGAATAGTAATGGTGAATCAATTTTCAACTTTCGCAATATTCTTATCGAATTAAACTGGGAAGTTCTAGATGAAGTTAATGACGCAACTTGGCATATGATCTATTCATAAAAATGTTTTTGAAAAAACACAGGTAGCATTCCCAAAAAGAAAAATGCAAGAACCCCGGATGACCAAAGGATTGTTAAAATCCTCAAAGAAAAAACAAAGACTTCACGAGAATTTTCTTCAGAACAAATAACAAAAAAAATGAAATAAAATACAAGAGATATAAGAATCTCTTCGAAAAACTTAAACACAAAGGAAATAAAATATTATTCAGTACAATTTGAGAATGCTAGAGGAGACTCAAAGAAAACCTGGAAGGTGATTAAAAATATAATTGGGAAAGGCCACTCGAAATCTAACGACATACCATCTCTTATTATTGATAAAAACAGAAATAAAATTACAAAAAGAAATGAAATTCCTGAACAGTTTAATATTTTTTTTTACAAATGTGGGAAGAAATTTATCATCAAAAATACCTCGTAATTAAAGTCAACCGTAGACAATTTTTAAGCAAATCTGATTGTAGCTTCTGTTCTTCTTGACTTACTAAAGGCATGTTAATTTTCTTTTCTTTTTATAGAATCTTCCTATAATATTAATCGCGATAGTTCATACCACTTTATTTTAGTAAGTCGTTTTGCGTGTGAGGTTGCCGATTTTTTACGGTCTGGGGAAGTTTGAAACAGCACAAGTAAGTTTCTTTTTCAGTATTATCTCCTATAAACTCTATCTTACGGGTTTTCATGTGATGGAGTGTTGAGCTTCAAAGAAGACTATAAAAGGTCTCCACGGAGGAGGATGCAATGCATGGTTTTTCTTTTGAAATTTCTATCATTCCTTTAAAATGGTCAAGAGAGAAGAAGCGTTTTTAAAATATAAACAAATTAGTGTTCGTTTTCGTAATTTTGTAAATTTATTCGCGAAATGAACGAAGAAATTAAACGAAGTAACAGTATTATAATTAAACGAATTAACGAGTGGGAAAAAAAATGTAAAGTATGGTTTATAGTAGAAACGTTCACTGGAAGAAAGTGAATTAGCAAATGGTTATTAATTTATTTCTTTTTGATGAAAACACGAACATACATATGTCGTTGTTTTTGGTAGTAACGTGTGCTGGAAAGCGAAGAAATTGTTAATTGAATTGGAAGATTGTTAACGAAGTGGCATAATGTTTTTAAAAATATTTGTGCCGTTGCGATTGGTTTCATTAGGGACCTTACGCATCTGCGACGGCAACGAGGACGGCGACGTGAAAGTGATCCATGAATATTCGGAAAACAATGAATCACAAAGCAACGAATGTTTAAAGATGTGGTCTGTTATAACTAAAAGTTTGATTAATGGACTAAGAAAGAAAGAAATGCGATCGGAACAGGATAAAAGCAATACAAGATACTACTATTCATGCGTCTTTGTTTTCAGTACAACTTCAAAACATAATTTTTCACGTTGTGTGTGGAACGTGAAAATGTGCTAATGATGTAATTAACTGACAAAATTTTCCCTATGGTATAGTATGAAATAGACCTTCTTTCTAAACGAAATCCACAAGGAAAACGAATCCTTTGTTTCATTCACGTCGCCGTCCTCGCTGTCGTCGTATTTGCGTAAGCTCCTTATTTCAACCGCGTGGGAAACATTATCGACATGTTGTGGAAGAGCTTCATTATTATTTCGGAGTTTTTTTTGCGTGTGAAGCAGTACAGAGTGTTGTGTTACGCTGAGATATTATTGCTGCTGTGTTATTGTTGTTGTTATTTTTCAAACGAATTTTTGTTGCCGTTTTCAAGAAAAGCTCTTCCCCATATGATGAATGAATATCCAACCAACACGTCTAGAGCAACAGCTAGAGGTCAGTCAAAATTTGTGGAGGAGAGTTTAGTCATTTAAAGTAGAAAAGGAAAACGTGCAAATAACCTAATCGACACTTAAGACTGAAAAGAAATATCATAATGTTGGACTCCTCCACATTTTTATGTAAACATACATACTTTTATCCACTCTTTAATTCCACAAGTATTTTTAAAGTATCACTCCCATTTTACTGAAACATTCAATATCTCATGACAAATAATTTACAAACTACAAATTTTTATTTTGAATTGGGTTATAAAAGTTTTCACTTTTCGTATCTATTCGAAATTGATTCGAATTCTGAAAGAAGAATATACTCATGGGACAGTATTGTATCTATCAATTCTCATGTATATCACGCACACATTCGATTACAAGTGTCCTGTGATCTATATGCTACTATTTTAAATACCAATACATTATTTCATAATGATAGGAGAAAAAAATAGTTCGCTTTATCTAGAAGCGAATTCGCTTCAAGAATCGTAAAGAATTTATTTTGATTTTATTTTCACTCATTCAAATGTTTTGACCCCAATTCATTACGCATGAAGAAAGTATTGGTAAACAACTTTAAATCCTAACCGCCCTCTCAGTCAAGAAGGTATGATAAAGTTAGATTAGTAAAAGTTGTTAAAAGTAACTGCTTTATCAGTATGTAAAAGACGTAGAACTATTAAGAAGAGGTATCATATTTTTGCTTTTGTTTTATTTAGGTTCGTCTCTATGATACAGGTTACAGAAGTAAAGAAAAATAAACTTAGTGGGGGGTTTTAATTCAAAAGTTCTTTCTCTATATAATGCCCGGGTGGACTGCAACGTACTAGGAAATGAATCGGTAAAAATGTTTAACCCGGGCATTTTTTTTTAAAATTTTATTTATTCTTTCTTTTGTGTTGGATGGTACATAGTTTTCACTAATTTAGACGAACAGTAACAATTAAAAAGTACAATTTATTAAAATATAAAGCTTAAAATTAAAATCAAACACCATGGTTGCATCTACTATAAATCTCAAATTTAGGACGGTAAGGCAGACTTGAACTCTCCAGCTCTTTTGTGTGACCAGGTAATGCATTCTAGGCCTTTGATGCGCGAAAATCAAAAGTGTTTGTTATACTCGCTTTATTTGCATGAGTGGAGATGAGTGTCTGGCCTTGTCTAAGTTTGTATGGGATATTTTTCTTATGAAAGGTATCCCACATAATTTCAGTATTCAAATGGTTGACATTTTTGTATACTTCAATTATCATCAGTCTAAGGTTTTTTTTGAGGATCGAGATTGAATTAGTTCTTTCGAGAAGTTCAGAAAGGTCTCCAGAGAAAAAAGCAGCTAAACTATTGTAGTAGCAGAAATACCGGCTACCATTTTTAATCATTGGTTACACTTTTCTAAGAAGTTTCTAAAAATATATTATCACGACCATTTCGAAGATAAGTGTGACCAAGTAAAATGCTAAAGTATTAAATAGTGCGACATCACTGTATCTTATAAAGTCACGCTGCACTCATGTCGCATTTTTGTCGAACTTAATTAATTAAGTAAGACGCGACGCAAAAGCGGCTGTATAAAGTAGGCCTTATATGTCGTAACAATCCCAGATAACATCATCGCCCACGATTATCTTTTTTACGATTATATGAGAACTGGACTGAAATGTTGTTTTTATGGAAACCTTTGTTTTTTTATATATTTTTTAAGAAAATTAGAATTCCTTATAAAATTATGCCATTCAGGTATTCTCACTTGCTAAAGTAGCGTTGTGAAAACCTGTCCGATATATAATGTGTCACTCACTTGGAAATAAAAATCATCCTGCAAAACTCGCTTTTAAATGGAAAACGCCTATCAGATATATTTTAATAACGTGGAGTTTATCCTGTATAATGGGAACATAACCTTAAGCTAAACGCTAAACTAAATTTAACCTCGCTGTAAAAATATATTTAACTGCAGACAAATTTAAAGAGAGTCCACTAATTTTCGTGAGCCTCGTACAATTGTGAGTCATCTTTGTACAATTTTAGGCTGATCTGGGGCCATCATGGGTCTATATTTTTTCCTCATGTGGGTAATTAAAATATTCTTGTGGTCAATCAAATTTGCTTGTTCATCCATATTGTATTCTTGTCAGTCTCTTTTCCTTTTCTTGTGTGTTTAATTTATTAAAATGGTGTTAAGGCGATACGATACAATAAACCCCGAAAGTTTGATCTATAACTATAAATAAAAGTTTAAAAAAGACGATAAGCGATGTGGTTTTCTCACCATTTTTCTTCCCTTCATACCTTCCAAACAACTGTCCCAAACCAAACCAATATTATTTAAAAATACATTTGAGTATACCATCTGTTTTCATAATATGTGATAACTTTTCATTATCATGCATTGAAAACTCAAATAATGTGTTGAAATTCAGACTTGGAATTTGAAGCAGATGTTTTGATGGTTAAGAACACAACCCAAGGTAAATCAGCTTATTATACAATTGTCTGTCTATTTTAGGAAGGTTTCTTTATAAAAAATGCTCCTTCTTTCAAAATCTATTCCTACCTATAATCTAAACAGATAAGTGAACATTTTTAATTACTTCATGAAAGTTTTGACTATGGAATTTTCTGTAACCGAATGAGGAGCAAGAAAGTTACTTCGTAACAGTTATATTTATGTAAAACAAAAAGATATAGCGGATGGTCTGACATCATAGGAATGTGTTGAAAGCAGAACATGGAACTGCAAGGCAAAAATTAAATAAAATTAAATTGCTGCTGAAGTTAACGCACACGCACAAGCGCCATCGCAGTCAAAGTGCGAAGTAACTAAAATCAAAGTCAATATAAAGCTGAAGGCGGAGACAACACAAAATACAGCTCAGCAAATTTTAGGTGAAGAGCTACTTGTGTTTTTAGAAATGTGAATTTGCATTTGCATTTGCATTTGGCAGCACCGTTAAATTTTTTCAAACAATTCCTGGTTGTTGACGGTTACATTCAAAATCAATGACACGCGATCTTGCAGTCAGTCAGAAATACACTTAGGTTGAAATCGCCCCAAAATTGTTTAGCAATTGTTAAATCCTTTTGGAAGGAAATATTATCTGTTATTAACTGGGAATTACTTTGAATATTTTAGGGGGGAATTTTCCTACCAAAGTGGGGGAGGAGGGAGGGGGTAATGCTCCAGGGTGATAAAAAATTAACCCAAATATTTTACTTACGAACAACAAACAACATTTTCCCAAAAGAGTATTCCAATAAACAATAGCAATTCTTTAAACAACTTTTCTAGTTGCTTTTACTTTTTATTAGCTGCATATTATCAGTTTTTAGGTTTTCATTTATAAGAAAATCTTTCTTTTTATTGGCTAGTGAGAAGTTTTACAGCGTTATCAATATGTATTCATTAAAAATATGTTAAATACGAACGAGAGGTTGTAAAACTGTGAAATTAGCACAAAACAATTCAAACAGGGGCTGCGTTTGAAGGCTTCGTCAGAGTTGCGTGTTCTTATTAAAAAAAATTATTCTAAAGAAATCATTTTCAGAATGTTCGAAAACATTGTAGCTAACGTATGTTACATGACGTAAGAGTCTATTAAATTTTTTAACAGCAGCGAAAAAGAAATTTCTAAACTTTCTGTTAACGAAGAGCTTCTCAAACAACTTGAAACAAAATTATGCTTACACTTACATTTATATTATGCTTCAGGTTTTGCTTTTGTTATCATAAAAAGCGAAAGTTGATTTTTTTCTGGTCATGAAGGGTTTATAAAATGCTGGAATTTAGCAGGAGATTTGCAATTTACTCTATCTGATGCTGGTGATTGTGTATACAGTTCGTTTGCATTCGTTTGTGGATCATAAACATCAACAAAAAGTTAGTAGCCGTTATGAAAATTGGTTATGAAAATTGGTTATGAAAATTGGTTATGAAAATTGGTTATGAAGGTTATGCTGCAACAGCCCCGAATGTAAAATGTTGATGCAATTAATTACTGTCCAAGTTTGCAAGTTAAATGCAAGTTTTATTACGGTAGCAGCGAAAGCTAATACCGTGTGTTAAAACACCCTTGGATTATTATTACTACTACTACTACTACTACGGCCGAAATGGCAGTTTAGCCTACGCTTTAGACTCTGCGAAATTCCCTTTATGAAACTATATAAATTGTAATGAATGAACGCAGGCTAGGAATTTTTAAAAGTTTATCAAAACATTCAATAAGTATTTTTTTTGGTATTTTACCAGTTATTCACGGAAAAATGGATCTTAATCCCATCAAATACAAAATAGAGGATTTCAGTTACTTACCATTCGAAGTTGAAAATGAGTATTATTTTGTTGTAAGTAATGCCTCGTGCTTCATCAGAAGCGGTTCTTAGTTTTAAGACTATGAAACATACTTATAACTATTCATGTTTGTTATTTGAACGATTTTGGTTTACTTTGTTTAAAACGCAGTATTTCGGATGGATTTTTCGTTTTATTTTTTTCGAAGAAGAAACATATGGTTACAACCCACGCATATATATTTCTATGGTTACAACCCACGCATATATATTTCTATGGTTACAACCCACGCATATATATTTCTTTTGTTCTAAGCAGTTATTAAACCTTATTTACACTAACGAAGCTTTTTTAAACATAAAATGGCGTCAGTGTAACTTAGGCTCAAAGTTTAAAACTCGGATGAATGAGCTTGTATCTATTTTGTTCGCATTATTGTGACCGTATTTCTATGTTGTGACTTAGTTTTGAAATGCTGCTATCGTTTTCACCATATGGTTCTTGTTAATCTTAAAATTTGACGCTCAATTATCTGAAAATAATCACAACAAACTCGCTTGCTTTGATAATACAATTCACTAATTAAATACAATCGAAATTCATTAAAGAGATTTGGAACACACTTTTTTTCTTTCAATTAATCAATCAATCAATCAATAGTAGTAACAATAACAGAGAATACAATTTAGAAAAAATTGTACCAGTAAAGTTTTCAAAACATTTACGAAGAGCTTTAGCCGAGAGATAATACAAATGTACACTTAAGAAATAAGTAGGTCGTTAAAATAACAACAACAACAACAACAACAAAATTCAAATGTTCTTTCTACCCAGCAAGCACACGATGTCGTTTGGATGTTATATCCCAGTAGGCAAAATCTTCAAAAAGTCTCTGCGGAGGAGTGTTTTTTTAATTGAAACAACAGGAGATAGTGCTTGCCATTCTTTCAGAAAACACTCCTCCTCCTCCTCTTCCTCCTGTTGGGTATAAGCACGAAATGCTAAAAGTCAGGGAGGTTGAGTTTAGTCTGGAAATTAAAGTGATTTCTCAGTGAGACCAGTATAATCGCCATTTTATTTTTACATTTGACTTGCCAACAACAGAATTGTGAATCTTAGTCATGCATCAATCAAACTACACTCACCTGATGGTATATCCGAGGAGCACTTCGTGAAAAAAAACTTTCCACAGTTTTTCCGAACTAGTTTTTACGTCTTTTGAAGTGTGTGTGTGTGTGCTTTTTTAAGACAAAGTAAACACAAGCAACGTGTAAACAATATATCACGTTAACTAAGCTGCCTTTCTTCATACTAATTGATTTGTTGCCTTAGAAACTAATCATCGTTGATTCATGTTTCTTGCAAATACATTTCACAACTGAAAACATTTCCTAATTAAATTACCAGATTTACTTAGAATGGATATCGAAAAAGCCGTAGACCTCGTTGACATTTTTTTTATTGCAGTGCGTAATGATAATAATATCTCCATAATAAATTTCTTATAGTTTGTGATTTCAAAAGTCGACACCAGTAATTCACACTTACTCGTGTAAGGCATTCGGCTTTAAAATAAAGACCGTAAAGTTTATATTATAAACTATTTCTGTAATATTGATTTTGATTTGTTTTTAAATAGGCGGAAGTTTGCATCCTGCACTTACTTTCGGGCTTTGAGGATGGTATTAATAGATGAATCCTTGCGTTTACGTAACTTATTGTTATTATTCCTTATTCCTTATTTCTTATTCTTATTCCTTATTCCTTATCCTTATTGTTTTCGAATATCTTCTTAAGATTTTCAATGTCAGTTTAAAGTTACTGTAAGGAAAAAAAAGTATTTTTTATATGGTTCCATTGAAAATTTTATGGAATTTCATATGGTACCTGTACCAACATTATTCAAGTTTAAAATTTGAAAAAATGGGGACAGATACCTTATCCGCCATCTTAATCATACAGATGTTTGATACCCAGTTTGTCTTGATCTACCAAAAACGTTACTGTATCTATATGGTCTTCTTGACCCAGTTTGCTCCTTTTGTGAAAAGCATGCCAGTTCGACCGCATAAAATTCAAGTTAATATCTCGGTACCAGCTTTACTATTTACAACAGATCAACTGGTGCAAATCGCCTATTTCGCTCGTCTGAGATTTCTCTGGTGTACTTCCTGGTGTATCTCAACTGGTGGAAAATTCTAATTTGCCGGCAGAGACGATGCATTAATGGCCTAATTCAGGTGAGTCATAACTTTGTGATCTATCGGTTAGAGAAGCAGTAGGTCAGGATAAAAGAATATGAATTCACACAAATAAAAGAAAGGCTGTTGAAAGTGAGCTCCAGTTACCAATTTCTGTAAAGAACTACCAGCTAGGAGAATAGAAAGAGAAGGAGACGAAACTCGAATTGAAAGGCTTTTCAATTTTCTATTGAATTCAAATTGAAAGAACTGGACGCTCGTTACGCTCGTGCCAGTTTTTTTCTGCGCAGTTCTATTTTCGCCTATTACCTTCACGAGGATTTTATCTTTATTTATTCCACATTATCCAGTAAAATTTGAGAATAAACTGATTGAAAATGATCTGGATAGGGTGTTTACTACTACTACTACTACTACTACTACTACTACTACTACTACTACTACTACTACTACTACTACTACTACTACTACTACTACTACTACTACTACTACTAGTACTACTACTACTACTACTACTACTACTACTACTACTACTACTAGTACTACTACTACTACTACTACTACTACTACTACTACTACTACTACTACTACTACTACTACTACTACTACTATAGCGCTCTCAGACTTATTGATTCACTTATACAATTTCAGAGTTAGACATAAATAACATTGTAAAAAGGTTAATTAAATGGGTCATCGTGTTAAATTTCTTGGTTACTTTTATGTCAAAGTTGTGGGGAAATATAGTTGTTCATGACAAAGATTACATGAATCTCAAACCATGTTTATACTGTTGCTATAAGATCCAAACAATTTATCGACTCGACAATGTTGATAGGGGATAATGATGGTAGTATATATATCAGCAGAATATGTGCATATTTATTGAAAGCATTTATTTCGAAAAATCAGTAACAGATGTAGGACTTGTGGGATATGCATAATAGATCTCATTTTTTGTGTACCAAAACGTTGATGCATTTACGATATCAAAATATTCACTTGATAACGATTAGTATAAATTGAAAGATTTAAATTATTTGGGATCAGTTTACTTTGTTCATGTACCACAATTTTTTTCACAGATAATTTAAATTGATGCTTGTGAATATATGAATGTTGTTGTTTTGTTTTCCAAACCGAATTTCTGATCTTTCATGAATAAAATAAAAAAGGAAACTTTAATAGAAAATGAAACTGGAAAAAATAAACAAACAGGGGAATTATACTTTTTTCTTATGAGCACGTCAAAAATTTTGAGCCATGGTTATGCTAAAGCTTTTTTTAGAAATGGCATAGTGACAATGCATAAGATCCTCTCATGATTCTCCCAGAATTTCGTACATCTCCACAGTTTTTCCTTGTATATGTTTTTACATTTTCAAGGAAATGTCAACTAATTATATAAATATTTATATTTATATTTATATGGAATCAAGGTTTTGGTAGTGCCTGATTTCAAAAGAAGGGCCAAAGAATAGCTTGGATGTAGAACTTCATTTGTGGTAAAACCTACTGGTGACTGACTCTCCTTAACAGGCCTTTTAAGTATTTGGTATGGTCATTTTTCATGTTCCAAATTTTTTCATCATCCAAACAATATCTTCTAGATCATGCTTCTTGCTCCTTAAAACGTTTCGCCACAAATCGCTTACAATTATCAATGCCACGATATCTTAAATAGGGGAACCCCGAAACCCTCTTTGGATTTTGAATTTCCTTTTACCTAAAAGAAAAAAATTCTATGGTTATATGCCACTTCTAGAACTTCACTGTCAACTGACTTAATGACATAGGTTAACAAATGTCTTAAAATGTTCATTTAAACATACCTGTCTCCGATCAATATTGAGGTTGTGATCAAATGCTGCCAATTCTCCACCATCTACCATATTATCTTGCTCGAAAAAAATTTGCTTCGGAAGGTATCGAATTTTTAGGGAATGAAAATCTTCTAAGTGAGTTGTGAATAGGTTTTCAGTCAATTTCTTTAAGTCTTTTACGAGTTGCTTATTTTCGAGTATAACCGAATACAGCGCTTTATGTGATGGTGAGTCTGGCTTAAGCCACTTTATTTCGTTGTCATCATTTTGAGTGTACTTTTCATGGGAACAATTTTTGTAAAACTTGTTTCCCAGGAAAGTGTGGCGATTAGTACAGTGATGAATACTTGACAGGAACCTTTCTGTTAACTTATCGTCATTTCCGTTGCAAGTAGTTATTGACCGAGTTTTTAACTTCTGTTTGTTGGAATGTGCATGGCTGTCACAGTGCAATATGTTGGCCAGCGCCTAGATAATGTCTTATATCTGCTAAACCGTTGATGCCTCTGACATTAAACTTAGTACAGATTTTAAGCAACCTATTTGCTACAAGAATAATTATAAATGATGGCATGATGACACCTCACTTTTTGTTATGACGTCATCAATCGGTCTCTTTAAGTTTTTGAAAAGCATAAATTATAGGTAAAACTATTTTTTTTGCAAAGTTTTACATTATTCTGTATCTAAAGACAACAATATAACCGAATTTTGGTCTTTGTAAGAATTGTTTTAACATTAGGAGAATTTGGTGATTTGAATTATTAGAAACTTTTGAAACCTTTTTGGGAAATATAGCTTCGGACATCTGGCTACATGTTACTTCAACTGATTGAAATAAGATAAAAAAGGGCTCTCTCTCACAAAAATATATAGCAGATAATTCAATTGAATAGAACAATCTTCAAAAACAGCTTCCCAAAGTAGTTGAAATATCTGGTCCGTAAATTACTCCAAAGTTCAACTGGTGATCACAAAAGTTCAATTCATTACAAAATGAAGTTAATTGAGTACGTTCCAATCCGGAAAACAAAAGGGTAGTTTTTTAAAAAAAATATTGACAAAACTGTCACCCCCGGAAAAAAGGGCACGGTCACCATTGTTTTTTAATTTTCAGAAACCTTTATAAAATTTAGGAAAAGTCACAAAACGTCAGCGAATTCGATTGAAGTGTTAAAAGGTTATTTAGATTCAAAAAAATGCTGCGAGCCAATTTGAAGAATTGCTTAGTTTTTTGTTTCTGTTTTGTTTTGTTCCTTTCTTTTTGTGAGTATATATTTTGTAAATTTATATATATATTTTATGTATATATTTTGTAAAAATAGAAAAGACATGTCAATACTTGCGAATTGTTTTTATTCCCAAAGTCTGAGAAAAATTAAAGATTATGTTATCTTTATGTATGATTTCAAACCTAACTCTGAGGAAAGACTTTTATTAAAAAACAAACGTTTTCAGGAAAATTATAATTTTTCTCATATTATCTCATATATATTATTTACAAATGTCCAGGAAAAACTTAGTGTGCAAAAAATTCATAATTTTAATATTATTTACATTTCTATCCTTTACAAATGATCATGAAGTAAAACATCTTGCTAAATAAAAACGCTTTTTTCCTTAGGTAACTTAAAAAACGTAAGATCTCTATTCTTGGATTTATAATTTGTGCATCCAACAGCTGCACACCAGGCCATCGTGTGAAAAGTGAATGGTTGATATGTAACGAAGAAGTTATGAAAAAACAGAATTTTTCCAGTATATCTACCAATGATTTCAATGTATAAGGCGCATTACTATAGCAAGTGTGTAAAAAAATTGTAATAAAACAGGGGTTCGGTTAAAATATCGAAGCAAGTCATTAAAAATGTTACTTTCGCTCAATTTTTCACTATATCCGGTCTACCCCTTACACTCCGTGACGTTTGAGGTATCTGCGTGAGTTATCCTGTTTTTTAATTTGTTTTTCGTATTTTTAAAAAAAGGCTGCCGAAGTAACTGCAAGCTATTCGTAAACGAATAAATATATTCTGCTTATCTGAAGTTTTAGGAACTTATACAGAAAAATCAATATCATTTAATTCTTTAATGGGTTTTTTATTTGAGCTTTTTATAACTCATATGTTTACTATGAGACGCAACCTTTAAAGTCAAAAACGTATTCAGAATATCAACTGAATATTTGTCGCCTGTTCAATTGAAAAATGAAGTAAAACTGGCTGCTAGCTGTTTCCAAATATATTTTATAATTCCGTTTTACAGCCAACCACCGGCTGCCAGCTGTTTCCTACTCTATTTTGGAAATTCTGTTTTTCAGCCAACAGATGGTGTTTTTTCAACTGAATATTTGTCGCCTGTTCAATTGAAAAATGAAGTAAAACTGGCTGCCAGCTGTTTCCTACTCTATTTTGGAAATTCTGTTTTTCAGCCAACAGATGGTGTTTTTTTGACCGAAATGGTTCGAAATGGTTCCAGTAAGGGCTTGGGTCTACTCTGAAGTTTGTTTTGATGAGGAAAAAGCGAATTCTCGGAAAGACAGTACAATATTAAAAAATAGTGAAGGCTGATTATCGACCCAGCGTTTATTTTATACCTTAGAAGATATGGAGATGTTTTATTTATGGTCTGAGGAAGTGTTTTACAGAATATTATTTTAGATGATAGGATCCCTTTAAAGGGGAGTCTAAGTCTGAGATCTTTCATGGAGGTCTGATGTTTTTCAAAGAATCCCTATGAATATTGGTCGACAGAAAACTTTAAGGTATTCATGATTTTATCTCCAGAAGGAGATACAAGCTGAGTGCGCGATTATTTTAACTTTTTCGCAAAAACTCGAGCGCAAAATTGGTAAGGAAAACAGATATTAACCCGACGAACAATGTTTTTTTACATTTTTTTATTTTAATTTTTTTATTATAATTTCCTTTATTTATAGTCGATTGTTAAAATACATATTTTATTATAATAATCGTCAATCTTATTTTTTCGGGTGGGTTTTTATGCCCGACCGACCGACTAATTTTTAATGGCCAAATGGTCGTAAATCTCTGTTGATCATGATGCAATGTGCTACTAACTTATTTGATTATATTTTTATATATTATATATTATATATAACAGAAAATAATAAAGTATATAGTGTATATATAGAACACTCTTCTTCATCATTTTTACACCAGTGAAATTGCTTCTTGATTCGCCGCTGGCTGCATTGTTTATCATTTTCAATATGTATTTTTATGATTTGCTTTCCTATGCTATTGAATGATAATATGCATTTATATTTTTTCACTACCTTCAGGAAACTACCTTAAGTGCACTTATCGCGTGTATTTATTTTCAGCAGCTACAAAATTGTATTTTGCGAGTATTTATTTACTTACACGAATAACCAGTTCAAAGTAAATAATAATAAAAGTTATATATTTAGTTATATAAAGTTATAAAAGGTATAAATTTGTGCGAGTCACCAAAATGTAAGAACTTTTGCGTCTTAAAGTGGAAAAAAAGTCTTTTACTATGGATAAGTATCAAAATGTAACCAAATAAAAGCCAATTTTAAGACGTATATCTTTTATTCACCACTTTTTCGAACACATCAAATGCATTATGCATATCATTTTTGTCACCATCATCATTTGGCCAATTATCATTAGGCAAATGTTTTATAGCGAGAACGACAAGGCGGCAGACAGGTAACAATAGTGGAGAAAAAATTGTAATCGACGAGTTCTTAAAAAAAAAGCAAAATGAACCAATTCTTTTGTCTGTATTTGTTTTTTGCGACCATTTATTTTCGCGAAACAAGGATATCAAGAATATTTTGTGTGTAATTCTGCGAATTTGACCAAAATTTGGGAAATTCGTGAAAATTTGTACACTCCGAAATAAGTACACAAAGGTAATTGTTTGTGGAACTAAAGATTACAAAACTAAAGTTTGGAAATTGCAAGAATGGTGGAATTACAGAAAGCAAAATAGTAATTTTGACTTGAAATTGGAGAATTTACAATTGTGAATCTCATAAATTTAAGTGCTTTGTTGCAAGTCTATAGTTTGCAAAAGTTCCAATTTATGGTATCAGTGAGAGTGAAACAATATGATAAGAAAGGAAATTATCATTATTATTATCAATGTTTACCCTCTTTAGTTCTGAAAGAACTGTAATCAACGAGGGCCCTGCGTAGAGCATTTTAAGCCCCCATTTGGGCTACGGAAGCCGTAAGTATGCTTCAACCACTCAACCAGACAACCAGACAACCCCCACTTAGATATCAATCTTAGCTGAGTGCTAAGCTAAGGGGATCGATTCACACCTGTTATAGTCGCTGGCATGACTCGGCCAGGATTTGAACCCTGACCTCCCGCACTGGAGGCGAGTACTATACCACAAGACCACCAATCGTTTTGAAATTTTTGAAAAATGCGTAATTAAGATTGCGAACGACCCGAAAATACATAAAATGTGGAATAAAGATTGCGAATGCCTGTCATGGTTTCAAAATGTATAACTGTATAATGTATTACTTTATTACTATATTACTATATTATTATATAATATACTAGTGTAGCGTGTAAAAACATTTTACAGTTTTTCTCCATAAATTGTTTTTACACGCAATACTGCCATGATAAATCTGTGTATATACAAAAATTGTTGTGTTTCTCCATGTTGGAATTATATCATATTTAACACAAATATTTTGGATCGATCATTTAAAGAATGCTATTATCCCTATTTTTTAGTGCTATTTGGCCTATTTAGAGATTTCTAAAGTTGTACAGTTAATCTAAAAGCTAAAATTCCAATGTTCAGAGATTTAGAAAAGAGACAATACGACGTATACTCCTACCTAACCAATGTATATTCCTACCTTACCACGGTTAAACTTCTGACATATAAGAAAATACTTTCAAAATTTTCCTATTATCTAATAAAAACAATACCTTCTGAGACGTTTTAATCTTTCAAATCTTTATTCTGCTATGAATTGTGGAAAGTCAAAACCCAAAACTCCACTTGTGCATCATGATACAAAAAACATGTAAATATGTATATAACCATGATTTACACATTCCTTCTTGTATAACATTCATCTATACTATTCAATTTTCTAATCTAAAACAAAAAGTATCAATCAAACACTATCAAAACAATATAATAATGATCTTGATACCTTCGTTTCCCTAAAGGCGAACCTTAATAATACCAAATAAACTGCTAGCTACACATTTCGGCATAGTAGTCAAAACTAACTGATACGAAAAAGCTACATTCAAACACATTAAAAAACACACATCGGTAGAAAATGATGAACTGATAATACGAACACATAACAGGTCTACATCGATTATCTCTCGGATAGAATAGTTACTGACACCGATCAATGTTATTATTCTTTATTACTAAACTTAAAGCGTTGGATAAAAAAATAAAAACAAAAACAAATACTTTTACACACATCGTCTTCATTTTTTGTTTAAAGAAATGAACGTTTAAAAAAATTGATGAACATTCGAACGCAAAAACCATTGCATTGCCTTCTCCTCCGTGCGGCTTTATGATGTCTTCCTTAAGGTACAGAAACTCCACGAAGTAATAAACCCCGTAAGATGGAGCTAGAGATTCTCCTAATGGGAGATTCTCCCTATACTAATACGGAAAAAATCAACATCCATTGACGAACTTCCCAAGATATTTTTTCTAAAGTTCTTTCTTTCAAAGTTAGGTAAGAAAAAAGCAAGATTTAGTATTAGTATAAGAAGATAATAAATGTATAATGTATTACTGAACTTTCATTAATTCCACAATCTTTTCTTCCACATTCATCACCTTAAAGGCATACCGAACTACCCAGGGTATCACACATTTTGAGTTCGAACACTCGGGGTAAGTCTCAGCGTGCTTCATGCTAATGAATTATGCGGACCAGAAAAAAATCTTTTTTTATTATAAATTTATAATAATTTTTAATGCACGGACACAGTTTAGTGCAACGAAGATAATCAAAATGTATTCTTTAATATTTCTAGCTATGTTATATGCAATTCTACAGAACTTCCCTTGCCTCTATTTATCTTTCTTTGAGCAATCCTCAAAGACACTCTGGTGAACGTTTACCAGAACTTTCACTTAAAAATCATATTTTTCTGCAAAATGGTTAGCCATAACAGCCATTATTGTATAATATGAGCGTTATTGTGCTGTTTTAGAAGAAAATTTACACTTCATACTAAATTTTTGGTAAAAACAGGTTAGTACTTTCTGCTTGTATATTCTCTCGCCTAAATGGTATGCCTTTAACGAAGAGACCGTGCCTTTAGAAGCTTTCAATCCCATGTTTATATAAGCAAATTACGTTGAAAAAAAAAAAAAAAATTATAATGAATTCCGATAAATATGTCTTTTTTCCTTTGCAAACGCGTAAGTTTCTTTCGGGCTGTTCTGTATTTATATATACCGTAAAGGTATACTTATATTCGTCTTTGAGAAAGGAAACTCAGTAAGAAACTTTTAGAACTAAATTCAATATACATATATACATATATACTATATATATATATACTATACTATACATATAATATAATACATATAATATAATACATAAAATTAAGAAATTAGGAACTAAATACTGATTTTCTATTTAAAAGGCGTGCTAAACAAAAACCAAAAATCATTGCCCTTCCCAGAACTGCCTATGAAAAGATTTTTTGCTAGTACATCCCACATTTAAAAGATGGCCTTCCAAATGACAAAAGTCTGTGTCGTCCGACCTTCAATATAATGGCTGGATAATGCTTCAAAATGAAATTGATAAAAATGTGTGATAGAGAAAAGAAACATTTTATTTACATATTTCCTTTATTTTTAAAAAATGACCATGATTGGTCGTGTTGGGAAATGCCCGTAGAGTAATGTCTGTCCGGAATATGTCTTCAGAGAGGTAGTACACACTACTATAAGAAGATATGAAGGTAAAATATAGCATATAAAAGACGTGCTGGTTTGAACGGCTTGTGTAAGAGGTTCTTATCTGTTTAAATCAAGTTCAATCTGTTGGAATATTGCTTCAATATTTTAGTGTTTTGTTTTGTTTGATTGATATGACACATATTGAAGAAGGACTAGAACTAAGTAGAGAGGGATGCATTGAGAAAGTGTTTAAAGAAACAAACTTTACATCTTTGAAAAAGACTCTACTTGAAGAAATTATGAAAGATATACTAGATATCGTACAGTCAGGACTGGAGTCAAACTTTATGAGAAACAGGGATGACTACAATCATAATGATTTGATAATGTATATGGGGAAAGAGATTGAATTTTTATGGAATGAACTCCACTTGAAAAATTTAATAATAGCAAACCTAACGGCAAAATCATCAAACCGTGACGAGCAAGTTTCTACTACAAAAATACAAGAAATTAAAAAATCTGACCAAGTAAGTCTTTCTGGTAACCAAGAAGTAGAATCTTTAGAACGTCTTAGAATTAAACTTCCAAAAAAGGTTTTTCTTGCTTACATAATTACAACTCGATTAGAAACAAACTGAGTGACCTCTCAACTGTTGTAGGTAATAGTTTTGATGTCCTCGCTATCGCTGAAACTAAACTCGATTTTTCATTCTCATCAAGTCAGTTCGAGCTACAGCGTTATAGAAAGCCTTATAGACTTGATATTGTATAAGTTGTGATTACGAAGATCTATCTTCTGGACAAACTGATCTAGTTATAATATAAAGTATGGGTCTATTTACATTAAAAATATAAGGGTACATATACACGCCCTTTTCCTTTTTTTTTTTTGAAACAAACTGAATCTAACATAAAAGAAAAACAGAAAACAAATGAATGATAAACAAGCAATTAGCCTAACACAAAATCGTTAAATTTTGAGGGGATCTTCCTCACTCGCGTAGAACGTCTTAGAACAGATGGGCAATTTGTCTCTTGAACTTGAGCTGACTTTCGAATAGTGTCATTAACCGCTTGTATATTTTGGTTCACGTTGACTTCTTCTGTAACCACCGCGGGCTGTGTTTGTTGTTCAATGTTTCTTAACTCGTCTGTAAATCGTCTCTGTGTTAAGTTCTCCTTCTCTTGCTTTTACAATATACAATATCTGGTTCTTCTTCCCGCATCGCGCGTGATTGCGAGGAGATTGGGCGCAGAAATCGATGATCCTGAGCAGGTGCGTCTGATTCTGGATAGCCACGAAATCGCCAACGTTGAATGGAGAGAGTTTGCGGGGACTCAACCGTCCGTTGTTGAATTGCTTCGAAGTTTGGGAGCGTCTTCTGTCGAATGCCCGCTCTCTTGCGTCTGCTAGTTCCGCCCATTCCCTGCTAAATCGAACGGGATTTGGCAAGTGATCGTTTATGGAGCGTCCGAACAGCAATTCAGAGGGTGAAATGCCGATGTCTGGTTCCGGCGTGTTTCTTTGAAACAATAGAGCTTTAGTGACGGCATCTGTGTCCAGTGAGCCACTGTTGCTAATATTTGTGGCAAGTATCCGCTTCGCTGTCTTGACAGCTGCTTCTACCCTGCCGTTGCTCTGTGCGTAATAGGCGAATGACAAACGTGGTTTGATGGTCCATTTCTTCAAAAATGTTGTGTATTCATTCGAATTGAATGGTGGTCCTCCATCAGTTGATATTTCTTCGGGGACACCGAATGTCTCGAAGTACTTCCGCAAGATGTTACATATGTCTTCTCAGCCTTGGCAACTTCCGTCCATCCTGAGAAGCGGTCAGCGTAGATGATAAAGTTATGTCCTGCCATGTGGAAGAAATCACTGACAGCATGTTGAAATGGATACTCGGGGTCTTTTGTATGTTTTATTTCTCCTTTTGGTTGCGAGGGGGCCATACGATTGCAGTGTTGGCAGTTCATCCTCGTCGAGTTAATGTCAGCGTTTATGTGGGGCCAAAAGAATCGCTGTCGTGCGTTTGATTTCATCGTTGAGACACCCTGGTGTCCTAGGTGCAGTTCGTGTAGGGTATCCCTTCGGAGTGTTTTAGGGATAAATGGTCTCCCGGCTACAAAAACAATGTCTCGAATCGTGTAGAGTTCTTGCTGTAATGACCAGAATTCTTGTAGGTTCCTTGGAGTAAGGTCCTTCTTTTCCGGAAACCCGTGTTCAATCAGCTTGAGAAGGTCCTGGTACTGCCAGTCCTGGTTGGCATGTTCGTTTATCGTGGACAGTCTGATGGACGAGACCGTTGAATCGTTGTCGCCGATGTAGCAGTAACCGAATCTTCTACAGAGCCTATCGATTACGTGTCAGTTGGTGGTATTCGCGACGCTGCATTAGGGCCAACGTTCTTGATTCCAGGGATGGAGATCACGTGGAAGTTATATGGTAAGGTACGTTCGCGTATCTTTTGGATGCGTAAGTTGCGTATTTTAACCAATTCACGACCGTTGAATATGGGGACGAGAGGCTTGTGATTGACAGATACTAACAATTTTCATTTTCGGCAACATTCGAGACCGTAAAGCAGGGCTAAGGCCTCACCCTCTATGGGAGCATATCAGCTTTCCGCGTCAGTGGTGAATCTTGATCCCGAGTAGACAACTCGACAGTGATTTGGGCCGCAAAGAAGATCTTTTCCTGCACAGCGGCAGTGTTTTTGCGATAGGGTAAAATCAATACTTGTTTTACTCCAATCAGTAGCTAGGCATGTGGTTTTATTTGTCGAAAAGGATCGTACACCATCCCGGATTGATTCGATGATATCGATTTTAGATTCCTCAAAGACGGTCTGTAGGGTTTTGTCCCAGTAAACGGTGTTTTCTTGCTGAGGAGTTCGCGAACGGGTGCCATGGCAGGTGCCTGAAAAAATGCGTATGACACCTGGGCAATCAATCCAAACCAAGATCGAGTGTGATGGTGCGGGGTGTTGGCAATCCTTGGATGGCTTTGATGTTTCTATGTGGTGGTTTGAACCCGGTCGAGATGACGTCGAAGCCGGCAAACTCAACTGTGTCTCTGGCGAATTCAAATTTATCCGAGTTACAAAGGATACCATTGCTGGCGCATAGTTCAATGTAAGATTGTGTACGCCAAAACGAGGTAGCTATGTCTGTGTCGTACAGGAGTGAGTCGTCGATGCATCTGACGGTTGAGGGGAAGTCTACGGTTATGTAATCGAATCTTTTGGTTTAACTATCATTTGATCCGTAGAAGCCTTGAGGGGCACGCATATAGCGGTATCGACCCCATTCTGTGATGAACGTTGTTGCTTCACGGGATTGTGGGGCTTGTGGGACACAATGGTAACCATTCCAAGCGTCGAGGAGGGTCTTCTTCACTCCATTTGGGATGATACTGACGATGTTGAAAGGAGTTGGGGTGTGGTGTGTTTCTCGAAGGGTTGCTTTGTTTAAGGCTTGGAGTTCTACTGTGCGTCTTGGCGAGCCATCCTTTTTGGCAACGTGGTCGGGTGTTGCTGGACATGGTAGTTTTGTTGGTTTGGGTGGGCAGGTGATTCGTAACAGACAGCCGCAGGGGCGAGTTTTGAGGTTGTTAGGGGTGAATCATTCTCAGCAGTCTCTGTCGAAGCAATACAAGTTGTCTTGTCTGGGAATATCTCTTGTATAACTCCCAGTTTCTTCAGGGCAGATTACGACAAGTAGATACCAGAAACCTTATCACAAACATACAGTAGTTCCGTTGTTTTCTTTCCTGATGTAGTGATGTCGACGAAGAGAACTCCTTTAATGGGTAGATTGTTGTTGTCTACGCCTTTAAGCTTGTGTGACGTTGGTATCAACCATCGTTCGGGAATGTTTTGAAGTATGTGGGTGCCTGCTGTTCATGTTTGGGCGCCGGTGTCTGCCATAGCTGTTGTTAAGAAGATAGGCGGTTCGTCAGGAAGGTCGGTCTGCTTACGAATTTGCTTGTAAGCGGGAATGTTAATGTTTATTTTAATGTTCATTCTCGGTGGTGGGTCGGACGCTGATGCTTCCAAATGTCCATTGTTAAATGAACCATGGGAGATACTGTCATATAGTCACATTGGTGTAGTGTTGATTGAAGACAAGTATGATGTGTTCTGATCTTGTTCGTCATCTGCAATCACAGAGACAGATGACGGACTTCGGCATACGGTCGCAAAGTGGTTTAGTTTCTTACATTTGTGGGATACTGCAATGCGTAGGACGACGAACAGTTGGGCGCACCACAATTACCGTTTGATTTGAAGTCGCACAACATGGCCTGTGCTTTTAAGCGTGATATGAAAGGTAACAGTTTCACAGTCGCTTCGACGTAAATTAAAGAACTGTTGGCGATAAACTTCGGGATGGATTCTACTTTCACTGCAACTGACCTTATGTATCCAAGTAGGTTGTCCTCTGTTGCGTTGTTGAGCGCCTCGGGTCCGACAGAGTTGAATAACATCTCATTGACTTTGGGAGAGCAAGTGGACCGTAACTCGTTACGAATGGTTGCCAGGTCTGTAAGATCGGCCATTTGCTTATACCGATCCCACGAGTCTCGGAAAATGATCCAACCATTATCTGAGCTATCAGTCTCAAGCATTGGTCGGACTGGTTTGGTACTACGGTTTAGTCGTTGATTTCGTGCATTATTGGTATCCGGTGTAACGAACTGTGTCATTAAGTTGGTAAGTTGTTGTTGCAGCTGCATTTGTTGACTTTGCATTTGGACCATTATCTCCGTAATGCCGGTTGGTAGAGTAGCCGCTTCTCCGATTGTGTTTGCGGGTGTATCGTTGTTTGCTGACATTTTGTTTTAGATAGTAATGGCGGTGTGACCACAGAACGGAATGCAGGAAATTGTTAGATAAAATGTACCACTGCTTGTTTGGGATTTCGCGTGAGAAACAGAATGTGTGTTTCAGAAGATTCTATACGTAATGTGAGTGTTTGTATATAATAACTGTTAATTCCCTGCAGAGAGTGTGTCTTCTCAGTCAATGCAATGACTTCAGTTGAAAATGTGTTGTGTTTTTGTATGATGATGTGGTTTTTAGTGTTCTGCAAAACGACTCTCCACTGGATAATTGTGTTCAAAAGTATTTATTAATAACAAATAACGCTGGGCTCACCAGGTTTTATTCTTATGCAACTAGTGTTTTCTTCTTATCTTCTTCTGTTTCTTCTCTTTTCGTTTTGGACGGGAGCTGATCCCACTTCTGACACCATGTATAAGTTGTGATTACGAAGATCTATCTTCTGGTCAAACTGCTCTAATTATAATATAAAGTATGGATCTATTTACATTACAAATATAAGGGTACATATACAGATATGTCCAGCAAAAGCGGGGGGCTACTGGTATATGTTAACAGTGATATTCCATCTCGTCTTTTATCAGGGTTTACAGCAAGGGGATTTCAGATTGTCCCAATTGAGTTGAATTTGCGAAAGCAAAAATGCCTTATCATAGCTATATATAGGCCACCAAAACTTAAGCTAGATTCTTTTCTAAATTGTCTTCCTAATTTATTAGATTTTTATGCCATCTATGATCGTGTACTAATAATGGGTGATTTTAATGTCCGATTTTCTTAGTGACCATGGACTTTATAACGACATGTGTTATAAAACATTTTGGAAATCGTCTCAGGGTACATGTATTGATTTCATTCTGTCTAACCAAAAGTTCTGTCTTCAAAATATAAGTACCCTTGAAACAGGACTCAGCGATCATCTCTCATTAGTATACACAGTTCTAAAAACCAATTTTGTAAAATTACCACCCAGGAAAATAACCTACAAATCTTATAAAAATTTTGATAATGAAATCTTTGAAAGTTTACTTTCTAAAGAACTGATTGAAAATATTATTGAATATGTAGATTTTGAAAAAATCTTTTTATCTGTCTTGCATAGGCTAAAAGCCACACCTAGATAAAACCCTTCGAAAAGCAATCATGACAAGATCTCGATTAAAAACGATTGCAAATAAAACGGGAAAACATGAGGACATGCAAGCCTATAAAAGACAAAGAAATTATGTTGTCAACCTGAATAAACAAACTAAGAGGAATTGTTTCGAGAGCCTAGACACCCATTCCATAACTGGTCGAAGACAGTTCTGGAATTCTTACAAACCCTTATTTGACAACCATTCCTCTTATAGGAATGACAGAATCCTCTTAGTCGATGATGGGAAAATAATTTCTGGTGGCAGAGAAGTTGCGTCTTTGTTTAATTCTTTTTTCAATAACATAACTCGTAGTCTGAACCTTAAAAATTGGGACACCATAACACCAGATTATTCACTCGGGCCCATTCAAACTGCTGTTGTTAAGTATGAGAATCACCCTAGTATTCTCAGAATTAAAGCCAAGACCCCTTTACAACAGCCATTCGAGTTCAAAATCGTTTCCCAGGAAGAGGTTCGGAAAATGATTATGAAACTTGTCAAGAGAAAAAGACAAGTGGCGTAATCTCGGTACAGTTGCTCCAGGTAAACATTTCTATTTGCACTCCGGTAATCACTCGATGCATTAATGAAGCGCCGTGTAAGTGCGAATTTCCATCCGAACTTAAGTTAGCGGACATCGTCCGAATCCACAAAAAGGCTGAAACCACTGTCAAGTCGAACTACAGACCAATCAGCTTACAACCTACTGTCTCAAAAGTGTTTGAGAAAGTTATGTTCTCTCAAATAAATACACTTTTCCAGGATAAATTTTCTGTCATCTTATGTGGCTTCAGAAAGGGCCATAGCACTCAACATGCACTTTTAAACCTTTTTGCAAAATTGGCAAACTTACTTGGATAAAGGAGAGATCGTGGGTACTCTGCTAATGGGTCTGTCAAAAGCTTATGACTGTATTCCGCACGATTTGCTCATAGCAAAACTTGAAGCGTATGGGTTTAGCACAAACAACCTTGAATTTGTTGCTAGTTATCTAATGGGACGGAAACATCGAGTAAAAATTGGAAATGTTTTTAGTACCTTCCTGGAACTACTGCTTGGGGTTCCCCAAGGATCTATCTTGGGCCCCTTCCATTTAATATTTTCACAAACGACTTGTTTGATTTCTTAGAGAAAACACTGATTTGCAATTTTGCAGATGACAATAGACTGTATACTTCTGGAGAGTCTCTAGATATTGTAACCAAAAAGTTGAAACATGACACTTCTTCTATTGTGTTACGTTGGTTCTCTTTAAACTCAATGGTTATAAATCCAGAAAATTTCAAATCATGTTTTTAGGTGTGAAAGATAATTTAAACTTGACTTTTGAGATTAATGGTATTAGTATCTTTGCGACAAACTCAGTCAAACTTCTTGGTATCACCATAGATCATAAGCTTTCCTTTGCCTTACATGTTGAGGTAATTTGTAAGCAAGTGTCTCAAAAAACCAAAGCGCTTTTGCGAATCAGGGAATATCTTTCTTTGGAATAAGCCTTGTTATTATTTAATGCTTATGTTTTCTCAAACTTCTTTTATTGTCCACTAATTTGGACAATAAAACAATAATGTTTTGTAGCAAGGTTAGTCACAACCTGATTAACAGAGTCCACCGTAGGGCGCTTTGTGCACTGTATTTTAGATTTGATCTTGATTTCCAGGAACTGCTAAAGTTGGATGAAGTTTAACAGTTCATACCAAACACCTCCAAACCTTAATGACGGAGGTTTTCAAGTGTCTAAATGAACTAAATCCCGGGTTCATATGGGGTTACTTTTTACACAAAGAAACCCCATACGCATTAAGGTCACTGAACACTGTAATACTTCCACCGACTAAGACTAAGCTTTTCGGTTTTAGCGCATTCAAATTAAGAGCAAGTATTCTTTGGAATTCTCTACCTCGACATCTTAGATTATGCTCTGGTTTGAATGAGTTTCAACGAAAGGTAAAGTCTTGGGATGGCAGAGAATGTTCTTGTACACTTTGTAGAAAATTTTAATATATTAAACTTTATCATTGTTATACGTATTTTATAGTTGGTCTGAATTAGTTTTGTACTAGGTAAAAACCAACTCGAAATAAATGAATAAATAAATAAAATACCCCCTGAGAGAAGAACGTTTTGCAAATACAAATATTTACAGCGTAATGAATTATAAATTATCTTCTAGCCGGTTTTTCTTTTGCTTGAAAACCAAAGTAGCAAATGGTTTCTGGTTTTGTGTTTTCCGTTTGAAGCAATATATATTATGTGTTGACCGATGGATTTGATGAGAAATCTTTCCTCACAACTCTCCTCGATGAATTGAATATCAATGCCTTCAATAAACGTTCCAACGATTGCGGTAATATTTTATTTCTATTCTTTACTACTTTTGATAAAATATTTCTATAGTTTGTCGTCATTTTAAGCTGGGAATATAGTGTTGGACTTTTGGTCGGTCTATGCGACATTGTGTATATCTGTTGTTTTCTGACATTATATTAGTGTGCACTGATGAAAGGTGAAGCCTTAAAAATTTTCTAATATGTTTCCAAGGTTAACATACTTATACGTATATACGTAGATATAGACTTTTCGTAACCCTATTCAAATTTAAACAAGAGGCCCTGGGTCCTGAAGGTCAGCGCGATTGAGCATACCAGAAAAATAGTACACATTACAAACCCTTTACCTAAAACAGTTCAGATAACATTCCACGTGTATTTTCTAAATTTCATAGCCTTTCTCCTGCGGCGGCAAGAAGTACATTTTAGAAAGAAAATTTGGGCCAAACGAAGAATTCTATTCCGAATCTGATATCCTTTATAACTGTCGTTTCCATTTTAAAATACACTTTTTATTCATGTATATTATGAAGTCAATCTATTATAAAAATGTTTATAATAGTACAATGTAACAATATATGTGTCAAAGTAAAAACTGAAGAATATATGAGGAAAACTGAAGAAAATATACCTCTCACGTGACAAAATAGCTATGCAAAATTGAGCAAGGGAAATCATTTTTTGGAAATATCTGAAAGTAAAAAATCCGGTCAAGTTCAGATAAGGCCGACAAGTTCAAAGACTTCAGACAAGTCTAGATAAGTCTGACAAGGTCAGGTTTGGAGGTCTGATGAAACGGAGGAGTTCTGGCAGCAGATACAAGATAATACCAGAGATGATGCCACCAACAAAGGACCTAAAAAATTAATTATACAATCTCAGGTCCACTAGTGATGAATTTCAAAGCAAATTTCACAAGTATCTTCAGAAATTTCAGTGGGAAGAATTAATGTGATGTTTTTTTTCAATTTAACCTGAAAATTGATTTATAAAAAAAAAATTCTGCAATATTTGATCTTTAATCTCCCAAAAGTTATTATTATTATTATTTGATAATGTTTATACAGGTATACATTATATCAGTTACATAACTGTTTTTCATATATAAGTCCTGTAAAAAGTAAAAGTAAAATTAAATATAAAATTGTAAAATAAAATACATGCATTTACAATGTGTCCAGATGATAATTGACAGAATAAATGCGCAAAAAATCACAAATTTGAGGTCAAAAGGAAGCGTCATAGAGATATTCGGCTTAGTTGCAGTTCCCAAATATTCTCTAACTGCTATTAACTGCTTTATTTTGTTACTGCTATTTTAGGATCACGAAGTGCATACCATAAGCTGGTTTTCAAAAAACCTAATGCTGAACTTTATATTCACGTGGAAACTTTGGATTAACATCCTAATTTTTGAGGTCTCGTGTCGGTTTTGATATTTGATGTCTTAAAAACCAAAGAAAGTGTTGTTAAGTTCCATAAATTGCTATAAATTTATTCATGAAAGTTCGATGCCCGAAAGTTTCTGATCCATAGTAGCAGTTTTCGTGCAAATTTAAGTTTGCGAATCGAGATAAAATAAACTTTTCCTAGGAATTTAATTTCGTGAATTTCGCAAATAATTAGTCTTCATATTTTTTTAAAATTAAATATTACCATGCATACGTTGACAGACAGTGAGGCAAAAAGTATTCTTTCTTTTCACCAGTTTTAAATTTTGAGAATACTTGAAATTATTTTCCAGTGAAATTTTCTTACCACTTTAAGGTATATATTTGGTATATATACAGTACTGTGCCTGAAAGAAATTTACGCACCTGCGAAGGAATGAATTTTGCAAAAGATTTTTGTGTAAAATTTCATCTGTTACATGAAGTCATTGTCTTCAACACGATTTGATAGTGAGAGCTAATAATCTTATGTGAAAATGGAAAGTTTCTTTCGATTATACTGTATGGATCATTGGATTATCTTTATCAAAATTTAATGATAACGGGTCTTTTGTTCTCGGATTTGCTATAACGAAGTTCAATAGTAACTCCATCGCATTTTTGTGGGTGAAATTTATATAAGAGTATTTGGAAAAAATTGAATTTTTAACGAATCGGTTTAACCACCGATATAGTGATATAGGATTTTTTTTCCAAAACTTGCCTGAGACTGTTTTTAGGCCATCTTTGACAACTGTCACGTGTCAGTGTCCTGCAACGTACACCCAAATTAAAAAATTTTAAGAAAAAAAATTTGGATTTTCCACACCATTAAAAAGGCTATTACATTTTATTTATTACGGCAACAGATCTTTCACGAACACTAATGAGATTTTGCTCCACAATCCATTAATTTTCATCACATAATTTTTTTGAGGTCACGAGATGAAGACATTGCATAGCATTTTTATTGATTTGAGAGATCAATACAACAAGAACCTTCAAAGAAAAAGAAAAGATTGGTGGCTTGCAATCCTTCACTGGAAAGAGATTACCTAATATCAAGTTTCGTATCAATGTCAATAATTTTCTTTGATTTATTTGACCATAAATATTTGTCCAAAATGTGTGTAGGGGCTGTTAAAAGGCTTATAATCTTCAAAACTTTTGTCGTCCCCCAACCATGGTGAGCGACACAGTTTATCCAATACGTAAATTTTCATCTTCCTAAATTTTTGTTGTTTTTAAAATAAAATGAGGAAAGTAAACAAGTCTTAAGTTAACACAAGAAACTGCGGGACACCAAGACACACAAAATTTTTAAAAGTACAGAAACTGCCGCACCCACAACAACAGGGGCTGTCTCTCTCTGACACACTCCATTTTATGTGTGTGGAGTAAATTTATATAGCTAAGAGAACGATATACAGCTTCCTGTTTTTAGACACCCAGGAAGTATTTTGTGTATTTGTATTTTCATCAACTGGGAATTTATGAAATTTTAAGTGGCACACTAGCTAATAAAGGGCACAAAAGAAAGGGGAGGGGGAGGGGGGGAGAGGCAAAAAAGAGAGAAGAGGAGGGAATACAAATCGAAAGTGGGATCGAACAGCTTCTCACCAAATCAATGCCATTATAAAAAGCAGTAAGAATTTTCTTACCTTGAGTGCTGGAGATTAAGCGGCTGGTAATATTTCAGTATTCTGAAATAATAGTTCAGTTCTTTTATTTTACAGTGTCGATCTGTGGAACACAAATTAGGATTGCACGTTTTTATGCATTTTAGGCCGCACTCACGATAATTAAATTACTTTATATAAATTGTAGTGTACCATTCATACATTAACCACGGTTTGTGGACAGCCTCTATTTCAAGGTTTTGCTGAATCAGCCTACAACTGTGGACAAAATATCTTGGAATTACGTACGGACGGACGGAGGAACGTACAGATGCTAATGAAAGATCAGCTGCTCTCCGCGCTGACCAATAACCCCATTTTTTTGGTATTTCCAAGCTTTAATTTTTATCCAGTTATACAATTCTCATCGTTTCAGAAATAAAGACCAAAACAATAAAAACGATGCCCTTACAGGCAGAAGAATTTTTGCAAATTAGCTGCAAATTAGCTGCAAATTTTTATTTAAGAGAAAGCCAAAGTTCTTTATGATGAAATAATTAAATGCAATCACAGTCCACAATTAAGGCTAGCATAACAAATAATACGGTTTCATGTCACTAGACCGACTACCGCTTAAAATTAAATGTCCACAAAATTTTAGTCATTAATTATTCCCGAAAATAAATGTTAGCAAAATTTTATTCATTAATCAATTTCCAAAAGTAAATATTCGCGAAATATAATTATCTTAAGGTAACATAAAAACTGTATATACACAAAAACATTTTGTGATTTCATGTTTAAAATTCGTCCCTTTGTGAAGATCTTTCTGGCTGTATTATTGTATAATATCTCAAACTATTTTCTTGTGTCCCTTGAACCTTCCATAATACTTCTTTTTAGAAGCTACTTGTTAAATCAAACTTCCCTCCAGCCATTTAAAGTGTACCCTTCAGCTAATTTATTCGGATAATTCAAACATTTTACTTAGGAAAAGGAATCAAAACTTGATTTATTACAAAATTTAAATGTCTTCTGTGTTATTCAGTGATAATTGAAAGTGCATTTTGTCAAATAATAAGAATTATCAATAGACATGTAGGACTGTTCATATGGAGGTGAGCTGGCTTAGTTAGGTAGGCTGCCTCGCTTTGCCGAGACATATTTCATCTCACGCTCATATGAAGGAAGCTGACTTAACCAGACTGGGCTTAACTAGGCTTGGATTTTTTACACAAGTGGCCTTTTAACTAAACAATGACAATAACAAAACAACTAAACAACTAAGTTTGTAAGTTTGTAAGAGGAAAGAACACTGATATTTGTAAAAAATACGTCATTTGGAACGTCATCCATAAAATAACAAACAAATGCAGTTTTCTGTATTATTACCTGGAAGTTATTACGGGAAATGGGCGAATTTGATTGGCTTAAAAACCAGTTAATACAAACGGGACGCGGACTTTTTTGTACTGAGAAAATAAAGCCTTCGGTCAATGTAAAGTTAATACCGATCAGAGGCGGATCTAGGGTTACGCAAAAAAAAGTAGTGGAGTACAGACAGTGTCATGAAATTTCTTTTCAATCTTTAGTGTGAATTAGGTTTTTTGCACGCTTTTTTCTACTCTGAATAACTTCTCCTTTGTTGTGTATGTGGTTTTAGTTTATGACTTTGAGTTATATAGGGAGTTGCAAAGAAAGCATGCTCGTGAACAGACGTATTTTTTTATATGCTTAAACATAACATGGCGACGAGATAAATTGGAAAATTTATTTACTTATTACGATGCATAACATGAAAAAACTATGGCTCGTTTAATGCCGAATATTCCTGCAGCGGAACAATTTACAATTGATTGATCACCCTCTACAAATCTGCATCGAGAGTGGACCCAATGGATAGAAGAATTCGAACTGTTTATAGCGGCTTCTGGAGTTCCTGATGGAAAACAGAAGTTAGCCTTATTATTACCCAACTACATGAAACTACGCGAAATACGTGAAATTTATAAGACATTGAAAGAGGAAAATGATAACTATGATTCCGTTAAAACAAAATTATCGACTTATTTCCAACAAAAGAAAAACACAACAAAAGAACGCTTCAAACTTAAAAGTAGCAAACAAGAAAAGGAAGAATCAAATACCGTGTATATTACTCGTCTCAAATCATTAGCCGAAACTTGTGAGTTTGTCGAAAAGGACTCTGAGGTTCGTGACCATTTTATTTATACATGCCGTTCGAAAGCACTCAAAACGAAGTTATTTAGTGAAGAAGAACTAACTCTTGTAACGTTAATCGAAATTGCAAGAAATACCGAATTGTCGAGCATTCAAGCAGCCGAAATTACAGAGAATACGGAACCAAAAGAAATAAATACCCTCAAGAAAAGAACACAATTGTATGGCCGACAACAAAGGATATCAAATACCGACAAAACCCCGTTGAAACCGTCTAAAGAATCCGATCATGTCCAGCAATGGGGAGAAAATGTTTGTGAAAATAATTGTGGTAATAACCATATCTTTCAAAAGTGTGTCGTTCAAAATATTTGTCAAACTGTCGACAAGTACGAAATTTAACACAAAAGTGGAGTCGGAGAGTGAAGAAGATGATTCAAAAATCTTTGCCATTGCGGAGGAGAGAGAACAGGTGAAATCTTTGCATGCAAATGCCACGTTATTCATCAACAATGCACCTATTCAATTCCTTTATAGACTCTGGTAGTTCAATTGAACATTTGACAAAATACCGAAAGTGACAAAAAGAAACAAAAGAAACAAAAGAAACAAAAGACAAAGATTGTCTTGTACGGAAGTGAACAACCGTTCAAATGTCTGGATGTTTTGAAGCGACAATCGAAAGCAAAAACCGATTGTCCCGAAAACAATATACGTGATTAACAAACAATCGGCCGGCAATCTGATTGGATTAGAAACAGCGAAAGAGTTGCGCATACTCCAAATAGACAATCAAGAAGCTGTCAATCAACTAAGTAAACAAACATCCAATTTTTAAACGTACCAAAAAATCTTCGTAATCTATGTGAAAAATATTCGTTTTTAACCAATGGAAGTGGAAAGTTTTAAATTACCAATGCAAACTTCAAGTGATTGAAAAAATTCAACACATTCAACAACGACTTGTCGACAGCCCTATCAACTGAGAAAGCAGATTAAAATAAACCAGAGGCCAGGGGCCTGAAAGTCAGCGCAGTTGGGCATACCAGAAAGGTGGTAAGCAGGACTCTTTACTAAATTTCATAGACTTTTAACTGCGGCGGCAGAAAGTACATTTTAGAAAGAAAAGTTGGGCCTAAAAAATTCCCGAATCTGATATCCTTTCTAACTGTCGTTTCCATTTCAAAATCAGCGGTTTCTAGTTTGCGGTTACCGATTTTCAACCTGAAGTCATAAGTATTTATATTTAAGTATTGAATACAATTTTTATTCATCTATATTACGAACTCAATCTATTGTTAAAATGTTAATAATAGTACAATGTAAAAAAATCTGTGTCAAAGTAATATATGATTATATAGATTATATATGATACTTCTCATGTGACAAGGAAAGCTATGCAATCATGTTTTGGAAATATCTGTAAAATGAAATCTGCTCAAGTTCAGATGAGGCTGACAAGTTCAAAGACTTCGGACAAGTCCAGATAAGTCTGACAAGGTTTGATGGGATTTGAGGTCTGATGAAACGGATGAGTTCTGGCAGCAGATATGAGGTAATACCAGAGATGATGCCGCCAACAAAGGACCTAAAAAATAAATTATATTACTGTTATACAATCTCACGTCCACTAGTGATGAATTTCAACATTTAACCTGGAAAATAAACAAAAACTGATTAACAAAGAAAACAACAAATTCTGCTATATTTGATCTTTAATCTCCCAAAAGTTAATGGCAAAAATTCACAAATTGAGGTCAAAAGGAAGCGTTGTAGAACTATTCAGCTTAGTTGCAGTTCACTCCTGGAACGATTATCTTGCCCTTCAAAAATGCGTCATAATGAATCGTTGTTTGAAACCATTACCGGTTTATAAAACAGGTCCATGGTTTCAGGAATGAACTGCAACTAAGCCAAATATTCTCTAACCGTATTTTAGGATCAGAAAGTGCATACCGTAAGCTGATTTTAAAAAAACCTTTTGGTTAACTTGCGAAAGTTTATATTAATGAAGAAACTTTGGATGAAGATTCTAATTTTTGAGGTCTTATATCTGTTTTGATAAGTGATGTCTTAAAATCATACAATATGTTGGGTAACAAGGTTGTTAAGTTCCATAAATTGCTAAAAATTACCTGAAAGTTCAATGCCCAAATTTTTTTGATCCACAGTAGCAGTTTAGAAATTTTCGTGCAAATGTAATTTCGTGAATTGAGATAACCAATTTTTTTCAGGAATTTGATTTGGTCATTAGTCTTCATATTTTTTTAAAATTTTATATTACCATGGATACGTTGACAGACAGCGAGGCAAAAAGTTGAAAGTTCTTTCAAATGAATTTAGTAAAATCTATTCGAGAATATGTGAAATTCAATTTTTTCCAGTGAAATTTCTTACCATGTTTAGGCATATTTGGTATATACAGTACAGCCCGAAAGAAACTTTAAGCGTCTGTGAAGGAATGGATTTTTACATGAAAACACCAAAAGTTTTATCTGTTATACATAAAGTAAAGTTTTATCTCTTACATGAAGTCATTGTTTCAACACAATTTTTGAAATCTTGCGTTTGATAAACAAAACAAGCCAAAATGCGTATTTGTACTGTGGGATGCAGGATGGTTGACATGTATGGTTGGGGTATGGAAGCTAAGCTCCCTCCTTAGCACAACCACTAAGGAACCACTGTGTTCCACTGTGTTCCGAACTAGGGAAGGCTGTTCGGAATTAGGAACATTGATGGTAGGTCACTACTTATTCCATCATAAGTATGAACACTACTACGTCCCTCCTCTTTTCCAACACAAACAATCTAAAGCTTAGCCCAAATTTTTCTGATCACACAAAAATGCAAAATATAGGCATGAGAAAATTGCAATCGTCATTCAGTGGTCTTATATAAAAATAAAAAAAATAAGAATTTCCTTTTAACCTTATTAATCGTTGGATATTAGCTCTTACTGATAAATTCTTGGTTATATAATATCGGTTTTCACAAAGAAAGTTTGATGTGATCGATTATGTATACACTTTACTTGCTCGACTTTCGCACGACTCTTCAGAACAGACAGCACGCGTTCAAGTTACTGTATTTAGGCTGCACTTACCGTGATAAAATAATTTCAACTTCTATGCAAATAACTAATCCTAGCTAGACCAGGGTTCATAAGCAGCCTCTATTCCAGGCTTATTCCTGCGGTATCAGGCTACAACACGGGACATGGGACGGACGTACAAATGCTAATGAAAGCTCAGCTGTTTTTCGCGCTGACCAAAAAAAAGCCTAAGTTACACCGACAACACCATTGTATTTAAAAAAGATTCTTAAAGTGTAAACCAGGTTTAATTAAGAAACTTATTGTTTAAAACAAAAGAAATATACATGCATGAGCTGTAACCATAGATACATAAAACCATAAATTGAAAAAAAAATATCTTAAGGAGAAAAACAGGCGTCTTTTTCCAAAAACAAAAATGAATTCATAAACGAAAAATTCATCCGAAATACTGTTTTTTAAACTAGATCTTTGCAAATATAAGTAAATACAAGTAATTCTAAGAAGGTTTGCAAAAGAGTTAAATTGAGAATTGATGAAATTTCTTACTAACTGTTGTTGATGGGTTTCCACAGCACGAGGCAATACTAACAGCAAAACCATGGCTTAATTTCAAATATTCAAGTGATATTTCTAGTTAAAGTAACTATAAATCCTCTTTTTTATGTATTTCATATGAATGTTTTGATTTTGATGTAAAACATTTTAAAATTCCTAAGCTGGGTTCATTACAATTTATATAGTTTCGGGACGGAGATTCGCAGACTCTAAAGCGCAGGCTAAAAACTGCCATTTCGGCAGTAGTAGTTAGTAGTAGTAGTCCAAGGGTGTTTTAATACGGTATTCGCTTCTGCTGCTACCGTAATTAAAAGAAAAGGACGCAAAAAAAGTATTTAGTAAAATCGATTTGATTGCGTACACGCAAATCGAATTAAGTGAACAATCGCCATACTTGACAAGCTTCGTAACAGAAAATGGAATTTACACGTCTTATTGATGGAATCAACACAGCTGGAGACATTTTTCAACGGTGTCTTCATTCGAAAATTTGTGATCCCAATGGAGTGAATGTATTATCGACGACATAATAGTGTATGGCAAGAATGAAGAAACGAAATTTGGAGAAATTATTCGAACGATTATTCATTATTCATTTCTGCGGGGAAAGAAGCAAGAAAAAGCCTACAATGACCTCCAAACCGAAATCACAAGTGATACTGTAGAAGCATTCTATAACCATGAAAAAACATGGGTAGATGCGAGTGATTAGGCAATAGGGGTGAGGGTGGGGGTGGGGGGATACTAATGCAGCCAGACCAGAACAACGACCTGCGTCCAGTTGTATACGTATCTAGATCACTCAACAACCACGAAGTCAAATACTCACCAACAGAGAAAGAAGCACTCGGATTAGTTTGGTGTATCGAAAAGTTACATATGTATCTATTTAATGGTTATTTCCAAGTATTAGTAGACCAGTGAAATTTATATTCAGCAACAACGCCCGAAACAATCCAATAATCGAAAGATGGCAAACAAAACTTCAAGCGTACTCATTCAACATCGTGTAAAAACAAGGACACTTGAATATAGCTGTCGGATGATGCAGAAACGTCACACTTATATGTCAATTTTGTCACTACAAACGCGGTTTCGTTAGCAATGAATTTAAATGAAATCCGAAAATATTCGAAAGAAGATCCTGAACTCATGCAACTGGTTAAACCAATAGAAACGAACAATTTCTCTGAATGTTCAAATTACGCAAACATTTCAAACGAAATATGTGAAAATGAAAAAACTATTTTACGTGGAAACCGTAAAGTCGTACCAACCAAACTCCGACAAAAGATTCTGAATATAGTGCATCGAGCACACTTAGGCATCGTTAAGACGAAATCTCTTATACGAACCAAAGTTTATTGGCCAGGGATGGACAATGATATCGAGACTTTTATTAAATCATGTACGAAATGCCAACAGATAAGCAAACCATTTAAACCGACACCCGTCACGATGACAAAGTTACCAACAGTGTCGTGGATAGTAATTGCCGCAAATTTTTACGGACCTTTACCATCGGGGAAGAAGCTTATGGTTATAACCGACTTATTCTCAAAATTCCCAATCGTCGAAATTTTACGGTCAACGAAATTTCAAACCGCCTTGAGAACGATACCACCTTGAGAATTTATTTAGCATTTTTGGTTATCCGTCGGAAATGAAAACAGACAATGGACCCCCATGGGACAGTACATTATTTAAAACATTCCTTGCAGAACGAAACATCAAATATTCACCATCGATTCCGTTATGGCCCAGGAGTAATAATCAGGTGGAAAGATTCATGCCGACAATCACAAAAACTGTCCAACATTCTGGAGAGTGGAAGCATTGAAAAGTGGAAGCAAAACGTCACTAAACTACCGAACAATATCCATCCCGCTAAATTATTCTTAAATCGCGAAACAAACTACGGAATTCCGAATCTGAACAATCAGAAATTTGAACGCTACAAAGAAGTCGAAAAACATGAAACTTATCGCGAGAAAGCCAAGAACAACTATGATAAGAAAACGGAAATTTATCAGCACAAACTGAGAGAAAGAGACAAGGTTTTTATGAAGAACGCGCATTGAACAAAGTTCCAACCGACTTACTTCAACGATGAATTTACGATAATAGAAATAAACAATGGACTTATTAGGGTTCAGAAGCGACACGGACAAAAATATAAACGTCACTACAATTTCTTATTACGGTGAATTCGCCATACAGAAACGAAAATTATGATTTGATAATTCAGAGGGAAGCAGAGACACAAACAAAAAAATATTCATTACGAACAACATAGTTGTATTTAATAATATTTTGTTTTGGTAAGGGGAGGTGTTGTGTATGTGGTTTCAGTTTATGCCTTTGAGTTATATAGAGAGTTGTAAAGAAAGCGTGCTCGTGAACAGACGTTTCTTTTTATACGCTTAAACATAACATCCTTTGCCTAAGCTCCTCGATCCGCCTCTGCTGATTGATTCGCATTTGACATTTCCACACATCTTGTCAAAATAATGAAGCGTAATGAAATAAAATTCTGACATTTGTTGAGAACTATTTTTATTAAACAGGTGCCCTCATATATTGGAGAGGGAAGAGTAAAAACAAGCTTAAAATATTCATAAATTAACCTTTATTTCCAGCCATTGAAAAAAGACGATAAAAGTGAAGAAAACAATTTTCAACAACATGTGTGTTCTTCACGAAGGATCAATCAAAGTATTAAACTAATCCAAAATCTAAAATGAGGACATTTTAATGACTTTGATTGATGCAGGTGCAACTTTCATATCATTACCATGGAAACAGGTAAACAGTCTCATGCAGTTCAAAAGATTGACAGTTGATTGGGAAATTAGAAAAATGTTACTTGTTTTTTATAGATATATATAGATTATTTTATAGTCTTTCATAGACTGACTAATAATACTGATTAGCGGCGGATCTAGGGTTCGACAAATAATGTGAAGGAGAACAACGTCACGAAATATCTTTTTACTGCTTAGTGTTAATTAATTAGGCTACTTGCCCCTTTTTCTTTTCTACTATAAATAATTAAACTCTCCTCCATACATTTTGCCTCTGTAGGTCTCCTACTCTTACCATGACCACACGAGCTGCAACTTAGCATATAGGTGATACAGCCAATTTTCCTTTTACATTACTTGAGCATGGAAATGAGAATTAGTTATTAATGAGTACAACGTTCTGTTTAGTTAAACGTTTGCTTTAAACGTTTCCATCCGGCTTTTTGGTTACTTTATGATAAATAAGAAACCAACTTTTATTAGATTTCGCTGGTGATTCAACGTCTTAATTTTTAAGCCTTTTCAGTTGTTAAAAGCTGACGTTTCTCTACGTATTCTCTACGTATTCTCTACGTTTTCTCTATGTATGTTTCTCTACCGTATATAGAAGATTGTTGTTGTTGTTTTTGTTTGTTGTTGGGGTTATTTAGCTGAAAGAAAACGAAGACCAAAATAAGAAATGGATAACACATATTTGAATGTTGTCTTGGTTATTTTGGCCATAGTGACCATCTTGTTGAACATGTTGGTGATGATTGCTCTGGGCAAGCGATGGAGAATTCTAAAAGTCCAAGATATTGTTTTGGTAGTGCTGGCGTTGTGCGATTTCCTGCAGGCTGTCATTGCTTACCCCATTGAAATCGGCATGGATTCAAGCGACACATCGTCACACGATGAAACACTGTGTATCATTGCAGGATGGTCGCTGACGTGTTTAGCACTGACGGCGATCTCGCTGTTAACGTCCTTATCGTTTATCCGTATGATATCCATTTCTTACCCGTTAAAAACGTACGAGCTGTTGCAACGTCAAACAACAAGTCTGTTTTTTGTGATCCCGAGTTTGATTTATGGTTTTTTATGGGGTTCCTTCCCACTTATGGGGTGGAGTAACATGGAAAAGGAACGTAATCAGCCTAACGGACGTTGTTCTTTGAATTTAAAAAGCAAAGACGCATCAACACTTAGTTACAATTTCTGCTTGCTAACATTTTGCTACGTCTTACCAATCAGTATTATGGCGTTCAACGTGTACAAGATACGCAAAGAACTGTTAAAAATGATCCGCTCGTCAACGCGCGTTACTGGTGCCGATTCGGAGGCTACAAAAACCTGTATCAACACGGAAAAAAGGTTTTCAGCAATTCTCTTTGCGATGATAGCCGTATTTCTCTTGGCTTGGACCCCCTACGCAATAACTGTGTTCTATTTGACGTCTGGAGGCATTGTCACACCAACGTTATATGACACTTCTGCGCTACTTGGAAAAAGTTCCGCGTGTTACAATCCCGTGATCTACGCATTAATGTACAAAGAATTTCGTGTTGCTGTCCGTGAATTAATTGGTTTAAGAACTAATAAGGTGGAACCAAGCTCATCAAAACGTACCGAGGATGTAGAAGATACTGGTCATTAATTATGGACGGAGAGCGATGGTGATGGCGATGGTGATGGATCTCACCCTCTTAAAAGTGGAATCAAATCTGAATCAAATAAACAGTAAAAACTAATAGAAAATTTGGGCCAACGGGGCAGGTGAAGGGGAAGGTACATTCAATTGGAAATCTATATTACACACTCTTTCCACCTTGTTAAGGAGAGGTGGATTGAAGTCAAATAGGTGTGGAGGTGGGTTATAATAAATGTTTGTTATATTTTTCTTGTGTTATAAATTTCTTTTACAGTTTAATGAATCCCAGGTCTAAATTGGATTTCCCCAGAAAACCCTACTTTGAGACTTCCAATGTAGATAGTCAACAAGCAATAAAGTACGCATCAAATGAACCTTAAGCAACTTTGAGGTTGTATTAAGCAACTTTGAGGTTGTATTAAGCAACTTTGAGGTTGTATTTAGCTCTTCCTTCCTGATTCCTACTCACTTATTATTTTTTAATTTTAGAATTTTAAAATGTATTTACGTTTCCAGTTAAAAACTATTGTGCTGGAGGGGACAAACTATGTATATCGGAGTATTGTCAGTAAATATAGTATTGTCATGGGCTTTTATACTATAGTTCAATTGACAGTTTTTCCTCACTTTACTTTATGGTACAAACCTTACAAATTTCGTCTGGCTTAGCGAGTCAGGTTATGCTTTGTTCTTTCAAACATTCTATTTGACTTTTCACAGTTCATTTATGGTGAGGAGAAATTGTTCATAGAACACTCTATGGTGGAGAGTTTATTGGACATCTGATGTTAAAAACACTTGTATATTATATATGTCCTGAATTGGAAAAAAACCTCATTAAATACCTAGTTGCTAATCTGTGTTTCACTAAATTTTAAAAGACGAACTTACGTGTGGGGAGAAGTGCAAAAGCTGCAATTAACCACTCTCCTCCATAACGTAAATTTATATTATCTTTGTAGCAAAACTTCAACAAGTGGAAGAAATAAGGATTCGTAATGAGGCATTCTTTTTAAACACTCTCCATTTTTCATCCAAACGGAACTTATTCTCTCCATCCTACCGTTCCATTGTCAGTTTTTCTAAAAGCAAATCAAAAAATGACGTATCCAGAGGCAGAAAGTGAGTCCGCTGACTCAGCAATATTGCTTCTATTACCCAACCTACCATGTATTGTTTCCGCAATTTGCCGAACCAACAACTCCTTAATGTTATCCTCCGTTCCGTATAATGAACCGGTGACGCTTGAGTAAGTCTTTATATCATTCTGCAAAATACTAACGTCTTGTAAAACGCGATGAAGTCGCTCTTGCGCCGGGATCATGTAAGAAGTATGGAAAGCACCACTAGCTGAAAGTTTTGTTAACTTGATCACATCCTTGTCCTTTAGCTACTAAAAACAAGAGGCCCTGGGGCCTGAAGGTCAGCGCGGTTGGGCATACCAAAAAAGTGGTACACGTGACAAAGGACCCTATTCCCTATTATCACTATCACTAGACCCTATTTAGATAACATTCCGCATGTATTTACTAAATTTCACAGCCTTTCTCCTGCAGCGGCAGGAAGTACATTTTAGAAAGAAAATTAGAGTATCCTTAAAACTGTCGTTTCCATTTCAAAATCAGCGGTTTCCAGTTTGAGGTTAACGAATTATATGCTTTAATGATCTGCACATGCGCATGGTGAAATCAGCAATCACTGTCAGGGAAAAAGTTGAATCTTATCGACCCGTTGCCATTTCGTGTAGACGTCAATAAAAAGCTGTTTGAAAGTTTTCTTCGCAGTGAATCTGAACGTCAACGGGGGTGTTGTTTCAAGTGTCACGGGACATACAACCTCGGCTTCAGTCATATGTCTCATTGTAATCGGTATCTTATTCATCAATAGCTAGGAAACCTGACTCTAACTCTTCCCCTTCCCTATTTTTATTAGCTGATATGATTTGAGGGAAAGAGAGATTTCTCTCTCAAAAATTTGTAATTGAAAATCACCGTGGTTCAGAGAGAGAGAAATAGACAGGTTTCACATTCAGAATTTATATAGCTGCTACGCTTAATGTTAATTTTCGCTTGTTACGTCTGCCTTTTAAATGAAAACCAGAGACGAAAAGTTAAAAGGTAGCGTTAGTCTGTTAGACACACTCTTCAGAAAAATACTTGCGTACGTTTGTTATGTCTCGATGGGCTGAGGTCATAGGTCTTGAAGTATTGGATACAATTTATTAATGTGTATTCTGAACTTAATCTATTGTTAAGTCGCACGAATTCTTTGAAAGTGTTAATAATAGTACAATGTAACAAAACTGTGTCAAGTAAAAACTGAAGATTATATATGATACTTCTCACGTGACGAAGATAGCTATGCAAAATTGAGCAATGGAAATAATTTTTTGGGAATATCTGACCTGAATATCTATATACATAAAATCTGGCCCAATTCAGATAAGGCAGGCAAGTTCAAAAAAATCGGACAAGTGATAGGTTTAGACGTCTGATGAAACAGGCCAGTTCTGGCAGCAGATAAGAGGTAATACCAGAGATGATGCCACCAACAAAGGATCTAACAATAAAAAGGGAATTATATATAATTATAACCATTCTTTGAAATTATACTCTTATACAATCTCAGGTCCACTAGTGATGAATTTCAAAATTTTCACAAGTATTTTTAGAAATTTTAGTGGGTAGAATTAATGAGATTTTTTTTGAAATTTAAACTGAAAAAAAAGTTTAAAAAAATGACTAAAAAAGATGCAATATTTGATCTTTAATCTCCCAAAATTTAATGGGCAAAAATTCACAAATTTTAGGTCAAAAGGAAGCGTCGTAGAAACGTTTGGATTAGTTGCAGTTCACTCCTGGAACGATTATCTTGCCCAACAAATATGAGTCATAATGAATCATTCTTTGGAACTATTACAGGCTTATTAAACAGGTCGATAGTTCCAGCAGTGAACTGCAACTAAGCCAAAAAGTCTCGAAAGTGCATACCATAAGCTGATTTTCAAAAAACATTTGGGAAACTTGCGAAAGTTTATATTCACAAAGAAACTTTTGATTAACATCCTAATTTTAGAGGTTTTGTGTCTGTTTTCATATGTGATGTCTTAAAACTAAAGAAAGTGTTGGGTACAAGGTGGTTAAGTTCTATAAATTTATTCATGAAAGCTATTTTCCTGAAAGTTCGATACCGAAAGTTTCTGATCCATTAATTTCATGAATTGAGACACTTTCCCCAGGAATTTAATTTTGTGAATTTCGCAAATAATTAGTCTCCATAATTTGCATACGTTGAAAGACTGAGGAAAAAAGTATTCCTTCAAATGAATTCTGTAAAATCTGAATTTTCACAAGAATTTAATTTTGTGAATACGTGAAATCCATTTTTTCCAGTGAAATTTTCTTGCCACTTTATTTGGTATATACAGTACTGCACGAAAGAAATTTACGCGGCTGCGAAGGAATGAATTTTTACATGGAAAGTTTTATCTGTTACATGAAGTCATTGTTTTCAACATAATTTTTTTGAAATCTTTTGTTTGGTAAACAAAATAAGGTCGCGAAAGCTAGTAATCTTACGTGGAAAAGTAAAGTTTCTTTCGGGCTGTATAGTATCGATCATTGGACTATTTTTATCAAAATAAAATGAAAATTGCCTATGACGAAGTTCAATAGAAACTCCATCGCAGTGCCATATTATTGACCATCATCAACAACAAACTTTCGACAACTACTAAAACAGCATTTGTGGTAGTAGTGAAAAGTGGGACGGTGGTAACAAAAGAAAAACTGGATTTCTTTTTCTTTCTTTCTTTTTCTGCATTTCAAACAGATTCCTCCTGTCATATTGTCACTCTTAATTCCAATAATGAATTGACCACACAAAACAAAGTTTTTTTTAACATCCAAGTGTTTTCGTTGTTCTTTAAAACAAGTCTTAAGTTACACAAGAAACTGCCGGACACCAAGACACCAAACAAGTTTTAAAAGTACAGAAGCTGCGACGCACCACAACAGGGGCAGGGGACTGTCTTACTGTGTGTGAAGTGAATTTATTTATAAAGAGAACAACAAGTCATAAAACTGTAGCTACATACCTACCTGTTTTTAGAACCCAGGAAATACTTTATGTATTCGTATTTTCATAAACAGGGAACTTGTGAAATTTTAAGTGTTACACATTAACAGGTCACAAAGGGAAGGTGGAGGGACAGAAAAGAGGAGGGAATAAATCGAAAGTGGGATCTATGTCATTATAAAAATCAGTAAGAATTTTCTTACCTTGCTTGAGTGCTGGAGATTAAGCGGCTGGTAATATTTCAGTATTCTGAAATAATAATGCAGTATAAGGTTGAAAACTTTAGCGGGATGCTTTTACTGTATCCTTCTGCTGGGGAACACAAATTAGAATTGAACGTTTTTCTGTATTTTAGGACACACTTACAATAATTAAATTACTTTGAATAACTTGTAGTGTATCATTCATACATTAACCACGGTTGGTGGACAGCCTCTATTCCAATGTTTACGGAATCAGCCTACAACTGTGGATAAAAAATCTTGGAATTACGTACGGACGTACGGACGTACAAACGCTAATGAAAGATCAGCTGCTTTCCGCGCTGACCAAAAAGAAGGAGAAATATATGAGATCAAAACAACAACAATATGTTAACTTAAGCCTTGTTTCCAATAAAACACAACTGTTGTACAACCGTTGTGCAACAGCAACGAACTTGCTGGAAACACAGGGTTGTACAACAATGAATTTGTTGCTCAACATTTCTTATGTTGTAGAGATAGAAATAATTCTATTCTTGCAACATGTGTTGCAGATGGTGAAGCTGTCGTGTAACCGTTGCTCGACTTTTTAGTTGTTTTGTTTTGTTGGAAAATAGTTGACAACTGGTTGTTCAAAACAAAACGGTGTTCTGTAACGTGTACAATGGCAACAGAATGACGCACAACAACTATGTTGCACAACTGTTGAACAACAAGAGTTGCGCAACTGTTGTGCGACAATTTCGTTTTATTGGAAACCACGCTTTAGGGACATGTGTAGATATAGGCTTGTCTAAAAGATGCAATCAACAACGATTTGCAGTGGAAACATTGTCATTTCTGTCTGGGTTAACTAAATCATTCTTGAATCTTCCCTCGTTCTTTTATGATGGCATCTTGTTCGACGGAAGACCCCCCTATACTGACAAAACAGCAAAATATGCTTTTCTCTTTAACCATTATTGTTGCAAGCAGTAGCAGATATTCGATAACCTACCGAACTGTACATCACTTTATTAAGGTTTACGTAAGCAAGAGTCAGTACAAGTTGGCTAACCAAATATACCAAGACTTAGAAAGTTGGAGGTCTACCTGCAAAGCTTACGCAAAATGTCGGCACAGCGTGGAAAACGGCTTTTTTTTAAGCGGAATAAATCGTTCTTTCGAAAATTTAAATTTCACGCCGACAGGAGGACAGTAACAATGGTTTGGGCAACCGTTGGTCCTTGCGCTGTCCCGTAACCCATTTGGCAATAACGCGAAAAATCTCTATTACCGCAGGCGATAAAATGTGTCTACCATCTTGGAAACACCAGTTTTTGAATTTTTTAACTCTATATCAAATAACTTAAAACATTTGGGCAAATGCTATGGATACAAATATCATGTTAAAAATCTAACGCGAGTCGGCACCACAAGAAAACATTTCATTGCGTACCCAAAAGAAAGCAACGTTTAGGACCAAACATCTCGATAACCAATGCCAACTGACGTAATTTGGGGCCTTAAGCTCACGGCTACGCAACCCTCTTATATATTGATACTTAACAGGTGGTGTTCTCTGTTCATAACTCTGTTTAAAAGAAGATACGAACCACCCACAGATACACATTTGGGAAACTGTTCAATCGCAACACAGAGCTCATGTTTTGATCGATCACCTTTTGAATTGGTCAGATCCTCACATACTTGTCTCGATAGTCCAATACTCGCTTGGGTTTGCATCGATACCATGCCGGACAGGATAACCGAAGAAGCGTGGAGCATGGCCTGTGCACGTGCTACGATCACCTCTAGAACTTCAGAAATATAAACAAAGAATAAGAAAGTGAGAATTCAAAGTGTCAACCAAAGTAGTGTTTTATTCGGAGGTTTACAACATTGTTATCGACCTGCCGATATAAAGGTCCTGTTACACGGTAAACTATTAAATATATTATGCTCAAAGTAGCAACTTTTCTCATAACGGAAATCGACTGGTATACCTATTGGATTTTAAGTCTTTGTATATACAAAAACGCAGAGTTACTCCATGTTGCAATTACAAACATCAAGGTATATATACGGTTGTAAAAACATTAGGGACCAATCGTTCTAAGAATGATATTAACTCCTATTGTTAAGTGCTACTTCCCTCTTTAAATATATCTCAGATTTTCTGCAAAACAAAAAACATCATATCTCGCAAACTAATTTCATATGTAAAAACTAATGGTTATTAGCAGAGGCGTAGCTAGAGCTCAGTCAAAATTTGTGGAGGAGAGTTTAGTCATTTAAAGTAGAAAAAAGAAAACGTGCAAGCGACCTAATCGACACTTAAGACTGAAAAGAAATCATAACGTTGTACTCCTCCATATATGTTTGACTGACCTTGAATACGCCTATGATATTAATAACAAATGGTATCAGACACAATAACAATATTAAGTGTTTTTTTTTGTATGTTTTTGTTTTCTTAAAGATGTCGGGTCGTTCTTTAAAATAGTGATACACGAAGTCGTTGGCAATAAAATGAATGAATTAAATATGGTTTATAAATTTCATCCAACCAAAGTGTTAGAAACTAATTGACTAAGAAATAAGAATTCGTGCGACAAGATTCCAGGATTTTTCAACCAAAAAAAAAAAAAAAAAAAAAAAAAAAGAGGAAAATGAATGAATCTTATGGTTTATTTATATTTTGTATTGGTATAACTTATTCGATTTCTTCGATAAGCTTATCAAGGGCGCGTTTTAGTCCCTATTGATTCCAAAACTTATCTATATTAAACTCGTGTATCAGACTTTAAATCGAAATCATTTTGATACTGTCAACACTCAATAAACCGGTTCCGTCATTTTCTGGTAAATAACAAAACCCAACAAAACGGTTTAATTATTTACAATATATTATTTAATATTATAAATATTATTATTTACAAAATATGTTTTCTAGTAAAACTTTTAAACTTCTACAATAAGTGTGAAAACCTAATGTTGTCTTGCCAATAAAACCACTCCAGTTAGGAAAAAAATATGTACGTGAAAAAACTGCTACCCTCGTCGATTTCTGAATCATCGCCACGTACTGTCGTTGTCTTTAATGTCATTTGCCCTGATCATTCGATTAGTACGCAATTCTCTACATCCACAAAAGTGTGTACACTTCAAAAATAGAGGCTTTCACACACACACATCTTTGTGTACTACACATCACCTGGAGCGGCTGGTTCTGTCAACCATTCGACTTTTAACCTGTGCGATTCTCCTCTCAAGATCCATTCATGCCCATTAAGTGATGGGGCATGTGCCATAGAAGTGACAGCGTTTCTCCAAATATATGCTTCTTGGTAGTTACTTCGCTTTGAGTATTGCATGAATGCCTCGTAGGTCGGTGGAAGTGATTCTTCGTCATACTTACCTGAAAAGAATAAGAAATGAAACATGAAACAAGGTTGCCAGATGAAAGTATTTATTGAAGAAAAACAAGCTGTCCTGAGGTAAGCAGTGAATACCGAAGGACATCGACAAACGAGGTTTTCTCATTATACAAACAGCAAACGTACCTTTCTAGTTCGTGGAGAAGCCTTATTTAAATATCTAACTACATACCAAGCATTTGAAACACTGACGAAAATTCAGAATTTTTTCTTTAGAGCTGACAATGTTTTCGTTTTTCCTTTACAAAGAAAATAACTTTTGCATCGCAACCATTGAAAATACAAAACAAATCTTATTTAAACAAATACATGAACTACATCACTTTAATAAGAAGATATCTGCAGTAGAAGCATGGAATTCAGGGAATAGTCCACACCAGTCTTTTCTTCATTTACTTTGTATCTGGTGCATTGGAATAACTCTCGTTCAGTTCTGGATTCAGTTCTACACCATCCAAATATCGCAGACTTTTTGATAAAGATGTTTGAATGTCGTTGACTGCAATCTTTAACATGAGCAATCGAGTATCTGCTTCTTCGAGGTAACGGGATAAAGAAGAAGAGTATTTTCAATCCTTGCGCCAATGGCTGATGGATTGAAAGAATGACAACTATTTTTATGAGTTAAATAACTCACTATCGACCACAAACACAATCAGTTCTATTAGCTTTTTGATATGTTAGGCAGTAGGCAAAATCTTCAAAAGGTCTACGAGTAGGAGTGTTTTCTATAGGAATGGCAAGCAATGTCGTCTGCTGTTTCAATAAAAAAACACTCCTCCACAGAGACTTTTGAAGATTTCCCCCACTGGGACTTACAAGCTTTTGTAATAAAGTGGCAAATTAGCAAATGTGGAACGTTTCAAGTTGATTGTTTGCAGCAAAGGCATTGCATCATGTAATACCCCTTTCCCGAGTTTCTGTTTAGACAACGTGTTTTGACCTAGTTAGTTCATCCAACATTGTTTCTATGAAATTAATTGTTTCAATAATGTTTTCACTTTCTTATTAGCAAATCTTTACTATTATCATACGAGCGAGTGTGACCTAAGTTGGAAAAAGTAATTTACACTATTGAATGATTTTTATGTCATATGATGATGAAACAAATAGCTTTATGTCAACATCCTGTCAATAACAATTAAGAACTCAACTTTTGCAACCATCCTCTTTAACTTACAGCTCCCCTCCCATTACAAACACGATGTTATGGAATAATAAATCAAGAGATTGAAATGCAAGTGTTTAAAGTATTAGTAAATGGAAAAATTAACTTAGGGTGCCTTTTTAAAAAAAATTAAACCCACAATTTTTACATACCTAATTTACACAAGTCACTGATGTAATATGATGTAATATGATTATGTAATATGATGCTAAAACAAATAACTTTTATGTCAACATCATGTGATGTGAAAATTTAGAAGCACGATAGGAGGTTTTTAGAAGAGAAAAAAGTTGGAACGAAAAAAGCACAAAAATCGTCGTGGTTGGATTTTTATAGACCGAAATATTCAATAATGGAGGAAACGTTTGAATGTGAAATTTGTATGGAGTGTTTAGTTGATTCACAAGCATTACCATGTGGACATTCTTTCTGTAAGAAGTGCAAGATTAACCTTCTTCAGTTTAACGATGATGGTAGCGCCATATTAAACTGCCCCAATAAATGCACACAAATCACTAGCATTCCAAGTGATCAAACAATAGATGATGTTTTGCCGAAACATTTTATGTTAGAAACATTCCTGAATCAAATCAGCGCCCAATCAAACAAGTAAGTTGTATTTGTTTAAATCTCCCATTATTAAGAGGGGGACATTTTATTTTTATAACACCGTATTAACACCCTTGGACTACTACTACTACTCCTACTCCGGACGAAATGACAGTTTAGTCTACGCTTTAGATTCTTCGAAATTTCCTTTACGAAATTATATAAATTGTAATGAACGAACGCAGCCTATGTTTTCGTTCTTACTTTAACTCAAATAAACCTTCTTATAACTATTCTTGTTTTTTATTTTAACGATTTTGGTTTACTTTGTTTGTCAAATTTTAAAAAGGAGTATTTCGGATCGCTTTTATATTAATACTATTTTTTTCGATGAAGACCTTTTTGTTTGTTTTGTTGTTGTTTTTCTCTTTTGGCTTATTGTACATTTAAAAAAATGGTTTTAAAATAAGATATGTATCCAGGGTTACAACTCACGCATGTATATTTCTAGTTATTGTTGTTTCTTAATTAAACCTTATTTACACTAACGAATTTTTTTTAAACATAAAATGGCGTAAGTCTAACAAAGTTTAAAAGTCGGAGGATGAGTTTGTATCTGGTTTCTTCGTATTACGACTTGCTGAGAAATGCTGCTACCGTTTTGCACAATGTGGTTCTTGTTATTTCTAGTTTATAAACGCAAAACTAGATTTCCTTTTAACGTAGAAAAAGTTTGAAAAAAATGTTATTAGATTACCATTTTTATTTTCCATTTAAATTATGTTCAAGTTTTACTTTCAGGTTTTTGATTTTGATATTGGATTTACTTTTCCAGGTTTTCTTTCCAAAATAAAAGGCTCTCATGATGAACATGCCAATATATTTTTAGGGTCAAAGTTAATAGCCAAGGAGAACATGTCCACAAAGCTTCTCACTATTGTCAGCATTGTCTGAAAACATTATGTAAAACAAGCTTTGACGAACATGCATGCGCAGGAAACGATTACATTAACATTTCATATGATGATCAGAAGAAATCATTTCATCCCATTTGTGAAGAACACAAGTTGTTTGCAAGATACACCTGCGGACAGTGTAACAACATCCTTATATGTATATATTGCAAGAACAGAATACATAAAGGGCACAGCATGACTGATCTAGATTCCCACATACAAGAATTAAAGAAACAGATAACTGGTGAGCTTGAAGTTGCCAAGAAATTATCAGCAAAAATTAGTCAATCAGAAGCTCATGTTGCGCAGGAACTTAAAGATTTCAGAGAAGATCTTAGCTATGAATTGTTTACTCGAAAGGTCGTCAATGTAAACAACTACATTGCTCAACAAAATGAAGAAGAATCAACTGTATTAGAAGAGTTTGACCATCATGTACAAAAGTTCTACAAACAGAGAAAACAAATGTTGAATTCATTTGATGAGGTGAGGAAACATTTGGAAGGTAAAGAGGAAGAATCAACTTGTTTGATGTTATCAGTTCAAGATGTCCTTCTGGAAAAATTACAGGCGATTTCAAATGAGCTGTCTCTAAAGTTGGTCCTTCATAATCAAACAACTGTAAACCCTTTGGGAAAGTTGGAAATTGATGTGCAGAAAAATGAGAGAACAACGAATGATGATTCCAACATGATGTCAACGTTACCAGATGTTATTTCATGCAAAATCATTTCAAAGGGTAAGCAACTTGAAGTGAAGTGTTTTGATTCTCCTTAGTGGGATTCTAGCACTACTAAACAGTCCAAATAAAAAACTTTACATTTCTGCGTAAGATAATTAGCTTTCGCGAAGAGTCCAATTTTAGAAGTTAACGGCGATTTGTTTATCTAACGTAAGATTTCAAAGAAATAGCCTTGAAAACATTATGACTTCATGTAATGGATAAAACACGAAAATCTGTGTTCATGTTAAAATTCATTCCTTTGCATACGCGGAAAGTTTCTTTCAGGCTGCACAGTAATAACATTTCTTTATCCCAAGTGGTTTCTGGAGAGGCTTCAATTTCAAGGGGAAAATGCCATATATATTTTCAAAACTTGCAGCCATCCAATTGATTGTTCTCGATTACTACTGTCTCTATAATTACTGTCTATCGAAAAAAAGAAACTCATCGTGTATATCATATTGTGGACTTACGTGTCATAAATATTACACAATGAAAAATGTAATCAAAAATTAGCAATTTGTCCTGCAAAATGAAACCTACCTCCAAAATTTCCTGGACTCGATGAAAGGTTGTTATTGAAGAAAAAAAAATCCTTGTTTTTGATTTTTAGAAATGGTTCGTGGAACTGATCTCAGGTATGTTTGATTTCTGTATAACGCTGTCTTTTTATGAAGGAGGGATGTTTTTCAATACACATCTCAATACGTAACCTGTTTTATAAGACACAGAAATGTTATATGTTAATCCCTCCTTTCTGCTTTCTCTTAGTCGTCAATTCAGAAAATTGCCAAATTTTCAATTCTGACGAGAAAGCCATTCTTCATATAATTATTGCTTTTCTAAATGAAATTCTTAAAAAGTGGGAACCATATGCGTCATGTGATATGGTGATATAGTTATTCCAAATTGACTTGAATGATAAAAATTCACTTGCTAAATTTCATCGCTTGACGTTCCACTCTATAAATTCTGTCTCTTTAAAACAAAAGACATTATCATAACAAACAATTTTTATTTCAAACTTTGATCGTGCAAATATAGCGGCGGATAAAACGTTGGTTGCATGTACTTTGTACATCAGACGACGTTTAAGAAAAAAATACTAATTGTTTCCAATACGTTTATAACTCTGTCCTTTTCTTTTATACCGAGCATCAGTGTAAAATGTATAAGACGTTCACTCAATGCCAATTGACAAAGAAAAACAATTATAGCGTCTACTAGCATGCAAACTGTTTCATCTGTGATATATGAAAATGGTCCAGATCATCGTTGATTAAACAAATAGTTTTTTTTTTGTATTTGCAAACTTTTTTAATTCACGACAACTTGAAACGATCCATACCTTTAAGTGTCAAACATTAAAACCTGTCTCGGTTTCTTTGGTCTTTCATCCGTGTATTTGAAGCTGGGGAATCTGATTAGGCGGTCAAATTTATTTTTGGTTTAAAGATAAATACAAATACAAATAGAAATATTCCGATTACCCAGTGGAAATAATCTTCAAAAAGTCTATGAGGTGGAGTGTTTTCTATAGAAATGGCAAGCAATATCGCCTGCTGTTTCAATAAAAAAGCACTCCTCTACAGAGACATTTTGAAGATTTTGCCCACTGGGTTCAATGATGTAGTTTAAATATAAATTTTAAATATCCATTTTAAGGCTGTTTGTGTGCCCCACCCCCTTCCCATTGAAGGATTGACCACATTATCACAAATAATGTATTTTCAATAATCTATTGATAAAACCTGTTTTTATAGAAGTTTTCAAAATTTTGTGGAAGACGTCCCAACAAAAACATTCACATTTGAAGGTAAACTGTACAATAATTTGCACGGATTTAGATAGATAAAACAAACTGTACTTTAATAACAAATCATATGCTTTTTGCAATAGATCTTATTCGGATTATAAAGAATGGGAAAGAAGTTTGGAAATTGAAACTGGTGTTAATGATTGGAACTTTCAAGGAAAAAGAAAGTGAGTTACTTAAAGTTGCTGTTGAAAATAATCAATGGAGAATGTTGCAAGTGATATTGAAATATACAAATGTTGACGTTGATGGAAAGTATAACGATGTCATTGAGGGTGAAACTATCCTAATACTTGCTGCAAGGTCAGGATATCATGAATGTGTGAAATTATTGCTGGAATATAACAGCAATGTTGATATGCAGGTTGACAGGGGACACACCGCACTTATATTGGCATCTATGAACGGACACAATAAATGTGTGAAATTATTGCTGGAATATAACTGCAATGTTGATATGAAGGATTCTAACAGACACACCGCACTTATATGGGCATCTAAAAACGGACGCAATGAATGTGTGAAATTATTGCTGGAATATAACAGCAATTTTGATATGCAGGATGACAGGGGACACACAGCACTTATATGGGCATCTAAAAACGGACGCAATGAATGTGTGAAATTATTGCTGGAATATAACAGCAATTTTGATATGCAGGATGACAGGGGACACACAGCACTTACATGGGCATCTAGAAACGGACGCAATGAATGTGTGAAATTATTACAGCAACATAACAAATAGTTAAATCGATAAGCAATTGATAGCATGGATTTGATTAATGTTTTTTCCATTTATATTTCATTTTTGTTATGTGAGGATATTCATCATAATGTCGTTCTGTTAGTTTGATTCTTCTTAGATTTTCATTCTGTTTCTGCCAATGGCAAAACAATACTATGTCAAAAGATTAAGAACTAAGTTTATCGATTTATCTATTGATGAGTTGCATAATGACGTATTTTGTTTTCAAGTACTTTAGTGACCCTGATTTTAAACAATGGCCTATCTGCGTAATTAATAAAGGGGGTTGAGACAATCTGCCTGTTCATTTTGCCTGTCTGTTTTAAATGCTCAAAGCTTACACTTTAGCCATTTTAACAGATTGAGTGCCGACGGAAATTTCAAAATCTACAAAAGGTTTTATTTAATGAGTATCGCTCGCACTGAAGACGCAAAAGTTTGAATTGATTTTGTGTAGAATTCAAATCGACTTTCAAATGAGATAAATTGTATGAACTTAATTCGACGCCAATATCTGGTTTATCAAGTCGTCGAGTCGCTTGGGATGTTGACTCGTGATGTCATTAGTCGACATTCAAGTCGTCGAGTTGCTCTAGATGGTAACTCGTTTTTCAATTAAAGGCGTTTTAGAAGTTGGAGTCGCTAGATGCTGTCGCTTTTGCCATGTCATTGTGTAATTGGAGGTGCTTCAGAAGATTTGCCGTTTTAGATGTTCAGTCGGTTCAGAAGATGAGGCGCTGCAACCTAGCTACCAGTCTCTCTAAGTTCGATGCTAGTTCTTACACGAAAACAGATGTTTGTGTTACATTTACATAAGTTGACCTTGTGGTGTTTTCAAGTGGTTGCAAGAGAGGGACAGAAGGTAAAGGGAGAAACTTCCCTTCTATAATATTTCATCGTTGTAAGAAATCGATTTGAAAGATTCCTCATCTTTACATAAAAATATAGACCTCGCACTATGCCCTACTCTGTTTAAATCCATGTTGTTTATTTAGCCTAATTTCAAGTAAGGGACCCACGAATAATGTGATTCGGAATATATAGTTCACGAAATTTTACTAGCTTTTGATTTGAAGACCGACAAATTTGTGAAGAACGCTTCACCATCTATAACCAGCGGGCGGATCTAGGCTGTCAAAAATTGTAAAGGAGCATATTAACGTAAAATCTGTTTTCAGTCCACATCACCAATGGGCTTTACCTGTACGTTTTTCTTTCATGGCTTAATAGCTAAAATTCTCCTCCACAAATTTCTCCCTCTAGATCCGCCTCTGATAACGACCCAACTTCTAAAACGCCTTCACTTGAAACACCAGTATTCATCTAAAGGGACTCGGCGACTTGATAAACGAGATTTTGGCGTCGAATTAACTTCATAAAATTGCAGCTTCTTCAAAGTCTAACCATCCAAAAAATACGGCGACGCCAAAGTCAACACCAACAAAACTGGCCACTAACGACGAGTGTACTCATTCTCGGCACTCAACGTGTTAAGATAATTAATTTTGATGATGTAATTTGAAATTAATAATAATATTATTATATAATAGCCTTGAGAATATCACTCAAGAAAACATAGTGTACATGGAGTTTAAAGGCTATGTAAACCTTTGCAAGTTATGCATTTCTATGCATCATAACACTTGAACGTTTTTATAAGGATTAATTCATCATACGGTCGTGCTTATCTTGTATCAAGGCTTCTTTAAACATACAGTATAACCCCGTTAAGTCGGACTTTTCTTTAAGTCGGACTAAAACCTTGTCCCCCTTGGATTTGCCTAAGTAGAGTCTGACTTAAGACGAAGTTCGGATAGGTCGGACTCCCGATAAGTCAGACCGATTATTTCGGTCCCCTGAGAGTCCGACTTAACGGGGTTATACGGTATATAAACTTGTCTTTTATAAACATATTAAAGAAAAGACTTTGTGATTATTTTGTAAATATTAATTTTGTAAATATTAATTTTCGTTTATAATCTCTAAATACATCTCTGTACTTTTACTCTGATTTGTGGAGATCGATTTGTGGAGATCGATTGCTAGATTATCTTTTTTTCAATTTTTCTACTGACATTATATATTACCCAATATCTCCTAATTCCATTGACCATGTTTAAGTTGTGAGAGCGTCTTTTTCTACGTTGTGGCGACGTTAAAGCACTAGTCAGATTGGAAAAGTGCAATAGGGTTCAGATTTTTTTCTCATAACAACATTGAGCAGCATATTCAATAACATTATGGAATTGCTGTTTTATCACCAGTTTTGGGGATCGTTGGATTTGCACAGATATTTTACAATCAACATTATGTAGGATCACTTTTCATAATCAAGAGGGGGAAAATAGGAGAACGTGAAAATGTAGTTTTAAGTCAAATATGCATGTATGTTGCTGCAATGTGTACCTATCTTTAGCATCTACCGATGTCAAGCTAGCATAATTGTTTGGTGTAGACGCTTGGGTCGTGAAGGCTATGTCTTGTTCTTCCAAACTCTTTAATGAGACTTTTCACCGCAGCCGTTTGTTCGTTTGAGACCGTGTTTATAGGAGTATTTTGTATTAATTTTCTTTTCTTGTTCGGTCATTCACATAAACGACTAAAAAGATAACGTAAACACTGTGTTGATCCTGGATAATATTTTTCATAATACAACGAAAAGAATTCCAGAAGAATAGTATTTGGTCATATCTGACCTTTCATTTCCCCATGTGGTTCCGTGTGTCTGTAATGTTGCAGTTCTCTGCGCCCGTTCGTAACACCCTTCTAAATATCGGTTCTAAATATCGATTCTTTCTTTGCCGTTTCCTCAACGCCTTCCCATAAATTCGATCTGTAAATTCGATTCGATCTCAAGAAAACGGGTTTTAAAAATGGCGTGAAAGTTCCGTTTTTTGGATAACATTTTAACGTGGAGTGGAAGTGAAGTGAAGAAGATAGAATACTACTTCAAGGTAATAAAATCCTTTGATTTAATTTATTTGCAAGTATTCTGATAGGTTTTGTGTAAACTTTGTGATGATGATGGACTGTCCATAAATAAAAAAGTGAAAGGAGCACAGCTTCGCCACTAGAAGAGATGAGCAGGGTATATATAATATAATTGTTTGCTTTGATGTGTTAATGTGTGTTTTATGTTCATTTCAACATAATTTAGTTTATTTAAATTAGTAGAGGGGAATTTTCATTTTTAAATTCATTCTACTGTACCTGAACCATCGGAAATTATAGCATCATTTTAATTTGTGGATATTTTTGTTTTGAAACCTTTCATTTTGCATTTTGACTGAAATATGATCATTTCAAGATTCTAAATGTGCAGTACACAGTGAGTTTGCAGTAAGTTTAAAGATTTCAATGAAAAAAGAAGACTAAAATACCTTAAAATCATTTATTTTGGTGAGTCCAAAACTACAAACTGTATTTGTTTCCATTTTCCTGATAATTTTTGTGACATCAATTTTTGCAAATAAAGATTTTTCAAAAATTTTTGCAAACTTTTTTTTTCTCATATGAATTTTGGTAGCATTTTAATTTTGTGGATTTTAGATCTCCATCAAATTATGAAAATTCCATGCCAAGTAAATATTTTTCAATAATTTTGGATAGATTCTATTTTGATGATGAATATGATGATGATTTTTTTTTCTATTATTTTTAACTTATGTTTATAACTAATAACAGTTTTATAAAGTGGGTTAAAAGAGTTATTTACCTACTTAATTAAAGTAACGTAAAGTTGTGTCAAAGGGTAGTCTTATACAATGATGAACAATAAAAACTGCTGTTACATATTCACTTTCTCTCTCGTTTTAAAGCATAATTTCCCATTAATTAGTTTATTTATTTATTCCATTAATTTTCTTAATTTGGTAAAGAAGGTCAGTTTTACAGGCAGTGGTAAACAATGATGCTGACCTACTATATGACCTACATTGACTTTTACGGATGCCCAGCTTACACGAGGAAATATGATATAATGGAAAATGCATTTTCATTGATTTGTTTTTGTTGGTCAGTGCGGAAAGCAGCTGATCATTCATTAGCGTTTGTACGTTCGTCCATACGTACCTAAGTACGTACGTAATTCCAATTTTTTTTGTCCACAGTTGTAGGCTGATCCTGCAAAACATTGGAATAGAGGCTGTCTACAAACTGTGGTTAATGTATGAATGGTAAACTACAACTTATATAGACTAATTTAATTATTGTGATTGCGGCCTAAAATACAGAAAACGTGCAATCCTAATTTGTGTTCCAGAGAACAACACTGTGTAGCACTCTAGGTTAGAAAATTCTTACTGCTTTTGTTTATAATGACATTGATTTTGTGAGAAACTGTTCGATCCCATTCTCGATTTTTATTCCCTCCTTTTCTGTCCCTCCTCTCCTCTTTTTTGTGGTCTTTTAAGTTCTCTTTAAGTTCTCTTAGCTATATAAATTCACTTCACACTCACACCACACACATAATATGTAGTAGAGGGTGACGATGTCCTCCCCTGGTTGTGGTGGCAGTTTCTGTACTTTTAAAAATTGTTGGGTGGTGTCCTGTCTTGTGTTAAGACTTGCTTACTCAAAAAAAACTTTTAATGAAAATTTACATAGTGGATAATGATGGTTGTTGGGAGACGACAAAAATTAAATTAAAACAGCAGCACCCCTACACACAATTTGGACTAATATTTACAGTCAAATAAATCAAAGAAAATAATTGATATTGATAGGAAACTTGATATCGGGTAATGTCTTTCCCGTGAAGGAGCGTAAGCCGCCAATCTTTTCCTTTTTTTTTCTTTGAAGGTTTTTGTTGTTTTGACTATATAAACCGATTCGTTTATGCACTAAAAATTCCATTTTTTCCTACTACGCTCTTATAAATTTCACCCACAAAAATATGACACTGTGATGGAGTTTCTATTGAACTTGTCAGAGCAAATCCGAGAATAAAAGACTTTTTATCATTTTATTTTGATAAAAATGATCCAAAAGAAAGAAAGAAACTTTACATTTCCACTTCAGACTGCTAGGTTTCCCTATCAAATCATGTTGAAGACAATGACTTCAGGTAACAGACTTTACAAATCTTTTGCATTTTTATGTAAAAATTCATTCCTTCACAGGTGCGTCAATTTCTTTCAGGCTTTACTGTATATATACCAAATATGTACTTCAAGGTGGTAAGAAAATTTCACTGGAAAAAAATGTATTTCACGTATTTCCAAAATTAAATTCTTGTGGAAGGAAAGGATACTATTTGCCTCAATGTCTGTGAACATATACATGGTAATATTTAATTTTTAAAAAATATGAAGACTTATTATTCGCGAAATTCACGAAATTAAATTCCTGGGAAAAGTTTATTTTATCTCAATTCGCGAAATTAAATTTGCACGAAAACTGCTACCATGGATCAGACTATCGACCTGTAATGGTTCCAAAGAATGATTCATTATGACTCATTTTTGCAGGGCAAGATAATCGTTCCAGGAGTGAACTGCAATTAACCCGAATATTCCTAAGACACTTCCTTTTGACCTTAAATTTGTGATTTTTGCCCATTAACTTTTGGGAGATTATCAAAATATGGGATATTGCAGAATTTCTTTTTATATTAATCAATTTATCTTGTTTTTTCAGGTTAAAATGGAAACAAAATAACATTAATTCTTCCCACTAAAATTTCTAAAAATACTTGTGAAGTTAAACCTACGTGTACAAACAATAGACACCAAACAAAGCGATAACACACGATAACACGCGATAACCGATAACACACGAGAACACACGAGAAACGAAATGACGTGACGCACAATAAAAGTAAAATAAAAAAGGGCCGCTTCTGACTCTACGCAGAAACATTGGCTCCTCTCAAGATATGTAACATATCTTGAACTAAAATATAATTGTTTACTTTTCAAAAAATATATTTGTTCGTCTTTAACATCAAATTTGCACTATCGTCAGTTACATGGCTCCTCGTTGGGGATTCGTTTTTTAAGATTCGACCAGCAGTACTAATTCCGTAATTGGACGTTCGTATGTACATCATTTTCGTTTTTTCGTACTTTAATAACTCGAGCCACTTCCCAATCATTATGTTGAGCTGCGTCATATTTCAGTATAACTATATCTCCAACAGCAAAATTACGTCGAAACGAGTGCCACTTTTTTGTTCCTGCAAACTTTGTAAATATTGCGTGCGCCATCTATCCGAAATTCGTTAACAAAGATGTTGTACTCTTCTCCAACGAATTCGCCAGGTAGAACCAGATAAACTTCAGATTTCATCGTCAGTAAAAGATTGGGAGATATGAGCATTAAACTAATACTGTCATTAATTGTCTGTACAGACAAAGGACAATATCGACGACAATATGGAACGACATGATCAAATTTGGGCGTTCCCACACACCACCCATGTGGCTTGCTGTAGGCGTATTGAAATTTCATTTTATCCAATCCGTATTATTCTCGAGAAGATAGTTTTTAATCTTTTCTTGATTAATTTCTTTAATCGCTTTCTTCACTTCTGCTGAAACTCCGACAAATTTCGAACCAATGTCATAGTTGACGTGCGTGACCTCTTCTGCTGATGAATCGTCGGAGCGCCATAATAAATTAGTCGGTGTCTAGAGCGTTTGTGCTTAAATGTATAGCTCGACTTGAAAATAAGGCGCCATATCGTTTCAACTCTTTGCTTCCTTCTTTAATGAAGAAAGAACCAAACTTGTCTTTAATCGAAAAAGAGAGCCTTATAGTTTCCAGTTTGAAAATGAACTTTGTTGGGCTATTCTAATATCGCTAACTCCGTGACAGCATGGTTGCAACAATACGTTTAAGGCAATACCAGCTAGAAATCCTTTCGGTCTATTGTAGAAGTGAATCCTTTTTGTTGAAACTAACTGAGTTAATTTTAATGTTCTTGATCTAAGAATCCTCGCTGTCGACAGGAAAAGACTGGGATGCATTCCATTTATCGGATGGTTCGTATAGAAACTTTAGTCCTTTAAACCAACGTACATTTTTTATGAACTGATCAACTGCTTGACCACGAGAAGCATCATCAGCAGGATTGTCGGAAATAGGAATATTTGATCAACTTTCGATGCTTCGTGAATAGCTTGAACTCTCTTTGCGACGAACATATGAAACTTCTTTTTATGATTTGTAATTTATCCCAGTACCACTTTACTCTGTCCAGAAAACTTCAAAGGACGGATGAAGGCTTAGCTCGCCCCTCAATTGAGCCACAAGTGGTTGCTGCTGTCAACTCAAGACTGAGAATTGTGATAGGCTTTAAAGGTACCACTCTCGCCTTCGCAATTAGAAAACTACTTTAAGGTAGGATTCCTGACCGTAGCCACTTGATGATGCATCCGCGAAATGATGTAACGAAGAATTCCTCCACCTTTGTCACGTGCTTCTTAGATGCTGTGAGAGTTTGTCTTTCCAATCTTTGCTTTCACTACTTAGTTGTTGTAATAATTGCTTCCCTGGAGGTAGAAATGGAGCTCCAAAGTCTAGTGATCATAGACTGACGCTATTGAGGAAAGTATATCTTTCTTTCAGTACAATTCTGAAACAAAATCAGTCCGATTCCACGCACCAACTGACGCCAAGTGCTCTTTTAACAGGAAGTGTCTAAGTTTTGAAATCAAAATCACGGACTTCCTTTCTACAAAACCTCACTCAGACATCTCATAACCTTTGTTAAATCGTTAAATCCTCCTGAAGCACACATTCCTCTGACATTTGCGATGAGATTAAACGTACTTTGGACATCTTCCTATGACTTGCATTGCGCAATTGTGCATGTCGTCGACGTAGAAATTACGCTTGAGTGTTAAAGCAGCTTCCTGTCCATAACTGTGGACGTCATCCGTGGCAGTTTCCCTGAGAACATAATTGCAAGTGTTGGTTGAATGGGTACCTCCAAATAAATGAGCACACATAAAATAGTCTTCGAGCTGCATTTAAAAAGGGCGACCGTACAAAAAAATCCAACTACCGTCCTATAAGCATATTACTCAACCTATCTAAAATTGTTAAAATATGTTTGTATGAACAAATCGATGCCTACTTTCAACTGTAATTAATAAACAACAATGTGGTTTTAGAAAAGGATTTTACACACAGCACTGTCTCTTAACAATGACAAGAAAAGTGTAAAGAGTGTATAGACAAAGACGGAACATTCGCAGCTTTATAAATAGGTCATTTAAAGCGTTTGATTGTATCAATCATTACCTAATAATCGCTAAATTGCACGCTTACGGATTTGAAAAAAGTGCTCTTCATTTAATTCATAGCTACTTGGCTGACAGAAAACAAAGAATAAAGATATTTAACTCATTTAGTACATGGAAAGATGTATTGCCTGGCGTATCACAAGGATCAATTTAAGGCCCACTTATTTTCAATATTTTCCTAATTGATTTATTTTTGACAACGGATTATATTAATATAAGTAACTATGCAGATGATACTACCCTAATACATATGGTAAAGATAAAAACCAGGTCATAAAGAAACTTGAAGAAACTTCCCAAAAACTGCTCACATGGTTTATAGATAATGGCATGAAAACAAACGAGGAAAATCACATCTTCTTTCCCATCACTAAAAGTAGGAAATGCTAGTATAGCTAACAGTGATCACGGAAAATTACTGGGAATCATATTTGACCGAAAGCTAACATTTGACATGCATGTTTCAAGCCTGTGCGACAAAACCAGTAAAACACTACACGCATATTTTATGTATATTTTAGCATATTTTATTTGAACTTTTCAAAACTTCAGTGAAACGAGTTTTCTTGGAAAATAAATGATTGACCGGTGTTCGCAGTACAGTTTGAAATCACTTGTTTATATCAATACCTCCGGAATGTTTACTCAAAATCCTTTGTATATATGTTACGGGGATTGTGATAAATTCGGGGATTATGCATATTAACCAGTTATTTTACATAATTCCCAGCCAAATTGGGTAATTTGATTAATACAGATTTTTCATCAAATTTCCCGGTTATTTTATATAATTCCCATAGAGAATGGAGAATGTGATTAAAAAGTGTTCTATTTGTCAAATTCACCGGCTAATATGCATAATTTCTAGGTTCTTTTGGGGAATATGTAAAATCTCCGGACTGGGTTGGGAATTGTGCTAAAACAGAATTGAAAGGAAAGGAGACGTATCGTTTCTTTGTTTTACGTCGTATATTAAGCTATACCTTACCGCGTCGAGCTTGCTCGGATTAAAAAGAAGATCTTTTCGGAAGAAGATTATTAAGCTATAAAAAGCGTAAAAGGGTATGTTAAAATACTTTTCAAGTTAGTTAATGTAGTATCTCCAAGAAAAATCACGTCGTTCTATTTTTATAAAGCTGTTTTTTTTTACTCTAAAATAACCAGCAAATGATGATAAAACAAAACTAGAAGACTAAGAAAATAAAACTAACAAAAGAGTAAAACTTAACATATCAATGTCTTTTATTTATTGTCACAGGATAAGCTGCTGTGGCACTTAGAAGTACACAGTTTTTTAGCTTTTCTACACGAGCACGAATTGTTTCGGCAAGCTGTCTTACAGTTGCAGCGCTTGTAGCCTTGCCCGCCAGATAACGATGACTTTCCCGCGCATTCTCGTAGTGATATATCAGTTGAAGGGACATCAGCAATATCGACGATTCCTGCTGTGCAAGTTGTGAATTGATTCCGAGCGTACCACGATTTGAGCATTCCTTTTTTGGTGCCAATTCTGTATAAACCTTTACTTAAATTGACTTCAGTGATCACTCCTAATATATTTCGTGAGTCGCATCTGCCACGATCAACATCTGGCACACGTACTTTGACGGTGTCTCCTACCTTTCCTGGAGGAAACTTTTCTTGTGACTGCCTGGTCATTCTTAAGGCCTGAGCTTCAAGATTGCATTTTGCCATTTTTCTTTTTTCTTTAATTTTTTCTTGTCGCTGGGATATCATTGAAGGTGAAGGTGAAGGTGGTGGTTCATCGTCGGTTGCAGCAGCATCTTGTGCCTCAGCCTCTTCCATCTCATCTTGACTTGTACCTTCGATCTCCCTTTGTCGTTCATCAGTCTCCACTACTTCCATTACAGTTTCTATGGCATGCTCATTTTCATCATTGCTAGCTACCTGATTGTCAGATTCGCTAGGTAAATCTTCAATGAATTGGAGATTTGGATGGAAATCCGGCGCTGCATCTACGTCATGCATAGAAGAAATGGTTTTCTCGAGCTCCTCTTCCGTTTGGATTTCATTAATGGTTTCATTAGGGAGATTTGAGGTTTTTAAACCCACTTTCATCGGCTGTCCAAACATAGCCTCGTAAGGTGAACACTTAAGGCCTTCGTGATAGGCTCTATTCTTCATGACTTGAACAAAACGGAGTCCATCTGCCCAATGGGTCGTTGAGTATGAATGCAACCATGTTGTCAGCATGTCTTCGATGTCTCTATTTGCTCTTTCTACAGATCCCTGACTCTGGCTGTGTCTTGGTTTCCCGTGCACTATTTTTAAACCTTCCCACATTGAACGAAGCTCTTCGATTATCGAGTTAACAAACTCTCTTCCATTATCACTTTGTAGGATGTTTGGAGCACCGAATATACTGAATACATCCAGTAATTGGTAAGCGATTTCAGGTGCACGTTTAGACGTAACTGGTCGAAGTTGCACAAATTTTGTTAGATGGTCTTGATATACAAAGATCCATTTGTTCTCTCCATCCGCCTGACTCTGCATATCTATCAAATCAACTTGTGCTCGGGAATTCATCTCACTGAAAACCATTGGCTTGATAACCAAACCCTTTTTCGGAACTTTCGACTTTTTTAGACATGGAATGCATAAGTTCAGATAAATCATTATACATTCTGCTGTGATGTTTTTGTACTTCGTACCCGTTTCCTTAACCATTCGGTTTCTTCCTCCGTGGCCAATGGAAACATGTGCCTCATGTATTACATTGAATATATCCTCTATGCGCACGTAGTATTTAATTGACGTGCTACCCTCAGCTACAGGATATATCAGCTTCTCGACGTTTCCAATTTGAACAACATCGTACCGTTTCAAAAGCTGGTAATCATTCGGTTCCTTTTTGCGGTTACCGTGTTTCAAGGTGTTTATTTGTTGAATGAGCAATTCATACTTTTCTCCACTCAAGAAAGAATTGTTGTGCTTTTTACTTTCGATCAACGCACTCAATTTTTGATAAAACTTTCTTTTCATTACAGCTTCCATCTTGAGTTCTCTTCTTGCAACACTGTTTCACAAAACTCTATAAACAACCTCATATTATGCACAAAAATCTTATTTTCTCATTAATCTTATTTTCATCCTATACAAAAGAATAACAGGTTGATAAATAACACTCCCCAAAAACGAATGGTTATTATGTAAAATAACCGGTGAAAGTAACGAACCTCATGATATTTGTTACATTTCCCAACTTTAATGGGAATTATAGAAAATGACCGGTTATTATGCAAAATTACCCAAAGAGAAACCTATTTTTGGTTATTATGCATAATAACCGGGGAATATGCATAATTCCCAATTTATCATATTACCCGTAACATATATATATAAAAAGTATGCTCAATGTATCGAAAAGAATTAAATTGCGCCCACAAGGGAAGTGATTTCTTAAAATGGAATCCTGTCGTGGCCGTTCTTCAGACACTTTTTATCATTCTGGAATCTTTATCCCGCAACATTTATCCTGCATTTGTTTCGGCCAACAGCCATTTAAATTTTATAGAAAATTTGCTGCAAGAAGGGTTTATAGAAAATATATATAATATACAAACAGAACATAGCTACTGGGGAACGAAATATCTAAAGGATATATAGGTGATAATATTAACCAAAGACTTAACTGAACAATTAAAGATAGAAGACATTCATTCCTACATGATTCTTTGAATAAACTGCACAAAAAACCGATAGCCTGCTGATCGACGATTTAATCATTGTCATTGTGAAGGAAGGATTACCAGATGAAATAAACAAAGTTTCAGATTTTAATTTATAACTTAGAGTGTGTTTACACGAGAGCTGTAGTGAACTCAAACCGGTTTCATATCTCAGTACGGGTAGAAATTAAAAGTTCGTTCAGAAAAACTCTGAAACATTTTCCAAGAGAACACAACACAGAAGAAACTTTTCTCAACTACCACTACTTGCAGCATAAAGATAGACGGGGGTAAAGCTTCCTCATTAGTTTGTAAAACTTTCATGAAAATCGATTAGCGTGGAAACCATTAAGCAGCTAAAATGAGAAAGAAAATTTAAGAGATGTTGAAAAATTTAGGTATTGTATATTTGGAAAGTGTTTTAAGAGAAAATTCTCTGCAAAGTATTGAAGTTTTCACCCTAACTACCTTGTTGGCCCTTATTACGCTGGCCCTTAATGGCGTTATTTTCCACCCCTTGGCGTAAACATGGCCGGCAATAGATGTTTGTCTGTGAGAGTTTGACCGTGGACTTTTCAAAAATAACGCCAATAAAGACCGGCGTAAAAGGGGCCGGCATAAAAAAGGACCGAATGCTGACTGAATAGAGTTTTTAAAAGAACGTTATTGGAATCCATAACGTAATTGTATCGAGTTAATTGAATGGATAGATAAAATCAGAAAAGATGTTGAATTCAGAATGTTATTCGGTTGCAAGTTAACAGAAATATGGAAAAGGTAAATGCGACATTGGAAAGTTCTTGGAATGAGCAACGAAATTTTTGCAAGAGAAAAGTTATATTTTTTAAAACATCAAGATCATGAAAGAAGTGACCAAGCCAATTATTATTCAGCACACTCCTCTGTTGTGAGAAGAGTAACGCTTATGCACATTTAGCAAAAGAAATCACATTATTGAACAGTGCAAAATCATCATTTTGGATTTTAGGAAGTAAATACAACAACTTTAGCGAAGTTGAACTAAAAGATGAAGAAGAAAAAGAGGAAACTCAATTCTTCCCAAAGTGAAGAAAAAATTGGAATGTGACAAGGAACACAGGAACACAGCGGACAGAAATTTATTGGTTGATTGTCTTTTTTCTTGCATTATGATATAATTTTGTTCTGATTAAGGCTTTTATATCTTTCGAGGAATGTGAAAGTTATATTGCGCACATACGTTAGTTAAGCAGGCGCATACAATACAGCCCGAAAGAAACTTTGCGCGTCCGCGAAGGAATGAATTTGTACATGAAAACACAAAAGATTTTCGTGTAAAGATTTAAATGTCACTTGAAGTCACTATGTCTTCAATGTGAGTTTTTTCAAATCTCTCGTTAGATAAATAAAAAATGTTTACTTGTAAACATAATTATCTTAACCGGAAATGTTATACTGTAGCAGTTTTGGTAAGAGAAACAAGGGTTTTTTACACTAACTGCCCTAGCCAGCAGCGTCGTAATAAAAGTTAATCTAGCAATCCTAGCCTCTTTCCAACCCAAGCTTCACTACTTTTCGTATTAAATTTCAACACAGAGAGGGGCGAGAGTTTTTAAAAGCGTTTCAACACAGAGAGGGGCGAGAGTTTTTAAAGGCGTTTCAACACAGAGAGGGGCGAGAGTTTTTAAAGGCGTTTCAACACAGAGAGGGGCGAGAGTTTTTAAAGGCGTTTCAGTTTTCTAGATATTTTTACAACACAAACATGTTTTTGTTGTAAAACTTTAGATAAGTGAAAATATTGTAGTTGGTTTCAATTTGAACCACTTAAGAAAAAGAATTCTGCATCTGGTGAGGATTCAGATTCAAATTGGCCAACAATTGAAGACCTCTCATCAGACGATGGACGGGAAGGAGGGCGATGCTTTACAGCTGCATACAGTGGCAGATCGAGGAGAAATTTTACTGGTGTAAAAATTATGGAGAATGTGTTTTCAGAAGGATAATTGCAATTTAATTGTAATTTAATTGCCAATTTTTAGAAAGTTTTCCTCCAACTTTGCTTACACCCAGTCAAATTTCTGCTAGATCCGCCACTGGCAGATACGTGGTAAGTGTGGAAGGTAACTGCATCACAATGAAAACTGTGGAGGAATCCATTTGCTGTCATGAACTTCATTCATCTATAGCTGTTTTTGCTTTACATGGTACGTTTATGAGTAACAACCATTAATATTCATTAACATAGAAGACTATGGTAACATAAATAATAACAAAAGGAGGAGGAGGAGGAGGGTGTTTTATTACAGTATTCGCTTTCGCTGCTACCGTTATAATAATAATAAAATAATAAATTCTTACTCCTTACTCTTACTTAAATTAATTCTTTCTTTTCATCTTTTCATCTTTTCATCTTAGAAACTTTTCATCTTTTCATCTTAGAAACTTAGGAAATGCGTCATAGCACATGAACATTTTTATAGCATCGTGCTTCTGAAACCAAATCTTTATAAAGCCCTTGTTAGACTTCGAGATCGCGAAAGTTGTTATTTGCCCAAATGTAATAGTATACTAAGCAGGGAAATTAAAATGTTATTTGGTCTAACTGATGCCGTTATTTCAATCTTAGAACGTATCGTATGCCACCTATATGCAGCTTACTTTGTGGGCTCACAATCGTCTAGGACGAGACGTGCGAAGAGTATATCCAGCTTGTGTGGTCAATCGTATCCGATCTGAATTTCCGGATAATGGCGGCCATTATACTAAGTTTAAGTCATGTAGCGAAGTTGATGAAGCGGAACTGACAGGGTTTACGAAAATTATGAATATTATTAAATTGTAGACCTTTTGAACTGTCACCTCATTTTGCAAAGAAAGTTATTAAAATTTTAAAAACTATTCAAAAGGGTGCGTATTGTAAAGAATGCGTAACTTATAAAAAGGTCTTCCATTTCCTTTTTCTTTTTGGATTTCTGCGTAAGCAAGGAATCCTTTACGATCGTCCGTGTTCATTTTCGTTTTCTTTCATCTTCTTACTGTCCAAACCTACGCGAGTTTTAGTAGCTAGGAAATAGCGTAACTTTAAAGGCTTGAATGAATGGCTTCAAACATGGCGGACGTAAAACCGTCGCTCCGTAAACTTTGACGTTAAAAAAAAAACGCAGATGAAGGTTATATTGTATCTTTTCAACGCAACAAATTGCTGAAAAAACCCAAAAGATAAAACCTGAATTGACAGATTGAACCGCAGAAAAGAAGAAATGAGCACATCAACAAGAACAGATGATGGAGTAGAAATTGCTGAAGTTCCGTGCTTAAAATGTGGTAAACGATTCCGCACTCCACGGGGTGCACTCCAGCATCAGAGACAATGTAAAGTAATTGGAAACAGAAAAAGGTGAACCACCACCTCCACAGCCATCAACTATTCCAAATATTGCGATCGGAAATGAAGATAACCCAAAACCAGAACGTTATTACTGGGCCGAAGTTAAAAGTAGCGACTTAATCGAAATGATAAACGAAAGTTATGAAAAAATCGCTTATTGGCGACGAAACCTATTCAACCTACCAAGTGGAGGTGCCGGTAAAATTTTTATCAGAGAAGTGACAAGATTACTGAATGCTTGAACGGAGAAGAGCCCTCTCCGAAGTATTTCAATGAAGGCAGTACATATCATGTCTGCTCTGCTCCTCCAGAAACCAAGCAAAAATTCAAAGGCGAAAGACCATGCAAGAGCGTTGGAAAGAAGATTGAAGCTGTGGCACCAAGGTAACGTTGCCGAGCTGGTTGATGAAGCAGAAACCATACAGTCAAGGTTATCGAAACCAACTGAGAGAAGAAACATCGAAACTACCTCAAAGATGTTTAAAGATAAAATGCAGAAAGGCGATGTTAAAGGTGCAATCAAAATCCTAACAAATAATATGCGTGGTGGAATACTACCTATAAATAACGAAACAATCGCATTGTTAAGAGAAAAACATCCCGATGCGAGAGAAGCCGATGAAAACAACAAGCTTGAAGGTCCTTGTGAAAGAATAAATCCGAAGCAATTGACGAATCACTGGTTATGAAGGCAGTACTTGAAACTAAGGGTGGTTCTGGACCGTCTGGTTAAGACTCTGATGGGTGGAGAAAAATCTTAACATCGAGAATGTATGGTGACTGTGGAAGAGATCTTAGGCTTGCGATAGCAAACATAACCAAAAGCTTATGCACAGAGAGTGTAGACGACAAATCGCTCGAAGGTTTTCTGGCGTGTAGACTTATCCCACTAGACAAACAACCCGGTGTTCGACCTATCGGCGTTCGTGAAGTCTTACGCAGAATCTGTGGGAAAACCGTTATGTCGGTGATTAAGAAAGATATAATCACATCGAGTAGCAGAGTTCAAATGTGTGCCGGGCAAAAAGCAGGCGGAGAAGCTGCAATCCACGCAACGAGGAGGGTTTTCGAAACTGAAGAAGCAGAGGCAGTACTCTTGATAGATGCAGCAAACGCGTTCAACAACATAAAATCGTCAAGGTTTTCTGCACAACGTAAAAATGATATGCCCAGTATTCGCAAATTATGTCATCAATTGCTACTGAACACCTGCTAGGCTGTTTGTCATCGGAGGAATCGAGTTGAGTTCAAAAGAAGGAACTACACAAGGTGATCCAATCGGCATGGCAGTGTATGCGACAGGAACAACGCCTCTCCTAGACGAATTGATATCAGCCATTGCAGATCATGACGAGATAGCTTCATTTGCGGATGACATAACAGCTACGGGGAAATGTGAGTCACTCCGAGAATGGTGGGATAGCATTACAACTGTAGGTCCCCATTTCGGATACTATCCTCAACCCAAAAAATCATGGTTGATTGTTAAAGAACATCATTTAGCGAAAGCCACAGAAGTCTTTGAAGATACAGACATAAAAATAACAACTGAAGGTGAACAACATCTTGGTGCTGTGATTGGAAGTCAAGAATACCAAGAAAAGTGCTGCTAAAGCTTGGTGGAAAAATAGTCGGAAGGGTTGACCCTTCTTTCTAGAATAGCAGTGACACAACCACAAGCTGCTTACTCGTGTTATGTCAGTGGTTATCAACATAAATTTTCCTAATTCATCAGGACAATACCGGGTTTTGAGAGGTACCTCCAATCGATTGAAGAAATCATTCGGCATCAGTTCATACCAGGAATCACGGGAGGGAAAACCATCAACAACAACGAGCGTGATCTGTTAGCATTGCCTCCACGTTTGGGAGGCCTTGGGCTCAAACATCTATGCGAAATTGCCCCAATTGAGCACGACAACTGTAAAGCTGTGACACGGCAGTTACAAAACAAGATACTAGGAATGAATGATGAAGAAATTGGGAAAAGTGTAGCTACTATCAAAGACGAAAGACCACAAAAAATAAAGAAAAGTTGGAAGAAATTAGAACGGACATGAGTGACGATCAGAAGAGAACGAGCGAAGGCAACTCAATGGTCGGAGCGTCAAATTGGCTAACAAACTTGCCAATTAAAGATTTGGGTTACGAACTCAACAAAGAGCAATTTCAAGACTCCATACGCATCAGATACAACTGGTCACTACCTCGACTACCTAGCGAATGCGTATGCGGAAGCCGATTCGACATCACACATGCGCTGTCATGCAAGAAAGGAGGCTTCGTTACGTTAAGGCATAACGAGATCCGTGATCTGACATCCGTTATGCTAGACGAAGTCTGCCCGAATGTTCGAAAAGAACCAAGAATGTTGGAAATGGACGGTGAACATCTTTCACAGTGCAGCGCTAGCAGAAGCCAAGAAGCACGACTTGACATCAGCGCAACGGGATTCTGGACTCCTGGACAAAGAGCATTTTTTGATATAAGGGTCTTTGACCTAAACGCTCGGAGGTACAGGGATCTGGATCCTGAAAATGCTTCAAACGAAACGAGTGCGAAAAGAAGAGGCACTACAACGAACAGGTGACAAATGTAAAAAATGGCACATTCACACCCCTGGTATTTTTAACAAGTGGCGGCATGGGACGCGAGTGTAAAACATTTTATAAACGGCTTGCAGAAATGATATCAGAAAAGAGAGTTACGGACTTTATAAGAACAAAACTCTCGTACAGTCTTTTAAGATCAACATTGTTGTGTGTTAGAGGTTAACGCTCGCTTAGAATCGAACACAACCTAATTGACATTCGCCAAGCCAACGCGATTTCAAAGGTTAGAAGCACCGATTAAAGATAATGTTTTAATAAGAGTTTATCTGAACTGTGAAAAGAAAAGTTGTTTATATATCTAATGGAATGGAAAGAAATAACTCGTAAAAATACAAAAAACAACAAAAAAACAAACAAAAAAAAAACCTTTAAAGTTACGTAACTGTATCGCATTTTGCAAAAACTGATTGGCTGATACTTAAAGCGTCTTTAAAAATGGCGCGCAAGTTACGCTCGAACTTTTTAATGCTTTGATTTGAAAACGGCTTTTGATATCGAATTATTTTCACATCTTACAGAACGTTAAATATAGAAGATTCTATGCCCTGAAAACTTGTCAACTTTTTTACATTTAATTACTAACTGCTTGATATATGTTAAAAAACTTTTATGGAGAACGAAGTTGAGGAATACCTACTTGTGAAATGAGTCAATGTTGTTTTTTAAAATTGAAACTTGAAAGGAAAAGCTTTTGAAAATATAATTCTTTCCATTTACTAAGTAGTTTTATAGTGAATTATGATAGTACGTGGTAGTGCTTGGTATTACATGATATATATATATATATATATATATATATATATATATATATATATATATATATATATATATATATATATATATATATATACAGCTTTCTGGATATGCATAGCACAGCTTCCACTCTAAACCTGGGCTGGTTATTGTTTGTTGTTCATTATGTTTTCAACTTGAACTTCATATAGTTTGAATTTTTTCTTTATTCTATGCTTTTGGTAAAATATTTCTTGTAGCAGTTTAACATCATTTGAAGCTTGGAATATAGAGTCTTTTAGTCGGTCAATGCAACATTGTCTTGTTCGCTTTTCTGACTCTTTCCAAATGTTTTAATATGTTTCCAATGCTTACATGTTTTCAAGGTAAACGTATACGTATATACTTGAATATTAGGTTCAATGAAAAGACCCTTGTTTATTCAATACCCAGAGTTTCGTGCTTTGAGCAATCTTCAGGCTATCCTGGGTAAACATTAAGGATTTCCGCAGTTGTCGAATATGTGAAATACGAATACAACATGAAGTGGACACACAGACAGGATTGACTTAATTAGGGGATATTGTCATCACATGTTAAGTTTATAAAGAATTTTTAATAAGCACTTCCCTGTTGGGTTAAATGTTGATAGGCTTAAATATGGACACTTTTCAAAAATTGGATAACTGACTTTTGCCACAGCTTTACTATAATTCAAGCAATTAGGTAAAGTACTTTATCGGAGATCGGATGAAAAAGTTGAGGGGAAATTCGGTCACCACAAAAATATTAGCCACTTTTCCCTGACTAACATTTCACGAGTTCATAAAAAAGAAAGCATTTTTCCCCTGAAACTGTTATTAGATAAAAATTAAAACTCAGTAAAAGTAAAAACTTAAAAGCATAAAATCTCATCAGCATGAAAACATATCATATTTGCCAAAGTTAAGTCATTTTAGCTTCATAAAAAAAACACTTCTTTTTAACATTTAGAGGCCGTTTATTCATCGAAGTGAAGTTTTTCATTTCAAACCGATTTGAGTTAACTTCGGGTCTCATGCAAACGGCCTCTAAGGCTTGTGTGCATTTTCTATAGAATAACCGCCGCACTCTTGAAAATTATTTAAATAAGGGCCGCAATTTAATTTATAATGCAGCGCTTATTTAAATTTCTCCTCTTAGATGCGGCGCTTAATAGAATAACATATATATATATACAGATTGTATTCATTTTGCTTAAAACAACATCCTTTATTAGCCTTCTCGCATAATTAAATGAGCATGGTACTATTTTACTTTAAAGGCAATTTTCACATTTTTCCAGAAAAAAATCTGTAAAATTAAAATGCCCTGAAAAAAAAATTTCATCCTGCACAAGTTTCTTTTCTTTAAAGTAAGATGATATAGAATTTATTTTTTATTGTGAAAACCAGGCCTTGTCTGACACGTGACCAAGTTTATACAAAGGGTTTTCTCAGCCAAAAATGATTCACAAGTCTATTAGCTCTGTTACCGTCGAGAATCCACCCATCTCCTCCTCTAAATATATAACCTTTGTCGATGATGTTGTAGTTAATAATTGCCTTCCTTGATGTTGTAATTTTAATAGCGTTGTAACGATATCTGAGTTAAGATGACTCCACTACTATCAAAGTTGTTGTTCATTCTTTACCAATCTGTCCTACCTAGTTTTTCATAGAAAATAAATGAAGTTATTTTTGGTTAAGTGCAACGGGAATAACTGACGTCACTTTAGCGCGCGATATTGGCGATGGGGTGACGAAAAAATTAGGTCTAAAACTTTTTGGGGACGGGTGTGACGTCATCAGAATCTTTGATGACTATATCTCCGTAACGGTAAGTCATACACAGGCGATCCCATACATTTTCTTGATCAACTTTTCGAACTCTTCAATTTAGTGATACTTATTCTTAGCAATTATATGATCTTATATTTCGTCACCGCCATATTGAGAGGAAAACCACGGGGGTTGGGGTCAGTAACTCGAGGGGAAAGTGAACATGTAAAATGTTTTTACCCGGAATACTAGTCTTTTATATTAATAGCGAGGTGTGCATAACATTTTTAGTTTGGTAAAATATTTTGCGTGTGAGGTTGCCGATATTCTACGGTCCGTTTCTCACAAGTTTGTCTGGGGAAGTTTGAAACAGCACCAGGAAGTTGGTTTTTAGTTTGCGTATTAGTAATAGTCCCAACTCCATCTTACGGGCTCTTTTATGTTTTCTCGTGTTTGTATACGAAAGAAGACAATGAAAAGGCTCGACGGTGGAGGATGAAATGCAATGGTTTTTCGTTTGAAATATTCTTAACGATCATTTTTGTTTGAACAAGAAGATCGAAGAACTGTTTTTTGTTGTTTGTTTGTTTTTTCAAAAAGCGAAGAATAATATTGCTGTTTTTTGCGAAAGTATTAGTAAAGTTACTACCAGTCGCATGATGATGATGCAGAAAAGAAATGAGGGTTTTTAAAATGTAAACAAATCTGATTTTGTTTTCGTAAAGATTGATTCGGGAGACGAAGAAGAAATGAAGAGAAGGATTGTATTATTATTAAACGAATTTTTTCGTATTAGTATAAAGCACTCCGGCTTAGTGCTTATAATGGTTTTATGATATAAAATACGTTAGGGAAGACATGATATAGTATCTCAGGCGGAGACTTCGAATTACAATCGAACGTAGCAGCTATTGACAACGAGTGAAAAATAGTTGTTTGAAGAAAAAAGAAGCGTTTGTTTATATTTTTTAAGACGAAGTAATAATAACATATTACATACATATTTACGACTTATATGTAATATTGAAGATTTAAGACGTATCAAAAGGTATTTTATCCAGTTTCGGTTGTTTTTTTTAGATTTCCAAAGGCAAGAAATAAAATTTAGTAAAAACTGTGTTGAGAATAGTATTTTTTAGTACAATGATAGAAAGAAGAAAGTGAAGAAGGAATAAAATGATTAGAGATTTGATTAATCTGTTGGTTTTGGCCGTCAGTAAAATTACTTAATACCGGTGGGGGTTTTCTAATTGGCGATCTCTCTGTTCCTGGAATTTATAGAGAAAGACAGCTCAGCTTTGAAGAAAGAAACAATTTTCGGAGGTATGATTATTTTTAAGATTTAGTTAATACCTTATATCTTATGTATTTAAATCTGTATATACTCCAAAAGTTAATTTTGCGATGGGTAGTTTAGTGTGTGAGTGAGATATTTCACAATTTGTGAATATTTTTATCTGAGATTTAGTATTGATAACTATAAATCTGTTCACCACAAAGTCTGAAAGTATTTTTGGTTGATTATAAATTAGAAAGTGGAAAGAATTAAGAATAGGTTAGGATTCAGAAGTCGAAAAAATACTGCCTTTTATTTAAATTTTTTTATTTTATTAAATTTTTTTTGTAGCAAGTTTTTCGAGGGACTTGGAACTATGACGTCATTATCATGACGTTAAAATTTATTGCCGACTACATGTCGGTCACAATTAAATTCGTGTGCCTTTTTTCAATGCCCATCGAAAATTAAACGCATAATTATTACGTTAACTGTTGCCGTTTGGGGTCCATATTGGCTTTGAGTTATGGCAAATTGATTTCTTCAGTAAAGCTTTACATTAAATATGATTCGACGTAAACATGTAATATCATTTTTAACAAACAAACTCCTTCCACGTTCTGTGATTTCTATTTTTGGCGACAAAGAAAGGAGAAATCAATAGTTTTACCTCAATACACGGCGTTATCAATTTTTAGTATGGCGGGTAAAATATATATGAATTGATGAAAGATTTTAGGGCGGCAGTTTGGACTGCGTTTTTAAATTACATAGAGTTATTATCTAATGGTTAGAATAGCGTGTACAAACATTTTATTGGGAAAGATGTAAAAAACATTTACACGGTATACTAGCGATAAATAGCAGTCATTCTTTCATATGTCACTCTTTTTTATCAGAATAAAGTTGGATGATAGCATTTGAGTTGTTTTTAACCTACCCTCTTCATCGATAGCTTTAATATTCTGGACACCATTTATGTATTCGCATTTCGACTATTCACGTTGAGGATTTAATTCAAACGTTTTGCTTTCTATCAAACTGTTTCTATTATAAGCTGAAAGCAGCATAGCTTTATCAACTTTGCCATGTCTATAATTTATTGATTTTTTGCTGATTTCTGGTTATGCCATATATTAGCGGATCAACATATTCGCTACTTCTATTTAATACCACAGTCTCATCCAACATCCCTTGCTGATATGGGTCATACATTATATCTCTTTTGATTCTGTCCAATTCTTTTCCTTGATTAAAGTTTGTTGGTGGTATATAAACAACATCTTGTTGTAACTGAAAATTTTCACCTTGTGCGAATTTGTCACTATTTCCAAGGGAAGTACTGACATTATTACCACAGTTTATCAAACTTTTAAAAGATGGTCTTTCCAATTCAAATAATTCACCCCCCCCCCCCCCCCCCCCCCCCCCCCCGTAAGAACTGTTATACATTTTATATTTTTTCTTCTCCAAAATGAACATATTTTACAAAATAAAGAAGTATATGTTATTTTCGATGTCGTGCGCAATCTTTGGAACCTTATAGTGGAACCTTTTTATCTTTGGAACCTTTTTTAGCTTCATATTGAGCATTTTTTTATACAATTCCATTCCTTCCTCGCTGACAAGATGATTAAGATTTTTCACAGAATGAGGATCATCGTAGCCTGAAAATTGTGCGAATTCGCTAGAAATAGTAGAAGCATTACGTTTATCAACCCATATTTTTTGTCATTTTCGTGTGTCTTCCTACATACCTACCAAACAAGAAATTATTCGCAAATTTTAAATCGTTCTTAACGATGTGATCCTTTGTCAACGTTCTCAAATTCTGATTTTTGATAACATGTTTCCTTAAGTATGTGCTGGTTTTATATTCGCAAATGTCGTAAAAAACCACAATTTCAAAACCGGAATTTATAAGAAACCGTAGCATGTAATTTGAGCGGACATAATTATGAACATTGTGACATGTTAGAAGTAGCTTCTCATCAAATTTTGTCTATTTTTTCAACTCTCAAATATTTAATATGATAAGGACTTAACCATGTGACAAGAAGAGCTTGATGAATCATGAGTCGTTGATAGATGTCAAATTTATCATGTATAGAGTCAGGAACAACAATGTCCACTCTAGCAATAAAACCTAAAAGACCACCTCGCTAAATCGTATTGAGTAGATTGTAAAGATAGTATAAGGCGGATTCTTAAAATGATGAGCTCAATTGTAAGACTTCCACCATATTGGTTGTTTTCATCATAACCAAAAATGTACGTAAATGAAGATTTTCCATGCTCATCTTTGAAGTGTTTTTCTAATAACTCATCGCTTAAGAACATATTACTGATGCTATATCGTTTTAAAGTATAACATAATCCAGCTCTTATACCTTTTCTGCATTTTGAGCTCTATAGGGTGGTACTACTTATCCTTTTGGATTGCGTGATTTTATTTTTCGTCACAACCATATTAAGAAGAAGAACATGGGATAGCGATAAACCATGGGGAAAGTAAACCTGCAAAAACATTTTACAAGCTATATTATATATACACCCCTAAATTATGAAAGAGGAAGAGCACGGGTGGTGGGGGGCGGCAAATAATGGAAAAAATTAACCTGTAAAATGTTTTTACCCGGGATACTAGCATGTATCATTTATGTATGTATGTAAAACATTTTACCGGTTCACTTTCCCCATGAGTTACTGACCCCAACCCCTGTGCTTACCCTCTCTCTTACAATATGGCGGTGACCATGGAGCTTTACAACTTAGTGATACTTAACCTTTTGGATTGTGTGATTTTATTTTCGGTCACCCCTATATTGATTGGAAAATCACAAGATGGGGGTAACTACTCATGGAGAAAGGGAACCGGTAAAATGTTTTTACCCAGGATACTAGTTACGATATATTTGCGTAAACACTATTTTTGGCGAACATTGTTTGGTTTCTTAATGAAGTTTTCTCATGACGTTTCACACGTACTTTAAATAACACAGGAAATTGTGGTGTATAGTGTGACAGTTGAAAAATATTGAAAAACAACAATACTTGTCAATTTATTTATTGGTTTATGTCTGATATAGAATTGTTATCAATGAGGGGCCTGAGTAGGAGTTGCTAGAGCATTTAAAATCCCCAGTTATGCTACGAAAACCGCGTGAGGATAGTTTCTGATAACTGCAAGATCTTTGTGAAATTTAAATGCTAAATACGTGCAGACATTTTCCAAATTTACGACTACAAACGAATTCAACATAATATCTGGCTTATGTTTCTTGGGTTTAATCTTACTTATCATAACATCGTTAGAATTCCATATCATCCTTGAAAACATATTAAAAAACGCGATTGAATAAACACGACATGTTTGCGAATCGTTCATGGCTGTTATGAAACTTAAGCTATTACAGACAAATAAACCACATGACAAGGAAAGAATAATACCTTTCAAACGTATATATATTCCTGTATTCTCAGTTTGATATTCGTAATGGTTTTCGCTTGAAAATTTATTACTACATATCACTGCAAAATTAAATCGACTTCTTGGGTCTGCTGACAAGTGAGTGCGAACTTTCTTGGTTCATATTTTCTTGGCTCATGTTTACTTTGGTTCCATAACAAAGTATTGGAAGTAATCCACCTCGCGCATAAGGTTGTTTCTCTCTTTTTTATTATGAAGACGACAAGAAGAATAGGCCTTGGCATCGCAGTCCAAAAATTGAGTTATTTTCATCCCGTGATATCTAGTACAAAGAAGTGTGTGCTTAACCAACTGAGAAGAAAACGATGAGACACATCGCCTTTGGATCGAGATTGGGAAGTTATAGAATATTGTATCTCTTTACTTTTTATTTAGATGATGATGTTTTCTGTCTTTGTCTTCTGCTTATGTTTGACTTCAATAGTTTCTATTGATATCAAACCTGATGCAGAAAAGATATGTTGGGAAGCAGTAAGAGGAAACGAAAAAGTTCGTTTTAATGCATTTCTGAAGGCAGCATTTCAAGCCACAAAAGAAGCAGTTGATAAGAAAATTCTGAGTAACAAACCTGGAGGAAAAGGGAGCGATCTCAATCATGCTCATGTTGTTCCTTGGAAAAGCATTATTGACCGAATTTTAGCAACATTTCCAAATACAGATGCTGATTATAACAGAATGATTGGTGGCTGGAAAACTGATATGCGGAAGATGACAGATGATCTACATATTATAGATCAAGAGTGGTATTTGCATGACACTTTCGAGAAATTTGTTAACAAGAAAGGGAAGAGACCATATTTAGATTATGCTAAAAATAATGATGAAAACAAAGGCCTATGCCGTCTGAAGGTAGATAATATACCAAACGTATTTGGAGATACTGATGCCATTAAAAAGAACCTTGGGGAATTTTGTAACTGTGCCTACAATTCACCTGCAAATATTCGACCTGGATTTAAGGACACCAACGAAGATATTGGTGGATGGATGGATCCGTTGGTACCACAAGGAGAGGATATGTCCCAACCTGGAAAATTTACAAAATTCACAAGTCATGCAGCTGATTTAAAGAGGGAATTCAACACTGTCCCGAAGTATTATGACGCAAGCATTGGTGGAGGATACAAAACTTCAGATGTTCCTCTTATAGTAACAGCAGATTATACAACAAAATTTGATGAAATCGTCCTTCCTGATGATATTGACATTGATTTAGATTTTGAAAACGTTCATTAAAATATGATTTCTGTACGAATAGAAACACTGAAAACAACTTTATCAGAATTCTTGTTTGTTTTATTTTCGTTTGGCTTGACAACACAGAGTACAGTTAATCCCAGTGGGCAAAATCGTCAATAAGCCTATGAGGAGGAGTGTTCTCCATAGGAAAGGCAAGCAATATCGCCTGCTGTTTCAATAAAAAACACTCCCCCACAAGTACTTTTTGAAAATTTGATGAAATCGTCCTTCCTGATGATATTGACATTGATTTAGATTTTGAAAACTTTTGAATGATATTGACATTGATTTAGATTTTGAAAACTTTTTGAAACTTTTGCCCACTAGGATAACAAAATAATCCCAACATCACAAATCCAGTATCAACTTAACTCCATCAGAAGATGAATTTCGAATTTTAGATATTCAATAGTGTATAACTTAAGAACATATTAAAAACATTTTGAGAATTCAAAGTTGAAAAGTTAAGAATGTTTGAAGGCTTCATCAAAGTTGAGTGTTCTTATATATAAACAAACCCTGTAAGTGCGCTGGTGCCCTTATTGAAAAGCAAGGTTTGGGGGTTTGTGCTTAATAAAGCGTGTGTGGTTGACAGTAAGGATGCGGAAAACGAATGTTTTTTTTTTGCCGATTACTCAAAAAAAAAATTTTTTTTTTTTTTTTGGGGGGGGTCCGGGGTTTTCTGTGCTGGGAAAATCCACGTTAGGCAGGACTGTTGGTTCGTTTCTTTCACAAATTTGAGTCTCCTGTTGCTTATAAATTGTTGCTTACATTATTCCCCATTTTTAAGACCATGGGCTTAAATAAAAAGCGGATTTTTAATGTCGAAGTATTTTCGAAATGTTTTGACCAGGATTTAAAGGGGCTGGGCAAGAAACAATTTTGAGCGTTTATCAAAATATCTATTGTTCGTGTGTTCTAAATAAATGAATGAATTGAAATCCTTATTTTCTGCGTTACCATGTTGATCAATTCAAAGAAATGGAGTAAATTGACGAATGAAATGGTTGAAATCATTCTTGTGGAGCATGAAAGACATTACAACCGGCCGTGTGTTTTCTTCTTTTTCATCCTAGTCCAAACCAAGTGAGATTACTGAACCGTCCGCATATCATTCCTGTGAAAGAAAATGGTGGAGAGTTCTTGAAAAAAGCTTGGACCAAATTTCGACAGTGCCTCAATATTCATGAAAATTTGCACACCGAACAATTTAATGATTCAAGTTTCAAATCTGCTCAATTGTTTTCCATATTTTGCCCAAAAAGAGCAGTTTGGGCACAGTTTAGACCAAATTAAATTTTCGTGAAAATTTTCATGAAAAGCAATTCAATAGTGCTGGTTTCAAGTTTGACAATGATATTTCATATTTTGGCCAAAAAAGGGCGACTCACGCAAAATTTAATTAAAGGGTTGTGTAACATGAGTAGAACACATGAGTAGAATATTCAGAAGAAGCTTTGCCTTATTATCATGGTTTGCCTACAACAATGGCGACGATGGTGATGGTGTAATAGCAGCATATTCGGTTTTCACTAGTGCGGTTGAGGTTCACACTATGCAGCGGAAACTGGAATCGATACTCCACTCCAGTGCGCTTCGAAAGCAGCGTATTCAACCTGTTAGAAGCCATCGACTGACCGCATGACCGCATGACCGCATGCCGGCCAGTGGGCAGGTTAGAGCAATGCTTAATGTATCTCTAGCGGTAAGTTAACTAATAAGTTGACTGTCGGAGGGAATGAGATAAATGGATATGTCCCAAGGACGTTAAAACTTCCCGTTACCTTCTTACTTACTTACTTACTCACTTACTTACTCACTTACTTATTCACTTGAAGAAAGTCTTATGTCCGTCTATGCTTTAGTTCAAGGTTTCTTTCAATAAAAAACGACGAAGTCAGACTTGATGGTACCACTCGTGGATTTTGGCAGACGGGTCAAACAGCATTTATAGATAAAAGGGTTTTCAACCCAATGGCTAAGAGATACGTATGCACCACGACGAACAAATCATTCGAAATAAATGAAAACGAAAAGAAGAATTCTTATAACGAGTGCATTATAATAATGAATATAATAATACAGCAATGTGTTTAAGACATCTTTTCTCGTCTCAAACTGGTTCGGACGTCTTTTGACCAGTTAAAGATGTGTTTAACGCCTTTAAGAGAGGGGGGGTTGTTTTGTCCCAATATATTTTGCAGACGATTGCAGATCTGCCGCTGATCATTACTGAATTTTTTTTCATACGTATGTTATTCTTAAGTGTATATGATTTTAATCGATGTTAAAAAATGAATTAAAAAATTATTCTCCAGTGCATATTCTTGTGTGTATATGCATTAAAATTTATTCACCTTTTTACTAAAAATAACTTATTTTGTCAATTACTCTTGTACACGCGTTAGATTTTATTTAGTTCGAAAAGAACATCCAAACAATAGATTTTTTTATAATTTTGACAAATTACTTATTCTGTATACACAGAAGAAAAATACAAGAAAATTATGTAATGAAAAAAATGTAATATTCTTGTCGAATATTCTTGTGTGTACTACGGCCTTTAGCATTAAAAGCAGCTTTAAGAAAATTATAAATATTACCGTTATTTTTTTATCTTTTTATTACGTAATTGGTAAAATACTTCAATATAATCATTATCTAAATATTCTTATCTTGTGATGTTTCCAATTGACCGTTCCCCTCGTTCTATTGGCACAAGTAATCGCATGGACATGAGTGCAATCACGCGCGGTAAGTAAAAAACATTGAGATCATATATATTTATAATATAATTGAAGAAAGGAAATAAAAAAAGTTTTCTTTTTGTTTAGTTACAATTGCAGACCAGATTCTACCGTATTGAAAGCCATCATCAGGGGATTAAGCTAATAACAAATAATTGTACTGACTAGCTTAATGTAGTGACCGATCTGGTCAGTAAACAACATTTTTCTGCAGTGAATATTTGCGAGTGCCGAGTTCATTTACACTGTAATTACACACCCAGTTTACCAATCAGAATCGAGTAATTGTGCGTCTCATATGATTATATGTTTAGTACAAGTACCACATGCTCTAATTACTCGCTTTGGGGTTTGTTTATGCATGGTATTGGCTGTGAGAATATCAGTTTTGTTCCTGAAAACCCTTCATTATTCGATTGAAACATTATTTTTGCATTGCATTGTAATATTGTAATATTGTAATTGTAATTGATTGAGGAGAGGGGTTAGGTTCAGGTCTGGTTTTTCTAGCTCTAAAAGGATGTTCTTAGCTATTACTTAAGAATAATTTAATAAAACGATATTAGGCTCATAATCAAAAAAATTCCTAGCATATCAAGGATTAAGTAAATTCAATGAGTGTCCTTATTAAGGATTATCGAAAGGAACATAAACAATTTTCTGGATTGTAATTTGAAGTAACGTGTATTTAGGAAAATAATTTCCTAAATAGTTTACTTTAAATTATTAATTAACTTTTAAATCAAAATACTTAAATAAGTTTTCCACTCCAGCAACTATAACTATGTGAATTGATTCACTTATCTTAGCACTCAACTTGAGAGCGGGATTGTTGCCTGTGCTGGCATAGAGTTATGAAAAGAGATAGTGTAACATCAAATTCTATTAAAATTTTTATTGAATTTTTAAACAATGGCGACCGGATGCGTGTTGAATGGAATGGTACGACCATTCCTTTTTAGGCAATAATTATGATATTTTAAATACTACAATCTTGGACAAAAGTAAATGGAATTCTGTAGCAATATTTCTCAAATATCAGAAATTTAACAAACACCATCCCTTCCACCCCACCCCCACAACACAACACAACGTTGTTGAAGGCTGGCTTTTTTTGGCTGATACTTCTGATACTTTAGTTGTTGGGGAAGGAGGAAGGAAAGTCATTTTCTGTAAAAATTCCAACCGTTTTGTCCAACATTGTAGGTAAAAACCGACAATCTCGACGTAAAAGCGGATATTTTCCTAAGATATTAACAACGACCATAAAAAGCTACCTTTTCCAAAAAAAACAACTCAATCAAAGATTTTGTTCTTTCAGTCACAGCTGGCCTTTGTGTTTATATGAACTATAAGCGTGTTCGTAAGCGTTTTAACTGATACAGGATCCAGTAAATATTTAAATCCAAACTTCTTGGTAACTTTTAACTATAGTTTTTAAAAATTGTATTGGTTTGGATAGTAGACGAAATTACATAATCTTCATATGTTGCTAACAACAGTATCAACTCAACTCCATTAGAAGATGAAATTTTAGATATAATAGTGTATAATTTAAGAATATATATTAAGTGGAAACAACCCTCAAGTATCAAAAATTACCATTGATGTGACTTAACAGGTTCTGTCAAAATATGATGCGGAAGAATGTCTTCGGCATCTCATGAATAATTAATGAGCAATCAAATAATTAATCAAAACTATAGAATTTGCACCAAGAAGGTGTAATTGCCCTGGAACGTTTCTGGAAGGGAGGCGTTATTTGAAGGGCGTTGCTTTGGAAGTAAATGAAGCATAAGAGGCCGATGCGTGGGATGAGCGACGAAAATTTGCACAAAAATTCAATTTAAGTAGGTTATGACCATAAAATTTCGGATTTCCTGAAATTGTTCAAGACTGTGCGACTAGATAATCGAGACGAAAAACTTCTCTTTGCTCATCCCGCGGAGGCAAGTGGTAACAACATTTCTGCGAAATGGCAACTCAATTGCATCGAAATTTCACGAGATATCTGTTCCAGAAATTCAAAAATCCAACTTTTCAGAAAAGTTAGTTTAAAAGTTACCCCCAAATTTCCGAATGTTTTATCGTAGCTGTAAGCACGTTCACACCTTTGGAAACAAAAATCCAATTCGGTGCAATAGTTTGCACCTAAATACGCAAATCAACGCGTATAGAAAGGCTGGTCACATTTATGCTTATTCACGATTGCAACGTTAGTGGAAATCGTGTTTCAAATAGTCGTGGGGAGAAGGCGCGGCGGGTTTTGGGGTTTTAGTCCGACGCTCTTAGCATTTCTATCGCAGGCTAGGAAATAATCCATGTAATAATTAATATATTAAAATTAATTAATTTTTTGCCTGTTCTTTATATATATTCGCACTGGCCTTGTCAAGCAAGAAGAAGCGACTGTTTCTATTACAAGATTTCAGCACAAAAGTGATTATTGATTTTAGTTACCGCAATTCATTGTTCTATGCTGATAGTAGATATCAGTAGTTCACGACATCAAATCCATGCAAAAATTATACCACTACCTTTGAAGCTGGTAACATTACTACAGCATTTGCAGTATTTTTAGAGACAAGTTTCTCGTATTTTGCGCGTATTTAGTTTTGTGACTGCCTTATTGGACAAAACTATGTTAGGAAAATTTTTCGTCCAACAAAGTTAGTCTAATAAATTACCAAAGTTTGTCTAATTTGGTGTTGATCTAGTTACATGGGAATGTAAAAACTACTTATCGAATCATTACAAACACCTTATTTTTCAATTTTATTCTATCTTTTGTGTTTATTTTGTGGACATTGTTAGGTTTTTAGAAAAAAGTCCTAGAAGAAATGTTGTAAGCCAATTTTATTTAACTGGGTAGAATTTAAATCAGTTTTCGGCTAAGCGGAATATTCCGCTCGCAGTCTAGCGGCTTTAGTGTTTTTAATAAATTCCACAAAAGCGTCGCAGAAAAGTAGGATCAAGTTCAACTTTTCCGCTGCGGACTATTGCGCAAGTCAATCAAATGGCTCAATTAGTGATAAATTGGAGAAAACAAAAGCCACTCCACAATGAATATTCCGTCTAGTGGAAAACCGGCTTTAGAATCATTACCATATTTAAAATAATATAGATTTTATCGAAATTAAATTGTTTTCTATCTCTTTATTCTGTGTACTTCCATGGGGTTAGTTTGAAATTCAAATACTAAATAATTATGTTTTGTTTTACCAATTTCACTACTTATTCGTGCAATTCCCCAGTGAAGTCGTTAAAAGTTATTATGAAATAATGAAAACAAGACAAAACTTCCTTAATAGACCAAATGGTTGATTCATGCCAGTTTATTGAGCAAGTATGTGGTGATAATGTCATTGTCAGTACGGTCATAGCTGTATTTCTATTGCTGTTCAGATTTTTCGAAAAAAGAGGATAAAAATAGGGAAATATTGTTATGTCTGCGGTTTCAAACCTGATCGTGTATCTCTCGGTAATTCACCTTTCTCGAATTTCAGTTCAAATGCCGACGTCTTGCCACAGTATCGAACCACCCCCACGTTTTGATACATTTATTGTTTGACGATAATAATTCACGAAGCAATAGCGACTTCTTGTTTACACGTTTTTTTATAAGCACAACCTTTATATATAGTTATTTCTGCTTTTTAACAAAACGTACAACGGAGGAAAGAGCTGAGAACGTGGTTGCTTTATTCCGTAATGACCAGTATATAAACAGTCTGAAATGCTTGCAATGTCCAACTGGAATTAATAACATTCGAAGTAGTTGTCCACGATGGTGTCTTTCCCGCAAGTCAAAACTATTGATGCACTTGTGCAGCTATCCAATGTGAGAATAACACAGAACAGATACGAAGGAGTAATTCAGTACTTGATCATCACTGACTCATACGAAGTGTACAAAAATGGAAACAACTACCAGAAGAAAGCTGCTGGTTGTTTCGTAATTGAAAATATTAAAGAAGACCAGGACAGGTCTATTACCCCATGTTGCAGAAGACAACGAAAATGATATGTTCATAAGAAATTAACGTGCGCATAATGTTTTTACAACAAATTTACCAAAAACGGTTGTCATTTTGGATTTGGCTTAATTTTTTTTTGATTCTTCCGTCCAAAATATTTCATTTTTACTGAAAAAGAAAATGAATCACGAATCCCGATCATTCAAACAATTCTTGACTTTTCCTTTCATTGCCATTTGTTTAGTATTTTACCCCTTTTTGACTTTACCTGGAATACAAACGTGTATACTTATACGTATTCTAAAACCTCACAAATGTCTGTTATAATGTCCTGTTTACACCACAAAACTTAATCATCATGGAGGTTCAAATACTCGCAGGGGATTTACACAAATCCAAAACTAAGACACGTGACCGAAAAGAATCTTGCTTATTATTTTATTTTTTGTTTCATTTAGTATATATTTCGGTAGCATTTGTACCGTTTCATTGGTTCGACAGTAATATCCAATATAAGGTTTATTTTTCCTTCTTCACCGAAACTAATTATGCGCGTGTTTTTTTATTTCAGCGGCATTTGAAAATTGTGAACCACAGAAACGAAAAGACATTAAAACTGTGCAATATTTAATTAGCCCACATAGAAACTCATAAAAATTCAATTTAATCAGTGGTTTTTAAAAGGGACAGTTGCCAATTACCGATTATCATTCAATCGATACGATACGCTCAAAAGTTATATGTATTTATTAATTATATTAAATGAAATATAATGTATTTGTCAAGCCACTTAACAATTAACAGGCCACTTAACAATTGTCATTTTTTAGACTTAAGTAGACTTTTTTCCCCGCGAAGGTATGTAGATGACTCAGCAAGCAACATGTATTTATGTCGCCTTTTAGTAATTTCTTGCGAGTTTCTTTATTGTCTCTTTGCTTTTAGTTTGTTGATATTTTCTTTAAATCAGTTAGTGATATGAAGAAGGTTTTCTGTTTACGTTACAAGTGCAAGAGCCCAACTCAGTTCAGCTGAAGGAAACAATGCTAGGCGCTTCGATAAAGTTTTTTTCTGACAAATCGAAAGTTTGACTAACGAAAAGAAAAACAATTGATCAACCTATATAAAGAAATTCTTTGTTGTTTGCACTGTAAGCTATACACTGAAAACACTTGTTTCAGAAAATCGTTCCCTCCAATAGATTCTTCTTCATTATGTTGTAAAAATGTGACAATGTTTGATTTTTGTATTCAAACCATCATCCTCATAACCATGTTCTGTTTAATACTTTTGAGCTTATATTTTTTAGATTTGTATGCGAGAATGATAACTGTGGGCTGTGCAAATCAACAAAATATTAATGAAGCTAATTATGGTGACGTAAACATAAGAAGTTGTGTCCAAGAAGCATGCAAAAACCAGTTCTCAATCCTAAAGAATAATTCGTGATTCTTATATCTCTCAATATTTAAAGGTTCATTTTGAGGAGTCGTTCTTAAATACTGCTATCATATATAATCCTCTTTAAGAATGCGTAAGCATTAGTAACATTCATCAATCAATCATTCTTCGTGAAAGTAAAATATTTTATAAACATAAACAAAAATGGCCAAGTGTGCTGCAGCCCTAATTCTGTGCAATGCAATGGCAGAATTCACAAGTTTCTGTTTACATTTGAAGTTGTAACTTTTCGGGTATCCCGTTTCACCTTTCCCGAATTTCAGTTTAAACGCCGATATTTTGTCAAACTGTCCTACCCCGCCTCGTTTTGACGCGTTGTTTTACGGTATTTACTTAATGACAGTCGAACTCCGATAATTCGAACACTGGCAGGGGACCACAAATTGTTCGAATTATCAAATATTCGAATTATCGACTTATATTGTGTTTAACTGAAATTCGCTGTGGGACAATTCATGATGTTTCCAAGTATCCTGTTGCTATGACCAGGGCGGACCCAGGGTATGCCAAGTTAGTCCAGCGGACGTACTTGTTGTTTGCTGAAATATCATTTATAAAAATCACCATCGTAGTTTTCTTTGTCAACTCGGTCTTCCGCACGGTTTTTTTTCATATCTGCGTCCAATAATGAAATGATATTTTTATCCTGGGGTTCGCATTAAGAAAAAATTTCACATGGTCGTGTTATATTTGCGCATGAAAACTCTGCATAATCAATGTACCGGCCCCCCTACGCAAGAAAGTTATCTTCGACTAACTTTTGCTTGTTTGTGAGCAAGGGGTAGTGGAGGGAATTTTATTAGTGATAATATATGCAGAAGTACCAACATACACCCCCTATGTACCTCAACATACACCCCCTATCGTTCTGTCAAAGGAAGAGATAAGGACTGATATTTATAGGTGACCGTAAAATTTACGTTAAGTAAGTCGCAAAAAATATGGGGTAGTGGTATTTATAATTGGATTGGGGGAAACAGCCAAAAAAACGTTGACAAAGGAAAACCTGTAATCAAAGATTTTAATAAAAATGAGAATGTTTCTGTCGTATGAATTAGCTCTTTCCGGTAAAATAGAAGTGTTACTCTAGCACTGTATAGACGATCATGGATTTTATACCCCCTTTTGCAATCGTCAGTCCAAGTACGTCAGCAAAAATATGGGGGTAAGGACAAATACAACAGGTGAAAATGCGTTAAGATGCCCTATACCTTTGCTTATTATTTTGTTTCATTATCATTTTCAAATATTTTTGGTTTTGAAATCAGTGAACTATTTATACTGTCTAGATGACAAGCCATAACAATTTTATTGTTTTTTATCCGCATGACTTTAATAGCCACCGTGAAAAGTGCGACTTCTGCGACTTCTTGGAACTTGAAGAGTTAGAATTATATGCGAAAAAAATGATATCGAGAGTTTAAATACAGCCTCATCCGGTGAATACCTTAACATTTTATTTTTCTACGAAGGTGTCTTGAGTAAATGTGACACATTCAAGCATAACCATTATGTCCTTCTACTGCTCTCCTGCAAATAATCGTAAACTTAATAAATTAGATGCAATGCCATCTAAGAAATCTAAAATACAAACTAAATTGACTAATTTTCAAAACCTGAAAGATCAGCCAAAAATAAGTGACTCCAGTAAACCAGTACTTTCTGGCAACTATAAAAAAACATTTCCTTTAAATATTGTATCCAACACTAGTGAATTGTCATCTTCTGATGTACCCTCTACAAGTGCTGGTTCTTCCATAGCTTTCACATCAGATACTACTTTTACGTACCCATTTGACTAGCTATGTTAAAAAAGCATCTTCATTAAAATTTCAGACATTATTGAAATAATACACAATCTTTTTATCGCTTCTGAAACGTTTGTTTTTCCTAAATCGGATAATGGGCGAAAATTTATTTTGTCGTGGCGTAAGCAATTCTCTAGGCTTTGTTATTCTCCAAACTTTGATGGTGCTTTTTGCTTACCTTGTGTGCTTTTTGGACACAGATTCTCCTTAAGTTTACAAGTAAAAAAGCTGTCCGTTGAGCCATTTCCACACTGGCCTGATGCAGTAGCTGCTTTTGCTAGGTACTGTGAAGGGAAAAAAGGAGATAAGCACATCCACCAAGAGATAAATATAAGTGTTTCTTCTGTTATTGATCGATTCAGTCGTAAGAATAGAAGACTTTCTTTTACACATCTCAAGTTCCGAGTAATTTCATAATTTTGGTCACCCCCTCCATTTTCTCTCTTCTTTTTCTCTTCTTCATTTTTACTCTTTCTTTACTTTGTAACCATCTTCTAAAATTTTAATCATTTTACAAACATAATGATTATCTTATCATAATGAACATAACTCTAGCTTTTAACTGGAGTCACTATGAGGCCGATCATTGTTTCTTAACATGTTGGTCCAATAGATGGTTTTCTAATGTTTTTATCAGGTTAATTACACGATCATACCCTGTGTAAACTTGAAATCAAGCAAAATTAATACAAAACAGTTAAAATGCTAATATCTATTGAACAAGAAGCATTTAAACTAACAACCGAGATGAAGATCATTTATATTCTATGTTGAAACATTCAGAAATCATTAAGCAAGGAACACAAATATTTACTGACATATCCTTTTGATGACTCTATTCATGTATGGCTTGGTTTATGAAAACATTCACATTCCATAAGATTTTCAATCTATCCATGGCCTGTGTAATTGGGTGCAGATGCGGCATGAAGAAGAACAACGGTTCAATCTGAGAGAAAGCATTATTTGGCAACCTCAACTATTGTTGTTATTTCTGTCTCTTACACACTTCTCTTGTCAGTCTTTATTGTGACAAGATATGAAATTTTCTCAGTGCGTTCATTCTTATTGTATTTTTTCTAGAAAAAAACACTAATAATTGAAGCCCAAAAAAAACCCCAAAAAGTGAATTCCAGACGTCTATTTTTTAGTTAAAATTTATGTCAAAAACTTCACCGTATGAAAAGTAGAAACCAATTCTACTTTTCGCGTGACGAAAATTTTGATGTGACGAACGCTTTTTTACAAATTTGTTCTTTCTGCGCATGTGTCGTCGGAAATTTATCAGATGAACGCTGGAAAAAAGCGTCAGTAGAGATTTGGGCTTAAATTGTGTTTTTAAACAGTATTCTCCCGTGTCAAGACAAATCAACAGAGGATTATATTGATATAATCAAAGTATTAGTTTCAAGTCCACATTCCAGTTTATGTTTTACCCCTTGGCAACACTAGTAACTTTACTAGTAACTTCAAATATTTGATAACAAAATGGCATTCATTGTTTTATTTTAGCTCTTGACCACGCCTTCAACGCCTTCAACGCCTTCAATTGTGACATTGTGGAGCTGAGGATAGAGAATGGCGTCATCACATCACCAAAACGAAACATTTATTATATTTTTAAGGGTCGTTTACATAACAGCCGGCATGAAATGAAGGCGACATTAAATTTTCATTACAGCATGAAATGGGGTTTCGTTTACATTTAATTTCATGTCGCTTCAAGACTGTCAAGGTGGCCGTATAGATGACGATCCGACAATTTTTCAATCGTTTGTTTTTTTATTGGGAGCATGCGTAGTTGAACATTAGCTAATTAGATTTCAAGTGGTTTGCGTTTCCATGTATATTTGACACCCAGAATGAGATTTCATGTCTCTCTTTTTGACCGACGAGAAAATCAACTCGACATGAGTTTCATATCATCTCTTACATTATAAAGGTTTTAACAAGGAACCGATTTGTGAAAAACCTCATGTAAACAGCCTCGTATTACATCTTTTCTCATGCACGTGGACGTCCTTTTATATTGTATTGTTTTGATACGGCATAAGTGATGCACAGAACGAAATTAATTCCGTCAGCAGAAAAAGGTCGTGTATTGTCCCAACTTCACTGTTTGTTTCAATATTCTTTTCTGTTTCTTTCTGATTGTCATTGTCATTTCCATGAAATGATGTGTGTTCCAGCTTTGCGTGAAAATGCAAAACCTGGGCAAGTGTGTATTAGGAAGGGAATAATTTTTTCTGTTTAACCATAGAAATATCATAGAATTTCTATGGTTTAACTGTGTCTAGATATATATTCTTATTTATTTTCATATATATCATTACAAGCAAAGAAGGAAACCGAAGAAATTCACAATTGAGCAAAAGTAACGATGGATCCATCAATAAGGTATACATGTATCAATTTTTTTTAATATGTTTGATTACCGTCGAACGATTAAAAAGCTATTATTATTAAGATTTCCCCGTAAAAGGAGAAATTTTATTTATTTAGTCTTTTTGTCTATCGACTAAGAATTGCGCTACAACCGTTTTTCTGTCCATTCCGAATGTCGAGAAGCGTACTTTTTTCCAATATTGTTTTTTATAATCATGGTTTCGTTAACTTGTAAAAAGCATGCAGAAATTCTAAAAATGTAATTTCTTGTATATTTAAGTGTGTACATTTGGTATGGAGCAGTTGGTCGTCTTCCAACAGCTTTTGAATTGTTTATCTTTTATATATTTTTAAAAATACCTTACGATGTAAGCGTAGATGGCCGAGTGGCCTAAAGATTTGCATTTCTTTTCGAGAACATAGTGGTTCAAATCCGATGACCGGCGTTTTTAATTTTTTTTAGAATAGGTTGCAATAAGTAAATGTAGGTTACGGCTATCCTCTTAAGTTACAGTGAACATGATTAGAGACAGGTTTAGTTCTAAACGATAAATATATTCAAAATAATTCGCCATTGGATTTAAAGTACTATTGATTGATACAATGACATGTTTTCACAAAACCTTATATTGGCCCTTTTGGCCGGCCCTTATTAGGCCCTTATTATTTTTGCCTTGCAAAATCGTGATTTGGCCATTTCGGAACGTATTTAAAAAAGACATTATTGAAACACCCAAGCTATATAAAGCTTCTATTTCCTCTGGAGTTAATATTATCATAAACATTGATAAAACGAGTATTCTGGGACACACTATCTACGGAAATCTTTTTAAACAACAATGTTGATCTTGTTGTATTGTTCTTAAAATAATATTTTTTTAAGATTTGGTTTGGCACGATATTCTTATGACAAGAAACATCATGACTGGATTGGATTAGATGAAAATATCCAAAGAAAAGGTAACCAATAATATCAGTTAATTACTGTAATCTTCTTTTATAGCAAGCTTCTTTTTGTTTTTCTCTCATGTCAACAAATGCATAGTGACTAACAGGAACGCACGTTATCTATTTCATGTAAAAATGAAAATATTTAGAAGTATCAGTCAACTTATTTTAATTCTAAAATAAAATTGTCAGGGTGGCCACCATTCCTAAAAACTCCTAAACAATCCTAAATTTCTGTCTTTCTCCTAAATTCTCCTATGATATTCTAAATAACAATTGAAATTTAGAATTTCTCCGAAAAACTCCTAGATGTCTAATTTTTTCCCCAATTATGTGGACAGTAAAATAAACCTTACTGTTTTATGGCAATATATATACAACAAGAGTGTATCACGTTCTTTTTCAAATCTCCTAAAACTTTTAGGACATTTAGGCCGAAATTACAGAATTTCTCCTACAAAAACCCTGCCTGCGATAGGGACAAATGCTTTAGAAAATCTTTCTGAATTGATTGTTTTTTAAATTTTGTTATATTAGGAAGTGGGGGAAAACCATTGTTGGATATGGACTAATGATGAATCATTAAATTAAAACCTTGCATTCAACGGATTTAAACATTGAGAGTATCTAAATCATCAAGATTGACACGAATATTGGACGAGGATCAAAATTTCTAATTAAACACATCGACACACCTCGCGCAATCGTAAAAGAAACCCATATTAAAACGTTTTACTTAATGTCCAAGGCAAAGATTCTTAAATTGCCGAAATGTTTCCTTTGTAATACACGTTCTTTTTATTGACGACTTGATGATGAGCCTGATGATGTTCTCACCTCTACGAAAACTCTGTCCATACATTTATGTGACTATTAACTGTACATCTATGTGACTATTAACTGTACATTTATGTGACTATTAACTGTACATTTATGTGACTATTAACTGCACATTTATGTGCCTATTAACTGTACATCTATGTGACTATTAACTGCACATTTATGTGACTATTAACTGTACATCTATGTGACTATTAACTGCACATTTATGTGACTATTAACTGTACATCTATGTGACTATTAACTGTACATCTATGTGACTATTAACTGTACATCTATGTGACTATTAACTGTACATTTATGTGACTATTAACTGCACATTTATGTGACTATTAACTGTACATCTATGTGACTATTAACTGTACATCTATGTAACTATTAACTGCACATTTATGTGACTATTAACTGTACATTTTATTTTTCTACTTTTATTTTTGTTATATTTGTTGTTGTTTTTTGCTCCTTCTCAAATTTCAAAAAATTATAGCAATTCTGAGCCTAGTGATGATTATATAGTTGATGCTTATAAAAAAACGTGTATCGTATCCCAGTTATGTATATTAAATGATTATGTAGAAATACAGAGAAAAAAAACACAAACACGTCTCTTTATTCCAAGAAGAGAAAAAACGTTGAAACAATTTCAGTAATTTCAGGAGTGTTTCAGTATTGTAATATGCCACAATTTCAGTAAATTCGGGTAACGGCTAAGAAACGCGAAAAATAGTGAAGTCCATTGATGAAATACGTCGCGTTTCGCATTAGTTTCACGTTGGTTTCCGAAAAGAAAATTGGAAACTATTGGGAAATGTTAAGTGTAGTCCTAGTTTACCCAAAAATAAACGCCCGAGTTTCCCACAAGTTTCTTTTGGGGAAATGGAAACCGTATCGAAATAGTTTCCCCATAAGGAAACTAACAGAGAAAATCAGAGTGTCAATTCTAAAACTACAGTGAAACATAAGGATGCGACAATGAACATAAATTCGGAAAAGGTGATATGTATTCACGAAAACATGTGATTAATATAGTAATAATTGTTACCGAAATAAATACTGATTTTAAAGTTATTTGGAAATGTAATGTATCAATCTTTCCATTGTTTCAAAAAATAGGTTGGAGTATTCTTTCATATCTGGCCCTTTGCCAATAGACATAAAGCTTCCATACATTCCGTCGTGATTAAACAAGTATGTAAATGCTAGCCCAGCGTAGAACTCACTAAATACTATATTCGTAGCAACTTTGTGCGGAACTGTTGTAATATTCACATGTGACTGAAGGGAGTTGTCGAATAATTGGCTGGTAAGGAAGTCGCACGGTTGATCTATTTCCAATGACAGATCGTGAAGTGCCATAAGATGCTATTGAAATAAATCGAATCCCATTCTTTTCTGTATGATGTCTGAGTAGCAACGATCACTATACTTCCTTAACGAAGACATTTCCATTTTCTCCTCATCAGCAAATTTTCGAGCAATATCAGTCATGAGTTTCGTTGCTTCAATGGAATCGAAGGGGTGGCTATTGATAAAACTTGGCGCAAGCAAAACTGTCGACAATGCCTTTGGTTTATCATAAATCTTGATGAGGGCTATTTGCAGTGCAAGATGGACCATGGCGCTTGGATTGAGAAAACGCTTCTTAAATTCTCCGTTGTTAACTTCTGTTCTCGCAAACGGTTCACATTGGAACTTATCACGGAAAGCATAATCTTCCTTTTCAGCTTGTCGGATTCCTGACTGAATGTAATCATCGACGTTAAATTGCAAAAGCTTTAATGTTGACGACTTGGAAACAGTATTGATTGATACATCTCCAATTGATTCATACACATCTCGAGCTCTTTGTCCAATATCAATTGCAACAACCGCATGCACTTCCACACTATTGCCACTGAATCCAGAATACTCAGAGTTCGCATCACAACTGATATAAGCAGATTTGTCAAACCAACGATTACCGGGGTGTTTGCCCAAATATATATTCTTTTGTAAATTATCATCAGTTTCAAAATGTCCGTCCAGAGTTAGAACTGCAAGAGACTCTTCGATAATCTTCAACAAATTAGCGTTATTTGGATCAGTTACCAAATAGTTACGGTATTTTGCCCACAACGGTCTATCCAAAATTGTGAGGGCAGCGATGGGTAACGATGAAGATGTTTCAGATTGCTCTTTGATCTCTTTCAAAGTACCATAAATTTCGTTAATAGCAATCGCCTCCCCAGTCTCAGTTAACAAATCAAATGAAAACAAGTGGCCATTTCGAATGACTACAAAATTCTTTGACGTATCACTGTTACTGATAGTATCCATATTTATGCCAGGTATTCTGCAACCACCAAATGAGTAAGGATGTAATTGCATATCAAATGGTATCATACCTAATCCAAAAGCTACTTGAGTGCGACGATCCTCTTTGGTTTGTTTCAGAACACTCTCAAAGAAAGGATTGTAATTCATGACTGTTGGTTCAAGTGTGTTATTTCTCAAGGGTTGTACCAATTTACCCAAGGAGTAAACCATTTTTGATGCACGTAGCAATTGTGGATCTTTTCTGCCAAGATCCCAAATGGTTGTTCCATTATTTTGGTCGAGGGTAGAATTTCTTTTCTTTAGAACACTGTTGACGTAGCGCTGTCTTCCATAATATGCAAATTTATCCTTGTTGTAACAATCAACAAATTGCTTCTGCAGAGCCTTTCCATTTCCTTGCACGAATCTGTTGGCCATGTTCTCTATTGTTCTAAACTCTTCCGGATCACATACAGCTATTTGTCGTTCGAGATACAATGCCATACTTTCTTCAAGTGTAGGTAGTGGAAGATAAGGTAGTGATTTTTGAAAGAAATCTGTTGGTAACGAGTTGTTGAAAGAACCAACATGAATCATTCGAAAACCGAAACGTTGTTGTAAGATTCTCTTTGTAGCTATCTGCATTGCCATTTTGATTCAGCAACAATTTCTCTGAAACAAGAATTTAAGAATATTTTGCCATTTTTTCTTAAAAAGGACAATAGGACCATTTGGGTTACAGCATCTGGAAGTTTGCATCAACCGCTCTGAGGAAAAATGGCGCGGCAAGGTCTGTTGTATTATTTTTTGTACTTTGTGAGAGAAAAAATATTTATTTTCAAAATGAACTTTCTTGAAGAGGGTTTACAAGAAGTATAAGAATTGTTATTGTTAATTCATTATGAATTTGGACGTCCAGCGGACGAGTAATGGACCCTTTAGTTAAGGATCAAGGACGTCGCATGGACCTTCTTTGGACGTAGAAAATATGACCTTTATTCACGTCGTAATACCTGACATAGTTGCTAAAGGTAAAAATGAAACGAAGATTAGTGTTCACGTATCTTTCACTAAACTTAGTAATTACTAAAAGAGGTTGGGTGTACTAACTACGCAAAAACACGTTTAAACAGAAATTCCAAAGAGGGGTGTTGTAGTTTATACAGTTTTCTTCCCGTGGCCATTTTATAGAGATGTGACTTTATTTTACGATTTTCCCGTTAGCAATATGTCATATATAAATATATATCCAACCTCGTCCCTGGAGCTTCTTCATATCAAAAATTGGAAGAGTTCATAATATGAAGATGCGTATCCGTACAGCTTTACACTTTGATATCTTTTGTTGATTTGTAGTTTTTTAGTGGCTTAATATTTCAAAAACAACTTTTTCTTTCCTTTTCTAACGAAATACCTCAGTTGCTTATTAAAAACTGGTTTACGTGTTTGACGGCGTTTATTTCAGCTACTAGTTGCTGTTGACATCGTGGCCGTTAAGGTTGCTTTACTTTAAGAGTATTTTACAAGGGTTTATTTAAAAGTTAAAGCTTACCTAAATTACCTAATACCTAAATAAAAACAAAACAAAGTTCAAAGCTTCAGCTTTTATTGTACTGGCCAACATATTTTATTTGAACTTGTCAAAAATTCAGTGAAATCAGTTGGAACTCAGTTGTTTATATCAATATCCCCGGAATGTTAACTCAAAATCCCTTGTATATAAAAATAATTTTATGCTCAATGTATCAATACCCAATGTGCCCCCACGCTGTCGTAGCGCTTTTGAATAGTGAAATAATGTTGATTGAATACTGAAAATGTAGAGTCTTATAATACAAACGTTGTTTAAAAAAGCTATGTTCTACTCACATTTCTTTCGTTTCTTACCTTTATTAATATTCACTTGTTATACATTACCCAGTTCAAAATCTTCCTTTGAAAGAAAGTTTAAATTAAATTAATTAAATTAATTGCTTCAATAATGTATAATTATGATAAACTTCGACTCATATTGTAGTAGATTTTTTTCATTCATTCATTTTTCAGTCATCATTCGGTTTTCCAATATAGATAAAAAACGATAATTTTTATGGAAACATCTTGTTTTTCAAACTACAGCTCATCTATTATAGTCGTTTTTTACTTACCGGCAATTAATCTACTCAGAATTCTCTCGCCAACCAGCGGCCACATGACGTTATAATAACGTCATATTTTGGTCATGACGTCCATATAACTAGATTATCACGTCACGATCATATGACGTTATCAATATTACGTCAGTACAACATTTTATAGACGTCTTATTATATATTTCCCTATAGGGCGAAATATATGTTAAAACCGGCGTTTTCCTTCTTCTCCTTCTCTGTTCTGTTGAAGTTTGGCGTGAGAGTGGAGTGCTGACAGAAATCTAATTCAATCGGACGACTTTACACTTTATTGTTAGTCTTCCAAATACTTTTATTATTCCTTTTATCTTATTATATATTTCCCCACAGGATTATATATCTCCTCCTTTTTCTTCTCCGTTCACTTTTATAGCCGCGGTTTTGGGATCGGAACTTGACCGACAATTCACATTGGAAATTGATCCACCTAATACAGGCTAGTGAGAGCGAAGCAAGCCCTCTGTCCTGTTGTAGTTAGACAGGGGTGCAAAAATGGAAGTTGATCAACTGATAGAAATCCAAATTAATCGGAAGTTTTTCTTAGTCTTCTCAGAAGACTTATACTTATTATTATTACTTACAGTTATTATTTCGTGTTTTGGATGTAGTTTAAGACACTTGCCACTAATTAAGTTGGTGTGCATGTGAACAGTGCCCTGCTAACCACCTTCACACACTTCACTTGTCGCTATTTGTGTACTGGTGTAGTTGAAAGGCACTTGCCACTAGTTAAATCGGTGAGCATTCTGTGTCTGACCACCAAGAAGGTACACTGCAAATTATTGATAACTCCTGCTAGAGCAGTTGATTTAATTTACCACGCAAAGTGCACAGTGGGTGATATACTAGCTATATGGGTGATATAAGAGCAGGTTAATAAACTTTCCACGAAGTGGGTGATTTATACTTGTGCTTATTTAAAGCAAAAAAAAAACTCCACACGAAAGTGGTTGATTAATTTGAATCAATCAATTTGATAGGCTACGCTTCTCAACCTTAAACACACAGAAAATGGCAGAATCAAACATCTCGAAGATAATTTTTGGTAATTTCCACCAAGGCGATCCAAAATTTGGTGTCCCTTATGTCTATATCTTGGACTTGCATAAGAAAAATATCAATCTGGGAAACTGCAGACTTAGACTTTGTTTTGAATCAAGGTAATAGGCTGTATGAAAAAATTCAAATTTCTAGAACCTTGTATGTTGATGAGTTGCCCACAGAAATTGAAATTAATAGTGTTACATTACATGCAGACTTTGTATTACTGATGGGTATGCTAATGCTGTTACTGATGGAAACACTAATGATGCATTTAGATTTTTGAATGAGGATCTTTTTTACAGTGATGTGTCAGGTGCCATACTTTTTATTGAAGGTTACTACATTGGGATATTAGAAGACATCAATAGAAATATTTGATTCTCACAACAGAAATAGTAGAGGACTTCCAGAACCAGAGGGAAAGTCTATATTCATGATGTTTTTATCAGTAGAGTGTGCTAGACACTATGTTTTTTCTACTTATGGTTATTCGATTTATTTTCAAATTGTTTTTATAAAAATTAAACCCCTAGATGTTACAGGAAAAAAAACACTTGACATGCTAAATTCTATACATCTTGAAAGCCATGAGTTACGATAATGCAAAATCTCTGACTAAACGTAATAATAAGAATGTTCGGCATTGTTGAACTTTAATATAGTGTTGCCTTTTGGAAGCTACCAACTATTTACATTTCTCTCTATCCCTTATGACCCTTCAGCTGTAAGATAACACTGACTAAACAATCAATTTTCTTATCTTAGAAACAGAAAAAGAAGCTGAGGGAGCTGTCCAAGCACAAAATGAAAAAAGGAGGATACAAACAGATTTAAAACCAGGTATGTAAAATAGAAAAAGTTCTTAACTTACATGCTGTGTGTTTCACATGCTTTGGATTTAAAAGGATGTGAAATTTAGTAATTTAACTATTTTTTGTTCTTATTTTCTGATCATTATTCTTACAAAAAAAATAGTAAATACATTTTTTAAGATGCCCACATACATTATCACTTTTTATTTAGATGAAGTTTCAGGATACATCCATTTTGTCAGTCGCATGAAAAGATCGAGGTCAAATGTTGACTATTTTAATGCAGTCATCCAGTCACCAACAAAAAAGTTCCATCGCATTGTATGCTTTTCACCACATAAGAAATCCATCTTTGATGATGCCAGTGAGAAAAAGAAAGCTCTTCCCATCAAAGGAGTGAAAAGAAGGGAAAGCAGAATGAATCTGTATCATGATGAAGTGAAGCTTTCAGACCGTTTCCAATGTGAATCCATTGAAGTTAATTATGAGCGTGAAGATTCCATAACTGAGGACGATGCTTCTCCATTTATCAAGGTTTGTGAATTAATTGACCACGACCATGGAACACTTGTATCTGTTTGAGTCTATGCTGATGTGGTACAAAGGCCCATCATTCCTGTGGTTTTATCTTACACAGCTGAAGCATTAAGTGTTAAGTGTTAAAGAAGCTATCATTAATGATAATGAGACTGGATCAACAACCTTGTCATTGTGGCAATGTCAAATTCAGAAAATGAGTGTCAATGGTACTTATAATGTCATTAATGCTAAAGTGAAAATATTTCATGGTGTATCTACATTAACTACAAATATTTCAACAAAAATCTGTACTATAGATGTACTATAGATGCTCCAAATTTAAAGCCATTGACATTACCTCAGAGAATGCAGTTGCAAGGAGTGAAAATGCCACCAGAGAATGTCTTTGATGTACAATGTCAATACTTCTGCAACGGTGTAAGAAATTTACAACAAACTCGGACGAAAACTCTAATGATGTTCTTTTTATTTGCAATCAATGCCGTGCTGTGGCCATATCAGTCAAGACACACCAGAGAGTTGCTGCCAAACTTCTTTTTTAAAAGGAAGGCAAATCAATCACCCTTTCTATGTTAGGGACGCAAATGGATCAATATTTTAAGTTGCATGATGGGAAAATGCCAAAGCTGAATCAAATCTCTTTCCGTAAAGAGTAATCTGAAACTTGAATTCTATCTTGTTTGTTATTTTTATAATCTTTTAGATTTCGTTACATGTTTTTTACTTTGAATACCTGCTTTTTACGATTTTAGTTCACCCTACATGAACACAAAGTGGACAGCATATTATCTCTTTCTATAAAGAGTGAATTGGAACATGAATTCTATCTTGTTATTTTTAAATATATATATAGTGTTTTTTGTTATCGATTTTATGTTTTCTACTTTGAATACTTGCTTTTTACAATTTCAGCTCATTTCTCTTTGCATAAAGCTTTTCATCAGTTTCAGTAACTTGTATTATGTTCAGATGATATATATAATTGGTATATCATGTTTGGCTATCAGCAACAAATGTTGATAGGTAAATATTTGTTTTGTTAATAAATTTTTTGCAATGTGACATAGTCATTTGTTTGCCCCCAGATCTTTCGAAGTTACAAAAATGCTGACAAATAGTGCAAGTAATAGTCGATTCATTACTAATTTTGCCTTCACCGTTTGAAGAATTATTGTTTCAGGCTAACATGAATGATTCGGGGATATTCAAACGGGGGGTTAACCTCCGATTTTGCCTGCATTTTATGCGTAGGCGATACACAACCTCTATCGTAGAGTCGCAAACTTCAATTTGCGACTTGTTCGTACTTCATATCATCACGTCAGAAAGACGTCATTTTTTGAACCTGGATACCCACCACGAAAACTGACGTTTTCCGAAGCATTTAGGTACGTGTAACTTTAAGGATAGGTAACTGAATAAAATGGGTATTTATGTCATTTTCAGCTGTGTGGTATTTTGTCAATTTGTGTGTATTTATGTGTAATTAATGAGAAAAAGGATAATAAGAAGCTTCATGGTTGTTTAAAACCTATATATTCGACCTCACATTCCAAAGGTCATCATCAGAGTGTAATTAGTTTACATTGGTAATTAGTTTACATAACAAATTGCGATCAACCTTAGTTTGCAATAACTTTTGTTATTTATGTCTGGGTCAACGAGAAACTTCTTGCGTATTGGCTCATTTTTAAAAACAAAATTTCAACCAAAACGATTTTTGATGGCGAAATAGTATGTTAACACACTCTATTACACAACGGCTATTTTGACCACTTTTATACACACAATAAACTTAAATATCTTTCCGTAGTCTAAGAAAACTTGCACTGAAATTAATTTATTTATTGAATTTTTTCATCATCATTTTCCTCAGGGAAAAATTATCTTAAGAATTTGTATTATCTTACTTACAGACATATCGAACTACTCAGGGACTATTTTTAAATTCGTGGGTCTCACGAGAGAATGTATAAACAGAAATTACTAACCTGTTTTCACCAAAAATTTAGTATTTAACTCTTCGTTAGTATGCTGGGGTTTCTTACACCCGTTCTGTAAAATTCATTGAAAAAAACAACGGTATGATGGGAGTTTTTGCTTGAAACTTTAAGTATCTTTATAACAATTAAAATTCTTGTCTAAATTTGGGCTACGGAAGCCGCAAGTATGCTTCAACCGCTCAACCAGACAAACCCCTTATAACTTATAACCTTAGAAACTTATAACCTTAGAAACTTCAAACGAATGAATGAATGAACCTTTAAATGGAGAAACAAACAAAAAATTATTTTGGATTATAATCTTCTCCACAATCGTTCTTCGCAGCCTCCTAAAGTAATACAAATTTGCCACACTTATAAAACAGACTCAGAAACTTCTATATTTTGAATCTAAATTCTTGTTTTGAATTTCAAACTTGATTTGATTTATTGCTTTTACTTTTGCTTTTCTTATTCTATCAATTTTTTGCTTATCTTAATAATTCTTATCTTCATTATCTTGGTCTCGTTTGGAAAGCAGTAGCTTTGACATTGTAAAATGTATATACTGAAACGACTATCCTGTATAAATATTTTAGAAATAAATAAATAAATAAACCTTTTGAAGTCACGAAAAGGAGGATTATGTTCAACTAAAGGCGTTTACACTATTACCCAGTGGGCAAAAATTGCTATATATACACATTCATCCAGTTCAGATAAACCAAGATATAGAGTCATCTCGTAGGCGTATTCAGGGTCAGTGAAACAAATATGGAGGCTTCCAACGTTATGATATTAATTATCTTAATGGACAATTAACTTAAGTTTCACGTTGCGTCTTTTTTCCGCTTTCCAACTCTCCTCCACAAATTAATAGAGGTTCCAGTTACTTTCAATTCGAAGTGTCACCAGAAATTCAGTATTATTTTGTTGTAAGTACCATGGTTTGCATATACAAAATAAGTATTTGTCTCAAAATGAGGTATAATATTACCAAAGTTTCTGAGCAACACAAGATTGCAAATAATCTTCAAAAAAGGACGAAAAGTTTTAAAAATTATCAATTATATTAATAATTCCCTATAGTTCAAATAAAAAAACTACATTAACAAAAGCTACATTGATAAAAATATTCTTGCTAATATATTACAAGAAGTCATACAATTGTCAAAATGGAATAATTAACAAGAAGCAAACTAGCAACAACATATGATAAGAATATTAAATAAACGGTCTTTATCACAATAACAATGAAATGTGAAATTTACAACGCTACATACCCTTCTCTTGTTTCAATTTTTAATTAGGAAGAGGTTTTTTTTACAGTAACATCTTTTGATCACAATAACAATGAAATGTAAAAATTTACAACTTTTGAAACCTATGATTGAGTTGAAACTTACTTGAAAATAACGGTCAAAATTTCAATAGGTTGAATGCGATTTTTAGGAATTGATTAAGTTATTGAGAATTAATCTTTAAAAGAATCTTCTAACATTATCTTATTAGATGACTTAGTTGGCAGAATCTTCAAAAAGTCTCTGTGGAGGAGTGTTTCTTTTATTGAAACAGCAGTCGATTTTACTTGCCATTTCTTTTCTAATATATTCTACTCACGTTTTTTCTTTCTTTTTCTTTCTTCTCTTTTTTTCTTTCTTATTTCTTTGGTTTGTCTTCTAAACCTTCGCAAGAATTATGTGACGACTATGTGTGTCATAACGTTAATGTCAACAATCTTTAGTAATTAATAATAATAATATTTAGTAATTATCTCCATGACCACTCATTAACACAAATAAAAATCCATTAAAAAGTTCTGTTCGTCCTCCGAAAAGTCCCGACCAAGTGCATAACATTCTCCTAAACAGTCCAGAGTAAAATAAGGTATTAACAAGAAGAAGAAAATTAACAATCAAGTCATCCTCGCACGACAGGCTTAAATTCTCCTACCCATGTATGTAAACATAGCGAAAAAAGCGCACATCCAGTGAAATTTGTCCCATTAATGTAATGAAAACCATAATGGCTGCAGGATCTCGTGTATTGTTTGTGTTCTATTGTAAATTTCTTTTGTGTTTATAAGTGACTCAAGTTTTCATTGTAGCCTGGGGGTTGCTTAGCAAAACTCAGACTCAAATACATTTCAATAGGAAAGGGTCTTATTTCCTTTTGGTATCCCCACTTTTTTTTCCTGCAATCGATTCTCTGTGCAACAAGGAACTCGTATATAGAAAAAAGTTTTCAATCAAACTTTGTTCTTTGCCCTCGAATTGTTGTTTAAAAACTACAAAAATTAAAAATATATTTTGGCAAAATAATACACATAATATATATTATTCATCTTTTGTGTATTTTTGTGATGTTTTTTGTTTCTTTTTGTGTCTTGTACAAAATGATGGAGTGTCAACAGAGTAGCTCAAATAAAAATAATGGTGCACTTATCCATGGATATAAAGATAATAAAGATATGAGTTCCTTGTTGCACAGAAAATCGGTTGGAGTAAAAAAGTAGGGGTTACCAATACAAAATAGCCCCTTTCAAAGCAAGCACATTTTCAATTGGAATTGGAGTCATAGTTAAAGAATAATAACTTTGTTGATTTTGGACAATTTTCAGCCTAGACCTTAGAAGCAAATGAGTTGCATATAACAAAAGCAGTAGGAGAGGGTTTTTTCCATATTTTTGTATCCATAAAAAAGCACTCACCTTTTTGTGGTAAATGATCCATGCAGCGGTTTCGAGCAAAGGCCAACCATCAATTTTTGGGTTTCTTCATCCTGATGTATGGGTCAAGTGATCCTAGGTGTGTACCTGGGGTATCGGGTTTTTGTAAACGTAATGTATTGGCAGGTTTTGAAATGGATCCATACAAAGCCATGATAATAGTTTTTGAGACAGTTTTCAAAATTTAGATCCTTCCACCCTAAAACTATATTTCTGATTGATTCTATATAAAGGTAATTTTGGGGAAATGAAACTGTTTGCATATAAGTATAAGAATTTATATGGGTGGTACAATTATACATATAAAATCACTTCTTCTGAAAATTGTGTGATAAATATATACAACATTTCGCGATGGCTCAAGTAGCATGAAATTCTTACTGTTTTATATCCCAATCTTCCCAGGTGAACAGACAATATTGGACCTTTTTCCCGATCAACTGAACTGATGCCCGAAAAAAACCTTAATAAAATGTTGACAGATAATTCTAGGGCTTGTTCCACCCATTTTTTGATATTTTTTTTTTGTCTTAAACGATGTATTGGAATGCTTCAAACATAATAAAGAAATTTGGCTGGAATTGCTGGAAAGACTTTCCATGTTATTCTAGATTTTCTGTATTCTCGGATCATTTATCGTAAAACGAGAATGATAATTTGGCTGTTTAAATTCTTATTTGTAATTCAAAAAGTTGTATAAAGAACAGTTTTTTATTTTTACATTTTCAAATTATTACATGTTCTGTTTGACACGACCAAGAAAACAAAAACGAGTCAAGTTTCCATCTAAAAAGACCGATTTTTTTAAAGCATCAATGTTTTGTGGGAAACAATTATTCACCATGGTAACGACCGGTAATATTTTAAATGATTTTTGAGGGCAACAAATTTTATTTCCATTTATTGACAAATGATAAATAAAAGATACCCTATTGCCTCTTATAAGTGCCCGGACTCTTATTGCAGGCATTGCCAACTATGTTTCAGTGCTGTGAGCATGAAAAACACACAAGATGTTATTTCTGTTAAGGAAAATCTTTGAAAATCATTCATTAGAGATATAGGGCAAATAATCCCTACTTTTATTCCCGCCAAAGCGAAATGCAATATCACAACTGCGCATGCTTAGTGGCAAAAAAAGTTGCCTAGTGGAAAACCGGCTTAAGGCATGCATTATTTGAGCTGTAACTTCTTTTGTGACAAAAAACTGGAGAATACCCTATCAAAAATAGAAGTTTCTACAGAGATTACTCTATGTCTCAATTCTGATAACCGTCCTATATTTTCCTCAGAACAGTACCCCCTCGAAAATTTCCCCTTCCCCCCATTTATTGCAATTTATTGCTTTAAAGATGCATATGACAGTTTTAGCAAAGTTTCAAGGATTCTCATTTGTCTGCACTCGTGTCCGCTCAAATGAAGTTCGAAAACTTCAATGGTCCGCCGGCATTCGACAGAGCTCGCTGGAATAGACCTTTTCATAAATTACGTCATTGCATCCATCACACTGAAGATTAACAACGCTTGGGTGTTTTACAAAGTAAATCCATACCTTATGGGGAAATCTTTCACGGGTTTTTTTATTACAGAGTAACTATAAAGATTATAAACAAGCCAATGGATGTTGTGACGTAATTTATGGAAAGCCCGATTCCGATTTTGATATGCACCTTTTCAATATTTTTTTAACACCATTTTCATGCCTAACCATCAATTAAATTGTAATTTTTAACTTCTTGTTTTTACATTGGACAAATGTCAAGATGAATTTATGTCTCAATAAAAGCGGCTACATTGTCTGTGGGGGCAGTTATATGGTGGTAGTGCCTCAGTTGCAGTATACCAGGGGAAATCATCTGAGGCAATTTTTATAAGGGGAGAATTGTCCTTGAACCCTTACAAAATTAAATTTTTTTCAAAGGAATTAATTAAAAGAATTAAAATAAAGTATGAAACGAAAAAAAATTTGTCCGAAAAAATTGAAACGATTTGAAACATAGTAAGAAATTAATCAAACGATTTTGAAACGATTTACCAATGAATTACAACAAAGAATTTAATTAAAATGTTTTCTCATCTATTAAAATCGTTGCAACGAATTTTGGGGACGATCCCTTAGAAGTTTCGTTATATATAAATTTAATGATTATACATTACTACAATACCCACTGTAGAAAGGTAATGGATGTAGTTAAATGTAATGAGAAGGGTTAACAAGACCAAAAAGTTACTACATATTTAAGAAGATATTTGCGAAGTTGTAGTAGCAATCAGTTGACAAAGTTTTTAAGATTTGTAACAGGGTCACCTGGTCACGAGATTCGTGTTGAATATCTTAATCAAACCGTCCCTAATTTATACCCAACATCGAAAGCATGTTTTAAAATAATTTACCTGCCACGTTAATACCGCTCTTTCTATCAGTTGAGAGATAATTTTGACATTTACATAAACTGTTCCAGCTCCAGCCACTGGTCCATGCATGACACTGATTTGGACTTATTTTAAAGTTCATTTATCTTCTTATACTAATACTAAATCTTGCTTTTTTCTTACCTAACTTTGAAAGAAAGAACTTTAGGAAAAATATCTCGGGAAGTTCGTCAATGGATGTTTATGTTTATGTAAAAACAATTTATGGAGAAAAACTGTAAAATGTTTTTACACGCTACACTAGTTTATTATAAACGCATTAATTTCCCTGTGTGGATGTCTACCTGAATGTAAACTGTTTCCTCTGAAACGAAAACTTAAAATGTTTTGTCATTAAGTCATATAGTTTATTATTGTAGTTTATATTTTTGAAAGGGCGTAATCTTTAAACACTCTTCCTTTACAAGGTGCATCCAGAAAAGTGATAAATAGAATATTGTAAATTCTTCTTTTAAACTCATTGAATTCATTGAACTTTTCTTCATATGTAAAATATGCTACTTCCCACAATACAGTGAAAAATAATGTTTTGTTATTTTTCCTAAATTTTGCGAAACTGGTTTTATAATGTCCCTGTGTGGAAATCTACGTGAATGAATAATATTTATGAATATTAATGAAGAAATGAGAACTCTTATGTTTTCTTATCTATTTCGTTATTTATTTTATTAGTTTATAACAACTTTGTAACCTTTGTAACTTTCAGTGGTTTCCATTGATTTCACGCGTTTTTGAAAAGATTCGCTTACTATTAATAGTAACATTTTTGTCATGTCTATGTTTGAAATTAAGGTCGAACTAATAGGCATAGGAGGGAAATGCGCCCTTATTCTCACTAACCGTAATTGTTAAGGACTATTGGCATTTATTGTTAAAATCTTTTTTGGTTTATTTCTCAAAAAAAAAGACAATGTAATCGTTGTATATGTAGCTGCCCAAATAAGAGAAAAATGTAACCGTTCCACACCCGTCCCCAAAAATTTTACACCCAATTTTTTTTTCGTCACCCCATCGCCAATATCGCAGACCCCAAAAACGGCAGTTATTCCCATTGGTTCTCGAGATATTTGCCCCTGAACGTCGCATTGCATTGGTGGTGCAATGCAATGTCTCCCGTGCAAAAAAATTCACATCACGTCATTTCCTACTACTAATATACAAATACTGAAAAACACTTCCCGCAGCATCGTGGTTTTACGCGCTCCTGGTAAGAAAATGACCGTGAAATTTCAAGAATCATGATAAGAAATATAAAAATGCAACCTAAAAATGTTTCTGTTACATTTTCCAACTATTGAGTGAAACCGTAAAATTGTCTTTGCACGGGATACCTGAATCAAATGTGAATCATAAAATATGTTCAAGATTCAACCGAAGGGTCTTTCCACCATGAATTCATTAAATGATTTATCTCAAGTGCTTGTACCATGATGTAAAACCATGATTGGCACATTCATTCTCCTTGGTCATATATTCCGTTTTATTAAATTTTCTAAATCTAAAAAGAACGAAATCGCATAGAACAGAAGCAAATACATGATCATCAGAAACAGAAAAAATCTCTTAGAATGTAAAATAGCACAAAGTCAATAAATATCACGTGCCCTGTCATTTCCACTATAGAACCAAGATAAGCGCCATAGCTTAAATTCAGCCTGGGGATTCCTAAACGACATACGTAAAGTCAGCAAACAAAAACACAAACAGCGATAAATTGAAAGAAATATAATAAGATATAAATACAGCAATGATCAATGTAGCTAAAGAGTAAAATGGAATGATCTTAATGGGGAGACCATGCTAATAAAAGAAAAAACAAACAACAAATCAGCAGCATATACTTTAAGGAATAATAGCAATATAATCATTGCTCAAAGGACAAAAGAAAATCTGAAAAAGCTTGGGATGTGTTGTGGTCAATTATAATTCTCTTGGTATAGTAAGTGGTGTGGGTAGGGGTAGAGGACAGGGATAATATCAATCATCATTAAAACCACACCATCTCGCTTTCCAAAGTTTCAACATAAATATGGCAATAATATATTGTCAGCCACGATAATTCTTCACTTCGTTAACAATCCTCTCCAATTCAATTAACAGTTTCTTCGCTTTCCAGCACACGTTAGTACCAAAAACAACGACATTATGTTCGTGTTTTCATTCACTTTTTTTATGTATATACTTCCACTCGTTGATTCCATCATTACAAAACGATCAATTCCACAAAAAATAAATAAATTAAAAACCATTTGCTTCCATTTTTGACAACTTCTTCTGTCTAATCATTTAATAACTGTAACATATAAATAAGTAAGATGTTCTTCAGTTTCCAGTACTGTACACGTTTCAGCTTTTATAAACCATATATTTTTTCTTGCACTCTTTAATTTGCGTTTAATAATAATACAATATCCTTCGTTTCATTTCTTCGTTCGTCTCGCGAATCAATCTTTACGAAAACAAAATCAGATTTGTTTACATTTTAAAAACCCTCGTTTCTTTTCTGCATCATACAACGGGTGGTAAACATACGCTTGTCGCAGCATCGTGGTTTTACGCGCTCCTCATGAGAAAATGACCGTGAAATTTCTGAAAATGTATCACTCTCTAAAATAAAAGTGGTATGCACAACTCGCTATTAGTATATAGACTAGTATAGCGTGTAAAAACTTTTTACAGGTTCATTTTTCCCATGAGTTACTGCCTCCACGTGCTCTTCCTCTTTTAAAATATAGTGAGAGAGTGAGGAAAAAAAATCACACAATCCAAAAGGATACGTAGTACCATCCCATAGAGCTTGAAAAGCTGATCAAAAAAATGTATGGGATCGTCTGTGTACGATGTTCCGTTACGGAGACAAAAAGTTTTAGACCCAATTTTTTTCTCGTCACCCTATCGCCCAATATCGCGGACCCCAAAAAACGTGAGTTATCCCTATTGGTTCTCGAGATATTTGCCCCAAAACGTCGCGTTCCATTGGGGGTGCAATGCAATGTCCCCCGTGCTAAAAAATTCATGTCGCGTCATTAGCTACTACTATACTAATACTGAAAAAAAACGCTTCTCGCAGCATCGTGGTTTTACGCGCTGCTAATGAGAAAATGACCGTGAAATTTTTCTAAATGTGTCACTCTCTAAAATAAAAGTGGTATGCACACTATGCATTTATCTAGTATCCTGGGTAAAAACATTTTACATGTTCATTTTTCCCATGTGTTACTTCACACACCACCCGTGCTCTTCCTCTTTCCAAATATTAGGGTGACCGGAAATCAAATCGCACAATCCAAAAGGATAAGTACCACTGAGTTGTATTTCTCGAGATATTTGACCCTAAAAATCGCGTTATATTTAGGGTGCAATGCAATGTGCCCACTGACGTCGCGCTACTCCTATAATACTAATCGCTATTATACTCGCAACTCAGTTACGCACGATCTAAAATGTCATTATAACCAGTCCATACGAACATTTCGTTCCCAGTCCTTTTATTCACACTGACCAAACTAAAAAGTGGATTCACAGCTCGCTATTAGTATATAGACTAGTATCCCGGGTAAAAACATTTTACAGTTCACTCTCAAGAATCATGATAAGAAAAAATGTTTTTAATACATTTTCCAACTATTGAGTGAAACCGTAAAATTTTGTCTTTGTCTCCGAGATACCTGAATAAAATGTGTTTAGTAAAAAGATTATACCTGCTCAGCATACAACCGAAGTGTCATTTTTTTATGAATTCATCAAATAATTTACCCAATTCCCGGTTCCCCTCTTTCTCGAAAACCGTGATGCATTCTGGTATTTGTATTCAAAAATATTCGCACACAATGCTCTGAATAGTAGTTTCTCCGGACAGAAAAACCTCGTGAAATACGCGGTGGTATTGATTGATGGAGGTAACTGCTTTTGGCGCGTTATTGAAATAAAATTTTCGCATCTCTATCATTATTTTGATTATCTCCATTATAAATCACTAAGTTTTTGGTGTAAACAAGCGAAATGTTTTAGTTGAGAGGAAAAGTAGTAAAAGAAACAGGAAAATGAGCAATATTATTGATTTTCATACAAGCATTGATCTTACTTTAACAACCGAAAACATGGACCCTTTTTCAAAGCTCCAGCGTGGGTCCAGAGCCTGTTTTCACGGAGATTTCAAATGAAGAGTCGTCCAAAACGAATGAAGAAACTGTTGTACAGAATATTGTTGAATGGACAACAGATTTGTCTTCCTTGCCAAAAATAACTCATGAACGAATACATTCACAGGGTCACAGAGACCCTGTGAACCTTCTGAAAAGACAACCAAAAATGACTACCATGATGGTGAATTATTTTACGTTAACGAGTATTTTGGAAAATTCTTCTTCATCATCATCATTTGTAATGTTGTAATGCAACAATGTTTGATTTTTGTATTCAATGAGACCATCATCCTCATAACCATGTTTTGTTTAATACTTTGAGCTTCTATTTTTTTAGATTCGTATTTGAGAATGTTAGAGTATTTAAAATGTTGACAGCTGTGCAAATCAACAAAATATTAATGAAGTTAATTATGGTAACGTAAATGCCCAAACAATATTAAGATTCTTAGTCCTAAAGAATTATTCATGGACATGATACATGATACATGGACATAATTCCTCATAAAGAATTCAGAAGCATCAGTAGTGTTTGTAACCATGCTTAGTGAAAGTAAAATTATAGGTCATCATGTCGAGACTGTCCTTTCTAATATCTTTCAGGTCAAGATGATGTTTTTTCTCATCTTAATTGTTTCTATAAATATAAATTGTGTAAATCTAATAATTTTCTCTGTTGTAACAGCGATATTTAAAACAATGAACTTCAGTTATTTTTTGATAAATTTTCTCTTCGAGCTTTATTGAAGCATCCATATTATAGTGTTTGTTTTCCCTATAGATATAATTCATTGGGTAGATTGGCGGACTCAAATTACTTGAAATATCTTTTACCCTATTGTACTTGAAGATGTTGGGAAATATATTTGTATATACATATTAATTTTCATTAGTATATGTATATACATGATACTATCTTGATAATCTGTAATGCGTTTGATTGAGACCTCACTTACTACCACTGTATAACCTGAACTCTTATCTGCCCCAGAACTTCAAGCTTAAAGGTTTAGTCATGACCAGTAGTGGCTTGAGAACTACATTTTACAAATGAAAACTACTCTACAAACTGTAACTACATTTTACTAACATCGTCAACCTGATAAAGCACTATCATCCTCTCTCTCTCTCTACACCAAGATATTTGGAGGATAGGATATCAGGATGAAGCGATATAACTTTTTACCCGTACGGGAATCCAAATAACAACAGAAGACAACCGACAACTTGAAGCCACACTTGGCAATGGAAACAATAATATGACACCAGATTGTACCGAAAGTTTTGTGTTGTGGTTGAGGTGGTGTCGTACGCAGACCTTCAGACTAAAATTCTTTAAGAAAGCAGCCTTGACTGTATATATGTATGTCTGTTCCACAGCAAGCACCGTTGCTAGACTCAGACAGTGTTTCTGCTATATGTATTGATGATAAAATGGATATATGTTTGATCCTATTTGTTGTGCCCGTCAGTTTACAGTTATTTTGGACCCCGCACGAGAAATGTTCACGCCGCGAAGAAATTGCAAGGAAGACTCGCTTGCTCGTATAATGTTTCCATAGTTCTTCTTAATTGTTTTCATAGTGTCAAAGTTAAATCCTATTCTCCTGGCCTCAACATCCTCCTAACACACTGTATTATCGAGATACAAGGCTATGCTCACACTCTCCACCAGCCTCTAAGTTCAGATTTATTGTAGATAGCACATAGACATACATAGACAGAATGCTTCATCATATCTTTCTTTCTTTCTTTTTCGCGAAGAACTACAACTCTGATCTTACTGGAACATATTGTGTAAGAATGTTTGTTTATTCTTCAGGCTATTATATTTTGTTTAGTAAAGTCTATGTCTATGCAGTCTTGTTACGGAGAGATTTGAGCTAATGAGAATTAATTTTGGTTCCGCCAAATAGACCGATTTCGTATCGCAATTTGTCACAAATTAATTTTATTCCCAAAGCTCAATAACAAAATGTTTCTCCATAACAAAAATGAGGGTAGATGTAATCAAATTTAAGAGCTAATGATGTTGTTTCCTTAAATAACCTATCATTTCCCACCTGAAAGCACGATCTCAGCCAAAATATGTGGCAAAAATGAATCAATTTTGTATGATTTTGCCTCCTATCCCCTTGCATCAATGCTGCTGGTTGAATCATTGATATAGCAAACGAATTGACTTGGGGCTAATGATATTATTCATCTACCAAAAAGTTCAAAGGAATTCGGCCATCATTTAGTAAACATTGAAATATCCGTTTTATAGTTGCTCTTCAGTCCCTATAAACCGAACACGCCAGAAAAGGTTATATAAACATTTCATCTCTTTCATGTAGAAGAATATTATAACACAGGAAAAAAGAATTTAAGACGCCTAAAACACTTCAGCGTAAGCGAAAAAGTTTGGGCCTTTAATCAAGAATCCAAATAGCCATGTACCTTTAAAAGCTTGGCACGTGGAAGTCTGCAAAGTGCATCAGAACCTGTAAGCTTGTCTATTTCATACTGGACACTGCACAAAAATTGATGTTATCCAGTGGGAAATCATGCCGCTATAAAACATCAAACAACCTCAATTTGTCTGGGTTTTTACGAGCACAACTTTTGGACAACACAAATTACCGGGCGGTGTGAATGAGAACACATATAAACTGATCCACTCATAAAGCATTATTCAACACGAAACTAAATTAAGAAACCTTCAGAAGAAAGTATTCCTAGCAATGAAACATAAAAATCCATTGCTTTCTCGGCATTCTGAGTGATAATTAAACTTAATACTTAAACATGAATATGTACATAACAGTCAAGAAGCTCGTGGAAGTCTCGTTGGGAGGTTTCGCATTCCGAGAACATTAGTTGCAACAATTATGTCTGTATCAGAAGTAACGATGCCTTTATTATGGGCACCTACAGTATGCGGTAGATACAAAATTACATTTGGTTTACCACCAGGTGCACGTGATAACTGGCGAATTTGTCTTAAATTCCAGATAGTCATGAAATCATTAAGTTCTGTTTGTATTACAGGTAGAAAGCAAAACAGCAAGCACTCCTGATGAGTTTCAAGACATGGTTTGTAAATACTTCTGTGAACCATTTTTGTAAAAAAGTCTATCCACCAACACGTTCACAATTTTTTCAGAAGTGACAAAAGAGCTTCTATCCTTTGGTTTCTTATTGAAGCCGAATAAATAAAGCTGTCATCTAGATTAGTAAAGAAAACTTGTCAGTCTTCAATGAATATATTTTCGGTACCTCCATTCTTACAAGTCTAGGTGCGACTCCGTGTCTTTCAATGCACTGAAGGTAGTTATTTGCAAGGACCAATGGATCCTTATTTGTGGATGTGACATAAAACCATAGCATTTTTCGACTAAAACCGTCAATACAGCCGTGTACACAAGAAACCCATGACTTAAATTTATCGTTACCATCAATATGGTAAATATGTACATAAATAATGTAAATAAATACCTTATAGTATGAGATTGACGGCAGTTGGAGCCTACTTGGTTATCAGAGGATACACCATAAAATGAATATTTTGCATGGCATTCAAATAAGCAGATATACATAATTAACTAAAGCAGTCTTATTTGGTGTGTATCATAAAGATTAGGAAAGAATTTATAATATAGGATTCATTAATGCATTTCATTATATTTTGTGTTAAATGTTTCGAAACATTGTAGCAGAAATCCAAAAGGTACTAGATCCCGATGGTGTAAAAACTAGACGAGCTCAAAGATTGAAGAGGTCAGAGCTTAAGATTAAAAAATATAAACCACTTGTACTATTAATTGCAAATTAAATACTAATATTTATTTTCAGGGCCACAATGACGCCTGGCATCTCGATGGCTATGATACATTGGAACCGTTTGGGTTTGCAATTCACGGAGGCATTGACGGGTAAGATCATCGCGTTGCCGTGTCCGTTGGATCCACGTGGAAAATGCTTGTTCCGCTCTCATGGAAAACACCAACTCTTCTCTATTTGTAGATACTCTTGCAAAATACTGTGGTTAAAATCTGGTTTTTCCAATAACTGCCCAAAAATTATTGCTGGCTATTTTATGTGATTTGTGGCGGATCCAGCATTTATTTAACAGCCGGCTCAAAATTGAAATACGGTGTACCTCATTTCCTACCGGGACATGTTGATTTTTTTCAGAAGAGGGTAAGAGGGAAGAACACATTTTTGGAATGAATAAATAATTTCCTTTTTTGTTTATTTTTTATAAGCCATTGGTAATTTGCGTATTACAGATGATGTGACAGTTCCTCCCAGACCGGTGGAGAGAACAAATTCTGAAAATACCAGCATATTTGAAGATAAGCTAGCACAGGTAAGGAAAGATTGTTTAGCAGAAGATTTAAAATAAAATTTATTTTATGGAGTTAGTAAAGGAACTAGGAGGTCATAAAATAGACTTTGACATTCTCGTTTTTATGAGATTTTTGTTCTTATTTTAGGTATCTTTATTCTCCGCTCCTTATTCTGGACTGCTTTAATTTTTGTATGAAATCTTCAAAGCAATGATGACGTCTGACTTTAAGGGAAAGTCCTTTTGCTGAGTCAACATCACAAGTGTCAATCAACATTTTCAATTTTCTTAAGACATCATCTTCATCTTTTGACTTACTTAATTTCCAGTATGTCGGAAAGTCTTGTAAAAAGGAAAGGTCACCAACCACTTAAGATGTGTCTTGTAAAAAGGGAAAGGGAAAGTCACCAACCACTTAAGATGTGTCACTTATTTTACGATGTTCCTCTAGAGCTGCTGAGTATAATAAGTTTTCAATCTTCAAAACTCTTTTGCGTGATACATTTGACAATCTTATTTTTACATTTTTGCATTTCTTCATGTGTAAAGACCTCAGGTATTCTTGTGGAAAGGTCATGCGTAGAAAGTACTTATCCCTTTTAAGAAGCTCATTTTTTTCATAGAATTTTTGAAACATTTTTAGTGAATTTTTGTTTCATATGAGATTGTATAACATTTATATAATTTATTTTTAGGTTCTTTGTTGGTGGCATCATCTCGTATCTGCTGCCAGAACTCCTCCTCAAAACTTGACCTTGTCAGAATTACCTAGACTTGTCCGAAGTCTTTGAACTTGTCGGCCTTATCTGAACTTGACCAGATTTTTTACTTCCAGATATTTAAAAAAAAATGATTTCCATTGTTCAATTTTGCATAGCTATCTTTGTCACGTTAGAAGTATATATTCTTCAGTTTTACTTTGGCACATATTATGTTACATTGTACTATTGTAAACATTTTTTTAGAATAGAATGAGTTCATAATACATGATGAAAAATTGTATTCAAGACTCCAGGTTGAAAGGACTTCAGGTTGAAAATCAACAGTTACAAAGGATATCAGATTCGGAAGAGAATTCTTTCTTTGGCCCAAATTTTCTTTCTAAAATGTAGTTCTTGTCGCCGCAGGAGAAAGGCTGTGAAAGTTAGTAAATACACGCGGAATGTTATCTGAGGTGTTCTAGTTTTCCTTCGTAATATGTACTACTTTCTGGTATGCCCAACAGCGCTGACCTTCAGGCCCCAGGGCCTCTCGTTTCGTTTTAAGATGAGTTGTTTAATTTTTGAACAGCATAGATCTAAGTTTCATGTGTATAAAGCACAGGTGCTTCACTCAGAGAAATGTTGTTCTGTTTCATCCTCATTGTTTCTCTAGCTTACTTGATCATGAACAGTCAACCACTACTGTGTGTTTTACTGAAAGCTTCTATCCACAGATATTATGATATTCCCAAGCTGTTTCATACAACAGCATAAAAATGTTCTTTTGTCTTTATGTGTAGCACTAAATAAAATCTAAATAAACTAAATAAAATGTTGCCAGTCAACAGTGATAAGTTGCCAACTTAGCAACTAGCTCTTGCTAGCCTTAATATAGTGATCTGCTTTGCAGGTGGAGCTCATTTGGCAAGATCAAATATATATTACATCAGAAATTTCTATATACAAGGGCATTGTTCTTTAGATAAATCGTTTTTTTTTTATAGGCAAATTAGCGCCTTTTCGATTTCTGTTTCGATGTCTGTTATATTATGGTTTCTCTCCAGTGAAAACCGACACTTAAAGTTAACTTTGCGCATGTTCATGTGGAGAACAATATATAGATAAACAAAACATTTATTATTTCTTTGTTTTTTCTTAATTTTCATTGGTTTGATAGTTTCTTTTGTTTCCTACACGTGGCCATTTTTGGTATTTTTGTCAGAAAAACGTGCACATAAATTATGCAATCGCCACATACTGGTTAATGCAACTGTGTTCGCGCCTATCGGCTCTTGTTTAGACATTCAAATATACTTTTCCCGAATTTCTGTTTAAACACTGTGTTCTCGACAATAACGGAATATTTTCATTATCGTGTTATGAATCATTGAACAGAAGACAATCTTTTCACAGCGATATTCGGTAACGGTTCGTCGCAAGCATGTGATCACATACATTTTTTTGATCAGCTTTTCCAGCTCTATCACATAGTACTACTTTCATTTCGCTATTCTGTAATTGTATGAGTGATTTTAGATAAGTAATAGAGCATGCACAATTTCCATGCACATTATGATAAATAATTACTATGAATTTCGCTTCCGGGCTGATCGCAAAATCGGAGTAAATCGGAAACAAACCGTTTCACTGCAGTGAATTTTTGAAGAAGACGTGTGCCGCCTTGTAATCTTGTATTTCTTTTGCTTTTATGTTCTTGTATTTTGCGATTGTGTCTTCTTACAACAGCAACAATCTACCTCCTCAAGCCAAAGAAAGATATAGAAAAAGTTACAATTATATGCAAGTTAAAGGAATGTCCCTATCTTCTCCCTGCAGATGCTTGGAATAACGACCCTACACAGTACGGTGGCCTGAACTGGAGTATCCAGAGATAAACGATTACCACATTAATTCTCCTGGTATCTTTACAAGAGAATCAATGAAGAATCGCAAGAGTCTAGAGTCATACAATCAATTTGTCAGTGTTTGGGTTTGGGTGTTGTTCACTATTTTCTTAGTGGTGATCTAATAATTTTCAAAGTTTCACAACGTTTAAATGATGCTTGTCATGTTCCTTGGGTGGTTGCACTGTCATTTCTGCCCATTGTACATGCATTGCTGGCCTCAGTGAGTCCTGCACATATGTTGGTGCTTTGCAGTTTAAAATCGAGGCTGATGATCGACTTGGGTACAACAAGAGAACTTGTACTGAGGACGCATGCAGATGGAACAACCACTACGTGAAAAAAATAAAAGGTGAATTTATTTCTGACATCACATTTTCACTAAAAACATCATCGTTGTCAACCCGTCATATAAAACCTCAACCACCAACTGAAGAGGAAAAACAAAATCTGCTTTCATCCTTGTCTAAATTAAATACACCACCTGTTGTCCTTCATTGTTTTTGTGATCATTTGTTCCAAAATACGTAAGACCCCAGCGTGCTAAATAACCATTGTCGCTGTGATCACTTTTTTCATCTGATAACATTGATAAAGACCTGGACACTTTGGAAATATCACCTATTCTAAAGCTTGTGATGTGCTGCATACAAATTTTAAAAAAACATCTGTTTCATTAATAAAGAAAATTTGTGCTGTACGGAAAGAATTTTCCTTTCGCGTGTCATCCTTAAAATGGAGCATTGATAATGAAAAAAAAGCTTTGGAAGAGTTTAAGACCGCCATTTCCAGTGAGCATCAAATTTTTGAAATTGACACCTGTGGTTTAAAACTTCCTTTTGATCAGCTGATGGTTTACTGTCCTGCAAATGTCACAGGGAATCTATTGTCATTTTATTGTAATTTTATTGTTTGGACCCCACATTGTTTCAAGGGACAATGCCTTTATAACATCTATGCTTCAAACAATCAAGGATTTCTTTATAACTCACATCATTCCTGAACTTTGTACTCGAAAATTGGAAAATTCAGATTGCATTGCTTCTTCATAGTCATCCTGCACATCTGATGTAACTCACTACTGCTATTGTAACCCTGAACATTCCGACACAGAAACTTGGATTGGTTGTGATTCCATTGCTTGCAAATGGAAGGGTTCCACTTAGAATGTGTTAATTTAAAACGGGTACCGAAAGGTAAATGGCATCTTCCTGTCCTCAGCAGCCAAATGATTGAACAAATTTGAGGCCTGGGTAATAAAAGCTCTAAAGTTCATCATGGAGAGTCATCATAATTTATTCAAATTATTCTTTCTGCGAACGTTTCTGTTAACAAAATTGTGCAAATGCCCAAAGATGTAGCCAGCCAAAATATTATAGGTGTCAAAAGCGCGGAAATAGAAAATAACTTCAGCCGTACATCGAAAAGGCAAGAGACCCTGGGTTCGAGGTTAAGAAAATAAGATATTGAGACATGAACTGAGAGAATATTTTCGTATTTGCAATTGCCGCCTAGCATGCGCAGTAGTTTTTATGAAGATTTAGGATAAAATCAAGGTCTTACCCTATTACCAAAAAAGAAAGGCAGAACTTAGCTAGCATTATAGCAACAACAACAACAACAACAATAACTTATTTGCCTTTTGGTATAACGTACAACATAAAATAAACTAGGAACAGAAAAAGGCTTGAGACCACCCCAATAGGTTTTCACCCAATAGCAGAGCTAAACAGAGGGGGCGGTTACCACAGATAAAAACTCTTACAGTCATGTCACAGTCTTTTTCAAGAGAGCGCTGGCACACGCCCAAACTGTTCTAGGTGTGTGATTCATCGCACGTCTAAAACTTTATATAGCCATTTTCTTTAAACCAACATATTCCAATCTTTTTTTGAGAGTGGCTGTTCAAAAAGTCCTTCCATAATGACGAGGGTCTCGATATTGGTCTCGATAGACAAATGTTTTACTTGATTATTCAGGGAAACAAATTTGGCGTAAGCGATTGTTTTGTTTACGTGTCATTTACAAAACTCCAAAAAGACGTAAACGACAGATCGTTTGCGTGGTACACTATCCATAAATTTACCTTTTGAATATTTGACGATGTCTTGACAGTATGTTAGTTTTGAGGTTGTGGCTGCCGAAAATAAAAGTCTTTTAATTGCAGTCTAGGTTTTTTGGAAAGGTTGCGCAAGGAAAATTTACGTCGTTTCCAGCACTACATGCTAACACTCTTATGCTCAACTGTTGTATAACAGTGAGACTCAAAAGGACAGTGGTCAACCATACCACAAATTTCCCTGACATTTCCTCAGGGACCGGCTTCAGCTAACTGCCCATCGTCAACATTGAATACTGCGAGAAGAGTGTGCAAGAATTACAGCCAGGACATGGGAGAGATTTGGAGCCTGTGTGTAAACACAGCTTCCCGACAATCTTCATCCTCATAAACACCTTGTGATGAAAACCTAAACCAAAGTTGTCAATTCCCGCTTCCCATCTTTCGCCGTGCGCGCAATGCATTGTGGTATTTGTATGTACTAACAACAATCATGGCGGACAGTACGATGGAAGCAGTCGTGTCTTCTACTGCGATTTTAACTTCTGAAGATAGTTTTTCTCAAAACGTTTCCGACAATGATCAAGACTCAAGTATATTCCCTCCTTATCCTTCTGATTTGATGATTGGAAAGGAGAATTTACCGCACAGCACGCCTGTTGTTACGAAGAAGAAGAAGAAAGGTGGAATAACATGTTGTGTTCCTTTATGCTATAACAACTTCTGGAACAACCCTGATTTAAATTGGTATGTAATACCTAAAGAACCAAGTCTTCGCCAGCAATGGCTACACAAAATATCAAGGGCAAATTTCCAGCCAACTGCAACACATAGAGTGTGTTCTGCACATTTTGTTGGAGGCAAAAAAACGTATATGAACAACATACCAACTATAGTGCCCAAGACTATTAAACCAACAGAAGCAAAACCTAGAAAAACTTTGAATAGCTCTGGAATTCTGAGAACATTATCCCTCAAAGACAATTTGGAAATGGAGGAACTATTAGAGGAAGAAAGTACCCCCGAGAGTGAGGTTGAGAAGTTAAAACAACAAATTGAACAACTAACAAATCAACTTCTTGTTAAAAACAAAGAGCTACAAGAAACTCAAGCATACACACAAAAACAGCTACAGGAAGAAAAATTCACAATTGATCGTTTCAAACATAATGAGGGACACTTCAGATTCTACACTGGATTTGAAACATATGCAGTTTTTGAAGCATTGTTAAATTATCTGCAGCCAGCAGCAGATTCTCTAATTTACTGGGGGTCAAACACGAATATTGAAAAAGTTATTTCTCCAGAAGTAAGAAAAAGAGGAAGCAAAAGGACTCTGAACACTGCTGAAGAATTCTTCTTGACGTTGGTACGTCTTAGGTGTGCATTTCCACTAGAAGACCTTAGTATACGATTTAAATTATCAACAAGCAGTATTAGTAGAATAACTATAACGTGGATAGATTTTCTTCATTCCCAACTTCGAATGTTACCGATATGGGCATCAAAACAAACTGTACAAGAAACTATGCCATCCTGTTTTAAAAAACGTTATCCTACAACTCGTGTAATACTGGACTGTACAGAACTATATATAGAAATGCCTACTTCATACCGTACACAATCTGCAACATTTTCAAACTATAAGCATCATAATACTGCAAAAGGCTTAGTTGGGATAGCTCCTAATGGTGCAATAACATTTGTCAGTGACTTGTATGCTGGGAGGTTTTCAGATAAGAAAATTACTAAAGACAGTGGCATTTATGACTTGCTTACATCAGGGGACTCTATCATGGCTGATAGAGGATTCGAGCTAGATAACGATTTGCCTGAAGGAGTTTCATTAAACATTCCACCGTTCCTTAATGGGAAGCCACAGTTAAGTCTACAAGAAGAAAACGAGACCAGATGTATTGCTTCAGTCCGTGTCCACGTTGAGAGGGCAATTGAACGTACAAAAAATTATCGAATACTACAGTCTGTTTTTCCACTGTCAATGGCACCAGATCTGAACAAAGTTTGGGTTGTTTGTAATTATCTCACAAATTTTTTATCACAGCTTGTACCAGATAAAGCAGATGACTGAAGTGTGGTTTTGTAACTAAAAGTATATGAAGAATTTAAAATCAATTATATCATTTTGAAAAATTTACTTCAGTCATAGCTATAGCTCGGCATCAGCTGTGAAGCAGTAGTACTCTACGGGTTGTACTGATATGAAAAAGATATTTAATACATATAATATATAAGTGTATAAATAAACTCAAACAGTGAAAACCTTATCCATCATATATTGAAAATAGAATCTTGTTAATTCTGGCAAAATAACATTATTCCACTTTTCTTCGTCAAACTCTATTGTCTCGATATGTGTGTCTTTCATGGTATACACAATAAAATCCAGTTCACTAGTTTCTGTTACTGCCATTATACCTTGACACTGGTAAAAATAATTATGTCTTGATTTTAAGGTTGGTGTACCATTTTTCAATTCCATATAAAAATTCTTATCGCCACAAGCATCAACAATTGTCTCATTTTTCTTCGAAAAAGGACATTTAATTTCCAGCATTTTACTACTCGAAACACAAAAACCATCAGGGCTTGCTCCCAGCCATGGCCACTTTGGATTAACGATAAACCCAACATTTTCAATTTTCAAAATATTACACTTTTCACGATAGATATCAATAACTTTTTTCTCATTTTGCAAACCCCACTCACATGCATTGCTGGTGAACTTCTGCGTACTAAACAGCTTAAAAACAGGCCTTGGACCCATGCAAGAGCTTTGAGAAAAGCTAGGACCAAGGTCTGCAGTGGAAAGTAAAATATTTATATCATTTTCTTCGTTTATAGCTACTAGATCGTCCATCTTCTCTCTTCTTCACCTTCTTAACTGTGTTTACGTTTAGCGCTTAGCTCAAAATGGCGGAGATCATAGTTTCTCCAAATGAAAAGTTATTAATCCGCCAATTTTTATAGTGGAGATAAATAGTTCTCCGTAATTATATGACACATAGTGCGAAGACGTCTCGGCTCTCAAAATCATACATTTTCAAACACATACAAATACCATAATGCATTGCACGCAAGCTGAAAGATGGGAAGCGGGAATTGTAATTCAAAAGAAGGTGAGTTATTTAAAAGAAAACTTTTGTAACATGTCACACCGACATTAAAACATTATCATTTTGTCTTTTTCTTTCTTCCCATTGTTTCCTGCAGTCCCGATAATAAAAATGAATTTTCATTCTTTCAAATGTTGTTTGATTGTACTCGCTATTTTAAGAGGTAACAAACCTGGCTCACAGGCATCCTCTTTCATAAAATTGCGTCAAGGATCGTTTACGCTAATAGTTATTTCTCTAAACGATGCAAACGAAAACGATCGTTTATGCCGAGGCGAAAATCATGGATTTACGTAAACGACAAATCGTTGACCTTAGAAACAAAATTAGCCAGGGGCCGTCCTTGCAACTATTTGGGACATGAAGAAAAGAAAGTTAAGATTGAGAAGGTTGCTATATGCAGACACTCGGTCATTGTGTTTGGAATTCACGATTTTAAACGTCCTCCACTTTTCCACTACAAAACATGTTTTGTAAAACTTCTCAGTAGGCACACCATGGTCAAACGACATTAGAATAACGTTAAAACATCGTCGTCAGAACAGAATGCGCCCACTGGGAGCATATGCACTTAAGCTTAACTCGTATCGCACGCGTAACTTGATTTACACGAGCGATTTACACGACACGAGCGGTCGCACAAATAACTTGATTTGCGCGTGCGAATCACTCGCACTTGCACTTAAATATTCCTTTTAAATATTCCTTTCAATTTTGGAAAACTAGTAGTGTGCATAGATCCGGATACTAGAACATTTACCAAAAGGCCAAAAACCATGGAAAGCGTAGTTGAAAATGACATATCTATGTGACGTAAAAATGAAAGTTCAGATTTTTGTGATTCATCTATTACGGATATTTCTGTTGACGAGAATGAATTATACCTCCAAAAATTCCTTACTGATTTGGAGATACTAGTTCTCTCTTATCAACCAAAAGATTGCTGATATTTTTTCTTCCATTAGTAAAAAGCCTTTGTCTAATGACAAAGTTATAGAAAAATTCAGGAAATACCACTCGCCTGAAAATTGCAAAAAGTTCTTTACAAAACCAGTTAATAAGAAATTTGGTTTGATACCATTGGCGCTAGACAAAGATCACTCAATGTTAAAATCCAACAGGGACAAAATCTGATTGTAAGATGAGCAAATTGTTTATTAAACTGCATTGAAAATTTAATAAAATTTAAAAGCACTACAAATTTTAAGGATATCAATGTGATTATCAAAAACCTGATGGGAGTGGTGACAGTAAATGTTAATGCACATATGCTCAACGAACAATTTAGGAGAGAACTAGTATAGCGTGTAAAAACAGCTTTATTTCTCTGTGAGTTACAGTCTACCTGTGCTTCTGCAATCCACCCGTGGTTAGAACTCTCAAAGTCCTCTAAAAAGAGCTCGAATCGCTGATCAAAAAAGTGTATAGGATCGCATCTTGAGTACGAACCGTTACAGAGATATCATCGATCAAAGATTTTACTGACGTCACAGGTCCCCCACCCGCAAATTTATTTCCGCACATTTTCTGCCACATGTCAAAATGCGGAACCCCATGCGACGTCAGTTATTGGCAATGGTTATCGAGATATTTGCCCTTAAATGTCGCGTTCTTTTAGGTCCGCAATGCAATGTACCAACTGACGTCGCAAAATCCCTATATACTGATAATGTATAGGGAAAGAATTTGTATGGACTTACATCGCGGAGCTCCTAACCAAAAGCTCGGTGACTAACCTTGCCATAATTCAACGCTTTTTAAGAATGTTACGTTAGCGTGTTAGTATAATAAGATGTCTGGTATTTACCTTCGACAAAGGTGAAAAATCTTTAGCCTCTCAAGTACTACAGGACCCTAAACTGTTATTTGGTGACGATCTAAATAAAAGATTAATTGATATCAATGGCGCTAATAAAATGAAAACAGTTGAAAATAGCCAGTCAATGGATTAAATCGGAAACTTTTATCCATATAAGGTATATCTCAGTTGAGCTGTTTTTCATTAGATGTAAATAGAACTTTAGTCAACATTTTGGTGATAAGGCCAATCATCAAAATTTGCACGGGCGGGAACAAGGATTTCCGCAGTTGTTGAATATATGAAATACGAACATAACATGAAGTGGACACACAGACAGGATTGACTTAATTAGGGGATATTGTCAGCATATGATAAGTTTATAAAGAATGTTGTATAAGCATCTCCCTGTTGATTTTGGGTTAAAATGTTGATAGGCATATATATGGACACTTTTTCAGATCAAAAATTGGATTTAACTGGTTTTTGACACAACTTTACTATATTTCAAGAAAAACATTTCCATTTTATCATTAAAACTTTTTTGCATTTTCTATAAAACAAGCGCCGCATTCTTGAGAATATTTTAAATAAGCGCCGCAATTCATGTTATAATGCGGCGCTTATCTAAAATTCCCCTCTTAGATGTGGCGCTTAATAAAATAACATATACAGATTGTATTAATTTTGCAGATTTGACTAAATCGTGGGGAAAAAATAATATAGAAATTTCTTACACGAATCCGTCCAAAATTATCAAAAAATCAGCAACACAACATCCTTTATTAGCCTTCTCGCATAATTAAATGAGCATGGGCATGGTACCATTTTTCTTTAAAGAAAATTTTCACGATTTTCCAGATGATATCTAAAATCTGTAAAAATGTCCCAAAAAAATTATTAAAATTCATAAAAGCGAAAATAAAAAGCTGAAGAAAGAAAGAATTTAAGAAAGCTTAACGAAAAACCATGTATTTCGGTATTGTGTTTTTATTGAAATTTGTAAAGTATATTGCTAACTCACTAATGCCAAATGAATCATACTTTCCCGGAAAATTAGTGCGAGATATTGAATTCCAGTCTCAACACGAAATTAAAATGCACTGGAATTTCATCCTGCAGAAATTTCTTTTCCTTAAAGTAAGATGATAGTGGAATTAATTATATATGCAAAAATGATAAACAAATACTCATCCGCTAATTAAGATAGTGTTCAAATATTTGAATGCATCATCATCATCATCATCATCATCATCATCATCATCATCATCATCATCATCATCATCATCATCATCATCATCATCATCATCATCATCATCATCATCATCATCATCATCATCATCATCATCATCATCATCATCATCATCATCATCATCATCATCATCATCATCATCATCATCATCATCATCATCATCATCATCATCATCATCATCATCATCATCATCATCATCATCATCATCATTACCCGGAACAGTATCCTTTATCCATTGTTTTTTTATTTCATCTCTATACGCAGCAGTTTGATCAACGACAATATTTTTAGAACGTATAGACGATGTCATTTTCGATGCTTGACACACATTTAGTCCATAACACGATCATTAATTTTTATGATGTCATTTACGTTGACATTTATAATGTCGCAAACTAGAGGAAATATCAAGCTCAAAATCATAATTTAGATAGTGCCGTAAAAGCATGTAAACATTTGAAAATCATCTATACTGCTTTGCAAGAACACGGTCAGGCATCCACACACAAAAATTGAAACATTATTATGTATTTCTAATCTACCCAAAAATTAATCCATTTTTATTAAAACCGATTTGCTTTGTTGCTGTCCATCATTGTTTTGATATCAAAGAAGGTGAAAAATATAAGGAGTTCTTAGGAGAAAAACAGATATTTTGAAATATTTATATTATATTATCTTAAATTTTCATCGTATAAATTTTTTAATCCATCTTCCCATCCATCTATCTTCCTCCAATGGAAAACAAAATGCGACAATAGTAGTTATCCATTAAAATTCGAATTCCTTCTTTATACTCCTTTTTATATAAAAATAAATAAATTAATACGTATAAATTAGCACGAAACAGGTGACGTTCATCAATGTTCGCAAGGTGCTGTACTTTGTATAATCGACGTCCTTCTAATTGTGCTTCATTAAGAAAAACTGCAACTTCTTTACTCGATGTAAGCACACCAGGACGATCTTGGAGATCTTTCAGACAACTTCATAACATTTGGACATTCATCCTATAGATTTTTTTAATCAATCTTTCCATCCATCTATCATCCTCCAATGGAAAACAAAATGCGAAAATAGTGGTTATCCATTAAAACTCGAATTCGTTCTTTATACTCTTTTTTATATAAAAAAAATAAATTAATATTTAACATTTCACCCACAAAAAGTATGACATTCTAAAAATAAGCTAGTTTTGATGCATGTGTTGGATAGGTAGATCATCAAGCATAATGGTTGCATGCATAACTGTGAATTCAATCATCATAACATATGATATGAAAAATGAACACAGCAAATCAAACAATTTTAAATAATAGCTAACTATACCCCTGCTGGTAGTGAAGCTGTGCTACACCGTCACTTTATATCCTGAGCTCTCAAAAGCATCTATCCCATCTCCTGTCATCATAAGGTATACACGAAAAACTTACTTTTATAATGTATTAAAAACAGTATTAAAACTTGCAAAAATTTGTATTTACCTGTATTAATACTTGTAAAATATAATAGAAGCATTTTCATTTTTTCAAAGTAAGTTTTTTCCCTCTTGACTTTACATAACCATGTTTGTTTAGAAAGGTTTTAGAAACGTTATCTAGAAAACGGTACTTTGACGCCATTTTTAAAACCTTATTTCTTGAGCGAACCAATTATAGATCCAGAATTGTAGGTTGGGCGTTGATTAAACGAGCAAGAAAGAACACCGATATTTTAAAGGGTGTTACCATCGGGTGCTATGAACTGGGATATTCAGACTGCTGGCCTCCACTATACGCAGCTGGTACACCATTTTGTTGCTATATACTGTCGTCATCGCTTAGCGCGGAAATCCAATAAAACAAGAAGCCTTAAGTCTTGAGAGTCTGCGCTAAGTTAGACCTTGCTCATGTATGGTCATGTAAATCATTTAATAACAAGTTTAATAACAAATTTTGTGTATATTTCGGTATAGTATTTTCATTAAAACTCTTAAACTTATTGCAAACTCATTAGATATTTGTACCACATATTTAGAAAAGATCATATTTCAGTCGTGCAAAAGAAAAGGTTTCAAAATACCCATGGAATTAAAATGCCACACAAATTTGTTCAGCTGTTAAAATACAGTAAAATTAATTTATAAATATCAATTCCTCTCCACTTATTTACTGTGGATTAATATCCGTGTGGATTTAAATTTGCGAATGATGAATTCTTCAAAACTATATAATTTCAAAATCACAAATATCATTGTTGGGTGATGTCGTTTTTGCAATCCATTTTCATTTTCATGGTTTTTTAGCTGTATATATTATATTTTGCGGTAAACATTTTGAGATATATATGGAGTTTATTGGAGAGGGGCATTTAATAATGGAACCTTTATTTCAAAAAATAGAAACTTTTATCCTCTCGTAACAAGAAGTATATAAGTCAGTAATTAAGAACTTATAAATGCGTCTACCCCGCCAGTACATAAACGCACAGAATAGACAAAATACTCTATTTTATAAACCATTTAGTCCTTAGTTAAATATTTCAAACCGTTTTAATATATTCTTTGTCATGGTAAATATGTATTTGAAACTATTTCTATTAAACGCCCTTTTCAAATGCGTTTAAAAAAGGGGCGTTTATATAATTATTTGGATTTTAGAGGGGCGTTTATTGGAGAGGAGAGTTAAAAAGAACATGGGCATTTATTGGAGAAAATACGGTTATCCACTTAAGGAAGATGGTTCAATATTATAATGCATCAACATCATCATCATTATATCCGTTTGGCATACCTTATCCAAATACTTTTTGGATGGTATGCATACAGGCAGTTTTAATTATTTTCTCCTTATGCACAGTGGTTGACTTGATTAATTTTTTAAGGCACTCCGCCGTGCAAGAAAAACTACAGACATCTGGGCATATATAAATAATACACGAAATATTTAAAAATCATCGTTGACATACGGGAGGGAATAACAATTTATTATTAAAAGTTAAAAAAATGCTAAAAATTACAATTAAAATTAGGTTAAAATTAGGTTAAAATTAAGTTAAAATTAGGTTAAAATTAGGTTAAAATGGATTAAAAAAGTAAAAAAAAGGATAATAAAGAAATCTTGAAATCAAAAGTAGAATGAACATTGGGAACGAAGTTTGAGAAATAATAATGAAATAATAACTTTCTAAAAATGAAGAGCTCTGCGTTGGACAGACGAATGGATAATATGTGATCAATTATTAGCACAGAAATAGCTACAGAATTCAATAGCTAATCATCGTAAACATAAAAAAAGCTGAGCATAAAAGCATAAAAAACAAACAAACTGGATCTTGTCAGAAAATTGTTTAGCCATAGTTTTTTAGATCCACTGCAGTTTTAAAAATTATGTTGAAATGTATAGCTAGCTATATATAATATTATGAAAAATCAAATCAATTCTAACATTGCTTCTTCGTTCGGTATTTTGAATTATTATTCGGTATTATAGTATTTTGAAGCTGCGCTTATTTTTCACTTTAATTTATACTTAATCTTCCCATCATCATCACAAAGTATACACCCAAAAAACCTGTCTATATAATGCATTGAAAATTGTATTCAAACATAACATTGGCTAAGAATACTTAATCAAAGCATTTAGTACCTTTTTAAAAGTAAGCTTCTGCCTTCTTCACTTCAATGTTTAGGAATGTTATTCAAAAAACAGAACTTCCACGCCATTTTTAAAACCCATTTTCTTCAGCGAATCAATTATAGATCGAATTGATAGGCAGGCGTTGAGGAAATGGATAAGAATGAACACCGATATTTAAGAAGGGTATTACGAACGCGCGCTGTGAATTGCGACATTACAGACTGACTGACTGACTGACAGACTGACACGGGGAAATGAAGGATCAGCTGCTATGCAGCGATGACCAAATATCAGATATAGTGTACAATCTCGTACCCAGGGAATATATGGAAGAATGACCAAATATCAGATATAGTGTACAATCTCGTACCCAGGGAATATATGGAAGAATACATAACAAAACAGATGCAGCTACGAAACAACATTAAATTGCCTGCTATGTAAAATTTTAAGTTGTAATTTTTCTTGAACTTCCGTCAAAGAAACACTCTTGCGTACATCCAATGGAAGGCTATTGAAAAGAATAGCTCCATTGAACGAAACGCATTTCTTTGCTGACTCGAGTTTTATTTTCGGTACTCTTAAACAAAATTTGTTGTTTCTAGTACATTTCTCATGATCCATATAATAACGAAACAAGAGCCCTGGCGGGCACAAGGATTTCTGCAAGTCGCTACACTTGGGAAACACTTGGGAACAAGATGGCCAAGATGGTAAACTAAAACGTAATCCAAAAGACAGCTAAGTGGTGTTGTTGTTTGTAGTAAGTGGATCTGCCAATCCCTATTAACCGTTCGCTTCGTTGCTTTCCATCGTTATTTCAGAAATCCATGTGGGTGAAATATGTGAGTTTCATAGGAGAAAAACAGATTTTTTTTAATTATCTAAACTTCCGTCGTATAGAATTTCTTGAAAAACCTATATCAAACCATTTATATTAATTCAAAACTACAGTAGAATCCCGTTAACTCGGACCCTCGGGGGAGACAGGAAATTCGTCCGACTAAGCGAATGTCCGAGTTATCCGAAGTCTCGATAACTCGGATCAAATCGAAGGAGGAAAAGAAATCCGTCCGACTTAGCGAATGTACGAGTTATCCGGGGTACGACTAAACGGGATTCTTAGGATATAATTAATATTAATATAATATAATTAAGATATTATATTATATAAAGAAGTCTTTATAAAATTACTCTGAAAGATAAAAGAAGAAACATTAAAGGAGAGAAGGCTCTCTCTTCACTAATAATTATAAAATAACAATTATAAAAGGTTAAAGGGGCTACGACACAAACAAACACAACAATCACGTGATTCAAGTCGTAGCCCCTTGAAGAATAAATTTCTAGTAGAAGAACCAAACTTAACAATTTATTTATGTATTTATTTTACGCGTGCAATTCAATCAAGTAACCATCTGGATCACTAACAAATACTTTTTCGGTTCCGTCCTCATCGATTATGACGTCACTACAGTCCTTAGCGTGGGATTTAATTGTCTCGAGTTGCAATTTAGTGACGTGTAAGCAAAATCCAACATGCCCAAGTTTTACACCATCTTCGTTTTTGTCGTTGGTGCGGTACTTGGAACCATACAAGCCTTTGGGATGACGTTGAATTTCGATTTGGCAGAACGTTTTATGATATAACCATTCTCTGTTTTCGACAGCCGTGAGTTCGGCATTGGGCGGATCTTCGTCGGTATAAGCAAAGAAGTAAAGGGTACAGACAAACGAGCCGTATTTTATGGGCTCTATGCACACGAGTTTCATTCCTAATACTTTTGTATAGAATTCGATTGTTTTGGCCTCATCTTTACATCGTATCGTGATTTGACCGACAGTTGGTGGGACGTCTACCGGCTGCCTCATAACTTTCCTTTCGCCCACAGGTGCCACGAAATTCTTCTTGAAATCGTGTTGCAAAAGCTCGATGCAATGTTCATTCGGGTCGAAAATGTGCACCAGAAAACCGATATCGATGAATTGTTCAGCACTACTAGCTAACCAATCCCAATCCCTGAGATGTTCGATAGCTGCGTTCACGTCGCGCAGACAAAACCCCATTTTCCAATAGCCTCTATCTACGCAATCCACTGACGGGAAACTGTCAACAATAAAGCATATACCAGTCGGTACATAAGCACCGTCTGTAGTAGCACCTTTCGGGTCACCAAACGAAAATATGTGCAGGTTGGTATCTTCCCACTTGTACGGATACGAATCTTTTGATACAGATTGAACGTTGTACGACATACCACAGATTTCAGTGTAGAATTTGATCGTTGATTCCAAATTTCTTTTTAGAACGCGAAGAATATTGTATTTAATGTATTGAGTGCTCATTTTGTTTTCTAATCTAAATAACAGAATAACTTTTTCTCACAAAGAGTTTAGTAGACAGCTTCAAGAAATACGGTCGATTCTCTATAAAGTAGACAGCTATAATATAGATAACTGCAAAAGTATTCTGGATGAAAAAGTCCTCCAAATATCTTGGTGTAGAGGGAGAGAGAATTGATGGTTCAGGTTGATCAGGTTGATGATAAATCGTAAAATGTATTACAGTTTGTAGAGTACTTTTCATTTTTAAAATGTAGTTTTCAAGCCACTAATGGTCATGAGTTAACCTCCATATTTATAAGCTCGAAGATAAGAGTTCATGTTATGCAATGATAAGTGAGGCAAAATTAAGAAAGGAGGCACAATTGACAATCATTGTTGATTCAACACTTGTCTCAATCAACCACATTGCAGTTTATCAGCATGGTATCCTAAATAACACATGAACTAATGAAAACTAATATGCATATGCAAATATATTTCCCAACATCTTTAAGTCAAATAGGGTCAAAGATATTTCAAGTAATTTAAGTCAGAAAGCCATCTGACTTGACATTCTATCCAATGAATTATATCTATCTATAGGGGAAAACAAACACTATAATATGAATGCTTCAACAAAGCTCGAAAATAAAATTTATCAAAAAATAAATAAAGTTCATTGTCTTTAACCCAACCAAATAAATATCGTTGTTACAACAGACAAAATAAAAAGTCTTATAAATTTATATTTATAGGAAAATTAAGGTGAGAAAAATCATCATCTCGACCTGAAAGATATTAGAAAGGACAGTCTCGAAATGATAACATATAATTCTACTTTCACGAAGCATGGTAATGAACGATACTGATGCTGCTGCTTTCGTTATGAGGATTGCATGTGATAGCAGTATTTTAGAACGACTCTTCAAGATGAACCTTTACATGTTGAGAGATATAAGTATCATGTCCATGAATTATTCTTTAGGACTAAGAATCTGGTTTTTGCATGCTTCTTGGACACAACTTCTTATGTTTACGTCACCATAATTAGCTTCATTAATATTTTGTTGATTTGCATAGTTGCCAACATTTTATATATAGCTAGCTATACTCTATCATTCTTACATCACATACGAATCTGAAAAATATAATCTCAAAGCATTAAACAAAACATGGTTACGAGGATGATGGTTGAAATACAAAAATCAAACATTGTCAAATTTTTACAAATTAAAAATGAAGAAGAATCTATTGGAGAGAACCATTTTCTGAAACAAATATATATACACTTAGAGTGTAAACAACACAGAATTTCTATCGGCTGTAAATTTCTCCGATTTCTTCATCATAATAGATAGAAGGGGCGGAGGGGGGCATTGTTTCACTTGTAACGTAAACAGAAAGCCTTCTTCATATCACTAACTGATTTAAAGAAAATATTAACATCCTAAAAGCAAAGAAACAGTAAAGAAACTCGCAAGAAATTACTAAAAGTCTACATTATGTACCTGACGCTGGCTGGTACTTTGAAAAATATTTCTCTTGATCAGTCAAATTGTCTTATCAGTGAACGCGTCTTGGATAATCTGGTGTAAGTGAGATAAATCGCACTTTCGGTATGACCCTATAATAAACACAGGCGATAAATTTTGATCTTTCGTGCATCTGATCTTGCCAAAATAGCTCCGTTCGGCTCGCTTCGCCACACTCCGCAAAAACATGTTGGATGAAGCATTCAAAATTATACAAAAATATATTGGAGAGCAAAATTGATTGATCTAGAGTAAGGAAACTTCAAATTCTGCGCAGGCACCTGACATTATTGTTAGCTGTTTTGCATAGCTTAGTAATACGAGTCTTGAAGGACGACGTACTATCCAAGATCATACCAGGACCAAGAATGGACCAAGAATGTCTTGCGGGAATGTCTTGAAGTATTTCCAGCCAGCCACTGAAGAAGGTGCCAATAAGTCAAAAAGTTCTTTGAAAGCGATTTCTCAGTGTCATTCTCAGCTATCAGTGTCATTCCACGGTTTGATATTGAGACTTTTAATGGCATTTACAGAGAAAGAATTAAAGATGGAGGCAACATCAGATTTATTAGAAATTAAATTTCCATTTTCAAGCAGAGGAATCTTTTCTGGCGAGACAAAATTGTCCGAGAAGAAAGGCTTGCACGAACCCCAGAACTGTCTGGAGTTCTCCTCCAGAGAGTAAAAAAAAAGTTCTCTTTGCTTTTTTGTTCATGTTTACAACAATATTCCTCTGCTGGCGATATAACAAACTTGGTCACCCGTTTTGTTAAATTTGTTTTTATAGGATGAACGAAGCATAATCGACTTTTGCTTTGCTTCAGTTATGTGAGGTTTATGATTTCCTCTAAGGATCTTCAATTTTTTGAGGGGCATGGTGATTAATGACCTCCTCCAATTGAACGAAGCAAATTCCCCACTTTGAGTCCTAGACAATGCGAAAGAGAAATCTTCACGGAACTTTTCGTGAGAAAAATAACTGTAATCTCTAAAATGGAAAATTTAGGGGTCGCCCATTGATGTTTCGCCTTAAGCATGGTTATAAATTAAATGATGATAAATGAATTGCTTCCTTGAAAACTGGAAGCTGGATTAGTGAGAACAAAGTCAATACATCTACCAGCGGCAGACTTATAGCATGCCAGAGAATTAACCAAACTTTTCAGAAAAAAAGTTTGCATAAAGCTAAATATTAAACTGTTAGATACAGTGTCGTTGAAATCTCCCAAGATAAGAAAATGTTCATATCGTTGTGAGAAAAAATATATTTACTTTGTCACTTCTTCGAGAAAATATTTTAAATCCTGTTTCGGATTTCGCAAGAAAAAAAGACACAACCACTTTCTTTTTCGAACACTCCAGTTCAATAGCAATGCATTGGATATCCAACGGGAGATTAGGCGCACTGGACACGCATCTGTCCTTCAGACGTCCACCCCTCTCGTCCACGTACCATTGTGGACGTCCTTTGGCCAAAAGGATGTCCTTTGAACGTCCTCTTCAAGTCCCTATTGGACATCCTATTCGAGCGGACGGATTAGACTTCATTTTCGACGTCCCCGGGTCGTCTCTGGGACGTCCTTACTGAACGTCCATGGGACGTCCCTGTCCCCACTGGGGGGCATGACAAGAGCTTGTTAGATAAGAGGTCCCCACTCTTATCTGATACATCCAGATGGATAGGGTTTTTAAAACCCTGCATAACTAACAAAGCATTCGGGAAAGAATCATCAAGTTTCGGCAATGCACAGATTATCAACATAATCTAATAAGATAACAGATTTGAATCCGTCGAGTTTATTTCTTACCGAATTCATGTAGGTTATAATCGGATTGTTATGATGTATTTCTTACTGAATCCATGTAGGTTATAATCGGATTGTTATGATGTTCATCTGCGCCACATTCAACGGTAGTATCTTTGGTTTTCAATTCATGGAGGTCAGATTGCAACACTTATATTTACAAAGAAGACAAAAAAGGATAATGCAGCAAATCAGGATCGTTGGCAAGTGTTGGCTGGTGTCAGCAGGGTCGTTGGCTAGTGTTGGCTAGTGAAATCGTATTACGTATACTTCGTGTGAATCCCAAAAAATTCCATTCTTCTATAATTGTCTTAAACTTAATGTAGTCAGCGGTAAGGACTATCTGCTGGAATAATGTGTAGAGTTTTTCTTCCCTGAACTGCATTCTACTATGAATTGGTACCCTTGTAAACCTATCTAAATCTTGTTGGTATGACACCATTAGGGCTTCTGTCCACTTCTACTGACTTCCATTTGCCGGTTTTGATGGTTCCAAATACCCTGTTGCTATGACTTCTGAATTCCCCTTTCGCACACTATTAGTTTTGTTAGCCTCAAGCTGATCGTGGTTCACAATGCACACAATAAATAAAATAAAGCTTGTATGCTTTACAGCTATTGATTCTCCTCTTAGATGGTTCCAATCATAAAAGTTGTGACGAAACACCGGACCACAGAATTTCATTTTGCTGAGAAGCCTAACTTTAGTCTCTCTGAACGACATACACTCGACAAAATGGCTTACACTGGATTCCTACCATCAAATTATCACCTAGTTCTATTTCCCTAATTTTCTTTCTTTTAAGATTTCCATGATTATTTTCCGTTCAAAGAACGAGGTTACCTTCAACACCTACAATTAATGGAAGCTCTACCAGTTAATTTACAGAACTAGACATTGAACGTTGTATAAATGAATACAAGAAAGGGTTGATACACAAAGTTCAATGAAACGAATAAGAAAACAAAGTATCAAAAGGAAAGCTAGTCTATAAATATAGACCGGCGGAAACCTCGCTATGGTTTATAAACTTTCGTCGATTATTTCATATGACCGTGCTAATGAAAGAAGTCGACAACCGTAATAACAAGTCAGTAATACTACGAACGATTTGGATCTGATAACATCCTGTAACAAGCAAGTGTGAAAATACCGATCAAAGTGTATAGACCATAGGGTAGCTTTCCACAAGTCGTAGGCTACCTGCCTGCATCAAAATTAAATCACTCTAGAAAAATAGATTCGAGAGGAAGTTCCCTGTGCAAACAATAACAAGATGGTTTAAAACCAAACACAAAATTACTAGATTGGAACGAACTCTTCTGTAATCAAATAAATAAATCTACATATATCTTCAACTGTTCATGTCTTCTCACTGTCGTTATACAAATAGGATTTCTAAGAAATTTCTTTTAACTATACCTTTTAAATTAATATTAGTACTATAAATTATTTCCATGACAACATAATTCAAACATTTTAATCTTCTCCTCCCTCCATGGCATCAAGGAGGGAGAGTAAAACGTGAGGCTGGCCTACCTACGTAAAGAAGTTTAACACAAAGAAAAGAAAACAATTGTAATGTTCCGAGATGAGCCACAAGTAAAGTGAAAGTTAACGAACACGAGCCAACAACAACAAAAAAATACATTCTACTTGGCAATTTTAACTCGACACCCTTTCTTGTTTACGATGAAATCTTCGATCATAACGTCTGGTACATCGAGATCATCGACATGGGCGAATCCTAAGATTAAACAAAACAAGTTAGTAGGGGGAACACACGTGTTTTTTATTAGAACCTCGTTTATAATAACGTTGAGGCTGAGATTTGGTCAAAAAATAAGAAGAACATGTTCAGCCTGAATTTACCTATCCTTAAAGAAATAAGTTGCTAAAATTACTAAGAAACATTTCTTTCCTAATAACAACAGTGAGATTTCTTTCGTAGTTGGGAATACAAGAAACTTCCATACGCAAACAAACAAACAGTGTTTCCCACATTTCTAATATAAATGTTCTACACTCTTCTTCGAAGAACGCAAAAAAGAACATTCGAGGCTGAAAAAGTATGAAAAAATAAGTACATCCAGTCTCACCTGAAATGCAGACGTTCTTATAAAAACACCCCGTGTATTATAGCATAGAAATACGAGATTGGCACATATTTCTAATATTCTTAGTATATCATTTGATATTCCTAGTATATCAAATGATATTCTAAGAATATCAAGTTTTTTACTTCTTAACAATGAATATCAACTGATATCTAAAGTAAAGTCTGATATACTAGGTATACCTCTGGTATATCAAATTTAAGAACGTGAATTGGAAATTGACGGGCAACGAAAAATGACAAGTCAGCGGTTTTCTTTCTTGCTCACCATAATTGCAGACAACAGAGAGAGCATAGCATCCCAACGATAACGCTTAAAGAGTATATGGATAGAGATGGTCCAAAGAAGCGAATTTGGTGGTTTTAATTGCTGACACACCACCTGAATATAGGATGAAGTTTCAAAATTTTATAACAAAGGAACGGGCGTTCTTGACTTTCAATTTGTCAATTTTCATGTTTACGATCTGTTCTAAATATATCATCATCGTCATTTTTTGTATCATCGAGATCATATCGAAAATATCTATTTTGCTTACACATATATCGCAATTGCTTTTAATTTCATTGCATATCAGCTGATATTCATAGTAAAAATTGATATACTAGGTATATCAAATGATATTCTAAGAATATCAAAAATTTGTGACAATCGGCTTCCATAAAGGATACATATTAAACATTTCTCTGATTGGTTCAGAAAAAAATATTTTTATAAAGTATATTCTCTATCTTCGAAAGGTATCTCATTGATTTCTTCGATAGTGAAATCGCCAGAGATTTCTATTTCACAGTTTTCGTATGAGTTAAAAAACTACCTTTATCCACTACGTCTTTCTCATCATTACAAAATCATTACAAAATCATTACAAAATACGTCCTCCATGTTTATAAAAAGGGAGACATCTTAATCAAATTCGTTTAAAATTCTTTGAAAAGAATTTCATGGTTGGAAGAATGGTTCATGGTTTATTAAAATAAATTGAGCCTGGACTACATTAAGGAAGTTTTAAAACTTCCTTGGCTACATCCCAGTGGTCAAAATCTTCAAAAAGTTTCTATGGAGGAGTAGTTTTTTATTGAAACAGCAGGCGATATTGCTTGCTTTTCCTATAGAAAACACTCTTCCTCATAGACTTTTTGAAGATTTTGCCCTCTGAGATGAAACAATGTATTTTTAATCTCCATTACTAAGTTAATTAAAAACAACAATAAAGGCCTTGATACACGGTCATAATTTATACAATATTTCACGAATGAAAGAGATGTTTCATAGGGGGAAATTTACGGATTTTCTTGGTTCATTTATTTCCTGAACTAAATATCCAAAATTATATGCATAGAATTAAAATAAACACAGCAAAAATTTAAAGAGCCATTACCTGGCTTAAAACATTGTGACATCACGAGTGTCTCGATGTCAGAAGCGCGCAATAACATTTATTTATCTATGCGTTTGGATGATCGAGGCAACAAAAACCAACTTCGGCAAAGAGCTATGGCTAGAAGGACTGTGTTTTTAAATTATTCTATAAATTATTATGTAATCATTTGGCTATAAACTTGATAAAAAAACATTGAAAACATTAATAAACATTCCAAAGTCATGTATTTAAATTGAAACCAATTTGATCAATTTGATCATCTAACAAGGTCTTTATAATTTCAAATCAGGAAATTTATCGGGACATTTTACGATTCTAATTTCTTTAAACCACAAGTAATATGATAGCAGCGGGTGCATGTATTATATTTTGAACGGCTCTGTTATTTAAATCGGAACGGTTCGCACTGTGTAGGTTATCAGATAGTTCCCTACATAGTTGCCGAAAGGCTCAACCGGTACCAGTACCATTACTTTGGATGAAATTTGGCTTAACCTTCATGATTGTTTGTTAGAAAAGGACACAACATTGATCTTTCCATGAAGTATTACAGTTGAACCACAGTTATCCGAACTTTCACTGGACCGAACTTATTAGTTCGAATAACTGGTGTTTCGAATAAGTCGGGGTAAACTATGAGAGTTACTTAAATGAAGTTGAAGGGACCGAGTTCGAATAACCCTGGAATTCGGATAACCCGGTGTTCAGATAACTGAGGTTCAACTTTATCACCAAATCGAGGATGTTAAAAGTTCCGATTTCGAGTTTAATACACCGTTATATCAACACGCTAATCTACAAATCCGATCCGATTATAATGTACTTAAATACCCGTTTTACACACGAGCCTCTATAGATAACATTGCTTAGAATTTGATCCAAGTAGACAAAATTTAACTGGTTGTAAATTCAGGCAAACAAGATATCATTTATTTATGTTGTTGTACTGTTTACTTGCACTGTGTAAACCGGCCCTTGAACAGTTACCAAACCAGATTGGTTACAATTACTTGCTCGTAAGGACGGTAAGTACTTCGTGTATCACTATCCATGAAAAGGACCCGGCCGTCGTTGGTCTAGGCTTGTAAGAGATGTCAAGTCGTTCGTAAGTGTTTTTGTTTTCTTAGAGATGTCGGGTCGCTCTTTAAAATAGTGATACACGAAGTCGTTGCCATAAAGACAGATTAGAAACGAGGCATGAATATTCATAATCTTTTGAAATCAAATTAAATTTTGTTGGAAATCAAATATACATAAATAAAACCGCAGAAACGCGTTAACGGATAGTGAATCTTAATAATTCAATGTTTCAGTAATCCAGGAGCTGGATTATGTTTCGGCAAAGTGGGTCGGGGCAAAGTGACTTCTATATTTTTCCCCCGACTTTTTGTACCCCGATTTTCCCCCCGATAAGGTTTGCAATTACCAGCGTACACAGATAGACTGTTCTTCTGAAAGTTACATTTTTGAAGCGTAGATTTTTTTGTGATCTTTATACATGTATTTTACAAAACCAAAATTATTTCTTGCTTTAAAAGCATTTAATTAACATTCCATTAAGAAAGCCCAACTACAAATTTAGCAAATAACTGAAAAAGAAACTCTTTGCCACTTACCGGAAAAAGAGCCAAACGCAAAATCTTGTATGTACTTCTCGCCGAGTTTTCGATGTTCCAGAACAGTTTTGTGAACTTTCATAGTTTTGCGTCGACTTAACTTCATATCTTGATCAGTCAGCGGAGATGTTAATACGGTAGCAGCACTACTGCTGACTGTATGACTGTCACTTTTTTGGTTCTGCTGAACCTAAAGAAAGTAAATCGGATATGAGAGGAACAATGATGAAAACACAAGTCTTGAATACATATTTACAGCTTTTACAGGAAATGCACTACTTTCCCGCGGGGCACCATTGTTGTTTGGCATCTACATATTTCCCCTGCTTTTAACCCCACGCACGTATTTCCTCTCGAATTTTGCATTTTACCAACAATTCAAATGAAACTTGATAACTTGAATATATATTTTTTTTACTCCGTTTAGGCTTAAATCCAGTTCACTTTTTAAAATTTCAAAAATGCTTCGACGGCATTAAAACCGGGGGAATAGGGCATAAAGTGGTTACACAAGCATCAACAATAGTTTTATTCTGTTCCTATAGAGGAGAGGGGAGGAGTGGCAACTTTATGTACAAAATGCCCGTTTGTGTATCATTTCCAGACCAAACTTAAATCTTATAAACAGGTTTGAATAAACGAGGTCTGACCCTTACCCTCGCTGGCCCAAACAAATTTACAACGTTTACACCATGAAATTTGGTCAAAATTATTGTGATTTGATACAAGACAGCAAATGTAAAAATGTATATTACTTTCAATTTGAGGGAAATATCATTTTACAAGAAAAAGATCAGTGAAGGAGAGCAATGTTTATTGCCTAAATTGAACTCCCTCTCGATGTTTTTCTTTATTAACTTTATTAACTGGTACGCTAGGGAAGATAACTACTGAAATGCAATCAAAATGCTATATATAAAATGTTTAATTTTATTTTATCATTAGCCAAGAACTGGCAAACCTTTCTCATTTCCATGGTTACCTCTTTTATGGTTCCTTATAAGAGGACATTAACATAATTAACAAAATGAACACAAAATGAACATTGAATTAAAATAATGAACAATACTTGTTTTCTCACCCCTCCTCCTAACATGTCATTGATTTCTTTTGGACTCAACTGATCAGTCGTACTTTTCTGTGTTATAGTGGTAGGTGTATTGACATCCTGTTCAGCATCAACAACCCCATCATAACTGTTATCAACCCTGCTCAGTAGCAAATTAGTCGACGACGTTCTGAAGAGTTTACGTTTACGCTTTTTATCCGTTGGTGTGGCTTCAGGAAGAAAAACAATAAAAAGTGAGCACATCAGGTCAAAATAGTTGAACATTCTACTTTCCTCTCAATGTTACCATAACCATGTCAGATAAATCAATAAGAGAAACAAATGGGAAAAAATCTATTTAAAGTATTGCAGTATAAGATCATGTTCACACGTTTAACATGTGCTGTTGTTGCATCAGATAGTGCAATTCACACCTATCCGAAATATATTTTGCCCTTGAACTTGCTTACCCACAAAACATCAGTGCGTTAGCTAGTGCAAATATAGTGTGCGTTTGACGGACCCTTCCTAATTAAAGCAAAAAAAGGGTTTTCCCAAGTAAGCGGTTTTCCCAATTGATTTTATGAAGAAAGTTGAGTTTTACAGAAACTTTGCTTACTTTCTGTGAAGTCGCACCGAAAGGTACACACAGGACTAATAATTTTTTTCTCGAGGGCATCAAAGTCTTTGTTTGACATTTTAACTATCTATCTTCGATAGAATACACTCAGTAATGGAATATATATATATATATATATCTGTGAAGGTTAAATTTTAAGCCAAAATAAGGTGTTTATTCACGATAAAACTTCTGAATTTCTGAATTCTTAGACCTTTAAATTAACTACGTGTGACCATTCCAAGAAGAAAGTTATCCTTAACACGTTCTTCATCATTTCACCATTCCCAAAGAAAATAATGATTAAAAATGACCTACTTGTTTGCGTATCTACAACAGCATCGGTTAATCTTGTGGAATCCATTAGTAACTTTTCATTGTAGTTCAACGGTTTTCTTGAACGAGATGGATAAGATTTTCTAGGAGATTCGTTCTTATTCAATACCTTCATTTTTACTGATTTAACCACCTCACTTGAAGGACTTGAAGGACTTTCAATTACTGGTTGATTGGTCCTTTCTGATTCTCGGTATTCATATGCTACTTTCTTCTTAGCTTTTCTAGCACCCCCTGCATCTTCATCAGATGACAGCTCACGTAAGGAAGAAGGTCTTTTCACCTGCTGTTTTGTTCTAGTCTTGTACTTTCCTTCAAGTATTTCAACACCTTTTTCGTGGTTGGAATCCTCCAGTAAAGTTTCTCGTAGTTGATTTTCTTCAATACGTGTTTTTGTACGTAGTTTCCTTTTCAAATCGTTATTGGCAAACATTTCATCCTCTTCCTCGCTGCTGTTAGAGTCATTAGATGAAATTTCCGACTTGACATTGTTCTGGTGTGCTTTCAATAGCTTAAGATGAATGTCTTCATCAGACGATGTGTCATATCGAGAGCCACGCTTGGATGTACGGTAATTCAAACCTTGTCTTTTGTTAGATAATCTCTTGGATTTCCTAATAGGAGATCTCTTTGCACTTGCAGTTTCTTTTATAGTGGAGACATTTTTCACCCGATTAGCCTCTGTTCTTGTTTTCCCTTTTTGTTTATGTTTATGATGGGATGGCGAATGAAGGCTAGAGCTATCATCTTCACTTGACTGAATTTGATTGGATTCATCAGACCCTGTGTCATGTGAAGCTAGTGGTTGAGATTTGGTTTCCTTTCTGTCATGCTTGGAACTATCTTTCAACTCTTCCTTTCTGTTAGATAATTGCTTCGATTGTCCATTTGGGGATGCTGTTACGTTTGAAGTTTGATCAACAGACTGAGAAAGATTTCGTAAAGCGTATCTTTTTCTGGACGGTGTATCTTGGATGCCAGACGATGGTTGAGAAATATTTCGTAAACGGTATATTTTTTTTGGTGGTGTATCTTGGGTGTCATTTGTGTGTTGTCTTCCAGAAGGTTTTTTGTTTGATAGACAGTGTTTTTGTGACACGTTGCCGTTGCAGGATGATTCAGTCGGCCTGAATGTGGATTTTCTTGGTGATTGTGCAACTTGCTGATCTCGTTTTCCAGTAACTCTTAAATACTTTCGATATGTTTTGAAAGAAAGAGGTGAGAAATTAGATAATATATGCTACCAAATGTAAAGGGAATTAATAAAATTTCAAAGAAAAGTATGTTTCTATACACATTATAATTAAAAAAAAATGGAATAAATAGAAAAGGTCTCGGTACTTATGATCGATGAGAGAGTATAACATCAAGGGGAATACTAAAGAAGTTCGAGTTACCCAGTGGGCAAAATCTTCAAAAAGTCTATCAGGAGGAGTGTTTTCTATAGGAATGGCAAGCAATATCACCTGCTGTTTCAATAAAAAAACACTCCTTCACAGAGACTTTTGAAGATTTTGCCCACGAGGTTTCGAGTTACCGGGATTCTACTGTAATTCAATCAAAAAACAACTGACAAAACTCACCTCCTCAAACTTCTTTAGATCTTCTGCTCTTTTGTTTTTATCTACCTCTAAATACTTCCTGTATCTTTGTTCATCAGCATACAATTTCAATTCTGTAACAAAAAATGGGGAATAAGTTGTCACTAAAAGTCATTTTAAAAACTTTCATTTCCTTGGTGTTTCCACTGATCTACTATTTATGGTTTATTAACATGACTTTGGTTGTCTACGAACGAATAGAACAGAAGCACGTGTTATTGTTTGTTTTGACGTTCACGATTGAACCAATATTTTTAACTTTAAAAAAAAAGAATGGCAACTTGTGACATCATAGTCATTCGAAAATTCCATGGTCTGGAAGTCTATTGTGAAGCTCTGTTGTCGGTATTTTTAACTTGAATTACATAACCATAGTTTGCTTTGCACACTTTTTGATCACGTGATGGTAAATAACTACTGTGGATTGGTTGGAATTTTGTCATGTGATCAAAAAGTGAGCAAAACAAAGTGTGCCTATTAAAAAGATCAAAGAAAAAACTAACAATAAGTTGTAACCAAGGGGTTCCAGATCAGGGAATGACTATGCTGACATCCATTGACCAAAATTCAATTTACAAGGCTTGAAAACGGAAATAACACCTGTCGACATTATAAACATTACAAATTTCGAAATACAAACCTTCTTCAACTGACTGAGGCAAAAGAATGAACTTTTCTATACCAAACGTACACAGTTGGCCATTTCTTGAAACTCGCAATGCCTCACTTATCCAATCCGATTTAAACAAAACCAGATCTTCATTAGAGCTTGATTCGAATATTCTAAAATAGTTTAACTCGACATATAAGTGCTGATTCTTTGAACAGCAAAACCTTTGAGAGGCAATGATTATTTAGAGAATGATTCAGTATGTTATACAATGCAGCCAGACCAACCTAATCCACTTTGATGAATAAAGGCAGGCAGGCAGGCAGACAAATATAATAAAATAATGTGAACCGGACATCCTGCCTTAAAAAATGAATTATGGAAAAAAAATTCCCCCTTTAACATATATCACTATACACATTATTACTTTTCCGGACAGTATAAAATTTGCAAACTTTGGGAAGGAATTGAGATGAGGTGCTTTAATGAAAAGAATGAATAAATTATAATTCAGAATAATCTAGAAAACAAAATCTTCAGGGTTACATCCAGTTCGACTCAGGTGAAGCAGCAATTCGTCAAACAACTGTGGTGAACAACTCTTGTAATAGAATTTTTTCTACTTCCGCCCTGTTTTTACCTTATATTTGTAGTACAGATACTTCTACAGTTGCCTATTCCTATCTTCATTGGAATGAAAAACATAATCAAAATAGCAAAATATGACAGTGCATATCAGCCCTTATGGATGCTAAAATTGAGAATTCATACATACTGACTAGTGTCACTGGCTTTCACATCATCGCTAAAGATATAACTTGCATTGTGTATTGAAACAGAGTATCTGCCACCATGATCACCTGAAATAAATACAGGTAAATATTTCATTCTTCTTTGCATCTGTTGACTGCACCCTGGCCTTCATGCAAGCTATACATTTATATTCTATATATGTATATATCTGGTGGTTATTCAACTAGTTGCAGGTCAGGGACAGCCGTAACATCAAAACCGTGATAGAAGCCCAAGAACTCAAAAATCTCAGTTACTTACAGGAAAGGATGCATTTGAAGATTATTATGTAGAATGTGTGGCACGTGAATTGCACACACAAACTGAAGGGACATTACAATTTTCAAAAATGGCAGTGTCGCGACAAGAGAAATTTTGTTGTTCTGAAAGACAACTATCATAGTGGCCTCCACGTTTAAACGTCCCAGCTAGAACACTGTCACCAGGCCCATAACATAGAAATAAATGAGAAAGAATCTGTAGTATTGAAGTCTCTCTCATCATCAGTTTGTTAAAAAATCAACAGAGGCACGAAACAAAAATGTACATTCTTAAATGTTTAAGCAAAACTTATCCAATTATCAAAACGTCAAACCGTACCAGCATATTACTCCAGCATGTTTTCCACGTTTGTTCCTCGCTTTAACAACAGATAGAATAATATCAATTTTTTCAAAATAAAAAATTTAGTATCGGAGAAAAGTATAATAATATGAAGCAACCTAAAGAAATCTTAAAAAAGAAAGAGGAATATAAATAGACAGATTACAATTATCAATCTGAAAATGATAGTAAATGTTTACCCCACAGTTTTTTGATTTTATCATTGACACTTGTCGAAAACCAAGCCGTTGAATCATCAAAAAGATTGCCAGACATAATAATCAGGGATCGCTCAATAAATCATAGCATCATTCAATTAGACTCGATTTATAAGCTAAATAAAGAGATGAACAGATTAACATCCTACAGTCAATTCTCGCTGTCTCGAACACGAACATCTGTTATCTTGAACAAAAATCTTGGTCCCTTATAAGAATAGCTCTCGCTGTCTTGAACATTTTGAATTCTCGTCACTGAAACAGTTGGACAGAAAGACCTGCAGCTTAAAAATTTGCAAATAGAATCAAATAATACATTGAATCATTTACAGTAAAGCCTGGAAGAAACTTTACGCATTTACACAATATCAATTTCTTTAATAATGGAAAATTTCTTCCACAATATTTTTCGTAAAAGGGAAACCCTACAAAATAATCATTGATCTTATAAATACAATCTTTTGTTTTCTTTGTATTGCAGACCATATAGTAACTATGGCAACGATAACTCGAAAAAAAACTCACAATAATACTTGAGAAGACCTAAAGAATGACCGCTGCAAATTTAAGTTACATGCATGCAAATTTAAGTGCACACACAACTAGATCTACATGGCTGCATTCATTAAATGGTGAAAGATCAGATGATTATTGTGTCATCAAGCAGTGATATTTTGCAGACTGCAAAAAAATGAGACCAAACATCAAAAAATACAATTCCCAAAGAAATAATTATCTATTCTTAGAAGAAAATTATAACTTTTCAAAAGTAATATCAAGAATAAAATATAGATATTCATTATGCATTTTTCATTTTTGGCCATATGCAAAGTGAATGAATGAAAAAACAGGCAGTAAAGGGACATGTTTAAAGCTATATGAGTGCATGAATATTTTTTGTGTATAGCAAAGCAATGTCTAAAAACAAAACATTCAAAAAATTCAAAACTTTAGGCTACTACAAAATTTTAAACAAATTTGACAAAATTTTCCAATAAACTAATATTCCCTGCACAACAGTTTCCACGCAACCAAGGCCGTACCTAGGAGCCCTTCCATTTTGTGTTTCACTGTATGAGGGCCCAAATTCTGGTGCCCCAAAAAAATTTTAATAACAATTGTGTACAGTCGTGGCTGCTGTACTCAAATTATAATGAAAAAATAACACAGAAGACCTGTTATAAGTCCTATTTTCGAATTTATCTTATTAGGTGTTTTCCAGCAACCAAGCACCGAATTAATAAAATGTAACCCTCCATCCAAACAACCACTGACTTGCGGAGAGATACTGCCACAAGTGCTATCTGATTAGTATGCCCCAAAGAATCCTAAAACCAGCTTCAAATTTTGGGGATAGGTTCTAAAGTTAAAGCAGGTTGTCTACAGGTTGGTTACGATGCACTATGAGCAGCCTCCTTGCCGACAATTCTTCCAAACACTACACATTCTAACAAACTGTTACCACCCAATCGATTCTGTCCGTGCACTCCTCCACTCACTTCGCCTGCTGCATAGACTCCTGGAACGCTGTTCTCCTCCTTCATGACCTGACCTTTTCGATTAATTTTCACACCACCCATACAATAATGCAAAGTTGGTGTGATGTGAGCAATAAAATAAACATCGTTATCATCAAATAACATTGGGAAAGCTTTTTTTCCAAAACTATCTTGACCATTAGCAGCAACAGAATTATATTCTTCAACGGTTTTAACCATAGTTTCTCGGCTTACTCCCAATGTATTAGCAACATCGGCAAGATTCCCCACTTTTTGAATCAGACCCTTAAACATATAGAATCCTGCTAAATGTGCACCAAATTTATCAATCACTTTCTGTGACAGTAACATAATAGCTGCAGTAGGATTGCCTTCTACATCACCAAAAGGACCACATTTTGTCAGGATCTCTTCAGACACATGGTCACGACGTCCAAGTTCGTTAACAAAACGTTGACCGGTTGCATTTAAAAGTATCCCCCCACAACCTCGAAGTGCTTCAGGTGCCAGAAATTTTGTGTGAAACTTGGGATTTTTTGGGTCAACAAATCCAGTAGGATGTACTTGAACTTTATCCATAAGTACCAAAGAAAAGCCATAAGGCTCAATGGATTTAATAATATCACCAGTAGCCCATGGACCATTTGTTGTTGGATACTTGGATAGATGAGGAGTGTATCTGTCAAGAAGAGACTTTTCAGTGTGATCATTAGCAAAACCGCCTGCTGTGAGAACAACAGTTCCCTTCACTTGAACTTCCTCATTGTTCGAGTTTGTATATAAAATGCCAAGAACTTTTCCATCATCAACTATAACATTTTTAAATTTTGATTGAGTAAGTATTGTAACCGATTCCTTCAAATCATTTTCCACGTGTTTACGCAGCGTTGACATTATAGTGAAACCCACCGGGACAGGTTTACCTTCTTTGGTTGGTGGAAATCTATGTGTTCGTTTGGCACTATGTCCACCAAGTTGAACAACATCCGTTAAACTTAGACCAAATGATGTCAGAAATTGGATAGCTGAATTACTGTTTTTGACCAGGGTTTCTACAAGAAGTGGATTAGCCAAACCATCTCCAGATGCTATGGTATCTTTTATAAAACTCTGTTCATTATCGTCGATGTTTAGGCTGCTTTGGGCTTCAGTACCAACAGCATTGATACCTGATGTGGCTTTTGCAGAGTTACCACCTAGCTTGGATTCCTTCTCAACGATAGTGACATGAGCACCATGCCTCACCGCTTCAATGGTAGCACTTAAACCAGCCAGACCCCCACCAACAACAATGATGGAGGGTTTACTCTTCATCTCAGACATAATTTGCCAATTTAAGGGATTCCACTGGAGTAAAAATGCTAGAAAAATAAAATGAAATATAAGTGATGCACACCTAAAATTTCAAATTTTTTAGAATCTGCAAAAAATATAACTGGCCAAGATTTCCTAACAAGAAACCTGTTTTTACGCAAAATGACTGTGCATTATGACAAGCGTGGAACCAATTTAGATAACCTGGGTTAATTAAAAATCAAGGATTAGTAAATCATCTTCTACAAACTGTGTCTTACTATGTTAAAATCAATCTCTACAAATTGGTATTTTCGCTTCCTGAAAATCTCACAGCCAGCTCCCCATAGCCTTCTGATTTGAAGATAATAGCTAAAGCTTCACTATCTTGTTTGGATATGTTTCCATACCTTAGAAGTTTTATTTACAGACTTTTTTTATTTTCGTGGAAGATGTTTATCAGAGGGAGGCATTTAAATGAATGAGGGTGTCTATAGTAAAAAGATATATAGTGTACACATGGAGCACAGGCAGTCATAGTGAAACGTTTACGTACTTTTAAAAGTTTTATAATACAGTTGATGTCCGCTATCACAAATGCTGCTTATTATATCAAACAATCACTTTATCAGTCCTTTGAAATTCACTCATGAAAGCCTTTTATTTATGCTGGTTATAACCAATCCCACTATAGAGTACACAATTCACTATTACAAACTCATTGTTAGGACCCTAACTTCCAAGGAAGGTCAGATTGATAATTCAATCATAAACATGTATATCATAGGTAAAACATGCATTTAATCTTTATGAAAGATATCTTGAGTTTCAGGAGTGTTACTTTATAGGTGTATGTTGTAAGGTTTTAGTAAGGCTGCATTATATCCACGGTATTGTGTATGAAGTGCTAAAACTCATAAAATATGCAAAAAGCATAGGATATCAGGTATAATGGTATAGGTATAGGTACATTATTATTTATATGAAGTCGTTATTAAAATCTTTTTGTTCTCAATGAGATTTTTTAGACATAACATTGAACTGAACATGAGAACGTATGTTAGATAAACAAATGATTGTCAAATTTGAAAAGACTAGTCTCTACATGAAAACAGAGTATCTTTACGCAGAGAGGTAAAATTTTATATTCGGGCTGTACTGTAATCCATACTTTACTTTATTTTAAAATGTATACAGTATAAAGTTTACTGATTTTTCAAATAGAACTTTGTGTTGTTATTCTGTGATTTTTAACTTTGCATCAACTTTCATAGGAGTCACATGTAAAACTCTGTTTTAAACTTATCTACTCCAACATTGAAACCACCAATTAGCTTAATAAAAATTTGTGGAGATTATTTCTTTGATGATACAAAATATTTAAATACAAAAAAAGAAGTTGACCAACACTTGAGCTGAACATAAAATTTACAAAAGCAGAGAAAATATAGTACATAATTCTACCTATCACAATTATGTTGATACCAACACAACACAGCGAGTAACACAGACAAGTCGAAATACGCATCTTATCTGAAGTGTTCCTTGTGATTAACCTTTGATCTTTTATCTTATGAGCTGAAAAAGGAAATCAAAACATGCTTGCAACAAATTACAAATTATTAGAAGGATGATTTATACAGTTCTATGTTGATTTCACATCAGCAGAAAAGTCCCTTTATTATCAAAGAGAGAAACCATTATGTGACAATTTTAGGGAAAATGTAAAGTACAGCCCAAAAGAAACTTTACGTAACCGTGTAGGATAATTAGCTTTCACAAAGAGTTGTCATCTAATAAGTTAATGATTTTTCATTTATCTTAACGTGAGATTTCAACAAAATCATGTTAAAGACTTCATGTATATAATAACAGATAAGACAATTACACAAAAATCTTGTGTTTTCATGTAAAAATTTATTCCTTCGCAAACAAGTACGGTTTCTTATGGGATGGACCTTAACTATCATTATTTCGATTCTATAATCTATAATCCATAATGTCTTTATTCACTAAATTGATTTACACAGGTTTTTAGAAAGTAGTTTAGTTTTTTATTAGAACCTTGTTTACAAGAACATTTAGGCTGGAATTTGTCAAAAAGCTTTGCAATGTTTTTGAAAAACTTCAATGCCCATTGCCGAATTTTCAAGTTGCAAAAGCGTACAAGACTTTTTCTAGATATGATACTCCTGTTTCTCAGTGAAACTCTTTTACGTCTTTCTTGCCCATGATATTTCCTCCAACTCTGCAACCTCTAAAATATCTGCAACTTTCAATCTAAGTCATTATCCAGGAACTCATTTAATTAGGGGTCATTCTTTGGGATTCCTTTTCAAACCTTCCTGTGAAAATGTTAAAACTACAGTATAAACTCATTAGTTTATCAATCAATCACACAATGGGAATAAAGTTCTTATTGCATTTTCAAACCTAAACTTCTATCACATAGACAAACAAAAATTACGTAAATTTACGTACAATTACGTACAATTACGTAAAATTACGTACAATTACGTAAATTATACTTATTACCTGTTGAATCAGTATCTTGCTAACTTTGCCACAACCCTAACGCTTGCATTATTTTACTTGTTTGATAGAAGTCTCTTATTATGATCATTACTAGTAGCTTCCTCTCTGTAATAGTCCTAGACTAATTAGGTTCTAGACTAATCTTTCTGAATTTTAGCTCTAAGCCAGGATAATAATGAGAGAATTCCAAAGAGTATTAAGTTTGCATTAGTTTATATTATATAGTTTCTGAATTTTAAGAATTTTTGTAAGAAACCTAGTGGAGAAGAATTTTGACGCAAGATGTGAATTCTATCATTAGTAAACAAGAGATGTCATCATTTCATGTTTCATTCTAAATAAATTTCGGAATAATGTTTATGATTATATAATATCAGATATAATAGTCAAATATTATTGAATTCATTTATTATAGCTAATTTATTTTTAGCAAAAATTCTTTCAAAAGAAAACGATTACAGAAATTATAATGTGTTCCTCATCGGTTACATAAGTATAGCTATACATTTTCAAATTTTTGTTACTCATTCTTTTTTCCATGGAAGTTTCAAACCCTGTTTCCAATATACAATAATCATTATTGTGATCATTATCATTTTCCAGAGCATATCAAACGAAATATTACTAGTATACTAGAAACACTAATGTTTACATTTGCTTTACTCATAATAGTCATATGAAAAATGACTTTTTTGTATGACTAAGGTGCCTGCAAAATCTTATAATTAAAAAGTTTATCTTTGCGTCGATGACAACATAATAATAAAAAACTTTAAAAACTTTAAGAGTGAGTTTTGCAGGAGGTTGATCCTATTCTGGGAATAGAGATAGGCTGACATCACTCCAAATGGAATGAATGCAGTGAATGGACTGGCAAAACAGTCACGAAGTTATTACAACATCACCTTCCTCACGACACTGATTATATATTATACTTATACTGGCTGATGCTGCTGTGTATAATGTTCTAGCTATACACCATACCATCTCTCGAAAAACGTAATAAAATGTTCTCGAATTCAAAGATTTACGATAAGAACACTTTCAGCCTTAAATTCAGAGGGTTCAAGGGAAAATCACTACAAGTTAATATCAACGAATTTTTTGGTTTCTAACAAGAGAAAAGAGAAAGTGAATGAGAATATAATTTGGGAGAAATAAATTTTTGCTACACATGTTTAATTGCACTTTATTGCTTACAGGCACATTAATTGATTAGAATTGATAAAATTAGTTATGTTTATAACAAAAATTCATTTCAAATCATGCAAAGCATGCAAAATACAATACGTGCAGCTAAAAAGCTGTCCTTTTGTTGTCGTGTGCATCGGTATTTGGGGCGTCATGTAAATGACTTCACGATTATTTCCCGCCATTGGTTGTGTGAAAATCCACCCGTCTACACAAAAAATAACAACACCGCCATCTTTAATCCCGCAAATATTTATACTCTTGAGGGATTGTAACAAATCCACTAACAAGAATGGGGGTAGGTGGGGTAGGGGTCCGATGTGTGTAGGGGTGGGGCGAGGAAGGGAGGGAGGGGTCTTCAAAAACTTTAACAATGTATTAACAATTCGATATAAATAAGAAACTGATTTAATAATATGATGCGTTTATTTACGCGGACTCTTCCACCACGTCTCTCTTCTCGATGTTATATCCAGGATTATGCACTTGTTCTAGCAGGGAAGGGTTGCCTTTTAGCCATGTTTCTGATATCAAATTTGTACTGTTCGACGATATAGCAAAGGATGATATCGTTGATCGTGTGTTTAGATAGGCTATATTATACTGAGAAAATTTTCGTGGTTATCAGACGGTTTTCTAATTGTTTCATTTTAGAAGAGAACACTTGTTGGCGATTGGTGATCAGACGGGTTTTACAGAAAACCCCATAATTGAAATACTTGACCACAAAAGAAAATTGACCCTCCATGGAAATTTATTTGAGGTGTAAAGGAAAGTTCTCTTGAGAGTTTTGCGCTACAACGGAAAATGTAGCTAAAACGAGCCTTTAATATACATACACGTTGATGATAGTGATCGAAGTAGAGGTGCCGTTGTTGAGATTGCTTGAGATTGAAGTCCTCACGATAAAACAGAAACGCGTGAAAGAAGATTGGAATACACCTTTCCCAAGTTTCTGCTTAAGACAACAGTTTTGACTTAAACGAGGCCGGATGTACGTACCAGACAAAAACACGGCGTTGAAGCAGAAATTCTGGAATGGTGTTTCCCACGCAGCAAAGGTAATGGTATTCTTTTTCACAAAGGTTCTAATATTGGAAAGAATTTGATGATGTCATCATGGTGTTTTTAAAAAGATTCAAGACTGAAACAGCCGTGGGGGATCATGTTATCATATTAGGCCGTATTGGTATGGCGCATGCGTTAATATTCCGATGACGCAATACAATCTATTCGTTTCAGCTTTCCTCTCTTCGTTTTGCGCGTATATAAATTTTCAACTTCCTAAACTTCCTAGATTATTTGCAGCGCTTAACGTCAAAAAAAAAAGCGTCAAAATTTCCTTACCCTATTTGTCGTTAGAGTGTAGGGTAGATAAAAAGAAGTAGGCCTGCGCGAAAATTAGTACGAATTAGAAATATTATGTAGGTACCATGGTAAGTGGAGGTAAATGATTTTTTTTCTCATATAACTCGGGGAAAGTACAATTGAATCTTTATATCTTCAATCCTGAAACAATTTCCTCCCCTGTTTACCGAAGTATGGAAAAGTAAATCCACGTAAGGTACCTTGAGAAGTACTCTACATTCCGAATTATCGCCTGCTCGTTTCCCCATTTCCCGCTCTTTAGTGCTCCGCTTGGGTTGCTTATGCCGATAAATTGAAGAGCTTGGATTGATACAACACTAGAGGAGAGAATGTTAAGACTCTACATGTTCGTTAGCCTACATACAAGGTCACAAAATGTAGGATACTATCCGTAGGTTAAAATTCCTTCGTCAACATCCAACCTCGTTTCCAGGGATTTTTTGTCTCATTTGAAAATTGACCTGCCTTCCTATTTACAAAAGAGCCTAGGCCCTAGGTACCAGTTTGGCCAATATTACATAATAGAACAAATTCAAAAATGCTATTCTGCACATTCATTCGGCCGTTACAGCGAGATTGTTCACGCATATTTGCGTCTAGTTGATTATTGAAACACAAACGATTTTCTTTTCATTCAATTCCTTTCTCAGGTCTGTCTTTGTTCCGATAATCGGTCAATTATTCTACTTTGCTGCGTACCGGTTATTTTACGCGTACCGGTTCTATTACGCACGGTGTTGTGTTTAACGGCCTCATGGTAATTTTTGTCCATTTCGCAGTGATCATTAAAAACACGAAGAAAAGACGAGGGATCAAAAATTACTCGCGGGAGCACAAAATAAGGAGTCAGGGGTGTATGAAGCCATTTACCATATATACAGATAGTATAAAAAGTCGACAATGAAAAAAAAGGACCAAAAAAATAAATAAATCAAAAAAATAATCTTGTGAAAATCATCCATCCCTTTTTTTGAATCATTGAAGTAAAATTAAAGTGGGTTATCTGTCATCGATGTATATAGGAAGCTAAATTTTATAAACTATGAAAACAAAAAAAATAGTTGATAACTGGATAATATTAAAAAAAAAAAAAAAATAGAAGAAAATTTTACAACAATTTTATGTTCAGATTAAACGCTTTTCTTATAAGCACCAGGAGGCTCCCCAGTGGGCAAAATCTTCAAAAAGTCTATGAGAAGGAGTGTTTTCTATAGGAATGGCAAGCAATATCGCCTGCTGTTCCAATAAAAATAACACTCCTCCACAGAGACTTTTGAAAATTTTGCCCACTGGGTCAAGTTCACTAAAAAAATAACCACCATGCTGAAAATCATAGCGAAGAAAACATCTCCCTGTCCCTCAAACTTTCTCTGCTACAAAGAGACAGGTAGTCCTTAAAGTATAGATAGTTTTGGACGTTCTGAGGTCATATAATCTGTTCTCTTGGAATATCAAATAAAGCACCACTTAAGCACCAAAGTAGGTTCAAAATGGCAAAAATACAAATACAGTCGAGTCCTCTGTTATTCGAACATCCAGTGAACTCTACATTCGATACGTTGAGATCTATAGAATGTTACAGAGGACTTTCAGCAGATAAGTTACAGTGAAACCTCTCTATAGCGGACACCATCGGGACCAAAACAATGTCCGGTATAACGAGTCCATTCTTGTTAAAAGTGCCCGCTATATGTGATGTCCGCTATAGAGAGGTTCGAATACCAAGTGGGCAAAATTTTCAAAAAGTCTATGAGGAGGAACGATTTCTATAGGATTGGCAAGCAATATAAATATGCTGTTTCAATAAAAAAACACTCCTCCACAGAGATATTTTGAAGATTTTGCCCACTGGGTAAACGAGAGTTCGAATTATAGAGGCTCGACATTATAGAAGCGTAACGAATACATCTACCCGAACTCTGTTTAGACACCGAATTTCTTGCCGAGTCGTCACGACAAAGTCTTCTTCGATATTGGTATCGTTTCAAACGATGCTTAAACAAAATTCGGGGAAAGCTTTATACATAAGCGTCTTGAAAATATACATTATATCAATAAATATTGTTCGGTGAGTATGATTACAAACATCTTGCAAAAACGAGAACACTATATTGAGTTCAATTTGCTTTATATTCGCTCGTTTAGTTATAAAATCAATATGAACTGAAAATTCTCTGAATTAAAAAATGAATCAACTCCAGAAACTACCTATCGCCCCTCTTTACGCCAGCGCTGTCAATGCCGTTAACTTTCATAATTTGGCGTTCCGGTGTAAGATGTTTGCCTGTAAAAGTTTAAACGTACGGCCAATAAAGATCGACGTAAAAAGGGCCAACAAGGAATTCGAGCAGGATGGCCAGCTATTATACTATACACACGTATTTCCTTTTCAAAAACACACGCATATGAGATGCCAAATGAAGGTACACACCTAGTTGGTAATTATACTGAATCAGAACTAAAGAACGTCTCATGCGAGTCATGTTATTCTTTATACGTATCGTATAATAAACGAAGAGCTTTTGACACTTCGTACTGAGGAGTGTTTTCGTCTAACAAGTGCGATTATAAAGGAACAAGTGTGTCCAGGCATTAAATTATACCCACTAGCTACTGCTGTTGCTAGTAGGAACAGTGACGTCAAATGATTTCGTTTTGGGCCGCATCTTCTTCGGTAACCATCTCTTGGACATGATTAATTCACCGAGACCGGCTTGTTGCGAAAAAGCATAGCCGGAACGGTGAGAACCAGGTCGCGCTCGCAGGCTGCGTGTCTTCCTCTTATTGAAGAGCTAAAAAAAATTGGAAAAACTAAATTTGGCGATGGTATTAAGATATGTTCCCTCATGAATGAGATTCATGTAGAATTAACGATATCGATTACCACAATTTGCAAGAAGATCTGGTTTAATGATGGCGTTCGCCGAAAAGCGAAATAAATACAAATGTATTTTTAAGGATACTACATTATATGAAATCTTCGTTTCTTATTACTTGTATAGTGTTCCAAATGGTGCAATATTCAAGAATTCTATTTTTTCATTCAAGACTTTCATCGTTTCATGCAAGCAATTGCACATTCTCGTTTGCATTCAAGAATTTACTTTTTTTTCATCAAAAATTATAATAATTTTCATCCAAGGCGTATATTCTTTTTTTGTTTTTTCATCCAAGCTACCACCAAGCTACCACCAACCATCTTCACCTTTCGTTCGTCAAAATACATATCTGGTCCTCAAAATAGATTATCATATTGTTATAGATTATCATATTATCATACACTAAAGTTCATGGTGTAAACCTTGTAAAATTTGTTTGGGTGATTGAGTTTATAAACAACTTTTACCTCGTTCTTTCAAACACTTTTATAAGAGTTCTAACTCTCTTGATACGAGATTTTACCTTGAACACCCTCTTATATACGCGAGATGTTCGGCTAACTACCACATAATACCGCGATTCAGTTATTTATGCACTGAGTTATCATTAAATATATGGTCAAAAACAGTTGGAATTTACGTCTCATTATTTGTTCTAAAATCAAAATTTTAACAATCCTAACCAGCTATAATTTTAATGGATGAGTTAAAAAAAAATGGCGCCTGTGTCCTTACAGTACAATTTTAACATATAAAAAAAGTATACTTAAATAATGGCAGAATGGATGTATAAATTTCATTCTTGAATAAAAAAAAAGACTTGGAAAATGTAAATCCTTGAATTGCTTGCATGAAAAAATCGAAATCTTGAATAAAAAACATTCTTGAAAAAAAAAACCCTTCCGTGTGTCGAAAGAAATACGAAAACTTACCAGCAATGATTTGGATTTCTTTTCCTTCCACGCGCCTCTGCGAATCATATCGGCTAAAGTCGGATAGAATTTCTGTCGGATCCAACGGAAAGCCATCACCGGCGCCAAACAAACAACCGATGTCAGAAACAATGCCGCCCAGAAGGAGCCGCTACCGAAGGCGTTGACGGCAGATCCGACATTCGGGAATGTAGTCGGGAGAATATTGAACAATGATTCTGAGTATATAGTGAAGGTATACAGAAAGTAAAATACGATGCTGCCCCATATGAAAAGATGATTTATCCAAGTCCAATGAGATGTATCCAGGGCCATCTATAAAAAAAGTCCGGTATACACGATGAAATGTACAATAACAACTTTTATTAAAAAACATTTGGAGCAAATACATGTGAAGAAATTTTGGAGAGATAAAAAGGGCGTATTTGGTAGACACCATAAGTGGTGGTAGACGCACTTAGACACGCACTGAGGGTGCCTCTGGGCGCACGTAGTGATATTTAATTTCTCTTAAAGTGTGAAAATCCGTCGTTAGCTAAAAAGCATCATTTATAGGTTTGACTAGATGCGATCATCACCATGGTAACAAGATGCGAACATCACCAGTTTGCAGTCAAAACTTTGTTATATCAACTTTGTTATGACCACGTCTTGTTAGACAAACACACAGCCTGTGCATTGGTTGACAATTTAGAATCAATTCCAAGTAGAACAGCTAATGACCTAATGATCAACATAACAATGTTATAAACCTACTTGCAAATTGACCACAATCACTAGTATAGCGCCCACCACCACAGCAAAAAACGCCATGTTACTTTGGGACAAACCGTCGGAATCGATTAAATCATAGTAAATTCCATAGGGAATAAAAAACAACAGGCATGATGTCACGACGCCGTGCAATAATTTTCTGGCAAACGTCAAGTGGTTAAACAGAATTCCCGTTTGTCCGGATATATACAGTTTCGGGTAACGTAGTGATTTCTTGTCACTCACATCCTAAAAAAACAAAGAAGGAAATTGAAACGATTTTCTTTCACCAGTCCGACTCACAAAAATGAACTAGAAATGCTTTCATACCTGATCAAATATACCCAATGCTAGAACCGGTAACGAAGTAAAACACACATTATATACCGACATAAACCAAGTGTCGTACAGCGTCTAAAGTAAAAACCGAGGGCGTAAAACCGAGTATTGCACAGTGGGAGTAAAAACAGAGGGTGTAAAAAAAAACAAGCCAACTCCAAAATCGACCGTTTTATTAATTTTTCAGACTTCTCAATGAATAATGTTACTTTCGAAAAAGACTCATTTTCCCAAGCAACTGATACTGACTGACTCTTTAAGCAATCGGAATAACAAAGACAATATGGATAAAACTAGTAAAAGAATGATGAATTTACATTATAAAGCCGGATCTATACTATGCGGAAAATGTCGCCGCGGAAAATCTCTCTGCAATCTGATCGGTTCACAAAGTCAAGAAATTTTTACAAAGCCAATCAGATTGCAGAAAATATTTCCACGGAAACAGCTTAACGAGACTAGGTCACATTTAAATAGAATTCGGGACATGTTGATGAGGGCGTAAAAAAATGATTTACCTGCGCAGAATAACCATTAAAGAAACTATACCAAAATTGTACCAGGGTAAATGCGAAATTTTTATAGAAGAAATAGTTGAGAAATTTTGCCATACGCATGTACGACCAACGACCGTGGACTAACAACAACCGTTCTAAAAATCTATAAAGTCAGCCAATTAATTCAAGTGCGTGTGTGTATAAAAACGTAGTCAAAGGTAAACTTGCAATTCATAAATATTGATTTGAGGGCGGTAAAAACTTTGGTTTTTAGTTTACCTACCTGAATTGGGCAAATGAATAATCTGCTGCTAGAACTGCCTGACGCCCCTCACGCCCACTGATCCCAACACCAATATGGGCGGCTAAACGGAAGAAGAAAACTTTATGAAATAAAGAGTGAAAAGGTATTGAGACGTTTTTCAAGAAAATGAAAAATAACGGGAAGTATAGGAAACGGTACTATATAACATTTTCACACGTTCGTGGGCAGTATTATAAAATGGTTCCACCTTTGATCATACTGACGTCGTTAGCGCCGTCACCTATCGCTAGTGTCGTTGCATGAACGTTTCGCTTTACAAGCTCGACAACGAGGGCCTAAAAGAAAGCCAATCAAAGTAAATATGTGAGGCTATGTCCAATTTTAAGTCATCTGTTTATTGAATATCTTTGTGGAAATAGGAGAGAGATAGAAAAAGTGAATTCGCTTACGCAGGAACATATTGCAAGATTTTCATCAAAAAAATGAAGAAAAAGAATTAATATTTTTACTTTCTGAAGTGGAGTGACTCGACAACAAATAACGGCTTTGCAGTATTTACCCAATTCTAGGAAATCTAATTCTATATGCTGCAATAAAGCATACGCCTGAAAGACAAGATAAAAATTACATGTTTAAACCTGCCTTTATTTCTAAGGGCGGACGGCTGAGTGTCTAAACAACATGCGATCATAAAACGAGACAATATCCAATAATGTTCTCGTTAACCCAGATAGAAATTGAACGCAAACTATATTAATGATTTTATCCTGTTTGTCAAACACACTCGGTTTAAAGGTTGGTTAACAAGACACAGTTATAACCCGTGGACAAAATCTTTGAAAAGTATATGAGGAGGAGTGTTTTCTATAGGAATGGCAAGGAATATCGCCAGCTGTTTCAATTAAAAAACACTCCCCCACATAAACTTTTTGAAGATTTTGCCCACTGGGTATAACGATGTAAGAAGAAACAACAGAACTTACCAAACTTTTTCCAGATATAACAAGAGCAAAACCTTCTTTGCCGTTTGCATCCGTGTTATCATTCTGATGAGAAAAAATAAAGAAACTTCATGAATTCAAAGCGAAGGTCTTCAAAGCCTTCAATCAAACTTTTGTAAGTTAGGCAAAATTCTTATTGTTATTATTATTTATCAATATTTACCCAGGATAACTTCTTCAGTTCTAGCTAGAACTGTTATCAATGGGGGTCCTGCTTAGAAGATATTAGAGCATTTTAAGGCCCCATTTGGGCTACAGAAGCCGCATGTTTGCTTCAACCGCTCAGCTAGAAACACCCCTTAGACTACTTTCATCCCCCTTTCAAGGTGAGTGCTAAGTTGAGTTGAGTCGAATCGATTTGCACCGTTATAGTCGTTGGCATGACTCTGTAAACTCTGACCTTCCGCTCTGAAGGCGAGTAGACAAAAAGGAAGCACTTCTTACCAAATTTGCGTTTCGTATTTCGAGACTTGATTCTCTATTATTGAGCGAAAATGACACATGATGGCCGTTATTACTAGGCGACGTGACATCTTGTGTATAACTTCGAATTTTCCCCATGTATTCGTTGATTTGGTTGTGTACAGTGTTTTCGTCGTTGCCGTCAATTATGAAAACGTCCACCATGTTTTCGGTTAGTAACATGCTAGAGTAACCAATGTTAATAGCAGTCTCTAAAAGAATATATGATGAAAATCAAAACATTTTCCTGTACATCGACACCTTCAATATAAGGGTATACACCACATAATGCCACACCATTGCCGACACACTGGTAAAGCTAAAATAGCTGTTTTTATACCGAAACTACTTAAACGGAGCCGTCTACTTGATCATGAACGTAAAGGAAGCATAAAAACAGGCTTCTACTTTATTTTTAACAAAAGTGTTTATGATGAAGTAATCGGTTTATTGGCGTCGTTTCGATTGCTATAAAAAACAATTTTAAGTAGTCAAGGCTGTTTTTCACAAACCAGTCCCAGCATAAAAAACAGTTAATATCAAATGACCTTGATGAAAATTTATGAACAATAGAACTTTTACTTAACGTTCGCCAGGTACAACCCTTGCCTCGATTCAAATCAGTACGCCATTCTTATGCATGAGAATAGTGATCATGAAATCTTATGGCGCCCAAAAATATTACGTCTTTTAATCACGCAAGCGAACATCGTTTCGATACTGATTTGAAACAAGGAAAGTGATGTACAGAACGAAATGAATTCAGAAAAAGATCTATTGGAAACTCGTGTGAAAATGACATCAAATAGAAGTCAAAATTGCGTCTATTACAAGTTGGTCGAAATGACATCTATCCCATGATGTCAAGATCAGGTTCCGTTTAATTGACGTCATGACCAAAACTGGACTTAAATTCGATGTCGATTTGACTTGGAAATCGAGTAGAGAGCTGACTTGGCGAGACAGGTGAAATTTTTCTTACCTTGCTTGTCACCAGTTAGCACCCAAATTTTGATATTTGCCTAATAAAAAAAGGTTCACATTACGTGTAAGTTTACAGTTCCAAATATTCAAGTATCCATTTCATGTCAGAAAAAACTTACTTCAGCTAAAGTGGCGATAGTATCAGGAACGCCATCTTGCAATTTATCTTCAATTGCTGTCGCTCCTAGTAGAGTCATGTCTTTTTCCATAGCACAGTAAGCCTATTAGTTTAATAAAATATGTTTACAAGTATATCTCCTTATTTCATGAAATGTTTTAACATCCTTACCATAGTTTTAGCGCCCACCTTCCCCATCTCTCTATCAAACACCTCCCTCTTATAAATCCTTTCCATAGTTATAGCGCCCACCCTCCCCCTCTCTCTTTCAAACACCTCCCTCTAATAAATACTTACCATAGCTTTAGCGCTCACCCTCCCTCTCTCTGTTTCAAACACCTCCCTCTAATAAATCCTTACCATAGTTTTAGCGCCCACCCACCCTCTCTCTCTCTCTCTTTCAAACACCTCCCTCTAATAAATCCTTATTATAGTTTTAGGGCCCACCTTCCCTCTCTCGCTTTCAAATACCTCCCTCTAATAAGCATCCGGACTTTCTTACTTAACTGTTTTGTATTCCTTACTGTTAAGAAAATACACCTGATGTCTTCTTCAACAGAACTTTCCCGAATTTCTATTTAGCTAAACACTGTTTAGGGTTTAGGGTCCATCATATCCAATTCAACATGTCTAACCTCAATATCAACATTTAAATTGCTCTACCAAGAATTAGGAATAATAGAGGTTATTATTACTAAGTCTATTACTAAGACTATTATCAATACAATAATAAGTGCTTGGGGAGTGCTTTACTGGAAAATATTTCCTGAGGTCTAAGTTGTACTTATAAACAGGCTTACATACTAAACTAAACAATGTTTCAGATGTTTTAGAGTGTTCACGTGAACGCAATAAATTATCACATACCTCAAACATTTTCTCGTCACGATTGTCTAAAGCAACACTGAAACGAGATTAAAAAGGGAGAAAATGTCAATATTGTATGTAAATGAATGTAAGTGTATGTAAAATGGATGCTTGAAATTCTAAGAAACATTTGAGTGTATACGCAGCATGCTTGCAACCTAGATTTTTCCCACAGAAGTTGGTTACAGTAACTGCTAGAGACCATTCCATAAAATAACGTCACACCACCTATCAAGAACTTTATAAAAACATTTCTTTCCCTGAAGCATCATTTCTTTTTGTAGACGACACAAACATCATTATTACTTGATGACGTATCCCAGTGGGCAAAAATTTTCAAAAAGTCTATGAGGTGAAATGTTTTTCTATAGGAATGGCAAGAATATCGCCTGCTGTTTCAATAAAAAAAACACTCCTCCACAGAGACTTTTTGAAGATTTTGCCCACTGGGAATTTAGGAAAAAAACAAATTTTTGAGAATGTATGTTTGTTACCTGGCAGCTTCATATGTTTTCATCCAGCTTTCAAATTCCTCTTCAGTGAGTCTTTTAGAGGCAAGACATAAAGTACGCAGACCTTCACATGCAAACGCCTAAACATTACAAGATAAACAAACAAAGGGTGAAAGAAAGCAATTTAAGTTCAATCTTTTAACCATTATCAAAACAACAGGGGTTTTTTTTGCGGGACAAAAACAACATTTTCCAGGACATAAAAACAAAACAAAAACAAAAACAGAACTAACGTCTAAATGACTCTGTGTTGACATCTTCAGTTCCTGGCACTCATCATTCAACAGTTCATAAATGTTAGTGTCTAGCGTGTGGAAAAATACAGAAATATTGTGCAGGAAGAGGGTGTAAAAATTAACTGAATTCAGAAAAAAGGGCGTGACCAACAATGGCTAATGGGCGATGAATGGGTGCCAAAAATTGACAAGAAATTATAAAGGTTGCCATGAAAGACTATAACTTATAGAAAGTACATTCTAGATTTTTGACAATTAGAAAATCATGTTCAAAAGAAGAATATACCTGCTCCTTTACAATATAAAATATATTGATCTTCTCTTCGGACTACTACCTATGGAGAAAAAAGGATTGAATGAACATTGCTCACTCAAAACAACATTATAAAAGTTATATGAAAATAATTCCCTTTTTTAACAGAGTTTGACAACCCAAATACATACACTCATTTACTGAAACAGAATTGATTAAAGCACACAACATTTGATACAGAAATTCCAGGAGCTTTTCACCTTTTTCCAGGGGTGATATATTTTTCAAATAACATTAACTACAAAAACAGTTAACCTTTTCCAATAACTGCAAATGTTGAAATTAAAAATTGAAATTGAAAAAAGTTGAAATTAAAACAAAGTGAAGAAAAGACATTAATACTTTCATTAAAAAAAATTGAGTGGAAAATATTTTTTTCCAGGAGCTTTTTCTATATTTTCAATTTTCCAAGAGTTTCTTTCATAGGCAATTTCTTCCGTGTAAGCAGTTCCAGGAGTAGTGTCCACTCTGCTTCGGTGAAAATCATGTTATTTTCAACTTTATTAACAAAGTATGGATATTTCTTTTTGCCATTAACAAATATTCATTAAAACAGAACTTTGACAATTTGAAAAAGCTTTCATTTCTTACAAAGCTTTTGTAAAATATGAAAAAGTTTGTAAGAAATAAAAGCAAAGTTTGAAATTCTTCCGTGTGTGGTATCCCAATGGGCAAAATCTTCAAAAAGTCTCTCTGGAGGAGTGTTTTGTATTGAAAAAAGCAGGCAATATTGCTTGCCATTCCTATAGAAAATACTCCTCCACAGAGATCGTCATGATGCACATGTTTATGTGTATTTGTTTCATCTTTCATCCATTTAATTATTTGACACTATTTGGTGTCTGCGATTGAGAACATTTATTTATTTATTTATTTAGTTTATTTAGGTTGAGGGACGTAAGTTTGAAATGTTCATTGGTTCCAGTAATGGCGGAAAATGTTTGAAGAGATTAAGCAGGCATAGGAAAGTCTAACAGTTGTGTCTTTAGTTAATTTAGAATCTCTTGGCACAGGGGTAACCAAATGTATGGTAACCTTACTTACTATTGGACACTATTTGGTGTCAGGAATTGAAAAGATCTTATGGAGGCCCAATTTTTTTTAAAAAAGGGAACGGTTGCACAAGTTTTGTGAAACACTGAAGTAGTATAACGTACCGACATTCGTTTTCTGACATTATCAAAATCCAGGATACACAGCAATTGATAGGTAATCTAAAATTTAAAAAATCGTGAATAATTTGCATTTTGCATTTTATCAACATTAATCTTTAACCAATAAATAAATAAACATCTATAATCATCTATACTTTCAACTGAATTGGATCCACAAAGAAAATGCAAGAGAAAATGCAGAAAGGTGAAAACTGGTACCATTAATAGAAGAAAGAAGCTTAGCCGCATCATGTAATAATGATGTTTTGTGAAAAAAGTTGTTGCCAAATAAGAAAATAAGTTTGTTCTGAGTGCAAAATCGACTAATTTATCTAACCATGCAACAAGAACCCTCAAAATTTTGTAAATAAAAATGTACTTCAAATCCCCCTTCTCGTTTTACTCTATTGTTGTTTTTGTTTTGTTGTTTTTAAATTCCATTGTTATAAGAATAACAGAAGAAAACATTGAGAACAAGAGGAAGGGGTATAATAATTTCTTTGAAACGTTGTAAATTTTGCAGTTGATGTTATTCAGCACCTCCTGATAATATTGCTTATGAAAATAAGACCAGTAGATATCAGGAACACATCGGTGTAATAATAAATAAGTTTCTTTGCCGTGAATGTTAATCATATCGTTGAGAGTTCAATGGAAACATTTCATGAGCATGTTACTCCTTAAACAAAAGAAGTTACTTTGTGATTCATTGCAGAGTAGTGGTTCGGTGGTTAGGGAGGTAGGTCGTGAAACCAGGAATCACTTGTTCAAGAGAGACAAATACAAATCGACACTTTCAAATTATTGATAAGACTTTTATAAACAATGAAATGATTTAACGAAACTTCCCCGCCATATTACTTGTATGCTGTCACAGAATTTTTGTAGGAAATCTCCCTGACCCAACTGGAAAATGAAATGGTTTTCCTTGACATAATACTGCTCAACATATACACTTCCCTCAGGACAAAAATGTAAGAGCCACGTCGCCTGTGATACTGCATTTCAGTCATGTTTCAGGATCATAGGACTGGATGGGAGATTCATGAGCATTAACATTGAGTAAATTCAATTAGTCCATCAAACTGTAATGGCTTCAGTCTTGGATGGTGGAAACATCTGTCAAAAGAAAACTAACCTCTTTGCCGTTTCTAATAATTGTTATCGTGCTTTGGTTTCGGGACTTGAACACAAATCCAAAATTAGTTGCTGCCGATACCAATGCACCTTCATCAGGAGATTGGGCTTGATATTCAATAAGAGCTAGTAGTACAAAAAACAAAAACGATGGTGGTAAAAAAATAAAAACGATGGAGGACATGCCGCTTTTGGGAAATCAAAAAAATTATCAAACAAGTTAGAGGCACCAGGCATAAAAGTGGTGAATAGGTGTGATAACAGACAATTTCTGAGTTACGCCAGCATATTACGTTTGCATTCAAAATTGGCGGCCTAATTCTGAAATCCTTTTTCATTCCTTTTCTATGGATTTTGGTAAAACATTATACATTGACGCTAACTAGATATAGGTGAGTGGTTTAGTGAATTTGATGCTAAATTTGCACGAAACGATAAGCACATCAACCCTAACTATTACCAAAGAAAATTTCAGAGTGTTTCAAATTTTTATTTCTATTAACGGAAGAACTTAAAACAAATTTCCGAACTTCAAATAGTTAGAAACAAAGTACAAATTAGAACCTTTTTGAATTTGAACAAGCAACAGAATGAAGACCATAATCATGAAAAGAAACTTACGACTGCTTCCACCACTGCTAGGAACAAAATCTAAAACAAAATTATTGATGTCATACATATTTTTGTAAACACTAGAGCTGTTATAATTGTGAACAGCCTATTATAAATAAAAGAGACAATGATACAATGAGCCTTTAAAATTAGTCTGATCATAAACATTATACATATAATATGCACTTGCAGATTTGCATAGCACTAGATGCCAGTTTTCCACTAGAGGGAATATGACATTGTTTTCATTGTTTTCGTCACATGATCACTAATTGAACCATTTGATTGGTTTTCATGATGTGCTGCAGCGAGATGCTTTTGGGGGAATTTATTAAAAACAACACCTGATAGACTGCAAGTGGAATATTCCGCCTAGTGAAAAACCAGTTTAAAACACTCATATGAAAAGCAGACCAACCCTGGATCAGAACTTTACCTGTTGTGTCTTTCTCTTCAACCATAACAGTATGACATAATGCAAGTAGTGTAAAGAACTCTTCCGTATCCTTCAAAAAGAAAAACAAACACATCTTCTCAACTGTCTTAATTCAGCAAAAAACATAGATGGTATCATAGAGAACATCTGACAGTTCACATTAATCTCGTAATGTAAAACCTGTAATCATGTTAAAAGGGAAATTTAAAGTAGAAAACATGTTTAAGCAAAAATTCATATGTTCCTTCAAAATAAAATCAGTTTGTTATTGAAATACTTTCTCAGTTTATGAAATCTTGGCTTTATGGAAAAAACGAAGATTACAAAATTTAGATGAAGTAAAAATAAGATTGATTAGTGTTTCTGCATTTGTACTCACTTCCCTTTTAAATAATATTTCTCTGTAGAATGCGATTCACCACTTATGAAGCTCATAAGTCGGGATTCGCCACTTATCATATATTATGAACTCAAAATTCAACAGCAACAAGGAAATAAAACTTTTTCTATTATTCATTACAATTGCAGATTTGGTTCCCAAATTTTTGATTTGTATTAGCAGCAGTTAATCTGTTGCTAATAATCGCACCTCAAAAATGATTAAGAGAAGAAATATCAATTTAATTGGTTACGTGTCAAAAGAAAAGAAAAAACAAACAAACAGCCTGGTATGTTAAAACTGCTGGCACTAGCAATACAACAACAATTTCCTTGTCCTACTGCAAAAACAAAATCTTTTTTTGCTATCTTAGAAATGAATTAATAGTAAAGATATTAAGTTCTTACATAGTCGTTAATTTTCTTAGAATTACAACAGAAATACAGGCACATACCGGGTCACAATTTTCAATGGATTCTTTTAATTTCGTATCATAAAACTTGAAATTTGGATCTGCGTACTTGTTTCCAGACAAAAAATCAACTGGAACTAAATCCTATAAATTTACAAACACGATCAAGAATATTAATAACTTGCATTTTAAGACGATTTCAATGTAGAATGTCGAAAATTCAACATCTACGAAAAAAGTTGTTAATTTACCAAATCTTCCACAGATGACAAATCATTGGTCGGTGAATCGATAATGTCAGGAGGACGGCCTGAAGTGAAAGATTAGATCATTTGGAAATATAGCGGTATAATTTACCAACATAAAATCATTGTATATCAACTTATCTGCTCCTCCCACCCCACTTATTGCGATTTCAGCTGACATATTGGTATGGTGAAAACAGGCAATTTTGGTATTGACAGAAAAACATAACAAAAATGTTTCCGTCTCAGTCGAGTATCAGTTATTTCTATTTTCTGCAACCCTAAATATTTTCTTTTAAACTGCAATGGACAAACAGAATGCCTTTCCAAAGACCAACTATTTCAATGATCTTAAATTTATTAGTGGCTTTTTCCTCATCAAATCCCAAAGATTTTTATGTGTACAATAGTATTTTGAAGTAATACATACAAATTCAGTATGCCTTTTGTTTGGAAAGCACTCAAGAACGGACAACTGGTATATATTTGAGCCCTTACCATACAGACGTCCGTTGATTGAACACTCTTTAAACAGCATGACATTCTGTGTCAACGTTCCAGTCTAGAAAGAAAAGGTATTAAATTAGACTGCCATAGGTCTAATAATAATTATAATGACAAAGCATTAACATAATTCGAATGAATCAAATCTGCTTTCTGTTTTTTTTGACTTAAACTAAAGGTTCAAACACCATGTAAAAATCAAAACACTGCATCATCGTCTTTTTCCTTCTTTCCATCCACCGTAATTATCTGAAAGAGTGCCCGGCTTAAATGAACACCCCCTCAAATGAGTACCAGGGGCAAAAATTAAATGAGATAATTATGGTAATCCTAAATTTAAGGAGGTAAAATAGTCAACGAATCAATCAATATGTATTTATTAGAGATTTGCGTACTTTATCAGAGAAGATATATTCAATTTGACCTAGTTCTTCTGTGAGTGTTGTGTTCCTATAAAAAAACGAAAACACAATTACCTAAGCTCTTAATGTTTTAAGGACTAATTCCCATACACTAAACATTGATTCAATATTGTATTATCAATTAAAAAATTAAGCATACAAATTCATGTCACCAAAATTTTATGTTTTAACGTTAATAAAACGTTTACAAGAAGGCATATTTCCTGTGATATTACTTGTTCATGTAGAAGCCTCCATAACCTCCAAAAACATTTTTTGAGAAAATCTCCTTCCTCAAGTTCAATGTTTTTGACATTTTCCCAATTTGGTGGAGGGTTGTACCAACCCCTGTTAAACCTGCAGCATAGCTGTTTTATTGTGAATTGAACCAGCAATAGAGCTTCACTGATTACCTAGCTTGGGCTGGTGCATCGGTTTCTGAGTGATACAAGTTCAAATCCCAATTTATCAACAAACTCTGTCCAAATCGAATAATTTCAATACTGTAAAACAAGCAAAAACATGATTCACTATAATAGAATTATTCCTTAAATGTCATGTAAATTTTCAAATTATATATGGGTGCATTCGCAAAAAGAAATACAGGAAGCAAATGTTTGCAATACCATTGCATAGGAGAAAAGGTCATTTATGCACGTGCAGGTGAGAGATATGATATTACAGCCATTGGTAAAAAAAATAAACAAATACAACATGACTCATGTTGTCACCCGTTTAAGATCTGTAACATTTGCAGAAGAACTGGTACTGTTTCTTTCCTTTGGGTAACAATAATTTTGCCAGCGTTACATGAAACATACCTGATATATAACGAAATTGGTATAAGAGTATTCAGCACCATTATGAATCCCGGCCAGTTGATTAGCGCAATCAGGCCAGGATTGTTATCGTATAATGATATCCATGGCAAAATGAATTGAAACTTCTAAGGGGAAAAAATGGAGAAAAGGGAATTATTCAGTGAAACCTCTACATAGTGGACACCTTTGGGACCCAAAAAATAAGTACGCTAAACATTGGTTATATGAGAGTTTTAGTGTGTTATGTTTCCGTCGAAAAACTGTCTGTTAGGCTGTAGTTACAATGAGCAGCAATTTTTCTATTTTCAAAATACGAAAAAAAACTTTGTTACCCTGCCAGTGTCATCTTCCCAAACATACGACATTATTGATAAAAATGTACACAGAATAGCTAACATTAATGCAATCTAAGAAAAGGAAAAAACCCTGATAATTCAAGAAGTATTTACTGCCTTTGGAATGATTTTAAGATTATTCATTCTTAAACATGAATTTAAACTTTCCATTGACTTTTCTTACAAAATCCTGGAAAATACTTTCAACAAAATGCAGTTTAATAACTAAAATAGATTTGACACATAGACATGCAAAATGGTAGACATACCCATAACACTAAAACATTTGTCATTTTATCTAGTTTTGTCCTTTTGAAGACTCCTCGACCTAATAGGAAGATGAAGAAGAAGAATTATAAATTTTTTTGTTTGCTTCTTTGTTCTTCTTTTTTAGATTTTTTTCACAAATTGTCACAAACCGCTATTCATCATCAATTTACTGTCATGGCCAGCAAATACCACCAGACCATACACCCATTGCGTGTTACGAAGTACGCAGCCCTGTGATTAAACATTACACATATGCCAGATATCTCGTAAAGAGAGTCAATTGTATAAAGAGGAAATACAAACAGTTCCGTTTAATTCTGAGTTAAAATAACTATTTTTCAAGAGGAATACCATAAATTCACATGGGTTCAGAAGATTTATTTTGATTTAAAGAAAACATAAAAAGTAGTGTTTACTATATTCTACTCACCCTTAAGATTATGTTATTGTTGTCAAGTGAATATTTCTTGTCTTGCCAATCTAAGTTTCCTTGAAATTTATCTAATACATTGTTTGGTAATTCGCAAGTAACCACGCCTACGATTCAGAAACAAACTTCACTTAACACAATTTCATGACTTTTGTAAAAAAGAGCATTTCCTTGAAAAAGAGAGGGAGGAGTGTCAACCACATCAATCGAGCCATTGAATAATGAAGACAAGAATTGTTTTGGCAAAGTTCTTTCCATTTTATTTTTTATTACCATTATTTATACAGTTTGTCTCTTGAAATGAAACCAAAACCTTATTGCATAGTGAGAACATAAAAGTACCTCCAGCCCATTTTCTTAACTGATTTCAAGAATCGGTCAAGAAATTATGCACACCATGCTTAGCTTGTCGTTGGTGCAGAATGAAAACCAAGATTAATAATTCTGTCCCCCAAATTTTAAGAGTATTTTCTCAGTTTTTTCATTGAAACATTAAACGTAACGGTTTCTGTGTAATGTATTTTTAGAGGTCATTTGTATAAGCCATCTGGGGCCAATTTTGTCAACAAAGGTGCATTGACAAGGTGATAGCCAGAAGTAAAACAAATACTGCATAAAAATTTTGGGATCTAGACGATCTAAAACACTATCAAAAATAATTTCTTTGTGATTTTTTACCAGATTTTTTACCACATTCTTAAGGACACAATATTGCCTGTAGTTGTGTATAACAAGTCCAAGTTAATATTAATGATTTATTCGCTATGGTTTAGTGAGATCACCATCTTTCACGAACAAAAAGACCTCTACATTAAAAATGGCAGCAAATGATAAAACTTTTTTCCTTCCATGTTTTTGTGTGAAACCATGGTATTTCAACAAAAAATAAACAGGTGGTGTCTGGCCATTATTATTGTTAATTGAAGAAGACTTGTGAATGTTAATTTTATAAACTCTCAATGCATGCAGCGCTCATGGAAAAGATCCTCATAATAGTTTTTGTTAATAATCAGTCTGTTTTGTTTTGATAAAAAATATCTTGAAAAAAAATAAAAATAAATTCGTGAATTGGGAATATTTGACACTAGGCTGCATTGGAAATTCTGCATTATATGTGGTGTCCTGTTTACATTAGAGTGGCAAGACTAAACAACGACTAAAAATGAAAAACAACATTTTCATAAAATTTTCAAAAACATACCATTGAAAGAGCGAAGTTCTTTTTTGTCTACCAATACTTCATCAGTCTCCACTAATGGGTTACGGACTTTCAAGTTAGTTTCACTGTTTTAAAGTCATTTAGAACAAAATGTTATTCAGAAACAAAATGTTATTCACAAATATAAAACTTAGGAATTGATTGCTCAAAAAAGACTATCAAACTACTTATAAGTTACTGATAGCTTACCCATCTAATTCGGCTGTTTCAATGAAACAAACACCATTTTCTTCACTTGTGGAGAGCAATAATATATCCGCCTATAATTTTAACAATATCAGTGTCAGCTTTCTCAAACCAATGTTTTTCTGTTGTTATGGTTTCAAATGACAGGTGTCTCTTAAAATACAATACCTGTGTTTTTATGTTGTCATGAACAGAAAGAAATGGAAAAAAAGCTTTTTTTATAAGCACCATTAAACTTCGACCAGGCTATGAGGAGGAATGTTTTCTATAGGAATGGGAAGCAATATTGCCTGCTGTTTCAATAAAAAAACACTCCACCACAGTTTGTAATCACAGACGTACCGCAATAGGATCATCATCGCATATTTTAATGATATCTCCAGTTTCAACATGTTGCCACACCCGTACTTCAAATTGGCCATCAGAAGTTAAAACATGGACTTTTTGATTATTTATCTTTGCGTCACTTTTATGCCGGCCATAGTCATCATAACCATCTTTAACCATAGTAGCTAGTAACACGATTGTTAATGGTATTGCTGTTGAAGCCGGATTTAATGATGAAATTTCTTTAATAGACTGAAAAAATCAATATATTGAAAGAATTTTAAAATCAAATAATGAATCAGTAATCACCATGGAGTTATGGTAGCCACTATTTTACCCAAAACAATTTCCAAGACTTTTCCATGAATAGAATGGTTATTATGGATGAAGTACAGTACAGCCCAAAAGAAACTTTTCGTGTCCGCGAAGGAATGAATATTTAAATGAAAACACAAAAGATTATCATGTCAAGTTTTATCTGAGACATGAAGCAGTTATATTTTGAACGTGGACACGGAAAGTTTCTTTTGGGGTGAACTGTACAGCTATATGAAGATCACAGAGAAGCACAGGAAACCAAAATAAAGAAGGCTAGTTTGTTTGGTTTTTATGTTAGGGCTCCTAATTGTCCATTATTTCTCCCTGATTTGCTGATTCAGCATTCCTTAACATTTTAAGCCCCAATAAACTTCTGGCTTACATCCACTTCAAATTTTGGGAGAAAAAACTTTCATAAAAATGGATATTGGCATCAACTTTAGAAGTTATCAAAATCTTCTTAAGTGCACAATGTAGATTTCTCGTGCTATTATTACTAGACGAAAGAAATATTCTTGAAATAATTTTTTACTCTTTTGCACAAAAAGAAATTATATTGTGATTGTGATTTATTTATTATTAATCACACAATGTACTTTCCAATCTCCGCAAAGGTAACAGACCGAGTAGGAACTGAACCCACAACTTCTCACTGGGCTCTATTGACTGCACTACCAATACGTAGAGGAGATGAGCACTGTAGTATGCTCAATTGGACTGTGAGCCAGTGAAATATCATCGCATTGATGAACAGACCAAGTTCAATTTCCAGTAATTTCATAAAAGAAATGTTTTCATAAAGTTAAGTTTAAATGGAAATTAATATTAAAAGCTACACCAAAATTATCAAAATTATCTCTGTGGAGGAGTGTTTTTTTTATAGAAAACATCAGGCAATTATTGCTTGCCATTCCTATAGAAAACACTCCTCCTAATAGACTTTTTGAAGATTTTGGCCATTGGGATTGCACCACTTACCATAATAATAATCTGTAGTAGAAAATATAAGTTCGCCACTTTTTGAAACTGCAGCAAAAGGTTTAATGGTAGAAACGTCAAGATATTATACTTGGAAGTCTTTATAAAATTACTCTGAAAGATAAAAGAAGAAACATTATAGCAGAGATACTTTCCAGTTTGTTTATACAAAATTGATTTGAGAAGACTTAATAGCATGTTGTTAATCAGGGTGTTAGTAGTGTCTAAAGCAAATAAAGGAAAATATTCTGAAAAAAGTTTGGTTATATGGAAAAGGCACACACTTCACTTGCTGTGAAGGTTACATTGTAATCCAAAATAATGTGCAAAATGTTTTGCACTAACGGATTTTTAAACCTTTGACCTACTTTCCCAATTTGTATAATTCAGTTCTAGCTAACACCCTGTCAATGTTTCCATGATGATATTAACTTTGCCCAGAGAGTGGGCAAAATCTTAATGTGATGACAGCACCAGTTTTTTGTTTTTTTCATGCAACCATTCTTCTTATGGGCTTTCTTTAACTTAATTTTACTGTAAGAAGTTAAAATGCTTCTTCTTCTTCCCAAAGCTTAGCAAATATACATTCTACGAAGGTCAGTACAACATGGAAGCGTTTTCACATGGTATATGGTTATATTTTGCTGTAATAATTTTAAAGAATAAAATTCCAAGTATTCGTTTAAAAAAATTTCACTTTAACTTAATTTTAATTTTTGATCATTTTGAATAAATTATTATTTCATTATTCGGATTCATTATTTCCTTTCCTTTGTATCAATAACTTGATTATAAAAAGCAGAAACCCAACAGGAAACGAGAAATGAAATGCGAAATCAGCCCTGAATATTACTTTTTTCCAGGTCAGACAAAATGTCGAGTAGAGCTGTAAACCAGTAGGACAGTTACACTTTATATTTCTCGCCAGACAAAAACTATGTCCATTGATTAGATTCTTTCAGCGGACAAATACTCTTTTTTTTTTCGGACACTGTCCAATGTGTTCATATATGTCCGGTGCTAATACACAGGCCTGGAAATGAAAACATGCATTTGTAACTTCAAAGAAATCATGCAGGTTTGAGTCCATTAGTTTGTCGAACAATCAACGAAACTTCGGAAACATGGTCATGGTAATCACCTTGTATTTGAACTGTAAGTTGAATGTAATATCGTTTGCTGCCACTTTTCGATCTGTATGATCTAGGTGTAAGAAAACAATGACTGTTATTTGTTCTAAAAATTTAACAGAAAAAAACAAAACAGCTACTATTCAATAACTGAAATTTCAGCAATTTCCTATTGGATGTTGAGATATTTCCCTTGAATGCCATGTTCTATTTGGGAGTGTAAATGCAATGTACCAACTGACATATTGTTCACCAATGTAGTAGGCAATAGGCAACCCAGTTGCGCACGGTTTAAAATGTTACCATTTACTTACTCACAATTATAATTATGATATTTACTAAAATTCAACATCATGTCAAAGATTCACAAACATAGATTGGCTGGGTCAGTTCTATAAAATATCAGATCATCAGAACAATTGGTTTCGTGCGGGTAGAAAAAATGATTGAAAAATAAACTAGTTGCATCGATAGCTATTTTAAGAACTGTAGAACATTGAAAAAACTAAAATGTACAAGAGCTTCAACCTTGAAACACTATCACAACCCAAACTTTTTTCCTGTACGACCCCTTGTTAATGGAGAGTAGACATTCAAAAGACATTGCACTATTCAAACAAGTCAGTGAGTTATATGGTTTAATAGGTTGAAATTTGCACCAGTTAAAATTTATATCACATTTGTAATTGTGCACCCCTTTTTCTTGTCAGAGACAGATAGTATCATACATTATACCAGATAGACAGAGACTGATTTCTAAATGCTATTTCAGTAACTGTAACAGTAAACAGTTTAGAATAATGCCAATTAATACAATTAAATTCATGACAATAAATGACAAAAAAATCATGGCACATACCAGCATTTTTTTCATCTGATGAAAACCAAGGGATCAAACGTAGTAAATTTGAAATGATTCTGGAAATGAATCCGAACATGATTCCTTGCTGTTAGTGATCTATATTTTTATAGGTGGATGGAATTTTCAAACCCTATTCCAAACAATTTTTCAGTTCATCTTTAAACTCAATGCAGTTGTGTACAAACCAAAATCCATTTATAATTCACTTTGAAGATCATAAAGTGTTTTTCAATTTAAAAGGAGTCTAAACAAAGAGCAATTTCTATTTTATTTCGAACTCTATTCACACACATTCATTTGTATATAATAATGTGAAGAATAAATTCAATGTCAAATTTTTGAACTACAAAGACATATGAGCTGTACGGAAAACAAACAAAAGTAAAAATATTATAGTAAAAATTCTTCATGATAGATTACATATTATTAGTATTTTTATCTTGCAATCTTGGCAACTGTTGTAGACGACTCATTTATTCACGAAACAAGACTCAAAATCTTATTGGATGTTTTTTAATTGACTCCAAACTCAATTGTTAGCAACCTGGATATCCTTTCCCTCAAATCATATCAGCTAATAAAAATGGTGTTAGAATCAAAAAAACAAAATAATAGAAAACAAACCCTTAATCATGTCTCTTGCATAATATTATCTTCTTTATTTGCGAAGAAAAAAATTGTATTTAAAACACTGTAACTTAACAGATAAAACTATGAAGACTTTAGGATATACAACCTGCTGTAAGTATAATAAAAAAAGCTTGTGGTATTGAAATCTGATCTTTAGAGCTTGGTGGAACCCTTTAAATAATGATGAAACAAATGATAGGCTAATTGATTTATTGATTAACCCTAACATTCTTTTGTTGCAGAAATCTGATCTTTAGAGCTTGGTGGAACAGTTTAAATAATGATGAAACCAATGATAGGCTGATTGATTTATTGATTGACCCTAACATTCTTTTGTTGCAGGAAGGGTTTTTCTTCTGTTTTGAATTTAGAACAGCTGATCTTTTTCAATGTTTAAAAAGATAACACAAGATGAAACAAAAGGAATGAAGTTAAAAGGAAAAAGAAAATGAATATGAAAGAAAAACAATACATATTCTTTTGTGTGTAAAACAAAACTGAAAACTAAGAGTACATACACAGTCAACATTTGCAATGTCCAATTTTAAGAAATGGCGTCATAGCTCACTTCGTAAGGCAGTGAACTCGTAGTGCAAGATTGATAGCTGATAGTGGTTCAAATCCAGGCAGTAGAATTAATAAATAGTAGATGTGAACTTAATGATTAGAAATTGCAAAACAATAATGATTAGAAATATAATCACTATTCATCTATCAGTCTGACACGTTGTCACCTTAAAATCTGGGGTCTCCATCAGTGTTTCAACGATCTACTAACCGAAATACAAAACATCAATGGTCGGTATCTTTAGAAAATAGGTTATTAATTTTTATGTCTTAATAAAATAGTTTTTCTATCTCCCTTTCAGTATTAAAGTCTAATATTTAAATACTAATATTTATATACTTATTTTATCCCAGTTCCTTGTGACTTTCCCAAGTGTTTACCGTCCTTTTGGACGTTCTCTTCTTCTCAAGGTTATTTCATTTTATTTTAGAAACAAATAATTATTTTCATCAACAGAAACATATATTAATAGTCATATTTTCAATATTGAAGTAACAGTTTCTTAAAAAAAATGTCTATAACAATAATAATAAAACTATTACAAAAAAATTGATTAAAAAATATTTTTCAATAACTTTTCAATAACAAAAGATGTATATTATATGGTTAAGATAATATCATTGAAACTCAATAGTTCCTTACTCCAACTTGCAAATGAGCTCATTCTAGTATTCCATTGGCAAATAAAAAAAACGTAAACATTGCTTGTAAGGAAAATCCAAGAATTTCTGAATATCATGATGTTAATAAGGCTCATCGTAAAAAGTGTAAAAGAGTTCTTTTTTTTGAATTGATTTATTTCATCCTGACAGAAGAGAGAAAATAAAAATACAATTTAAATAATATATATATATAATATACTGACAGAATGAGGAGTTTAGCCAAATAAGGAAGCCTAAACAAGGACTAACCCCTGGGGTTTGAATAAAATGGTTACTGTAGATTGGCCAAGAAAAAAAAAATAGAAGAAAAGAAAAAGAAAAAGAAAAAAAATACACACAGAAAGGAACATACAAACAGTAGAGACACCCCCTCCCCAAATTTAAGCATATATACCAATTGATTTTTCATATAACCATCACACACTTAATCTACAAATAAAACCTTGTACCTCAAATACAATCTATTATAAGAAAATGGTATGGTTACCAGAAAATAATATGCAAAATATTTTCGTTATGAGCTTCTACTACTATCACATAACCGTGATAAAAATACTGATAACAAAACCCCAAAAAAGTTGTAAGGACATGTTAATCTAAAACAAAGAACTTTCTTTTTAAATAAAGAAACATATAACTTTGATATTACTAAAATTTTCGGTATCATAGTGTCGATCTGAAGGTCAGTATGACTTCATTATACATTAAGACCCAAAAAGGTTGATGGAAAAACTTTAGTATAAACATTTTCGAACATTTATACTAATTTCGGATACAAGATTTTATAATGAAGGAAAAACGTTCAGACTACAATCATAATATATTCAACAACAAGACAAGGTTTTGAGGAAAATTTTGTCATACTTTTAACTAAAGGCTGGAATACAACATCATTTTAATATTATCAAAGTACATTTTTCAAAAAAAATTCACAATTCGATTAATTTCAGATAGCTCAGAATTTCTAACGGATTAATATTCGTACTGAAACTTTGTCCTACCGAAAATTTTGGGTATTCGTGTATAATAATGCTTTGTTTAAAGTGCAAGAATAAATCCATGATCAAAAGCTTGGAGAGTGTCAAAGTTTAAGATGTTTATGTTAAAATCATGGGGAGGAGATCTTTTGAATTATGTTGAAACAGATGGATAGTAATCAAATTTTTAAATGGACATTCATAATAGAAAGCAAATTTAAAAGGTAATGAGCCCGTTTGAGTGTCATTCTAGAGGAAAAAAGTTTAATTACTTAAGAATAGAATAGTTTGTCCATGTTAAACAGCGGCAGATCTTGAAGTAATCCTATTCTAAACTTTCTCTACTTGATATAAGCTGAACAGTGACTCATCTTCACCATTTATCTGAAAAAAACTTTGTATTTTAGCAATGAAAAATTATGATTTGAACCATTATTACTTCCAGTATTAGTGCTAATACAATACAGTATATAATTTCGTGATCCATAGCTGTTACAAAATATTTCCTTTATCTATTATATCACAGAATTAAGAATTAAAATAAAGAATTAGTAATGAAACAATGAATAATTAATGAAACAACTTTACAAAATGTGGAAATTCATACAGTATTATACATCAGGAAAAACACTGTACTATAGCACAGCCTGCATAGAAAAAAGGTCATGCACGGCAGTTGACTTGAGAGCAACAAAAATGTTGAAAAGGCAAACTCCCGTGCACGAAAAAAATGCACCTTTGTAGAAAGAAATCTTCAGATATATCGGATGTCACGTCAGACCCTTATTAAAGACTCCTACCCTATTTTTCTTGTCCTTTGGAATTTGTTTTTATGCTCTTAATTTTTATTCAGAATTCCGACTTGACTTGGGTGTTTTATTATGTTGATTTTAGCCCATTCTATATGTGGTAGCATTGCAATATAAATTGCTGCTGTTGGCAACTATACATTCAAGATACCCCTCCAATGCTGCAAAATTTATTGCAATAATCTGTGTGTTGTTGGTAGAAATGACTTGATTGTTTATATTTCATGCTCAAACATCCAGCAATTATCAAGCAAGGAGCATAGACATCTGTAAACAATTTATACATCACTTCTTTGACAGTCATCTATTATATGAATGTTTACTTTTTTACTCCCCAATCTTTTCAAATTGGCACTTCAAGGAACAAATTAAAAACTTTATGGCTGGCAGTTTTTCCTGTTTGGCAATGTACCATGTTTTGGTACCAAATGTTTTTGTCATTTTGTATAAAATAAAAATAAAAGATTAATCAAGTAGTCAACTGGTCGGGCCGGGACACTGGGTGAGAAAACAAAAGCAACTCTGCCTGACACCTTGCTAGACACAGCGAATAAAAAAACTTTAAACATTTTAAAAGCTGTAAAACCTTACATTATTACTTTCTCATAATTTTTGCTAAACTCCTTTTATTAAAAAGAGAGTAATCACAGTTCACAAACTTGCACCACGACACAAGATCTCATTTTCTTTAGCTTCGTGAATGTCAATATAAGATTTACCAACCCCCTCATATAATCTAAAGAATTCATTATACCTTTCCTGGATGAGTCCTGAGAGAGAGGCGTTGTGTTGTGTGTTGTCCCACTCAACCTTCCTTTTTGACTACACTGTTGTTGGGCTTGTTGCGTACAAATTTGTTTATCTAAATTCGTGTTTTTCTAGCATCATTCAGATGATCAAAGGATTTTCTTCCTTTCTCTCCCCTCCCAACCATCCAATGATTGGATGATGAAAATTCCCCCGCTAGAGAATTTTCACTTCACACAAAAATGATTTTATCATAATCTACAGTACAGATCATTATGCCAAAGTTTTAGCCTATTCGCTCTGGAAATTTACAACAAACTATGCATAACAAGAAGCTTTTACAATTTTCTTATCTTTCGTCTTCAATCCCATTTTTCAAATTTTTTTACTAACTGAATGACAGAAAATTAGATACGGAAAATATTTGTGTTTAAGAAAATAGGTGATTGTTTCAGCATTTGTCAATAAGCAGACAAAAACTTCCGCTAAACAACAACTCGAATCATTCAAAGTGGTTTTTATTCAAACCATCATAACTACCACTATGTCTATTGTGCTCTCGTAGAAGTGTTCATGACAGATCAAAATGACGTAAGTCATTAATTACCGTGCGTCACACTTTCGTTTAGATTGAGTATATAATTATTTTAATCATCTTCTTAAACCGTTTAATAAATAGTACTCATATTTGATTAACGATGTGATACTTTCGCGGACCGATTTTCGTGCTTTTTAGCCATTTTCGCGAGAGTATATGCCTTCGTGGGAAGGTTTTAGACCTGTAAATCATTAAAGTTTTTTCGAATTATTTTCAATTTGCGAAAGTTTTTTTCCTTCTAAATTAAATTCTGCAATCATTTTCCCGATCCTCCGTCAGAGTTTTTAACATTACCGCAAAGTAGGTAAAAGGAATTTGAGCAAACTACTGAAGCAATTTGCGAAAAATTGCCTTGATAGACCTTTTCATAAGTTACGTCGTTGAATCCATCGCCTCGTTTTGGCCCTGAACACATTAACAACGCTTGTGGGTGGTTCACAAAGAGAAGCGAAACCTCAGAGGAAAATGTCTCACGTTGTTGCGCTTAAGTACGGAGTAATTATAAAAATTAGAAACGAGAAATTAAAAAATGTTGTGACGTAATTTATAATCCGATTTTTTTTAGGGAGAATTTCATTTTACGATTTTCAGCCAATTCGCAAAACATGTGAAATTTTCTGTCTCCGAAAGTTTTCTAGTTCAGTGCCGGTAGGAACATCCCGGGGACGTCTCCAGGACGTCCTCACTTCCTAATTTTCCAATTCCTGACAGTTAATCCGAAACGATTTAGGAATTTTTTTCCTTGCAAAGTTTCTCTGATTAGAGTCAACGAGTTCGAGAGAACCTTTTCTCGTCATCGGAAACGTAGCCCAAGTAAATCATCACGTCCATGACATGCTTGGGTAAAAATTGGCAAACCTTTGCAACGCTCGGGGATCACTTTAGATTTTATGTGTAACTATTTCCTGAAGCTTTTGACTGTCGACTTTACGGTTTGAAATGATACCGATGAAGGCGGTTGCCTTAAATTTGTTGGTTAGCAAGAAGACACCGGAACAGCCAAAATTGCCACCTAACCGAAGATGGGCTGACATACATTGCAAAAGGGGGTCGTATGTGACTGCAGTCATAAAACGCTCCGTTCAGCAATGGCACAATATGCCATCTCTATGTGAAGAGTATGGTTGGATTTTGGACAGGAATGGTTGATGATGTAGAACCCAGCTCCTGATACAGTATTACAATCAATTTCCTGTAACTGCAGAAAGTCTTCATGTCAAACCAGAGTTTGTAGCTGTTTCTCAAATACCTTAAAATGTGCAGGACTTTGCGTTTCAGACGACGATTCATCATCTGATGAAGAGATTGAAGACGAACACGAAAACGGCCACGATGACAAAGATAGGGTTCAATCTATTAGTAAAAGAAGATTTCAGGTACAATGGCTCGTCGACTTGTGGAATGGTGATGAAACCTAGTGAAACAAACAAACAAACAAAAACAACAACAACAAAAAACCAAAAATTATAAGAGAATTATAACCGTAAACCACATACTCATAACAAAGGCGGATCTAGAGGGTATGCCCAAATTTGTGGAGGAGATGTTAGCAATTAAACCATAAAAGAAAAACGTGCAAGTAATCCCATTGGTGATACAGATTGAAAACAGAAATTAGGTTTATGTGCTTCTCCACAATACTTGAAGTACCCTAGATCCACCGCTGGATAATAGGAAACTACAAAAGTATCCTACTCCTTACCTGCAAAAAAATTATGTTTGTCTCTCCTGAGATGACATAAATGAAAATAGAATAAGATCTTTTATCACTTAATCAGCATTTTCGTGATTTTTGTTTGATTTCAAGTATACATAGGCTTTTAAGCTTGTAATTAACCTGATAAAAACATTGGAATGTCTTTTATATATCTAAGGTAATCGTTACGCCTGTTACAAAATTACCCCTTTTTTATTACCGGTTTTCGATACTATGCCTATTCATATCAAAATTGTTTTTTGTTTTTATTATCATCATTATTTTTATATTTATATATATTTTTTATATTTGTATTTATTTTATTTTTCCTCTGAGAAAATCCTTAGCTGAAATGCTTATTCTTTCCGGTTTGACTATGATAATGCAGTTTTATGAAACATGACGGAACATTAAATACGTAGGCTCCAACGAATCCAGAAATGTGTAGATACCAAGTATGCAACAAGCCAAGACATTATTAACTTACGATGCCCACAGAACCCATCGCGCACTGAGTCATATCCAAGGTTATACTGCCCTTATCTATACAAACACCTAGATGTTTCACTTTGATTTCCACAATATTTTGCGATTTTGTTTGTTTACATTTATGACATGTTTTCTTTTTGAAACACCTTTCCTCGACATGTCCAATTTCCCCGCAAAAGTTACATGACGTCACGTTTCGGTGTTTTATCGTCAAGACGATTTTTAACTTTCTCCAACATAGTTTCTAAATTTTTCGAGCCTGGAATTCTGACTTTCGTCGTTACTGACAACGTTAGTGTCGGCACAAAAACTGGACATTTACTGGACAGAGATTTTCTAAAGAATTGTTCTCCGTGACAATAATCTCAATTTCGTAACAATAATCCCAACCACGTAACAATAATCCCAACCACGTAACAATAATCTCAATCTCGTAACAATAATCTCAATCTCGTAACAATAATCTCAATCAAATTGGACTAAAAATACGACAATTAGGACCTGGCGTTGGGATCAATTGGGATTCAATGCTGATCGGGAGAAAAAGGGATTACAGATCGGGACTGGTAAAGGGATTTCAAATCAGGGCAGGGGTGGATAACAAAGTGGGACAAAGGGATTATAAATCGGTGGAAAACATAATAATGATGTTTTCGTAGCATCACGTTACCTGGAAATTTTTTTATTTGTTTCGTTTATATTTGTAGCTAACATTTTTAGCGGGTAGCAGTATTGATTTGTGATTGGTTACTAAGCCAATCAAATAAATAGATGGATTTCTTCTGTTGACTTTCACAGAAGTATTTATTATTTTTCTCCTTTCAGATATTTTATTTATATGCAACCAAAATACATGTTTTTATAAAAGCATCATGTAAATTATCTTCAGCCTTAATTGTGCTTGCCTTGCCATTATTCGAGCCTCAAGATATGCTTCTCTATAAGGTTAATGTAACAAGATGCGTTTATCACTAGTTTGCAGTGAAAACCTTGTTATTTCTGTCTGGGTTAAACGAGGAAATGGTTATGTAATGCCACGTTCTTTCAAACGAAAAAGGAGATCTCTTTTCCATCCTGGTTCATCTAATTCATAAAAGTCGGGGAAAAGTGACTAAAATTTTGGGGTGGTGACTAAATTTTTCCCCGACCAAAATTTTCCCCGTCTTCCTTTTACCCGACCTGTATTTTTGACTTGTGAAGTTTTGACTTTGAAAAGTGACTAATTTTGCAAATTAGTCGGGGAAAAATGACTGAATGTTCCTTAGATGACTAACTTTTTCCCCGACTAAAATTTTCCCCGACTAAATTTTCCCCCGACTTTTTTCCCCCCGATAAGGTATACACTTAACAAAATCTATTCAGCCTTGGGATATGCATAGTATATGCTTATTGTTTTGGAGCAGTTTGAGCCTTCGTAATGTTTATAGCCTCAGAGTGTACCTAGGAGGCAAAATCTTCAATAGTTTATAAGGAGGAGTATTTTCTATAGGAATGACAAGCAATATCGCCTGCTGTTCCAATAAAAAACACTCCTCCACAGAGATTTGGCCCATTGGGTACTGCATTCGCGCGGATGTGACAACAAATAAGAAAGGAATATTCTTTTGGATATTTTCTTTTATTCAACAATCCCACAATAAAAATTTTGCTATCATCAATAAAAATGCTCTAAAACTTTTTCTTTTAACATTCTTCCTTTGGAATTATACAAAATACTGATCTCCAAGCGGGGGATAACAAAAATTTATATATATATATATATATATATAAAAAAGAAGAATCACTTTAACTCTATAATACCGGACCACCTGTAAATACTTTAATTACGTTGGTGATGGGCAAACGAACCAGGAACTTACTCTAAAAATACTTTGGAATTTTGCGAAAGAAAAAGCGAACAATCGAACAAAGAAAAACATACAAACTACAACAACTACAACTACAACATCATTTTCTAGACATTCATCACCGTGGAAACGAGGCGATCTAATATTTGACGAGCCACTTAAAAGCGTCAGGGTGGCCACTTTTCAAGAATCAAATTCCAGGACGTTTCCCGAGGTTTTTTGTATATTTTCGGTTTTCCTGTTTCTTCCGTAAGTGGCTGAGCGTACTCCATTCCACAAAAAACACTTCATTCATAGATTGAAACGAGTTAACAAAACGTTGCAAACGGAAGAAAAATTATTATGGGGAACATTTCAATCAAAAACCTTAAAAAATTCTTTAAAAAAATTCCTAAAATATTGAAACTAGAAATAAATAGTACGAAATTATCATGGAGAAGAGCTAAACATGAAGTTAACAATGCTCTCCACTGCAGTGTACTAATTAATTCGAGTTGCTGGAGAACTGTACAAAAAAAATTCTCTTTTTCCAAAAAACAGACAAAGTGGGCCATAAAACTATACTTGTAACTAGCCATTACGTAAATTCAAAAAATTATTCGTTATTTGCGAGCCTTCGTAAACCACAAGGCTTGAAAATAAACTTTGTCGAATAAATAAGTTTAGAATAATAAGTAACTGAAAAAAATATATTGAAAAGATAGACCTTGTCATAAATAACATTAGCACAGCCAAATCCTCGTTTTCAAAATCGAAAATATGACATCGACGTCGTTTACAAAGATGCGTTCTTTCGTCATGAATAATTAAGTACGTAATAATTTTAGTTACATTGAAAACGAGACTGCTTTCAAGTTACTTACGAAAGTCAATTTCAAATGAATGGGTGTGAAGGAGAAGGTGCCTTTTTTTATGAAATTCCGAAGAGAAAATATATGTCAGGCCACATTTCATTGTAATTCAAAACCAGGACTTAAACGGAACATTATAACTAAAAGAAACGTGATTTGCTGTGATGAAAGAGCATGTACAAATGAGTGAATTTTTAATACGCTTTGAAAAAAACAAAAAACAAATGTATTCAAACGAAGAGAAAATGGTTAATGAAGGAACTGAAATTATGGAATTTGTTTCCGCATTCCATATCATACATACATATTGATGTGTGTAAAAAAAATGTGAATCCTTTATACAGTCTACGCAACAATTTCAAATCATCAGAAGGGGGGAGACTAAAACCAGGCCAGCGTCACCAAAGCGAGGTTGTTTTATTTGAATAACAATTGCCTCATTTTGTCTTTTAAAAAAAATGTTTTCCAAGAGATCTGAATGGCTTGGATGATTTGAAAATTATCATGTGAAGACCATATCTTAGAAACCAATTATTTGATATTTAATGTTCACTTCTCAAACTCCTTTCCTTTCTCTTTCTCTTGACTGCGTCGAACATAAACATCGTAAGAAAGGATCTAAAGAGAAATTTGATGTCAGTTCCTTTTATTTCGACGAAGACGAAAACGGCGACAGAGGCGTTGCTTCAGGTCAGTCAAACTTTGTGGAGGAGAGTTTAGTCATTTAAAGTAGAAAAGGAAAACATTTTCCTCGATCCCATGGAGGTTCCACTTATCGAGAATCAACTGTATATACATCAAAAGTTTTTAAAAAAATAGTGCCTATAATGTCTCATCAATCAAAGACTTTTCCCGCTTTTCCTATTCATGTTTACATGAACACAATTTTATTTTGATCGCGAAGAAATCGCCATATTTCTCAATTTTCATGCTCGTCAATTTCCTCCTAATAAAATTCCTCCTGAAGAAAAAATGGTGAGCTTACTATACTAGACTAGCACCATCTCAATAATGATGAGAAAAGAATGACCCTTTTAACGACCATGTTTCACGAATACGCACTGCATTTATGCATTGAAGGGAAAATTTGTGATACCTTTCATTTGAAGCCATTATCCAACTTTTCACGCTTATTCTCAATTTCCAGTTCCTCTGTAGAAAAATTAAAAAATACAATACAGCTTATATTCGCCACGAATTCAACGTTTTACAGATGTGATTTCTGGACAAACGAACAGAGTTAGAGGAACTGTTTTGTAAAATATTATAGGAATCCTAGCTGACATACAGCTTGAAATTGTTTCATTTAAAAATGAACAAACAACAAACCTTGTAATTTTGAAACCTTTGCTTCGCACGTTTTCAGTTTGTCCTTCACTTCGGTCATTTCTTTGCGGTGTTTCTGAAGTAGCTCTTCTAACTCAAGCTCGATCGCTATTCGTTTGTCACGTTCTTGACTAACTTCCCGCCTGTAAGCATCTAAGAATTTAACAATTAGTCAGTGAAAGAAAAGCGATGTTAATTTATTGAAATACAGTTGAACTTTAGACCTTAATTCGAAGTAACGAAATGAACCTTCGAAAATCAAACACTTGATAATAAATTGAACCATTTCTAAGGTCCCTTGTTTGAATTACAGAGTATGTGCAAAAGAGCAGCTTTTTATAGTATCAATTCAGCAAAAGTAAAAATTGTATTACATAAAGACACTAAAACACACGATATAGAAGTAAAGCCAGCTTCAAGAATTTTGCTCTTTAACAAGATACTTCAAATATTAATCATGACGTTCAGAACAACACTGTTTGGATTGAAGTTATAATCAAGGCAATCAGGTCAGGGTAGAGACAGATCAAGGCAATATTTCAAAAGTTTTAAAAGAGAATTGGAAATAAAAAGAAAAAAATGTGGAATTAAGCTAATCAACACGTTTAAGATTGAAATGAAATTTCATGACAACAGATACTTACCATTTAATAATCTCAGTTCATCTTCTTTTCGATTAACGTCATTCATCAGCTGTGCGACATCAGGGTCATCTGTCAATAGTAAAAAAGGAAATAACCGTATAATTTGAAGATTTAAACAAGATGACTGCATTAAAACTAATTTAATTAAAAAAAAACACTTGTGGGAATATTAAGACTTGGGCTATTTTGGAAAATTAAATTCCAGCAATGGAAATCGGAAAATTGAGGAAAAAAATTAATTTTTTTTTAAGGGATATAGGACAAAAAAATGCACACTCACATCTTTGGTATTTTGAATAACCAATTACTTCATCATTGTGTTGTCGTTTACCATTTCTCAAACCACTGGTCTCTGACAATTTTAATGGATCATAATCTCCATTTGGTATAACAATTGGGCAGTCCAGTGATGGATGTATATTTTGTAAATGGGAAATAGCTGCTGAATTCGGACTCATCATATCATTTTCTTGGGAAGTTCGAACGAAGCTCGGACTTGACTCAATAGGTGAAGTAGGTACCTTAAACGGTTGTCGATTAGATTTGCTAGATTCTAATGCGGCCTCTTCCAAAGCAGCATTTTTCTCAGTCTTACTTTTAAAAGGTGCGGCTGTACCAGGAACCAATGCAATGGATGGTAGAAACTTGACACTTAAGATCTTCCTTTTATTCCGCTCTGTTTCATACATTCCTAACAATCTGTCAACATCACTACGAGTAATGTATGTGCATACAGTTGGTCGCTTAATAACATTGAGCCTTCGCAGCTGGTGTAACTGTGAGTATGTAAATCGGCACTTTGCTATTCCTAATTTACGAAAATGATAGTCCAGTGATGCACTTTGTTCATCTAAGAAGTCCACAATTCGGTGAACATCCGGTACTGTGATTACAACTGTATTGTCAAGAGTGAATGTGTGTATCGTAATTTCTTCACCGCATCCTTCCTCATCGTTTTCTTCGTGAATGTAGTCTGATTTAGGTTTACAGTCCAGATTAATTGGGTCCGACCATTTAATTTGTTTGAGTTTAGGATCATCCACCAAGCAGTAAATCTGAAAAAGTTTCTCTGCATCACTTTTAGGCACATATGTACAGTAAGTAGCATTGTTTTGAAGTACGTTTCGACTTTTTAATTCTCTCAAGTGTGCGAAACAAAATCTCCTCTTCTGAACTTTCAGTTTGTTGAAGTAATAATTGACTTGAATGGAATTCCCGTGAATAGTCTGAACAATTTTATGGATATCGGGCATGCACACCACTTCTTCTTTCTCCACAATGAATACGTGGACAGTCATATCCTCAGACTTTATAAACCTTTCCCTTTCTTCGTCTTCCTCACTTGCATGCATACTATTGTGACTTGAATAATCCGAAATTGGGGAAAGACAGGAGTCCTTGGGGCTGGTAACCATACTAGGTGAGTCCTCTGACTTTACCTTTGTTGTTAATGCTTTCCAGGAAGGGCTAGATATCTCATCAAGTTTAATAACATCAAGGAATTTCACCTTTCCATCTAAATTATTTCCACCGAGTCCATAAGCATCAAATACTCTTATAGCATCTTTTTTTGAAATATAAGTGCAGTGGACTGCTGAACGTTTTATTATATGCAACTCTTTGATCTTATCCAAATGATAGGTGTGAATAAACTTGTATGGGACAATGCCCAACTTGGTGAAATAATAACCCACAGTAGCCCCTTGATGAAAATTGGCTTGCACAACTTTTTGTACTTCGGGAGCACATATGATAATTTCTTCTCCAAGTTCAAACTGGTGGACATCCACAGGACCACTATTACGAGGTATTCCACTCGGTGAAGATGTCTTGCGTGGAATATCTGCGATAGGTTTCTCATCAAGAAGGACTGGCTCCATCCACCGTATTCTATTACTTTTTCTACTATCACCACTAACATCAAAATTATCAAATATATGTTCTGCATCACTTTGTAAAATATAAGAACAAACTTTGGCTTCGTGTCCAAGAATACCAAGCATCTTAATACGAATAAGCTGCGCTCCAGTGTACCGTCTCGAAGTAATACCATGCTTTGATAAATAATAATTTGCTTGTGATAAAACCTGATAGACATTTCTCAACACCCTGTTTACTTCTGGCATACAGACAACCAGGTCTTTCCCAATAATTAAAGGATGTAAGATAACGGGCTCTTCATCATCATGAAGTGACAGCCTGTCATAATAGTTCTTTCTTCTTTGATGGTAATCCACGGGACTGTGGACTTCCATAATTTATATTAAAGTAATTGTATCTAAACAAGAATATGTATATTATTTGGCTTACCTCTTATTTTCCAAGTATAAACAAACTTTTTAGATGTCTGAAAAGCTAGGTTGATTTTCACCTGCTTTAATGACACATACAATGCCTGAGAAAACTAATTTGATTGCCTATTACAAAATTCTATAAAATACTTTCCCTCATTTCTTAAGTAGAAAAACCCCAAATCAACTTTCTAAAGCATTCTCGAAGGAATGAATTTTTACATGAAAACAAATCAAAATTTTCACATTGTTATTAAAATCATAATGATTGAATTGAACATGAAAACATGTGTTAAATAAACAAAAGATTTTCATAAGACTTCAATAAAAAACTTCCTGAAAGCTAGTTATCTTGCTCAGATGTAAAAAACAAATGAGGCTGGCACTGTATAGCTATAGATTTGATTAATTAAAACATTAATTAGGGCCAGGTGGCAACAACATAAAAAAGGTTGATATCGGTGATGACTTGTTGACAGCTTGACTGATCACAGAAGTAATAACTTAACTGAAAAAGTTAACTTTGTGGAAATGATAATCCCAATGTTGCAAAAAAAGTAATTTAGAAATGTTCAAGATTTTTAGTTTACAAAAAAGGGAATATATATAATTTCGTGAAAAAAAGTTGTCCAACATGGTGCACACACAAGTTAGAGGCCAATCAAAATTCGAAGTTGTCCGCAGAAAGGATGTTTCTTTGGAGGTTAACTTCAAGACCCCTCTCCGCTAGATAACATTCAGGATAAAACTTCTCCTGTTTTTTGCGCCACAACACATGTCCCGGGCCATCATGAAAAGTTTGCGACTAGTGGACAAAAAACTAAATTTTGTTGAATGCTGCCCCCAAACAAATCATGAAAATGTGCTAATGTCTATTTAAATTTTATTTTCATTTATGACCTCTTAGGAGAGACTAATAGATAAGTTGCATCATGACGTATTTTGTTTTCAATTATCTTGATGACCCAGATTTTAAACAATGGCCATCTGTGTAATAAATAAGGGAATTAAGACAATCTGCCTGTTTGTTTTGCCTGTCTCTTTTAATTCTCAAACTTCGGCCATTTTATGATCATTAATTTTTACGATGTAATTTGAAAGTTAATGTGATGTATATAATATAATGTAATGGTCTGGAGAATATCACTCTAGAAAGTACTATTTATATACATGGAGTCTGCATAATGTTTACATATGAGAGCCTTACTGAGAGTTCAAACCAGTTTAAAATTCCGTAAAAGTGTATAAAGAGCATTTTTATTACAAACCAAGTTGCGTGCACATATTGGTAATGACTTGATCATTAATATTCTATGTTAAAACATTCAGTAATTATAAAGCACACACACAAAAGAACACGCACATGTTTATAAACAATATATTATATTCACTGCCAGACACACAAAAAATGTCTGAGTATTAAATACTCTATGTATAAGTTCTGTTTAGTCTAAGATGCACACAATAAAACTGGATTGTAAAGATGTTTTGCTCCTGTGCAAAAGAAGTCTTGAATAAAATTAAGTGCTTGCAAACATTTTCGAATTGCAAATTCGCAATAAATCTACCATTTTAGATATAAACGGAATATTTGGTGACGTCACAAAGTAAATATTTTTTGATGCCAAATTTTGTCGTCTTTTCTTTTCTTTTTCGTTTTGCTTATTTTAATTTTTCCTTTCCCACATCTTTTTTACAATTCTATTTTGTTTTGTTTTTCATTTGAATTAGTTTTCACCGGATTTAAAGGAGACATGAACACAAAACGAGCTTTTATACAGATATAGCAATAAAAACTGGAGATAAAAGATTCGCAGAAACAATTCAGGAAGGGCACGAAAACATATGTAACAGATCTTGCTCGAATTCTGTCTGCCTAGTCAAAAAAAAATTGTAACGTCCCTCTTCTTCTTCTGTTTCTTTTTTTGTTTTATTTGAAGAAGAAGAAGAAGAAGAAGAAGAAGAAAAAGAAAAAGAAAAATTAGCTATGAAACTCACTGTTTGTTTTCTGAGTCTGAATTCTGATTTTTTTTCTTCTTCTTGAATAAACAAAATAATCTTCTAATAACTGAAGTGACAAATTAACTTAAAATATCTTGATAACTTTAAAAGTATATTGCGTTTGCTTGTCTCTTTTTTTCGTCTTTCTTTTTTTCAATACTTTGCACTCAGTAATTCAACGAAGCGTAAAAAAAAAAGAGGAATAATATAACCAGAAATTGAATAGACAAACTCATTGAAGCAGAACATGTAATTCACAAAAAAAAAATAAAAAAATGCTGAAATTATAAGTTTTATTTTTATTTTTATTTTCATCAGATTGTCTGAGCATTGATTTAATTAATTTTTTTTTGCTTTTTACGGTAATAAAAAGGACCAGGGATCATATATTTGCCAAAAAATTATGCGTACCTGAAACGGGACTTTCATAGTTTTTCTACTAACGCAATCAAATATTCGTTGGAGTTCATTTACTCAACATATGTCTTTTTTATTGCATAAGAAGTTGGGCATAAAAAATCTGTAAAAGTATTAAAACAGAAGCATTTAAGTTTACCAAACTCAAAGTGATTTCCTTTTTTTTTCTTCAGAATTTGAAATGAAAAAATCCTGAAAATATGCAGATGCTCATTTAATAAGATTATTTTGACCGCTAAAATTATTTTCCTTTCCGTGAAAAAAAAATCTAGATCCTCTTCTAATTATCCGGAAGAAGTTGATTCGCTTTTCAGTTAAATACCATCACCACCGCGCCGCCGGCTACTATATATATACTCCATAAACTTCGTGTGCACCTGATTTCACTGACTTTCCTGTGCGGGGGAATACTCATTTGATGTTAAGGAGAAAGGTTAGAAAGGTCAGAAAGACGAGGATGAGTATAAGTAAATATTTATAAAAGAATATTCAAAACAAACAAACAAAAAACATTATATGGTCAAACCACTCTTTATAAACAAACATTCCAATTTCCTTGTCCCAAAATTTATACGATTACTCTATTACCAAAACCTTGTACCCAGGGTCTCTCTATCTCGAAAAGGCAAAAGAACCCAGAAATTGTCTATTATATATACTGCTATAGTTAACTGTATTTTCATATTTTGCCTACTTCAAAGGAATTCCTCAATTCAGCTCAAACATCGAAAAAATCGCTGTTTTTTATAGCTATTCATACAAAACTGTTCTGTGAATTATATTCATGAAGATAATGAAAAAATGAGAAATAAATAATAAAAAAAATGACAAAGATAAATAACTCAAAGAAAATAAAGACTAAGAATATAAAACAAAGAATGAAAAAAAAAAATAGAAAAAGAAAGATAAACAGCAAATAATGATGTTTAAATTGGAAGAACAAAATAGAAGAAGAATTCTTTCAGATAAAAAATAGTAAAATGCAAACAATAGAAAGCAAAATGGCGGAACTTACAGCGGTATTAAAATTGATGCAACGGTGTTAAATCATACTCGTAAATATTTTTGAATTTCTGCATAAGCAAAGAAATTTATTACAATCGTCCCAAACTCGTGTCACTATCATAATTGAATTTCAAATCAAGAATCAATTCTTGATTATGTCAATTTATGTGGGGGTGATGTCAATTTATCGCGTCTTCATTAATTTCTATTATTCATTCGTTCGCTAAAATTTTGAATTTCGTGAATTTTGAACCCACCAAATTAAAATTAACCCTGGGTAAGAAAAATTCATAAGCAATCCACACTGTTTTTATAAGAAACACTTTATAAGCAATATGGGGATCAAATCTGTCAAAAAACTGCTAAGCGACAGCCCAGTACACATATCCCGAATTTCTATTTAAAGCCCATGTTTTGGTTATGTAAGCACAGTTATTCCGGACCCTGAAAAAAACAGACCCTCGAAATTTTCATTCATGATACTGGACTAAAGTTTGTAAATAGTTATCCTGCAACGATTATCCTGCAACGATTATTGCAGGACAAAAATTAACCTTAAAAGTATCGGCTTATAATAAACTCAGAATGTTCTTCGGAGAACTTATAAACTTATTTTTATTGGCGCCAATATTGTAAACAACTGAATAGATAAATATATATAGTAATCAATGAAAACATTTTGTGTTTGTTTTGTTACAAGTCTTTATCAAGATGCACGATTATAACACACTAATATCGCTCTTCCATTTTTCAACGCCCTTCCAACGCCCTTTCTTCTCTTAGTTTAATATCTTCTAGCGCCACGCAAAAGTTTCATTTCATTGTTAATTGAACAAAGAAAGAAAGAAAGGAAGGAAGAGATTTACATTTATGAAACAAATAAATGAAATAGTAATATATACGAATATATATATATGTATATACATATATATGATACGAAAATAACAAAAAAAAAATTGAAAAAAGCCAGATTATACAGATGGATGTATAATTATGCACATAAATTAAAGACAAAAGAGCCGGCAACCGTATACTTGCATACTTCTAGCATCTCGATTCTTTCCATTTCATTTTTGTATAAGTTTAAACTATAAGTTCTTCTTTTTTTTTTGGATCAAGAAATAAAAATAGTCAAAAAGTACACGAGAACAGAGTTCGATATAGTTTTAAAAAAAAATAAAGAGAAAAATATATATAGAGACTAAATATGGCTTTTAAAACTACTTGTGTTAAAATAACAAGACTTAAATGAATTTAAAAAGAAAAAAAAATAACACAGTCAATAAATCACTTCACTTCTTGCTCTCCTGCAGAGAGATGCCAAATAACGTCCACAAAATATTTCTCCCTTCTTAAGCTTTTTTAAGTCTAGGTCTGGAGTGGAATTGTAAAACCCTGTTTTGGGTGTTCCTTTTAGTTTTCTTGGCCAGCTTGGTTCATCAGCGTATTCCCAACAGGTACCTAATAACGATTTGCCCAGAACACGGTTGGAAGATAAAAGAAAATCATAGATAATAATAGTGACAATAGAAGTGTCCATTTTGCGTTTTGTTTTGTTTTAATTTGTGGAATTTGAAAAGAAGTATAGAAAGCAATCCAGTCCAGATCACTTCGGTGACGATCAACAAGGTTATCAACTCGTAAAGCACTGATGAAAATAAGGTTTATCGTAAAGATTCCCAGTCGAATTTCAAACCTCGCCTTTAGGGTTTTCTATTCGTCAAAGTAAAAGTCTGGTGTGGTAGTTGGAGTCTGCTATTTGGTATTTCGTGTCTTTACTTTGTTTTAAATGGATCTGCGTTGGAGGGTTTGCTCTTAAACGCATAAATGAATATATATTTTATAAAAAAATAAGACTTTAAAACGTAATAAACAAAAAAACATTTGAAAAAAATGTCAGAACAATAGAAATTTAAGTATAGAAATAACAAGATAAACAAACAGATAATTTCAAAATAAAAAAACAAGTCAATCAGTCAATCAATCAATAATAAATAAGTAAATACGAAGTAGACACAAGACATCATGGTTAATTTTCTGTTAATGATTTACTATTTCTCAATGATGTTATCTTATCGAAAAAAATATATCTATCTATGTTTTCTTTCCCAAACCTCTCGTAACATGAAATCGTTTTGAAAAAAAAGAAAAGAAAAAAGGGAAATGGGGGAATATTTTTACATGATTTTAATATTCAGGAAATTAGTTTTTATTTTTATTTTATTTGTTAGAAATTAGAAAGAAGTTTTTATTTATTTGTTTATCTTCTTTATTATCCTTCGCAAAGTGAGATTCACAACTATCTCCTTTTTATCGTCATTTACAAAATATTTCAAAAATTCTAATTAAATGTTTTAAAGATGTCATGAATCAAAGTTATAACCTAATTTACTAAAACTAAAACAATAATAATTTTATGTCTTCCAATTGGCGTTATTCAATATTATTATATTATCTGCACGGAAATTTTTTCTTCCCACAACAACAAAAAACAACAACAACAAAAACAACAACAACAACAACAACAACAACAAATAAATAAATAAAAATAAATATGAAAATAAAGAAAAACTAACTAAATAAATGAATTATTAATAAATAAGAACATGATGAAATTTTTAGTTCATCATTTTTGTCATCGATCGTAGAATCATCTCACTTCAGGACGTGGCTAGTGAAGAAGCTAAAAACAAAACGGGCTGCATTGTTCATCATCCCTTAATTTATTTTTCATTTCAGAACAGATGGCAAAAAAACAACTATTGACCGAATATTTTAAATTTTTGACAATAAATAAAAGTCTCCTGAGATGGTGATATTAAACATCTTTAGCCTTGTTTCAATTTCACACAACTGAAGCAGACTACCTCAACTTCAAGCCTCAAATCTGAATTCCTCTCGGAACTAAAAGTCATTTTTCAGGAGGCCATTTTTTAAACTCCTTTAATAATAAAAGATCGTGACACAACATTTTCATCACAGTTACTTGAAAATAAGTTTTTATATTTTTTTCTGTTAATAATTCTTTTGTTTGTCTCTTTTTATTTTTATTCATTTAATTTATTTAACTTTTTCGCTGATTTCAATTTCCTGCCTCACTTACAATAATTCACCCCGCAAAGGGTGAGCAAATTATTTTACACGAGGACAAACAATTGTACAAGCCGAAAAAAGACTGATAACGAAGTTGTCAGCCAACACACTCAAGAATGTTTGTGGTATGGCATAATGATTGACTTTTTGACGTCTGTGCAATAGAAACTCTCATTTCAAACATTTTGGATGAATAAGGCAAATAAGCTTGTCTAGCTGAGTCGAAAAAAGTGAATAATATCAAAATCAGAGTACACAGTGAAATTTGTATCACAAGTTTGGATGAATAAGGCAAGAATTTTTTGTGGTTAATTTGTGTTAAACTATGGGTTAATGTAACAAGATGCGATCATCACTAGTTTGCGTTGAAAACCTTGTTATTTCTGTCTGGTTAAACAAGGTAACGGTTATGTAATGCCTATTGTTTTTTCAAACAAAAAGAAGAGACTTTTTACCAAAAAAATAATTAATGAACGTATCTTGTTAGCTTAACACACTCTAATCTAACGAACAACTGCACAATACCACGCTCAAATGACCACAAAGACGATACATTTAATAAAAAACGGATTTCCGCGCCAATGATGAATAACTTAATATCTCGATTGTTCAAATCTCCGACTTTGTCCTTTGATTGTAAACAAACAATCGAACTATTGTTCGATGATGATAATATTAAAAAAAGAAAACATTTACAAGAAATCACCAAGTATATAAAAAATGAAGAATTTTGACTCAAAAACTCTCTTTTTTTTTGCTTGTAATTTATATCGAAACAAATATAACGGGGAAAAATAATGTCATATTTTCATCTTGTAATCCCAGTAACTTAAAATGCCCTCTCATTTCAAAGAACCTTAATATCAAAACAGAAAAAATCAAAACAGAAAAAAAAAGAAGTGAAAAATATAAATAGTAAAAAATATATAGAAGAAAAAAAAAAAGTCAAAATAAGAGAAAGAAATAAAAGGAGTGTACATATGTATAATAAATATTAAAAGTTGAAATAAATACACAACTATAATTATAAAAAATAAGAAACAAAAAAAATCTTTTTTTTTTTACCATTATCAGTATCGAATTTTCAAGAACGCATCTCATAACAGCTTCTGTGTTTTTTAGATACTTAAATAAACACAAAAGTAAAAGATTATATATTAAATATAATTTTGTGTCATTAAGAGAAGTATTGCGATAATTTTACGGACCGCAAGACGCATGCTTGACAGGGCTTTGTATTTTAAGGACCTATTCGATTTAACAGTCACAACGGAAAATAAATCACAGTTTTGGTGGCAGCATAGGAGAAATAGTTTTGATAAACTTGTTTTTAAGTACGGCAATTTTAATGATATACTGTTCCTAACCCATAACTTTTACGCCAACTAACCATAGATAACCATACCCTTATGGGCTAATTTCCTGAAGTGAGAATGAATTTTCTTTGTTGTATTGTAGAATGAATTTTTCGCAAAAGTTGATTCAAGCGATAGTTAGTTATTTTTTCTTTCTTTCTTTCTTACGAAATATATAAAAGACATAATATAGAACAAAATTGTTTCATATATTTTTTTGAAAGGAATTATAAGGAAAAACATTCTAGGTTGAAAATACAGGAAAAAAATATCTGTATCGTTTCTCAGCTGAAATATATACGTTCTGACATAAGAAATGTCTATGGGGAGGATTGCATTTCCAACGCAACTGTCAAGTGTCACGAAGCTATGTTATCGACACTCTACGCATACACAGTCCAGAGTCTGCATTTTATTCGCTAGGTCGTTAAATCATTGACAAATGTTACGAAATGTTATTATTTTTAGTTCATTCTAATATTTAAAAGTCCTTCATAAAACATGAGCAGTAATGTGGCTTTATACAATATAATTCAGCCAATTGCATAATCACTTCAAATTAACGTCTTTTTTTATTGTTATTTTTTCATTGTTAGTTCATTATTATTAAATTACCAGTACTATCCTTAAGCTCTCTCCGTTTTAGAGGCCTTTAATGTTAATCGTTTCTATTTTTGTTCGTATTGACTTCTTTCTTCTTCTTTCTTCTTCTTACATTTCGTGCTCGTTTATGTAGTTGGATCGATGGTTCCAAAAAAAGACAGGCAATGCGTCCTGTGTTTTGAATATTCTTCAAAAAAAACTAGTTTACACTATACAATTGAAAATATACTCACAGAGAAGCCAAAACATGGAAGATTCTACGCAGAGGGGACGTGGTGTAACAAAGAATTTTGAAAGTCAAAAGTAAAAGGAGACCTCGGTACAGCTGATTTCTTCTTATGGAGTATATGCCTCTAACAAGTTGAAGTCTGTTTGGGTCAGTAAGGGTAAGGGTGTCAAGGTTATGCCTCGTTTGTTCAAACGATTTTTAGAGACATTTGACCAAGAAGTTAGCTGATAAGAAGTCGGTCGATGTATAGTACATTCCTATTTTCTGGGATTTTGAATAGGGTTGAACGTGAGAAATCAATTTCCACTATTCCAGGGGAGAAAAAAAATATAGAAATGTCAAAATTATAACGACAGATGTTGTCTTGTAATCAACTGGATTTTGATGATCGGGATACTTGTGACCTGCTGCTCAGGAAACCTCATTAGTCTAGGTTTACTACTACAACTAGCTTGATTAGTCTTGTATATGACGAGCGGTTGGCAGGGAGGAGGAGAGTGTTGGGAAAAAAACAAAACGACGATGTTGATGAAATATACATTATACAAATGGCATAAAATTTTAAAGTTGGCCAGCTGGACATAAGTCATAAATTAAAGATTAAAATACAATATTCCTTTAAAGCGTTTTGACGATCAATGTAGGAGTGGTTTTAATTAGTTTGCATTCATTAAAAGAGATTTGTAAACATTCGTAACAATTAATCCACTCTTTCATATCTTGAAACTTTAATTATTTCCTCATGAAATTCAATACTACTAATTTTTACTATTTTTTTGACAACTTCTGTACCAATTCCCCCGATGCGATCAAAATAAAAAAAAGATTTAGACGTGATTTTTCAGTGGAAAGTAATGTTTACAAGGGAACAGCTGTCTGCTCAGTTGAGCTTTACAGAAAACATGATTTTTAATGTATATAATGTTTTTGTTTATTTACTTAATGATCTATTTTTAGTAACATAATTGTGTAAAAAATGTTAAGTATACCACACTTACAATTACCCAAACTCGTTACCAGGCGTATTCACGGGGTCAGTCAAAAAAAGTGGATGAGTCCAATGTTATGATATTTCTTTTCAACCTTAAATGTCGATTAGGAAGTTACTTGCACGTTTTCCTTTTCTACTTTAAATGTCTGCATCACAAATTTTGACTGAGCTCTAGCTACGCCTCAGCTGACAGTGCTTCTTACCTTTTTGTGAACACGGCTGTGTTCATTCCGTAAAGCTCTGGTAACGAGGTTGACAATTACCTTGAAGCATTGTAATGGCCATTAACTCTCAATTGGTTTGCTTTTGAAATTCGCGTGACTCTCAGGATTGCAGCTACTTTATTTGTTCACCCATCGGAAAGAAAAATTCATAAACAATCCAGGCTTTTTTATATAAGGAACACTTTATAAGCAACACGAGGATCAAATCTGTCAAAAAAGCGAAGCAACTGCTAACCAACAATCCAGACTGGACTGGAACAGATAAACTAAAAATGTAAACTAAGAATAAAACTTAACACGAAAATAAAAAGAGCTAAAAGGGAAGTATACTTTTTGCTTGCTGATAAAATACGTGTAATAAAATATTTCATTGATTTAATAAAACCCACGCTAGTCTACGTGAATAGACAAAAACGCAAATTTGGTATTCTCACGTCAACAAGCAACAAGAATCAGCCTGTAAAAGAGAGCAACATTGAGCAACATAGCGTGTACACATATCCCGAATTTCTGTTTAAAGGTCATGTTTTGGTCATGCAAGTACAGTAATACCAGAATACACCGGACCCTGAAAAACCAGAGCCTCGAAATGAATAAATGTTCATTCCTGATATTGGGCTAAAGTTTGTTAATAAGTTATCCTGGAACGATTATCCTGCAACGATTATTGCAGGACAAAACACCCGGTAAAAAATCCCAAATTTGGTCATTTTGCATTCTTTTTTTAACGAGTAAACTGAAGAGGATTGAACAACATTATTTAAAAAAAGAACAGAGCTGTAAGACTAACAAAAAATCTAAAGGCGAGTCTCTACTAGGCGGATTATGTCGCGGCGGAAAGCTCTCTGCAATCTGATTGGTTCACAAAGTCAAGAAATTTGAATTTTGTAAGAGCAAACCGTTTAAACATGTCATATAAACATCTTATATATATAACATCTTAAAAATCAAATGTTTGAATGGTTTGAACAGCGTATAGCTGTAACATTTTCATACACCAAGTTACAACATGTTAGAAAAAGCTCGTCTAACATGTTACATGTTTTTGACCGTGTTCAAAAATGTTGGATGGTATTCTTACATGTCAGGCGAAATTTACCTTGTTAAAACGGATTGCACATGGATTTTAAATCGCATATTGGAAGAGTTGTTCAAAAATAAACCATACAACACATGTAATATGTCATTATTTTCGATTTGCTCAAACGAAACAACTTTTATCTATTATATCACAGAAGAAAGAAAAACAGAATTTCATGTAGTGGTGTCATCTTAGGAATGAACTGTCTACAGTATGCAGTGCTCAGTAAATGAAATACCAACTCAATATCAACTCTAATAAATACAAAAACTGGAACTACGCCGGATACGAAAACCCCCACTTTGGAGGAAACGTATTCTTGGTCTCTTGCAGTAGTTACGAACTCTCCAAGATTTCGAGCAATAAACTAAGTTCTTCAACATTATATTAGTATTACAGCAGCATTTTATAAGCCTTCTAAACTGGATGATATAATCCAATCCAACTTATAAATTCTAGGATAATTAGGGAATTTTCCGAGGGGAAATTTTCCTACCAAAGTCGGGGGCAATTGTCCAGGGGAGGGGTTATCCGGGGGTAATGCTCCGGGAGGCAGTATACCAAGGGGAATCATCCGGGGGCAATTTTCCTGGGGAAATTGTCCTGACACTATAAATTTCAGTTACAAGAATCGGAAAAGATGAAGAGCATAGAAAGAAAAATTGTAATTGAAAGCTCAAAAGTTAATTGACATGTGAGGAATTTCGCGCCTTATCACGCCTTTTAACTACGGAATACGTGACTTTTTTACTTGTTTATCAGCTTTGAAAGGTCCTAGTTACACTAAATAAATTCAATGTTTGAACGGTTTGCTCCGGATTTGCGGTCAATTCAATACTAAAGCAGTCAAGTTATTTCCATTTAAATATTTTGTTAGCGATCCAAGTTTAAGAATAAATGTGTAAACCCCCGGGTTTTTCTTTTTAGCTAAACACGTCCACTGAAAGAGTGGCTCACATGGAGAACGTTCGAACGTTCTTAAGAAACGATTCGACACGATGGAAAAATCTGCAAGTTTTAAGGCGAGAAATTAAGTTATAAAATCATTTGCGGTAAATAAAAGTATGTACTTGACGTCTTGTGTTTCATTAAAAAAAGACATAACTTGAACGTGTTAATATCTTTCTGTTTTTCTGGCTTGTTCTTCGAGGGTCCGTTTTTTTTCAGAGTCCGGAATTTCGAGAGTCCAGACGTCCTGGTCCGGGTTCGTCAAGTTAATAATGCCTTTTACATTTATATTAGAAGGTTCCTCTTTGATTCAAAAACTACTGCGCATGCTTGACGACAATTGCAGATACGAAAATATGCGGATCTGAAAGGAAAATAATTTTCTCATTTCATTTCTCATTATCTTATTTCCGTGTTTTGAGGGACACCTCATTTTTTTTGACCACATCTTTGGGCATTCGTACAGTACCTTATTACACGAAAATAAACCGCGTACGTAATTAAACCGCACAGCAAAGAAGTAGTGATATTTCTTTTCGCTCTTAACTATCAATTAGGTCACTTGCACGTTTTTCTTTTCTACTTTAAATGACTAAACTCTCCTCCACGAATTTTGACTGAGCTCTGGCTACGCCTCTGAATAAGTGGGGCTTAATTTGTACATATCTTTTCTCGATTAAAGAGAAAAGTACTTTACAGAAATTCTAGTTGTGTAATACCATGATACAAAAAAACAGAAACATTTTTATAAGACTTTTCTCCGTAAATTCATTAGTGAGGAGAGCTCGTCCGATGAACAGTTACGTAATAAACCAATCAAAAATCATTTTATTGAAAGAAACGAAAAGAAAAAACTAAAATTAAAGTTTTAATGAGTTTACGGTGAAAAGTCTTATAAAAATGTTTGAAAGAACGAGACATAACTGCCGCTAGCCTCGCTTTCCCAGACAAAATTTATAAAGTTTTAACCATTAACTTTTTCACACATTCCTCGTCCATTTTCATTTATTCTGATTCTAATTTTCCAATCTAAAACAAATAGAAGGATAAATCAAACATCTTCAAAATTTGAAATTTTTACCCGGTGTTTATTCGAGACTACATAATAGTGAAAAAAATATTTTTGTAATTCAGTATTTTTTAAAAACAAATTTGGAAAAAATGTCCAGGTTTTCATCTTGGACAAATATACCGCATCGATAACGATCTCGTTTTTGATTTCTTCGCCATCACAAGGATTTAAAGTTAAAAACGAATCGGACTTATCGGCATCCGGTGATTAAGTGTTTATTAATATTTTGCTTTCCTCACAAACACCTGTTGACATGAACTGTCAGCTTTTATACATGAAATTTTGACCTCGAAACCCCGGCGTTTATTTCAAATTTAGAAATCTTAATCTATATTGTAATTAAGTTCTAACATGGGAACGAGGCGAATAAGAGAAATCTGTGTATAAATACGAATCACGGGAAACGTCTATATGATAGTTAACTGAAATGTCTAGTTTGGCATAACCACAATCTTCAGCTTTGACCAAAAGCTGTGACGTAATCGATCAGAGAGAGACTTAAAAGAGGGCTTGAAATAATCAATTCGGGAAACAAAGTTACATTTGTTTCCATTAGGAACCTAATGCTTTTAAAAAAGGACAACTTAGATTGACGCTTATATATACTTTTTCTTCTTCTTAGCCATTTACGAGCCTGGGTAGTAAATGGTTGTAAGTCACGTGTAGTAGTTCCAAACACCTGAACAGTTGAACCTACCAAGTTTCCTTTGCATCTTTGTTGACCTGTCGTAAACATATGCAAATGATTAAAAAGACGGTTAGGTATGGTCGAATGATCTATTTTTTCTTACGATTTATACCCTAATTGCTAATTTGAGACGTTTTGTTTCTGTAATTAGTGCCCCGGTGATTGTTAGAGGGGGTGCTAAAAAGAGGATAATATCCAGTAGGCAAAATCTTCAAAAAGTTTATAAAGAGGATAGTTTTCTAGAGGAATGGCAAGCAATATCGCCTGCTGTTTTAAATAAAAAAAACACTCCTCCACAGAGATTTTTTAAAGATTTTGCCTACTGGATCGGTACATCTAATATGTTTTTATGAATCGTGTACATTACTGTATTTCCTCTTTTTTTGAGAAAATTCTTATAACCCAGTGGACAAAATCTTCAAAAAGTCTGAGGAGTGTTTTTTATAGGAATGACAAGCAATATCGCCTGCTGTTTCAATAAAACACTCCTCCACAGATGATGAAATATCAACTGGAAGAAATGTTTCCATTCTTCCAGAAAAGGCGGATAAAGGGATTTTGAACACCTTTTAGAAATGGATGTCAGGTTGGTGCGAAGGTTATCGCATACTTTAAAAGCAGAAACTTTCGCGGGCAGAAAGTTTCGCGAGGTCAAAAAATTGCGAAATTTCGCGAAAATCAAAAATCACTTCGTTTGCAAGGAAAAAACTTTCGCGAACTGCAACAATTCTCTCTTTTTTTCTTCTTTGTCTTATTTTATCAAGCAGACAAATACTAAAAATATTAACAAAAAGCAACTAAGTCAAATAAGTAACCCAAGTAATTACAAAAGAGGCAAGTCCGCTTCCTCCCATTCAGAGTCAGTTTCGTCGTCTGATATAATGATATAATTGTTTTAGATTGATATATGAATGAAATTAATATGTGAAAGAAATTAATTCATGGTGAAAAAGAAGTTGTGCTCTCTAAAATGTACTTTGTTGCCCTGTAAATCTTTTATTTCGGTTTTTTATTGTTAAAAAAAACTTTTGCTTTTTTATGGAGAAAACTTTTTTTCGGAAGAAAAAACTTTCGCGATTTTTTGTTTTACTTTTTTCAAAGGCATAAACTTTCGCGAAAATGGGCAAAATTTGCATGCATGTAAATTAGCACGGCAGTTTGATGGCTCCATCTCTCCATCTCCCTCCCAGTGTTTCTTTCCGCTTTTTGATAATCGAATTCGCCGCCGAGACCCTGGGTTCGAGGTTGTCCTCCTCTAGGAAAACATATATGCCTTCAGTGTCTTTTATTCGTCGTGTTGTGTCATTAAAGGGGCTTCGACATAAATCACGTGATTGTTGTGTTTATTTACTTTCTTTACCGTCAGCCATAGCATTATCGCGTAGCCCCTTTAAATAACATTCTCATTTTTAGTTATCAAACCTTCAATGTATTAGAGCATAGTCGTTAGAAAATTCCCTAGTCTAGATGTCTGTATTGGTAATTTTTTTCTTTCATCTTTTCAATAGATAAACTTTGTTTTGCTCACTTTTTGATGACAAAATTCCAACCAATCTACAGTAGTTATTTACCATCACGTGATCAAAAAGTGTGCAAAACAAACTTCAGTTAGATAGTTCAAGTTAAAAATACCGACAATAGACTTCCAGACCAGGAAATTTTCTAATTACTATAGTATTAGACGTGTTCTATCATCAAGATCAATTTGTTGTGCACGCTTGCCTGGTACAATGTAAACCTTGAATACACTGAAGTTTTCACCATATTAATGGAGCGCCATTTTAGTGGTTATACAGAGTTCCAAATAAGAAGCTCTAAAAGAGGGATATTGGAAATTTGTTTATCATGTCTCGCTTGTCTGTTGGAAGATTTTTCAATAAAATTGGGAAGAAGAGACAAAATGACGTCGGGTGGTATAATTTATAATCATACACTTTACAGCGCAGAGAAATCACAGTATTTTCCGGAGCGCTATCGGATGCCATTATCCGACAAGAACAAAAACATTATCCGACGGTAAGTGGAAACCAGGCTCCTCTACGCGTCGTCAGATATAGTCTTGGCTTGATGGAATATATTTCAGTATCTGCTCCTTGAATATCTGTTTAAAGGGGCTACGACACGGTGATCACGTGATTTCTGTGTTTGTTCACTTTTCCCCGGTAGCCCGTAGTGTTATTCTTAAGATCACGTGATTCATGTCGTAGCTCCTTTAAAATCCACACTATGACGAGCTTGGGTTTATCTGATTTTTTATCTGATTATTGGGTTTACAAGATAAAAAGAACTGATTACATGGCATTGCATGTTTATTAAAAATTACGTTACATAAAAATCATATTGGTTCTCATGATCAAGTCGTTCGTTCGAGTCGTCTCAGTAAGAAAATATGTTTTTCAGACAACCCAAATGGTTTAACAAATAATAACACTTTAAAACGATCGAAAAACGCTTTGGCACGTTTATAAAAAAAACAGCAAAGGATTTTAAGAACAAAAATATACAAGATTAAATGCTTGAGAGAATGTGCTGGAAAGAAGTTGACCTAGACGACTGTTTCTTAAAAAAGTATAGACTAAAAGTATTTAGAAGCATGAAGTCATTATTAGTCATTGAAGTGGTCATTTCAAAATTTGAACAAAATTTGAACATAATTTAGAAACCACCCTATGCAACACATATCCATGATAATCACATACACATATCCATGATAATCACATAAACATATCCATGATAATAACACTTCTCTAACATTACCTTTCATCCAATCCAATTCGTGGAGAATAACAACAGCTTTGTAAATTATAAAATATTTCTTATACAATAGTTTATGAATTGACCGCTACTAATTCATACACAAAAACAATAAAGAAAATTCGTGAATTAAGCCCATTCTCTTTTATAATAGAACCTCGCTACAACATTTTTCTTAATGGCACAGGAAGCGCTTTGCGACACACCTTTTTTATACAATTGAATTGAAATACTGTGATGTATTTTACACAACTTTCAGTCTCATCCAAGTTATGCAGGCAAAAGAATGCCTACTTGTTTCTTAAAGAAGTAACTGCAGTAAACCCTCTCTTTAGCAGACACCTCCTTATAGCGGACACTTTTTTGGTGTCCACCATAAAGGCTTCACTGTATGTAGGCAACCTGCATGTTTACTCGTGAATCATCGGTTAACCATTCACATGAAAAACCTTAGGATGAGGAAGAGAAGCTAAATCGTCATTCGAGAATGTTCGAAGGTTGCTCAAACATTTAAACTTACTTCATTTAAACTGGCATTCAAAAGTAACCGATTTTATACTTTTGACTGCCACAGGACAGACTCAGAAAAACAATAAAATACGATTACACTATTAGAAAGGGATTTGGTTATTAGTGAAAGCAAAAAAGAATTGGAATTACACAAAAATCTGAAGATGGAGCAGAATATGAAGCAACTGCAGGTTAAAGTCGAAAAGTTGCAACATTAACAACCCAACTGAAAATTTACAACATTAACAATCCAACTGAAAAGTTGCTACATTAACAATCCAACTGAAAAGTTACAACATTAACAATCCAACTGAAAAGTTACAACATTAACAACCCAACTGAAAATTTACAACATTAACAATCCAACTGAAAAGTTGCTACATTAACAATCCAACTGAAAAGTTACAACATTAACAATCCAACTGAAAAGTTGCTACATTAAAGCAGGGTTTACACGTTTCAACTAGTTGAAGCAACTTTGAGTTGCTTCCACAAATCGCCATGTGTAAACACGATGGTTGAAGCAACTTTTTAGAGTTGAAACATGCTTTCAACTGCTTTCAACCGAGTTGAAAGAGTTGAGCAGTGTTCAACTCTTTCAACTAGTTGAACGGAAATTTCTATTGTTTTCGACGAAGTCATTGGGGAATTGAAAGAAAAAATCATTTTTTTTCGAAGAAATTTCGTTCACAATAAAGAACTTGTGTGTAAATTTGATTCAAAATGTCTTCAAAAAATCAGGAAGAAACAGAACGATTTATTGCTGCTTGGGAAGAGGAAGAACCGCTGTGGAATTGTAAATGTGCAAATTACAAAATACGCGGTGAACGAGACAAGTGCCTCGAACGTTTAGCTGGACAATTTGAAATAACTAGTAAGCTTCGAAATTATCATTCGTTGACATTTTTGTGGAATATTTTTGTACAAATATTTTCGTTTTCATTTGCAGAAAAAGAAGTCAGCCAGAAAATAAAAACTCTACGAACGTACTATTTAAGAGAATTGAATAAGGAACTCAACAGCAAAAAGAGTGGGGCAGGAACAGGTGAAATATACAAGTCATCGTGGATCCATTTTTCTTCAATGAACTTCATACGTGATGTGGTACAACCAAAAAAAACACAAAATACAATGGTAAGAAAAATATCATCTATGTTAATAAATAACCGTAATGTTAAGGTCGGTGCAAATCGAGACAACATTTCAGCCAACATTTCGGACAACATTTCCGTCAACATGTTAGCGCGATTTGCGGTATACCTGACAACATATTGGCCAACATTTTAATAGCTCATTCATTTTCATGAAAGTTCAGTTCTCATTTTTAAATTCAAAATGGCTGAAAAAGAAGCTGTAGCATGTTTATTGCTGGTCTTGCTAGACGACGATGATGAAAAAAGAAGACGTGGTCCAACAAGGAACTGGATCAAAAGAAGAGAAGAGGAAGGCATTTATTCAAACCTTGTCCAGGAATTGTTAGTTGAGGACACGGCCACATATAGAGAGATGATGAGAATGGATTTCGATTGCTTCAAGAAAATTCTAGAAATGATTGAACCAGACATTACACCACAGAACTCTGGTGTTCCCCAACAACGTGTTGTATCTCCTGCAGAGAGACTGGTTCTAACCATTCGATTCCTTGCAACAGGTGAATCTTTTAGCTCTTTAAATTTTCAATTTCGAATATCGGAAAGTGCTGTATCGTACATTGTTGATTCGGTGTCAAAAGCTATAATAAAATGCATCGGTAAAGATTATATGAAAGTGCCATCATCTCCCCAGGAATGGTTACAAAAATCGGAATCTTTTCTTTCGAAATGGAACTTCCCAAATTGTCTAGGGGCAATAGATGGCAAACATATCCTGATAAGACCTCCTCCTGGCACAGGTTCAGAGTACTTCAATTACAAGAAAACATTTTCGATAATATTGTTAGCTATTGCTGGGCCAGATTATGAGTGCATATATGCAGATATCGGAAGCAATGGTCGGATGAATGACTCGGGTGTTTGGAATTGTTCTGATATTCGGAAAAAGATTGAAGATAATGATTTGGGAATCCCTTCACCAAGTCCATTGCCATTCGGGAGAATTAGAGTGCCATATGTATTTGTTGGAGATGACGCGTTCGCTCTAAAGAATTACATGATGAAGCCGTATCCACAAAGAAATCTAACAGAAGAGAAACGGATCTACAATTATCGGCACAGTCGTGCTCGTAGGATTTCAGAAAATCTGTTTGGTATCCTGGCCAATAAATGGCGCGTTTTTCAACAACCTATGCGTTTGTCACCGCAGAAATCTACAACAATTACTACATGTGCATTAGTTCTACACAATTATTTGCGGAAAAATAATAGAAATGTTTATACCCCATTTGGTTCAATTGATTATGTCAATCAAGATGGAAATTTAGTGCAAGGAGCGTGGCGTTCTGAACAAGTGAACCCATTTGGTGTTTTTTCTTCTGTAATCCCACCACAAGTAGGAAGAAAAGCGTCTCTAACTGCAAAAGCCACCCGAGAAGCTTTTACTGAATATTTTATGAATGAAGGATCTGTCGACTGGCAATGGGAAAAAGCATAAAACGTTTTGATTATTTTAAGTATATCATAACTTGCATGTTTGAAAAATATATTCTATATAAATCTTATATTTAAAAGAAATATAAAATCTTTAATATATTAAAAGTCTTGTAGCATTGCTGTATACTGTCCTCTTTGTACCTCAAAGGAATTATTATTCAGAGGCTGTATGGGATGAGGGGTCGAGGAATGTTGATAATTTACTCCAGAGAAGGCAGCACCAGTGTTGAAATCTTGCATCTTTATATCAAAGATGACATCGTTTATTCTTTTTTCTGCAATAAGACGCTGTCTTGGATCTAGATCCTTTAGCTGATTTGCAACATAAAGTGCAAACGAGTCTTCAATCAATGGACGTTTTGGACTTCTCGGTTTATCTAAAACATCGATACACTTTGCAAAGAGCTTTCGTTTCTCATCGTTTGCATCAGCAGCACGTTTTTTCCTCCTGTTTTCTTTTGATAAATTCACGGACTTGTTTGGATCTGGCTCTGACACCACCGAATCACTTAATTCTTGATCACTTTCTTCGTTGGTAAGCATTAATGTAGACCTATTTTTAGCTGTTTTTGGCACTTGTTCGACGAACTTCATCCTCTGCATATATGTCCATGAACTTTCATACAGCTCGTCGACGCTTTGACCACTTTTAGTTTTATTTTCCTTTGCCCGTTCTCTCCCATACTGAGCTCTCAATGATTTCCATTTAGCTTGGATAATACTCAGATCAATCTCTAACTCTTCTTTTATCTCAGAGAACGCTTTCTCTTTGAGATCTCTTTTAGAGTAAGCCGTATCTGAAATATCCCACAGACAGGGTCTTTCTTCGTACAAATCGATAAGTTTTTCAACTTCTTCATTTGTCCATTTGTATTTGATTTGTTTCCCAGCTGCAACACTTACTTCTGCCATATTGTATGAAAAAAATAATATTTGTCGACGCTTTCTCTTGCAATGTTTAAAAACAAAATAATTCGAAAAAACATTCGAAAATAAAATAAAAATTCGAAATGACGTATAAAATTCCTAAGATTGAAAAAAATGTTGTTCAAAATGTTGGTACGTAAAGCAAATCGTAGCAACATACAAAACTGGCCAACAATGTTTCCCAATGTTGGCCAATATTTATAAACAAGTTAATAAATGTTGGCGCAACATTTTGAGGGATTTTTTCCTTCGCCAACTTGTTGGCGCATACCACAAATCACGCCAACATTGGGGACAACAAATGTTGGTGAGCAATGTTGCTCCAAATGTTGTCTCGATTTGCACCGACTCTTATGCTTGGAAGGTTTAATTATCTATTATATACAATTGTCTTGCCAAGAAACCTTTCCAGTTGAATTGAAATACTCTGAAAAACTATCACGAACGTCTTTGGCTGTGTTTGAATAGTTGTTGCTTCCTTGCATGACAAAAGATCTCAAAGGCGTACTTCCATCATCTCTCCAATCCCCTTGTAAGAGTTGATGTTCATCGTCTTCGCGATCCAGCGAATTGGGTGGAGTGTAACGGTTCGGTGATTTTTCTCTTAAAAAATTATGCAAGGCACAGCTTGCTAAAACAATTTTTTCAGCATTTTTTGGTTGCAATAAAATCGGTGATGAAAATATGCGAAACCTACTGGTCATAATTCCAAACGCATTTTCAACAATCCTTCTTGCTCTGCTGAGACGGTAATTGAATATTCTCTGCTCGTATGAAAGATTTCGTGTGCTATACGGCTTCATAATATGCTCTTGAAGTGGAAATGCATCATCAGCAACAACAACATATGGGATTTTTCTGTGTGGCTCTATATTTTCCCGTGATGGGATGCCTAAAGGATTGTGGCGGGAATTGAGAGCAGTCGAAATAGGGGAGTTTCGGAAAACGCCACCGTCTGATACACGCCCATTGCAACCAACATCGATAAAGATGAATTTATAATCAGCATCTACTATCGCTAAGAGAACAATACTGAAAAAGCCCTTGTAATTAAAATAGTAAGAACCAGACTTTATCGGACATCTCAAAGTGATATGTTTTCCGTCCATGGCTCCCAAACAGTTTGGAAAATTCCATCTCTCCATAAAAGCTTCTGCAATCTTTTTCCATTCTGTCTGGGTGTTTGGTACCTAAAAGGTAATGTTTTCTTTTAGGAAATATGGGCAGATGAGGGAAACAAATTCTCAACGGAAGATTTTGATAATGAGGAATTACAAAGAGGAGAGCCTGGCAAAGAAGTAACCCCGATACCATGTACGAAAAAACCATTATCAGCAAGAAAAAGACCTAGATCGCCTTCCTTAACTTCCTCTGCTGCTGCTGTTATGTCATCAGCAATGGAGTATTTAAATGAAAAGAAAAACAAGGGCAGCGACACATGTGATGATGCTGAAAAAGTATTTGGTCAGCATGTTGCGAACAGTTTGCGTTCCATGAAGGATGAAAGAACAAGAGAATTTGCAAAATTCAAGATCCAGGAAATAATTTTTCAGTGTCGCATGGGTAATTTGTGTTTGCCTAGCAACAATCATTTTGGAAATCCTAGTGTGCAAATGGCAGTAACAAATTGTAATCCAGTCGGCATGGCTCAAACGCAAGCTACATTACCATCTAGTCAACAATTTTCGATGTATTCCATAGATCAAAGATTTAACAACAATCCTTCGCGGAATCAAAACAATGTTACACCTCCGTTAACCCCTGCAACTACGAGTCATGAAATGTATTAGTATTATTGTTATGTAAAAAAGAAACGCTAAAAAAGATTGTTTACTTTACCTTCAAGTATTTTTCTTTTAATCTTTTATACAAAGCATCACAAAGTTTAGGAACAAATATCGAATAAGTAGATTTGTTGATTCGGAATTCATACTGACTATCCGTGTAAGTTCTACCAGTAGCAAGAAAACGAATCGTCGCAGCCAATTTTACTTCTGCCGGTATCGCCTCTCTCATCAATGTACTTTTTTTCTCAATATCAGAACGAACCAATTCAAGCAATTCCAAAAAGTTTTCTTCACTCATTCGAAGATAATTTTGGTAGCCATCGACATCATTTAGTTTCATTTTTTCAAGCAAAGAATCGTAGACTCCAAAAACACTCCTTTCTAGCAGCCACGGCTTTGCCCAAACGGTTCTTTTTTTCCTCTTTTTTTTCGGTTCATCGCTTACAATAGCTGCAGCTGCTGTAATCACAGCGAGAACTGCTTCGTCTTCACTGCTCGAAGTCATTATTAAAAAGAGAGTTTCAACACATTCCACAAAAAAGTTGTAAAGCTGTTTACACGTACATGTTTCAACTACAAGTTGCTTCAACTTAAAGTTGCTTCAACTAGTTGAAACGTGTAAACCCTGCTTAACAATCCAACTGAAAAGTTGCTACATTAGACAGCTTAAGATAGAAGGACGGGAACGGAGACGTAATGACGTCATATTTTGCCGTTCACGTCCTCCGTATAAGTTGACTTACGAAAATTGGCGCGATAACGGGGGACTTCTTATAATGGAACAGTATATAAATCTGTTGAAGCACTGTGTATTTTTCTAAAACGCCTGGCTTATCCTTGTCGATATTCAGACATGATACACTTATTTGGCAGACCTGTTCCACAGTTGAGTATGATAACCAATCTTGTCTTGGGATTTATGTATGATCATTGGGGACACCAACTACAAGATTTACAGCAGAATTGGCTATCTCCCATAGAATTAGAGAAATTTTGCGATTCCAATCATAGAAAAGGAGCACCTCTCAGTAATTGCTGGGGATTTATGGATCATCCCATTTCCAGACCAAGTCAGCATCAATGTATGGTTTACAACGGACACAAAAGTTTCACTCTTTAAAATTTCAGTCTGTCGTAACTCCCAGTGGTATGATTGCAAATCCGTTTGGACCAGTCGGGGGGAGGCGACATGACAGTGGGATGCTTACAGACTCTGGGCTCTTAACACAAATGAATCAATTTTCATTTGACCGTTTTGGAAATCCATTATGCATTTATGGAAACCCAGCATATTCATTAAGGATTCATTTGCAATGTGGTTTCAGAGGGGTTCACATAAATGCACAACAGCAATTGTTGCTGTTGAGTGGATCTTTGGAGAGATAATCAAATATTACAAATTTATTGACTTCAAAAAAAGACCTGAAAATAGGACTCAGCCTAGTTGGAAAAATGTATTTAATATGTGGACTTTTACATAACGCACGTTGTTGTTTGTATGGTACATAAGCTTCACATTAGGCACCTTACGAGCAGACGACGGAGCTGCGACGGAGACGTAGGAAACTGGGACGAGTGCCAAAGCGCATGCGTGGAGGATATCCCCCTCGTCCGTCTTGTTCTCTTCATTTCGTTCTGGACGAAGAAAGAAGTGTTTTGCGTTGTGAAAATAGGTAACACGACTTACATAGTTTTTGGTCGAAAAAATTGTTATAGCAACTGGATTTTCACTAGACATTGTTGCCTCATCTCCTGCTGGTACAATGTTAGTAATTTTAGGAGTTATTTTGTGATTTTAGAAGATAAAGAAGATGTCCACTGCACTCACAATAGCAGTTGCACAAGTGAAGAGGTGAGAAGTGTGTTTAATGTTTTTTTGCTGTTGTTGTTGATACAGATATCTAGGATTATTCAGCTTGTTCAAACAGAAGTTTCGAGCCAATCATATGTTTCTGCGAATTTTGGCTGTCAAAATGAAATATTTCCAAGAATTTTGATGTATAAACAAAACATTGTCTCCGAAATTTAAATTGAACATTGAATATTTTCTTAGAATTATAACCAAGCACAAGCAGCTATTTATTCTTTGCTTGTTTTCACTCTAGAAAAATGGATTGGACCTACGACCATGACATGTTATTTTGTAGAGAAGTTGTGAGTCACGATATTGTTCGCTTCAAAAATGGTTCTCGAGAACGTGGTAGCTGTCTAGAAAAAATTGTTGTGTCTTTAAATGGGTTGGAACAGCCATGGTTCAAAGTTGATCAAAGGGCTTTGCGGGATAGGCTGAAAAAATTATTAGCTCAGTTCACAGCGAAGAAAAACGAAAATGAAAAAGCATCTGGAATCAAAATGGAAATTACTGAATTAGATGTTCTTTTGGAGGAAATTTATGACAAAAAACACGAACGGGAAATGGCAATAAAAGAGTCGGATGAAGAAAAAAAGTAAAAAGGTTGAAGATGAAAAACAATCTGCATAAAATGTTCGAAATCAGTCAATGGAAAGGTGGTCTGAGACTAAAAAACGACAGGCTGAAGCAAACGATTTGGAAACGCCAAAAACAGTGTTGCGCAGCTCGGTAAAACGATACCATAGCTTATCTCAGGGAAAAGTCAGAAAAGGAACAAACTTTGCGAGAAGAAAAGATGAGGTTGAAGGAAAAGGAAATTGAGTTGAAAGCAGGAAGCATTTGAGGGTACGTATTAACTCTATCGAATATTGTTCATGACAAACCATCTAGTGTGGCACTTTTGCAACAAAGAGGCATTTTGCATAATCCAAGAACTTGTACAAACGGTCATGCCATGACGTTACAACTGCGAGAAAAGGGTGATCGATGGAGGTGCCGCTCACGTGACTGCCGAACGGAATATTCTTTGAGAAAAGATACTTGGCTGGAGGGATCAAAACTGAGCTACAGAGACATAGTTTTATTTATATACTGCTGGTCGAAAGAATATACCAAAATTACGTTCGTCAAGGAAGAACTTGGTATAGGAAAAAACGCCACAATTGATTTCAATAATTATCTGCGAGAGGTATGTGCAGCGGATCTTCTTGCCAATCCGTTAGTAATTGGTAGACCAAATATGACTGTAGAAGTGGATGAATCGCTTTTTTCAAGACGGAAAAATAACCAAGGTCGTGTGTTGCCCCAACAGTGGGTGTTTGGAGGGTGGTGTCGGGAAACAAAAGAATGTTTCATGTATGCCGTTCCTGATCGCAGCGCAGCATCTTTGCTTCCGATAATTCCGGCATCAATACGTCCAGGAACTACAATAATATCAGACTTGTGGAGAGCATATGGTGGCATAGTAGCAATGCAAGGTATGGGTTTTAACCATTTGACAGTTAACCACAGTCTTGACTTTGTTGATCCTCAAACTGGAGCGCATACGCAAAATATAGAAAGATCGTGGAAATCGGCGAAGGAACGCAATAAACGACACAATGGAACACACCGTCATATGTTAGACTCCTATTTGTGTGAGCGGATGTGGCGACAAAGACATCAGAATGATGACTTGTTTGATCTGATATTGGCTAATATTGCAGCATATTGGCCATCCCAGTAGTCTTTTTATGATCACAGTTTGTAATGTAAAATATAATAATAATAAAGTAACGAAAAAACTTCAGTATTCTTTCAGTTAGATACTTTTTATATTTAGGGGGGGGGGGGGGGGGGGCCCCCCATTAACAAACAAATACCCATTTGAGAAACAAACTCAACAACTAGTTGAACAGCCCCAGCAGCACACTCAAGCTTTAATGTTTTTGATTAACAAGCTAGTTGAAAAGTTTTAAACTGTGCTGAAGGATTATGAAAAAAACACAGTTTACTTTATATACATTTTTTCTCTTAAGATAAAAGTATAAACTAACATATAACTGTATAAAATGTTTATTGTTTATATACATTTTTTGTTCTTTTATCAGAAGATTAATCTTACTAAAACAGTTCTTTGAGACTTATGAAAAATATTCCTCAAGTGTGGGTGGTTCCATGTCGAAAAACTGTGATGTAACATTTCCATATAAACAAGCATGAGCATTACTTAGAATTGCAGTTACTCTGTAAGTTTTCACTATTGGGCTGAGTCCTATTTTGAAGTTTTTTTTAAAGTCACCAAATTTGAAAGTATTTACTACGTCACCAAATAGCCATTCAACTGATATACATGCAGAGACTTGTTCAAATCAATTTGTTGCTGAGTCAATGGTGCGCCTCTTAGTCTGAATGGAGCTTGTAAATACTTACTAAGAAGATAAGCTGGATCTCCATACAGATATAAATCGTTACCAACTGGATCATGCGAATGTATTGCCAGACCATTTAGCAAATTTGACATCAGTAGCATAGCACTGTCATGTCTTTGTCCTTCTACAGGACCGTACAAATTTGCTATGAGACCACATGGAATGCTTACACTTTGAAATTTAATTCCATGAACTTTCTTATGTCCATTATAAAGTGCTCTTTGATCTTTATTCGGCCTGGAGCATGGGCGAATAGTGCCATCTATAAATCCCCAAACATTGTCAAGGGCAGCACCTTTTCTGTGGATAGCATAGGCGTAATTTCTGAGACTTTGTGCGCTAAGGTAAGGTCTTGTCCAATCGTTTAAGATATATCCCCAAATCGAATCAGCATAATCAATCATCTGGTTAAAAATCATGCATAATTGGTACAGGCCTAGCAAATCGATAGATCACGTCGGAGTATCGACATGGATACGCCAGACGTTTAAGTAAAACACAAAGTGCTTCCAGTTTTCCAACAGATAGATCATTAGAAAATTATTATTATTATTATTATTATTATTACTAAATTTTGAAATTTGACCTTCAAATCGGAAATCAGCAGTACAAAATTGTTCCACGAGCAAATTTTCATTAGAATTGAACAATTTTCAAAATTTGGTGCAGATTTGGCCTAGTTTGCCCTTTTTCGACTAAACTACGGAATTTGGCTTTCAAATTCAAAACTAGAGAGCACTATCAAATTGTTCCACTTGCAAAGATTTCGAAGAAGACTCGACATGATATTATTTTGAAAATAATGCTTATAATTTTTGTAAAAATAATTGTTTTTGCTATCCGAAATATTTTGAAAATTAAGCAGACACGAGAGAAATCCGAGATTCGAGAGAAATTATTGAAAACTTTAGTAACTCGAATCTTTTAAAGCAATATAATACTCTCGAGTTAATAACTCGACTTGATTTATTTGAAAAAGTAATTTCGAGTTAGTAACTCGAAGTCAAAATTTGGCTTTTTTAATTTCGAGTTATTAACTCAAATTGTAAAAGCAAGAAATATATTTTCGAGTTATTAACTCGAAGTGATATCGAAAATTAAAAATGTCGAGTTAATAACTCAAATTATGACGTCATAATCCATAACTCGACTTTATAACTTGATTTTATAACTCGGGTTTTCCGGGTCTCCCTTTTGAGTAGCAAAATCAATTCTACTGTCATACATCGTGATAATTTAGAGGAAATAAGACGTTATTTATTATGTGAACGTGATGGGAATAGTTGTAACATTAAACCTATTCTCAAGAAGCGTATTAGAAGGAATAAATTTGTCATTGCGAGCTTTCCTGGTGATGTAGATTGGGTGTGCGTTTTAAAGCAGTTTCAAGTAAGTATTTTTGATATCACGGTGTGTGTGTGGAGGGAAGGAGGTGGGACGAAGAACACACACTACACTGTTTATTCATTGGCTTTTTATTCTCATTCTTGGGAATGGGCCTATTTTACATTATTTTATGTATAAATGAATTTACTTTTTATATAAATTTATATATAAATTTATATAAAATATATTTATATATAAATAAATTTATATATAAAATAGATTTATATATAAATCTCCAGTCGTTTTCTTCTTTAGCCATCATCTTCTAAAACTAATATGTTAGATATTGTTCATATTAGAAGAGTTGTTGCAAAGGAAGACATTTTTGCACTTCTCCATAGAATACATTATCTACAAACCAATCACACTGGCTATTTGAATACTTATGAAAAGGTAATTTTTGCTTGTTTCTGCAGCGCCACTTCCTATCATATTATTATGCTGATTGAATTCCTTCCATGCTTTAAGGTGAAGGGTCAGTATGTTAATGTACCCCGCTCAGCAGTACAAAAGACAATCATGTTTTATATATTCTAGACTAAACTAATTATAAACTCTCAACAATGAATATGGCAGGTGAAATATCCACAACAAAGACACATAATGGTGAGTAACACCTTTGATCCAAAATCTCGGATCGGTTGATGGTGGGGATTGGAATAGGTGGGCATCCTGTGGATGTAAATATGATGTTTTGATTGATCCCATATTGGAAGCGTATTAGAATGAACTTCACCACACATCAGTTTTATTTAATTTTACTTGAATTTGATTAATTTTATTTTTATTTAATTATTTAAATTATCCATACTTTTTCTTATACTATTTTATATTTACTTCACAATAAGATATTAATTTTCATCTAGAATCAAATGTTTCTTGAATAATATAAATATCAGTTAATGTTCAGTTCCGCAACAGCAGCCGATAATATAAATAGTAGGTTTAAATTTTCAAACTGTAATATTATACATTTTTATTTGAAGTAATGAATTTACTAGTATTATTTAGAATTTACTAGTATTATTTAGAATGTACTAGTATTATTTAGAATTTACTAGTATTATTCAGACATTCATTTAACCATTCAGAATTACTTTTTTTAGGTCAAAAGTATCAAGATTTCCTAGAGTACCGGGTGGGGCATCCTGGACCTACTTCGATCAGGGCCTTCAGGCTATGGGTGAGGCAGGGTAGATATGATTGCCCGGGTTTCAATTGGGGTGGATGTCGGGAAAGCCAAAATTGGGGGGGGGGGGGGGAATTGGAAAGGGAGAGAGGGGTAGTATTTAATAATATACAAAACCTGTATTATTACCAGAATTAATTAGTCTTTAACTAAATCATATTTCTGGTATTAAAATCGAACCATAAACATGATTGCTCAAGAAACAGAGAACAAGAAACAAATCTTCCGACCAAGGGATTTAAAGCAGAAAATTTCCTTATGTTCTATAATATTGTGACTTGCAGTAATTATCCTTTCAGCAGTAGCAATGATAGGAGCCATAACCTTGGATCAACGGGGGACATTGGCTATCATGTCAGTTACTCTGATTTAGGTTGTTGGAGGATCGATTTTCATAGTCATATTTTATATGACGTGGAAGAATAAACAGCAGAAACAGCACTATTACAATAAAGTAGTAATGAAGATGAAGAACACCATAAATGCTGTTTATGAATTACCATCCCGCGTACGATGGGTACGGATATTAAAAGGAATTATTTTGATCATACTTCTGTCTGGACCCTTAATAACCATGACAATAAACTACACAAAAGTTATCCGGTTAGAAGAAATAGAGACCATAAAATTTAATAAATGGTACCCATATCTCTTCGCAGTGTTTCAATAAAACACTCCTCCACAGATGATGAAATATCAACTGGAAGAAATGTTTCCATTCTTCCAGAAAAGGCGGATAAAGGGATTTTGAACACCTTTTAGAAATGGATGTCAGGTTGGTGCGAAGGTTATTGCATACTTTAAACGCAGAAACTTTCGCGGGCAGAAAGTTTCGCGAGGTCAAAAAATCGCGAAATTTCGCGAAAATCAAAAATGACTTCGTTTGCAAGGAAAAAACTTTCGCGAACTGCAACAATTCTCTCTTTTTTTCTTCTTTGTCTTATTTTATCAAGCAGACAAATACTAAAAATATTAACAAAAAGCAACTAAGTCAAATAAGTAACCCAAGTAATTACAAAAGAGGCAAGTCCGCTTCCTCCCATTCAGAGTCAGTTTCGTCGTCTGATATAATGATATAATTGTTTTAAATTGATATATGAATGAAATTAATATGTGAAAGAAATTAATTCATGGTGAAAAAGAAGTTGTGCTCTCTAAAATGTACTTTGTTGCCCTGTAAATCTTTTATTTCGGTTTTTTATTGTTAAAAAAAACTTTTGCTTTTTTATGGAGAAAACTTTTTTTCGGAAGAAAACACTTTCGCGATTTTTTGTTTTACTTTTTTCAAAGGCATAAACTTTCGCGAAAATGGGCAAAATTTGCATGCATCTAAATTAGCACGGCAGTTTGATGGCTCCATCTCTCCATCTCCCTCCCAGTGTTTCTTTCCGCTTTTTGATAATCGAATTCGCCGCCGAGACCCTGGGTTCGAAGTTGCCCTCCTCTAGGAAAACATATATGCCTTCAGTGTCTTTTATTCGTCGTGTTGTGTCATTAAAGGGGCTTCGACATAAATCACGTGATTGTTGTGTTTATTTACTTTCTTTACCGTCAGCCATAGCATTATCGCGTAGCCCCTTTAAATAACATTCTCATTTTTAGTTATCAAACCTTCAATGTATTAGAGCATAGTCGTTAGAAAATTCCCTAGTCTAGATGTCTGTATTGGTAATTTTTTTCTTTCATCTTTTCAATAGATAAACTTTGTTTTGCTCACTTTTTGATGACAAAATTCCAACCAATCTACAGTAGTTATTTACCATCACGTGATCAAAAAGTGTGCAAAACAAACTTCAGTTAGATAGTTCAAGTTAAAAATACCGACAATAGACTTCCAGACCAGGAAATTTTCTAATTACTATAGTATTAGACGTGTTCTATCATCAAGATCAATTTGTTGTGCACGCTTGCCTGGTACAATGTAAACCTTGAATACACTGAAGTTTTCACCATATTAATGGAGCGCCATTTTAGTGGTTATACAGAGTTCCAAATAAGAAGCTCTAAAAGAGGGATATTGGAAATTTGTTTATCATGTCTCGCTTGTCTGTTGGAAGATTTTTCAATAAAATTGGGAAGAAGAGACAAAATGACGTCGGGTGGTATAATTTATAATCATACACTTTACAGCACAGAGAAATCACAGTATTTTCCGGAGCGCTATCGGATGCCATTATCCGACAAGAACAAAAACATTATCCGACGGTAAGTGGAAACCAGGCTCCTCTACGCGTCGTCAGATATAGTCTTGGCTTGATGGAATATATTTCAGTATCTGCTCCTTGAATATCTGTTTAAAGGGGCTACGACACGGTGATCACGTGATTTCTGTGTTTGTTCACTTTTCCCCGGTAGCCCGTAGTGTTATTCTTAAGATCACGTGATTCATGTCGTAGCTCCTTTAAAATCCACACTATGACGAGCTTGGGTTTATCTGATTTTTTATCTGATTATTGGGTTTACAAGATAAAAAGAACTGATTACATGGCATTGCATGTTTATTAAAAATTACGTTACATAAAAATCATATTGGTTCTCATGATCAAGTCGTTCGTTCGAGTCGTCTCAGTAAGAAAATATGTTTTTCAGACAACCCAAATGGTTTAACAAATAATAACACTTTAAAACGATCGAAAAACGCTTTGGCACGTTTATAAACAAAACAGCAAAGGATTTTAAGAACAAAAATATAACAAAGATTAAATGCTTGAGAGAATGTGCTGGAAAGAAGTTGACCTAGACGACTGTTCCTTAAAAAAGTATAGACTAAAAGTATTTAGAAGCATGAAGTCATTATTAGTCATTGAAGTGGTCATTTCAAAATTTGAACAAAAATTTGAACATAATTTAGAAACCACCCTATGCAACACATATCCATGATAATCACATACACATATCCATGATAATCACATAAACATATCCATGATAATAACACTTCTCTAACATTACCTTTCATCCAATCCAATTCGTGGAGAATAACAACAGCTTTGTAAATTATAAAATATTTCTTATACAATAGTTTATGAATTGACCGCTACTAATTCATACACAAAAACAATAAAGAAAATTCGTGAATTAAGCCCATTCTCTTTTATAATAGAACCTCGCTACAACATTTTTCTTAATGGCACAGGAAGCGCTTTGCGACACACCTTTTTTATACAATTGAATTGAAATACTGTGATGTATTTTACACAACTTTCAGTCTCATCCAAGTTATGCAGGCAAAAGAATGCCTACTTGTTTCTTAATGAAGTAACTGCAGTAAACCCTCTCTTTAGCAGACACCTCCTTATAGCGGACACTTTTTTGGTGTCCACCATAAAGGCTTCACTGTATGTAGGCAACCTGCATGTTTACTCGTGAATCATCGGTTAACCATTCACATGAAAAACCTTAGGATGAGGAAGAGAAGCTAAATCGTCATTCGAGAATGTTCGAAGGTTGCTCAAACGTTTAAACTTACTTCATTTAAACTGGCATTCAAAAGTAACCGATTTTATACTTTTGACTGCCACAGGACAGACTCAGAAAAACAATAAAATACGATTACACTATTAGAAAGGGATTTGGTTATTAGTGAAAGCAAAAAAGAATTGGAATTACACAAAAATCTGAAGATGGAGCAGAATATGAAGCAACTGCAGGTTAAAGTCGAAAAGTTACAACATTAACAACCCAACTGAAAAGTTACAACATTAACAACCCAACTGAAAAGTTGCTACATTAACAACCCAACTGAAAAGTTGCTACATTAACAACCCAACTGAAAAGTTACAACATTAACAACCCAACTGAAAAGTTACAACATTAACAATCCAACTGAAAAGTTGCTACATTAACAATCCAACTGAAAAGTTACAACATTAACAACCCAACTGAAAAGTTACAACATTAACAACCCAACTGAAAAGTTGCTACATTAACAACCCAACTGAAAAGTTACAACATTAACAACCCAACTGAAAAGTTACAACATTAACAATCCAACTGAAAAGTTGCTACATTAACAACCCAACTGAAAAGTTACAACATTAACAACCCAACTGAAAAGTTGCTACATTAGACAGCTTAAGATAGAAGGACGGGAACGGAGACGTAATGACGTCATTTTTTGCCGTTCACGTCCTCCGTATAAGTTGACTTACGAAAATTGGCGCGATAACGGGGGACTTCTTATAATGGAACAGTATATAATTCTGTTGAAGCACTGTGTATTTTTCTAAAACGCCTGGCTTATCCTTGTCGATATTCAGACATGATACACTTATTTGGCAGACCTGTTCCACAGTTGAGTATGATAACCAATCTTGTCTTGGGATTTATGTATGATCATTGGGGACACCAACTACAAGATTTACAGCAGAATTGGCTATCTCCCATAGAATTAGAGAAATTTTGCGATTCCAATCATAGAAAAGGAGCACCTCTCAGTAATTGCTGGGGATTTATGGATCATCCCATTTCCAGACCAAGTCAGCATCAATGTATGGTTTACAACGGACACAAAAGTTTCACTCTTTAAAATTTCAGTCTGTCGTAACTCCCAGTGGTATGATTGCAAATCCGTTTGGACCAGTCGGGGGGAGGCGACATGACAGTGGGATGCTTACAGACTCTGGGCTCTTAACACAAATGAATCAATTTTCATTTGACCGTTTTGGAAATCCATTACGCATTTATGGAAACCCAGCATATTCATTAAGGATTCATTTGCAATGTGGTTTCAGAGGGGTTCACATAAATGCACAACAGCAATTGTTGCTGTTGAGTGGATCTTTGGAGAGATAATCAAATATTACAAATTTATTGACTTCAAAAAAAGACCTGAAAATAGGACTCAGCCTAGTTGGAAAAATGTATTTAATATGTGGACTTTTACATAACGCACGTTGTTGTTTGTATGGTACATAAGCTTCACATTAGGCACCTTACGAGCAGACGACGGAGCTGCGACGGAGACGTAGGAAACTGGGACGAGTGCCAAAGCGCATGCGTGGAGGATATCCCCCTCGTCCGTCTTGTTCTCTTCATTTCGTTCTGGACGAAGAAAGAAGTGTTTTGCGTTGTGAAAATAGGTAACACGACTTACATAGTTTTTGGTCGAAAAAATTGTTATAGCAACTGGATTTTCACTAGACATTGTTGCCTCATCTCCTGCTGGTACAATGTTAGTAATTTTAGGAGTTATTTTGTGATTTTAGAAGATAAAGAAGATGTCCACTGCACTCACAATAGCAGTTGCACAAGTGAAGAGGTGAGAAGTGTGTTTAATGTTTTTTTGCTGTTGTTGTTGATACAGATATCTAGGATTATTCAGCTTGTTCAAACAGAAGTTTCGAGCCAATCATATGTTTCTGCGAATTTTGGCTGTCAAAATGAAATATTTCCAAGAATTTTGATGTATAAACAAAACATTGTCTCCGAAATTTAAATTGAACATTGAATATTTTCTTAGAATTATAACCAAGCACAAGCAGCTATTTATTCTTTGCTTGTTTTCACTCTAGAAAAATGGATTGGACCTACGACCATGACATGTTATTTTGTAGAGAAGTTGTGAGTCACGATATTGTTCGCTTCAAAAATGGTTCTCGAGAACGTGGTAGCTGTCTAGAAAAAATTGTTGTGTCTTTAAATGGGTTGGAACAGCCATGGTTCAAAGTTGATCAAAGGGCTTTGCGGGATAGGCTGAAAAAATTATTAGCTCAGTTCACAGCGAAGAAAAACGAAAATGAAAAAGCATCTGGAATCAAAATGGAAATTACTGAATTAGATGTTCTTTTGGAGGAAATTTATGACAAAAAACACGAACGGGAAATGGCAATAAAAGAGTCGGATGAAGAAAAAAAGTAAAAAGGTTGAAGATGTAAAACAATCTGCATAAAATGTTCGAAATCAGTCAATGGAAAGGCGGTCTGAGACTAAAAAACGACAGGCTGAAGCAAACGATTTGGAAACGCCAAAAACAGTGTTGCGCAGCTCGGTAAAACGATACCATAGCTTATCTCAGGGAAAAGTCAGAAAAGGAACAAACTTTGCGAGAAGAAAAGATGAGGTTGAAGGAAAAGGAAATTGAGTTGAAAGCAGGAAGCATTTGAGGGTACTTGTTTGTTAACTCTATCGAATATTGTTCATGACAAACCATCTAGTGTGGCATTTTTGCAACAAAGAGGCATTTTGCATAATCCAAGAACTTGTACAAACGGTCATACCATGACGTTACAACTGCGAGAAAAGGGTGATCGATGGAGGTGCCGCTCACGTGACTGCCGAACGGAATATTCTTTGAGAAAAGATACTTGGCTGGAGGGATCAAAACTGAGCTACAGAGACATAGTTTTATTTATATACTGCTGGTCGAAAGAATATACCAAAATTACGTTCGTCAAGGAAGAACTTGGTATAGGAAAAAACGCCACAATTGATTTCAATAATTATCTGCGAGAGGTATGTGCAGCGGATCTTCTTGCCAATCCGTTAGTAATTGGTAGACCAAATATGACTGTAGAAGTGGATGAATCGCTTTTTTCAAGACGGAAAAATAACCAAGGTCGTGTGTTGCCCCAACAGTGGGTGTTTGGAGGGTGGTGTCGGGAAACAAAAGAATGTTTCATGTATGCCGTTCCTGATCGCAGCGCAGCATCTTTGCTTCCGATAATTCCGGCATCAATACGTCCAGGAACTACAATAATATCAGACTTGTGGAGAGCATATGGTGGCATAGTAGCAATGCAAGGTATGGGTTTTAACCATTTGACAGTTAACCACAGTCTTGACTTTGTTGATCCTCAAACTGGAGCGCATACGCAAAATATAGAAAGATCGTGGAAATCGGCGAAGGAACGCAATAAACGACACAATGGAACACACCGTCATATGTTAGACTCCTATTTGTGTGAGCGGATGTGGCGACAAAGACATCAGAATGATGACTTGTTTGATCTGATATTGGCTAATATTGCAGCATATTGGCCATCCCAGTAGTCTTTTTATGATCACAGTTTGTAATGTAAAATATAATAATAATAAAGTAACGAAAAAACTTCAGTATTCTTTCAGTTAGATACTTTTTATGTTTAGGGGGGGGGGGGGGGGGATTAACAAACAAATACCCATTTGAGAAACAAACTCAACAACTAGTTGAACAGCCCCAGCAGCACACTCAAGCTTTAATGTTTTTGATTAACAAGCTAGTTGAAAAGTTTTAAACTGTGCTGAAGGATTATGAAAAAAAACACAGTTTACTTTATATACATTTTTTCTCTTAAGATAAAAGTATAAACTAACATATAACTGTATAAAATGTTTATTGTTTATATACATTTTTTGTTCTTTTATCAGAAGATTAATCTTACTAAAACAGTTCTTTGAGACTTATGAAAAATATTCCTCAAGTGTGGGTGGTTCCATGTCGAAAAACTGTGATGTAACATTTCCATATAAACAAGCATGAGCATTACTTAGAATTGCAGTTACTGTGTAAGTTTTCACTATTGGGCTGAGTCCTATTTTGAAGTTTTTTTTAAAGTCACCAAATTTGAAAGTATTTACTACGTCACCAAATAGCCATTCAACTGATATACATGCAGAGACTTGTTCAAATCAATTTGTTGCTGAGTCAATGGTGCGCCTCTTAGTCTGAATGGAGCTTGTAAATACTTACTAAGAAGATAAGCTGGATCTCCATACAGATATAAATCGTTACCAACTGGATCATGCGAATGTATTGCCAGATCATTTAGCAAATTTGACATCAGTAGCATAGCACTGTCATATCTTCGCCCTTCTACAGGGCCGTACAAGCTATGAGACCACACGGAATGCTTACACTTTGAAATTTAATTCCATGAACTTTCTTATGTCCATTATAAAGTGCTCTTTGATCTTTATTCGGCCTGAAGCATGGGCGAATAGTGCCATCTATAAATCCCCAAACATTGTCAAGGGCAGCACCTTTTCTGTGGATAGCATAGGCGTAATTTCTGAGACTTTGTGCGCTAAGGTAAGGTCTTGTCCAATCGTTTAAGATATATCCCCAATTCGAATCAGCATAATCAATCATCTGGTTAAAAATCATGCATAATTGGTACAGGCCTAGCAAATCGATAGATCACGTCGGAATATCGACATGGATACGCCAGACATTTAAGTAAAACACAAAGTGCTTCCAGTTTTCCAACAGATAGATCATCAGAAAATTATTATTATTATTACTAAATTTTGAAATTTGACCTTCAAATCGAAAATCAGCAGTACAAAATTGTTCCACGAGCAAATTTTCATTAGAATTGAACAATTTTCAAAATTTGGTGCAGATTTGGCCTAGTTTGCCCTTTTTCGACTAAACTATAGAATTTGGCTTTCAAATTCAAAACTAGAGAGCACTATCAAATTATTCCACTTGCAAAGATTTCGAAGAAGACTCGACATTATTCGATATTATTAACTCGATATTATTTTGAAAATAATGCTTATAATTTTTGTAAAAATAATTGTTTTTGCTATCCGAAATATTTTGAAAATTAAGCAGACACGAGAGAAATCCGAGATTCGAGAGAAATTATTGAAAACTTTAGTAACTCGAATCTTTTAAAGCAATATAATACTCTCGAGTTAATAACTCGACTTGATTTATTTGAAAAAGTAATTTCGAGTTAGTAACTCGAAGTCAAAATTGGGCTTTTTTAATTTCGAGTTATTAACTCAAGTTGTAAAAGCAAGAAATATATTTTCGAGTTATTAACTCGAAGTGATATCGAAAATTAAAAATGTCGAGTTAATAACTCAAATTATGACGTCATAATCCATAACTCGACTTTATAACTCGGGTTTTCCGGGTCTCCCTTTTGAGTAGCAAAATCAATTCTACTGTCATACATCGTGATAATTTAGAGGAAATAAGACGTTATTTATTATGTGAACGTGATGGGAATAGTTGTAACATTAAACCTATTCTCAAGAAGCGTATTAGAAGGAATAAATTTGTCATTACGAGCTTTCCTGGTGATGTAGATTGGGTGTGCGTTTTAAAGCAGTTTCAAGTAAGTATTTTTGATATCACGGTGTGTGTGTGGAGGGAAGGAGGTGGGACGAAGAACACACACTACACTGTTTATTCATTGGCTTTTTATTCTCATTCTTGGGAATGGGCCTATTTTACATTATTTTATGTATAAATGAATTTACTTTTTATATAAATTTATATATAAATTTATATAAAATATATTTATATATAAATAAATTTATATATAAAATAGATTTATATATAAATCTCCAGTCGTTTTCTTCTTTAGCCATCATCTTCTAATACTAATGTGTTAGATATTGTTCATATTAGAAGAGTTGTTGCAAAGGAAGACATTTTTGCACTTCTCCATAGAATACATTATCTACAAACCAATCACACTGGCTATTTGAATACTTATGAAAAGGTAATTTTTGCTTGTTTCTGCAGCGCCACTTGCTATCATATTATTATGCTGATTGAATTCCTTCCATGCTTTAAGGTGAAGGGTCAGTATGTTAATGTACCCCGCTCAGCAGTACAAAAGACAATCATGTTTTATATATTCTAGACTAAACTAATTATAAACTCTCAACAATGAATATGGCAGGTGAAATATCCACAACAAAGACACATAATGGTGAGTAACACCTTTGATCCAAAATCTCGGATCGGTTGATGGTGGGGATTGGAATAGGTGGGCATCCTGTGGATGTAAATATGATGTTTTGCTTGATCCCATATTGGAAGCGTATTAGAATGAACTTCACCGCACATCAGTTTTATTTAATTTTACTTGAATTTGATTAATTTTATTTTTATTTAATTATTTAAATTATCCGTACTTTTTCTTATACTATTTTATATTTACTTCACAATAAGATATTAATTTTCATCTAGAATCAAATGTTTCTTGAATAATATAAATATCAGTTAATGTTCAGTTCCGCAACAGCAGCCGATAATATAAATAGTAGGTTTAAATTTTCAAACTGTAATATTATACATTTTTATTTGAAGTAATGAATTTACTAGTATTATTTAGAATTTACTAGTATTATTTAGAATGTACTAGTATTATTTAGAATTTACTAGTATTATTTAGAATTTACTAGTATTATTTAGAATTTACTAGTATTATTTAGAATGTACTAGTATTATTTAGAATTTACTAGTATTATTCAGACATTCATTTAACCATTCAGAATTACTTTTTTTAGGTCAAAAGTATCAAGATTTCCTAGAGTACCGGGTGGGGCATCCTGGACCTACTTCGATCAGGGCCTTCAGGCTATGGGTGAGGCAGGGTAGATACGATTGCCCGGGTTTCAATTGGGGTGGATGTCGGGGAAGCCAAAATTGGGGGGGGGGGGGGGGGGGGGGGCAATTGGAAAGGGAGAGAGGGGTAGTATTTAATAATATACAAAACCTGTATTATTACCAGAATTAATTAGTCTTTAACTAAATCATATTTCTGGTATTAACAAATCTTCCGACCAAGGGATTTAAAGCAGAAAATTTCCTTATGTTCTATAATATTGTGACTTGCAGTAATTATCCTTTCAGCAGTAGCAATGATAGGAGCCATAACCTTGGATCAACGGGGGACATTGGCTATCATGTCAGTTACTCTGATTTAGGTTGTTGGAGGATCGATTTTCATAGTCATATTTTATATGACGTGGAAGAATAAACAGCAGAAACAGCACTATTACAATAAAGTAGTAAAGAAGATGAAGAACACCATAAATGCTGTTTATGAAGTACCATCCCGCATACGATGGGAAGGATATTAAAAGGAATTATTTTGATCATACTTCTGTCTGGACCCTTAATAACCATGACAATAAACTACACAAAAGTTATCCGGTTAGAAGAAATAGAGACCATAAAATTTAATAAATGGTACCCATATCTCTTCGCAGTCATCTACGTGTTCATCATTACTTATTTACTGGTATCCCGATGTCCACGAAAAATGAACAATATCCAAGTAGGCTCGATTATTCTAGAGTCAATTTCCAGCCTCAATTATTCAATTTCCAGCCTCAATTATACATAAAGAATGTAAAAAATCCAAGTAGACTCAATTATTTTTAGAGTTCCGTTATCAGAATATTCTGATTTAATGCGATGATGAATCCTCAAAAATCACTCGCCTGCAAAAACGTCGTTAAAAATATTTGATTAAGGAAAAAAACTCTGTTGTAAAAACCGCACTTTTAAGGAAAAGTAAGGTGTGGTTTAATTTCAATTCTTTTTTTTCTTGACATTGAAAATCAAGCCTTAAGGATATTCTTAAGGTATTCTTAAATTTAGAGCAAATTTCAGTCTAATATTCTTATAAAAAAGAAGTGTGTCCACTGAACTGATGATGAGGGAATTGGCAGACAAGTGAAACTGTTGTACGAGAATGGCTGGTTTGTTGTTGACATTATAATGCTACTTCAATTCGAATTAGGAAAATATAACAAAATTTCTGATGGTGCAGATGACATGATTAGTATTGATGAAATAGAAATCATACTAATGTATTATTCTCTCCTCTTGTTTTCCCTTTCACTTTTGAGTCCTGAAAACATTTAAAACTTATTTGAGCTTGTACATAATCTTAATGTTCTTAATTATATAATTTTTTGCCAAATCTCAGCCTCAATATTCTTATTAAACCGTGTTCTTATAAAAATTGTTTGTATTTACAAAACCATTTTTGTGACAGGTTTGATATTTTACAACAATGCAATTTTTCACAATGATAAAAAGAAGTATTTTCTCCTCTATTTCCTTTAATTCTATCCTTTCTATTTCCAGAGCTTTCACACTTGACATGCGAGTAAAAAACATCAGGTCTGCTTTTTTAGAGGAATTTTGAGTCCAAATGTATAAGAGTCTTCAGCGATTCTTTCTAGGTTCCATTAATGCTCAAGAATGGGTTCAATTATCAATAATTTACTTATTTATAATAAATATTATACTTCTTATCTTTCCTTTATATCAAAACATATCTTATAATAATTGTCACCTGCTATAATGTTGATGAATCACTAGTAAGTTATTGAATATTTCCACAACATTTTTGTTTGAATGTTTTTAAACCAACCAAAAGATCGAATCTTGTTGAAACGCAGAAATAACATTATTGGAACATTCAATTATTTGGAAGCTTTATCTTTTCAATTTCCCAGAATCTATTTCATAATTATCTTAAAACGACCAACCTTCTACTACTCATCTAAGTTGTAGACGAAATTCCACAAATCAGCCTGTGAGCTTTATTGACATTTAGAATACTACATCTCCCAAGCTTTGCTTCTTGTGGCTCCTTCCAATGGCAACCTAAAATCAGTAAAAAAACTCATTGTTTAAGTAACCATCAAAACAGGAGGAAAAAATAATTAAAAAATTTTAATCTATTAATATCAGCTCTTATCATTAGTTTAAAAAATATCTGCAATCTGATTGGTTAATCAGTAGAGTATATTGCATATAAAAAAAATGCAGTGCAAATAAATGATTTGTATACATTTGACTCAATGTAAGGGTTTCCCCCTATACTAATTCGCATACAGATAAAAAAACCTCGTCACATTTGAATCCTAAACAAAATTTACATTTTTTTGTTTTTTCGATTTTTTCTACTAATGATATCAGGCATGTGAAATAACAGCAAAAATATAAGAAACTTGAAAAACATTTGCCATATTGAACGAGGCACTGTGCGATTACTAATACTTCTCATGCCCTGATCTCCTGTCAGATACTCAATGCATTGCTATTGAACTGAGTGTTCGAAAAAGACAGTGGCTTTGTCTTTTTGTCTATTGAAATCCGAAACAGGATGTAAAATATTTTCTTGAAGAAAACAAAGTTAATAGATTTTTTCTAACAACAGCATGAACATTTTCTCATCCAAGGCGATTTTAACGGCACTGTATCTAACAGTTTGATATTTAGCTTTTGAAGATCCTTAGAGAAAATCATAAACCTCATAATTAAAGCAATGCAAATCAGCTTTGATCAGCTTTTTGAGCTCTATAACGTGGTACTACTAATCCTTTTGGATTATGTGATTTTATTTTTGTCAGCGCAAGATTGAGAGGTAGAGCAAGGGGATTTGAGGAAAATGAACTTGTATAATGTTTTTATGCGCTATCTATTATTAATACTATAAGTTTTAAGCCCTGGTCACGAGTCCTAAGTGAAAAAAACAAAAAACGTCAAATTTGTTTAATAGACAAATATGGCAATGATTTCTGTATGCGTATTAGTATAGGGGGAAACTATTGCATTGCCTCAAATGTTTACATTTCTGTTTGTTGACGAAGAAACAATAAAAAGAGAAAGAAAGGAGAAACGTACAATAAAGTTAGATTAGTTAAAAGTTTATGATACATAGTAATTCATTTATTCCAGAAGTAGTAGTATTTAGAGGAGGGTTTTTAATTCACAAGTTCTTTTTATAATATGCCTGGGTAAAGTATAGCCAGACAGAAACTTAACGTGTCTGCAAAGTAATGAATTTTTATTCTACAGTTTGTTTAAGACATGCGATAGAACTGGACATGAAAATAACACCAATCCTTCATGTAAGCTAATTATCTTACGCAACATGTAAAGTTTCTTTCGCGCTGTAATTCTCGTGAATTGCATCTGTAAAAAGTTTTTACCCGGGCAGCTATACTAGTTTATTGATAAAAGCGATAATTTCTTAACTATTCTTCAAAGATCTGGAATAATTAATCTGTGCTTATTCAGTATATTATTATATTGTCAGTAATTTGTATGAAATAATCATGCAAAAATTATTAATAATTTATCACAATTAGCGCAAAGTTTGCGATAAAGAAAGTAATTATCACAATTATTGATCAACTTTATCAATAAAATTATCGCAAATATTGATATTCTAAAAGACTAAATCGAATGTATTAGCAATAAAATCTATTGTTCTTTTATCAATATTATCGCAAATATTTATCGCTATTTCGGCTTGTAGTGATTTTCCCTTAAACCGTCACATCATATAAAAACTCAAAGCCTGAAATGCACGATCATTTTTGTTTTCTATTAACACTGTATATTCTACAAGAGTATTTCTTTAATACTACATATTACTTATATATAACATTTCTGGGAAAAAGTTAAACATGAAACAATTACTTACTCCTCTTTTATATGATGTAAGCCGCTGCTTTCTCCCTTGATGACTTTCTTTTTCTTCTTTTTTGTTTTTCTGATTTTTACATTTCCTCAATTTTCGAATTAAATAAAAAGACCTGTTTTGTCAACATGTTCATAATTGGTATTTATACTGTTAATTGCAGATTTTCCAAACTTGCAAAAGGACTATAATAGTATATTTCACCCCCAGGAATTGATGGGGAGAGTTGCATGCACATCATGTGCACGTGTTTGCTAACCACGCTTGTGTTCCATCCCAAGTTTGGTTTTTATCCCAAGCTCAACTTGGAATGCAACATTGCCGTATTGGCATTCACACTCAAGTGTGAATCCAGAGTCACACAACATTTCTGGATGAAAGGCCAATCACGTTGCGCAACCATGAGAAGTTTGGCGTATGTACGAAGACTGGCTGGTACTTGGTACCTAAGCGTAAGAACGCCACATTCTCTGGTACACATTAAACCTCCTGCAAGAGTCATGTCATCTGAGGTGAGGTCACTAATAATGAATCTGAATTTCAAATGTTTAAACCTAACACTGTAATCCTGTACAAATTTGTAATAAGTAAATAAATAAAATTCAGTATTTCCTATTCCATTTCTTGCCTCAAAGTGGGTTTTTTCAGCACAATACAATACTCAGTAAGAAATACATATTTGCATCTTATAACCATCCAGAAACTCCTAAGAGATCCAAACAGCTTAAACTTTAGATTTATTTGTAGCCAAATTCACGAAACTCAGAAAATTTGCCAAACCAAAAAATCTTACAAAGGAGAATGATTGTCAAAAAGCAACTTCAACTATCCAAATTTCTTAAAACTCATAAAACACTTTAATTTTATGCTTCACAAGTAACCCTCTTTATTTATTATGCAGAAGTAGGCATCCATATAAATAATGTATATACACCTTTACCTCATTCAAAATAAATATGGACGAGGGCAGTGAAAATTCTTTCAGTGTGGACAAACGAAACAAAAGCTTATTTTCCAATATGATATGACACTGGAGTTTGGGGGACGAAAAAACCTGTGAACCACAAACACAGGAGACCGAATAATGCCTTTCTCTTAAACTTGACAACTCAAAGCAACCTATATAAAATACATTCTATTTTACTAGTTTCAATAACTTTATATTTTTATTTGAATAAAGACATATATGTCACACTATTGCATTAATGGGTAAGTAGAATCAATGTAATAACAGACTATATATAATTTTTCATGATTATTTTTTTGACGTGACACCGACACTTGATATTTCTTTCTGGACCAATATGTCCAATGATTATGTTTTTTTCATCTGTCTGCCCGACACTGTCCGGCACTTGGTTGATCCTAAAAACAGGCTTTTAGACCTTTCGAATGTGTTTTGGAGTTTGAACACCTATCAGGCCTCTGAATATATACCTAGTTTTATTTAAATGTTGTGCATGGTCACAAAAATGTTTGAACCATACCTTGGATCTATGTGACATCACAGTTTCGAAAAGACACAGAAATTTAATTGCTCATTCCTTAACAAAAGATAATTGTATGAAGCTGAAATTTAGAACATTAGGCTCTTCATCAGCAATATAACTTTCGAAATACCAAGAAAAATGGCATCTTTTGTATATTGTTAATTTATTCATTTATGCGGAAAATCATTTAAATATTTAGGCCAATGTTAGTTAATAGTTTGTTCATCCTCAAACACATGCACAGTCACGGTAAGTGCTAATAATAGCACCTGAAAGTTTATTATCAGCTTTTTCCCCCAAAAATATTAAAATGGTAATTTTCTCAGTTAATTACAGCAACGCTTGTTTTATTTTTTTGAAGCATGTTTAAACAAGATAAAACTGAAATATACAACACAAATTATATTAAAAATGGGATGTTGTTCAATATTTTAAAAATAAAGTGCACACAGCACCATAATACTGCCTGCTTGTTTGAGAATGAACGAACTATTAACTAACAGTGGCCATATGCCAAAAAATCATATAATGTGATAAGCACAGTAGATGATTGATCATGGATGTTGCACCTGAGGCATCAAATCTTGGGCTGATGATTATGTAGAAAAGTTTTGATTTTTTTTCTTCTGTTATGATCCAATGTTTTGTTTGCTCTGAAAATATAATCTTGTTTTAGGTTGAGGCGGCAACACTTGCTGCAGAAGCTCGTAGAAAGTATGGGGATAAAGTTGAAAACTCCATATTTATGAAAATAATCAATAAAGAAATTCCTGCCAAATTGATTCACGAAGATGACAAGTGTGTTGCTTTTCATGATGTTAATCCTCAAGCGCCTGTGCACTTTTTAGTTATCCCTCGTTTACCAATCCCAACGTTACAGGATAGCCACGAGGATGATAAAGAATTACTAGGTAAGAATCTCTTTGTAAGCTTAATTTTCTAAATCTGTACAGATAACTGTAAAAGAAGCAGTGTTCTATACTATAGGTAACTTTCCAAGTGCATAATGTTTACATTAAGATTTTTAAGATTACACAAGTATAAATTTGTATTAACCCAAAAAGTATTTGAAAGTGTCAGAACCCACCAGAATCTAGACACTACTTGACTGGTGGATTCAGCTTATTATTGTGAGAGAAGGAATACAACATGAATGGTGGTAAAACTGATCCAAATACCACATTCATCCAGATGAATCTCCCACATGATGACAAGTAGGGGAGTAGTGCAATATTCACTGTAATTATTTTTGTGCTGTTTGTTTTGATATGAGAGGGCGTTGAAACCTTAAATTAATTACCAATCTTTTCCTTACCTTTCTCCTAAGTCCATCCCTGACAATCTTGTATTTTAAGTGGAGGATTCAAAATGGCCTATAAAATAGCGTCAGATTCATTAACCCTAACTGTGTACGAATCCAAATTTATTCCATGTCTTATCCTGAATCTGATGCCAAATACATAATGGTTACAGTTTACTGTCATACTTTTCATATACAATGCTGCCATGGTGTATTCCTTTTCTCCCTTTAGTATGCTAATTCTGCATAAAATGAAAAAGAATATGGTAGTCCATCTGCTTGATCTGTTCTGGTGGGTTCTGCACAGTTGGTTCTTGTGATTGTACCTTTTAGCAATTACGACCCAATTGATTTTTCTCCTTATTTCTACCAAGTTTATTTACAGGGCATTTACTTTTCATTGCAAAAAAGTGCGCCTCAAGTCAAGGCCTAGATGAGAACGGTTACAGATTGGTCATAAACAATGGAAAGGATGGTGCACAGTCTGTTTACCATTTACACTTGCATGTTATGGGTGGAAGACAAATGCAGTGGCCGCCAGGATAAAGTTGTGAACAATCCTGTTCTGTTTTCTATAGTTTTTTGTACTGGTATTCTTCTATGATACAAAGGTGAAATATAATTTGTTTCTGTTGAGCACAGAAGTTTTATTTTGTCCTTTTGCAATGCAAAATTTTCAAGGTTCAAAATTCGTCCTAAAATTAGAAATTTGGAAAAATAGTTCGAATTAAGGAGAGTTCGAATTCGGGGAAGTTGAATTATAGAGTACTGTATTGTATACATTCGCTAATTCGAATGCTGCTTAATTCGAACTTTTTGCTAAAATCTTAAGTCCCTCCTAGAGTTAGCTTTAAGAAAGTCTCATACTTGCTGCTTAATTCGAACCTTTCCCTAAACTGGAACGATTTTTTTCGGCCCCTTGGCAAAAGTACGCCCGCTAATTCAAACGGACATAAAAATTAGGAAAATTTTTTTTTATTCCACCTGTCGTACGCAAAATAATATCGGAGACTAGATTTATAGACACGTGCATAAAGCTGTCAACACGAATTTTTTAGTACGTAAATTAAAAAAATATTTAATTTCCTGTCTTTAGCAAAATTCTTAAGTTTACCTTAACTTCGGTTAATTCGAACAAAATGTCTGGTCCCTTGCGTGTTCGAACCAGCGGATGTATACTGTTCCTAAATTACCTTGGTATGACTAACTTGGTCTTAAACCGGCTTTTCGACCTTTTAAATGTGTTTTTGAGTTTAAACACCTACTGGCACATATGTTGACTAGGGCATAAAGGCCGGTTCAGCGAATTAATTGTTGGTCACATCATACTGAAGATGCCGTTGTTAGTTACGAGAAAGAACATTTCAGGGGTTTTGGGTCTATTTTTGCCAGTTATAACAGTTTTTATTGGATTAATGATAATTACCCTTCTACGATAACTATAATATTAATAAATATTATTAAATATAATTATACTACTTCTTTCTAAAATGTCTTAAATCAATCATGGTAAAATACGTGAGGATTTTCTAAACAAGCTCTTCGTCAGTTACATGAAGGAAAAACGTATTGTTTCGTCTCCTCATAAAACTTCCACTGTTTCAACGTTTTTAAATGTGTCATGTGTCTTTTAAACAGAAATGTGACTTCTTTTTTTTACGAAATGTAACAACCTCCCCTGAGAGGAAGAATTCCAAGTGATGGTCGATTTCACCACAACCCTTTTTAAGGCCCTGTTCACATTATGTTTGAGTGCAATATTTTACTTCCTTTTAGTGTTCTGGTCTTCATCACCAATGTTATCATTTTGTACATCTCCTTGAATACTCCGTTGTTCGACATCGTCGCCAATGAGTTTAAGATACCTTCCGATTTCTTTGATTTGTCGAATTCGTTTCATCGATTCGGAAGAAAGGGTTCGCTTAAATGATCGTTTTCGTTTCACGTCAGTTTTCTCGTCGTCTCTTCGCCTTTCATCGTCTGAATTATTCTTGTCTGATTTCTTCAATATTTTGAAAAAGCCCATTATTTGAGATAAGATGTATATATACTGTCTTGATTAATTCTCTCAAAGTTTGTAACTTGTGAAATGATATTCTTTTGAGCAGTTGTTATTGCACCAGAGGTGATTTATATTTAAAATATCTCTATGTTTTATATTGCTTCTTATGTAAAAAAATGTTTTGCACTTCTCCGTTGAAGTTCTTATTAATGGCTAACTAACTCCCTTATCATATGATTCACATGACGAATCACTTCCATCTTTAAAACCTCTGCGGAAAGGTCATTGTCTAGTTAATTATAGTATTGTTAATAGCAGGCGTATCCGTTATGTTTAGGGAGTAGAAACCGCAAGATTAACGTTGTTGTTGTGGGAAGAAATTGATCAAGGGTTATTTCGTAAAAAACCCTGAAACAAAATTGTAATTTGAGAAGTAATGGGAATTGGCCAAATTATATAAACAGCTTATCTAAATTGCTGAGATCGTGACATACTTCATTTGAACATCTGCTGAATGTATTGTGGTTGGAAATGACCTAAAAAGGGAATTTTGTTATGTTAACACGTAAACGTTAACCTAGTTTCTATAAACTCCATGAACTATTTTTAGAAAACTGAGTAGAATGGAATTCATAAACTTAAATACAAACCTCCGCCATTTTATATTTTTCAATTTGTGAAAAAAAGAATGCATGAAAAAAGATAGCTTACAACATTTACAACTTCGAACCCAGGGAAGAATATTTTATCGATATAAGGCCGGCCGTAAAAGGCAACAGAGCCTGGGTTGTCAACATTTAAAATGATTTCACACCGACATAATAGTGGAAACCAGTCTCATTATTTGAAACGACAAAAACAAAATCACAATTTTTTTTATAAAAATTCTGAGAACGTTCTATATCGCAAAATACTTCCCCCACTTCTGAGAGAAGCTGAGTGCAGCAGAAATTCAAAAACCATACTTCTTAATACTAATTCACCCTATACTAGTCAATAAATAATTTTGATTGGTTATTTGCCGTCACGTGGCTGGTCGAAAAAACATGAAGCCAACGCAATAGTTAAATTTATTTGGCATTAGTCATCGAGTTTTTGAATCAGAATATGCCTCGTTACTTCAAACGCTTTTATAAGGATTCTCACCAAAAGATTAGCTGGTGTTATATTGCAAAATGAATATACGACATGAACAGGAATAATAAAGTCATATTGGAGAGAACATGAGAAAGTATATTAATTCTGGAAAAAACAGTTAAAAACATTCTGGAATTCACATGATTTATTTTCATTGGTTTTTTTTGGCAAACAGTATTGTTGTTGTTGTATGACGTGTTTTTTTTTTTTTTTTTTTTTTTTTGTTGAACTTTATGAAATGAGCCATTTTTGCAAAAATCACAAGATATAGTTTACGCGGGTTTTTTACAAGAACATTCTTAACTTTGAAACGGACTTGGCTGACTTTTCCGATGTTCATGGAGATGAGTTTCGATTGTCGGTTTAGATTATTATTCAAATCGCGTTATACGCGAGGTGTTTAAAATGCAAAGCGTTGTTCTGGACATTTTTTTAGCCTGGAAGTTACATGATCAAAAATCACAGCGTTGACTGTTCGCATCAATATGCGCTGCCATTCTCAGAAGCGAATGTAAATGTGTGGTACATAGTTAGTTTCTACGGTATATATATTTCTTTGAATGACGTTTTTGCTCCTTATCATTATTCATGTTGTTATTCATATAAACTCAACATTACTCAACAACATTATCCAGCACAATTCAGCACTGTTCAATTAGTATTTACATCGTCTCTCTATTTTGTCTCAACTGATGCTATTAATTAGTAATGCTTCTTTGTTGTTCTTTCGTTCACCCCTCCACCAGTGCCACTTCCGTTTCCAGTTTCCAGTTTGGGAAAGGGTTTGAGTAAGGTTGAATTACATAGAATAAGCTTATCTGTAATTTTACTTCAGATTTGCATGCTGCTACCCATGCCATCCACCACAGCACTAAGATTAGATATAGAGTGCCTGCTCCCCTTACTGCTAACGTTAATTTTAATGCTGCAAAATTCTTCACTGCGAACGAGAAAACACAACTAATTGGATTTAGCAAAATAAAACTTTCTTAGTGAAATTCCTAAACACTTTGGGGATCAGCCGGTCAATCCAGGTGGTTGACCACAGCCTTTCAGTAAAACTTCTCCTTTCATAATTTGTATATTATGTTATTTTGATAATTATAATAGCTCAATATGATAAGTTTTCATTACTTCACCAAGTGTAAAGACTATTTTGTATTTGTAAGAATTTGACAAGTATGATGCTGAGTGAAGATTATATTAAGAAGAGTCCATTTGCTGTGTTCTCTTGTTATTTGTTTCTGATTTTGAGGCTCTATAGAAATGAAAAGTATTTAGTCCAGTAAAAAATACATAAATTGTTTTTCCCGAATTTTTTGTATCCTGAAAAACGACACAAGAATGAATTTATTAGACAAAAACTTTGCCGTTATATTGCTGTAGTCTAAACAGTCACCATCATCACGTCCATCTACAACACGCGATTTGTTGCTATGCGAAGCATTTCTTTTTATAAATTGTAATACAAAAACTATGTATCAATATACCAACGTTAAATAATGTAAACTTAAAAAAAAAGCTGTTGTATGACGTTTTCTTGTAAAATGTAACAATATTTTCGACAAACGTTCCTAAGCCTCGAATGTTCTTAGCGTGTCCTTAACATTGAAAATGTGACGTTCCAGAGGTTTCCTTACGTTAGAAAGCGTAGGATAATTTCAAAACGGAAGAAAGATTATAGCTGGTTTGTGGGCGAAATTACTAAGACAATAAAAACAGTTCAGTTTTATATGCCTCCTCTGGTCGGACAAAAATTTCGTCACTTTTTTTGACCAAGAATCATTTTTGTTCTTTTTACCTCTCCACTAGAAGTAAGCTCTTTAGCTAAAGCGCCGAGGTTCGCAGGCAGAAGCTGGTTTGTTAAAACTTAGTTAAATCATAAGTCATTTGAAAATTCCCTGGTCTGGACACACTCACAGTTTATCTTGCACTCACTTTGATCACATGACTTATTACAACCAATGCAAAGTAAGCATTACTATCATGTCATCAAAATGTGATCAAAATGTGATCAAACAGGGCATTTTTTTGCTTTAGGAAGCTTATTCCTTAACACTTTTTCGACATCTTTGTCCACATTTCTAAAATGAAAAGTAATTTTGTTCACAACAAAAGTACCTTTACGATATATCCAATGAATCATCTTGAAAATTTGATGACGCATCGAGGTTGTATACAGTGGGAAATTTCTATAAAACGGTCACCGTATAAAAGCGGACATCTCCGTCATGGATTTACAGTCAAATTCTCATAGGTAAAAGTCCATAAAAGCGGAGGTATAAAAAACCGGACATCTTTATAAAGCGGACACATCCCATCGATTTCCCATTTCGCTTAGCTCATATGTCTATGCCATTGCATAATCACTCCCTTCTTCGCCCCCTTTCTTTAAGCGTGGTGGGGTTCCCCGTGCATTATCTTGCTTTTTTTTCGATATACGAATATTATATCCTTAAAGAAACCCTGAGTGACTTGGTTGACCTATGTTGCCCGGACGTGGATCTCAACTCCAACTCTCCGTACTTCGTGTTCAACTCTTCTCGACCTATTTCTCGATATATTTTACTTCACTAGTTTAGTCTGATTTTGACATACAAAATATTATAACCTCCGTTAAAAGCATTACTCTACCTATTGTGGCATTTCAGCCGCGGTTGAATTTCACCGCGGCATGCGTTTAACAGACCTCTTAGTTCTTCTTAACTGAAGCTTCAATGTGTTACCCGTCTTCTTTGGCTTCCTTGGCTAAATGGTAACTAATATTAAGTAAATACAACAACTTTACAGAGTAAACAAACACAAGGAGTCACGTGATGATGTTCGTGTCGCAAGTGATGACTATCTTTGGTGATGATTAAGTAATGATTAACATTCTTACAAAAATTGCAAGCATTTAACCAAAGAAAAGTTATTGTTTAAATTTATTACTTAATTTATTCGCAACTGTCAGAGTTTAATTTCGTCATCTTGTATTTACAGTGTTTTGACTGAGAATGTAAACAATTTGAAAGCAATTTACATCTTATCATCGTGGTTAACAGTAGTAATCTAATAATAGCACTGGATCAACCAACCTATTATTTCGGAAGTCGAATTTTGAAGCTTGATTGGTGCCATTTTTGTAGGACCCACTACGTATCCGTGAACCGAAAATTACAAAAACAAGTGGAAGAAGATTCAGATTTAGACGGTATAATTTTCTTTCCAAAAACTACAATAAAATACACCTTAGTAATTATTACTATTATAAAACTCCCAGTAGAATGATTAGAGACAATTTTGATATCTAAAACGAGGCCGGGTGTAGTAACTAGGTCAAAACACGGCGTTTAAACAGAAATTCGGGAAAGGTGTATTAAATGCATTTATAAATGCATAATTGTGCTTTGGAAATCTTGAAAAGCAACACACGAGGTTAGACCATAGGTTGGTAGAGAGCTATGTTACTATAGTTACTGTACAGAAATGTATAGCTAACCCCAATAAATATGCAAAAGAACAACAAAGTGTGTAACCTCATCCCCAGGGCTTCTTGATATATTGGATGGCTGTGTATTTGAAATCCTTGGTATAAAATCCTTAAAATTGCATTGGACGATTCATTTTGCACTTCTATTCATAACATAACCACAAAGAGCTTCGGCGTCGGTCCGTCTTACTAGGACCCAAATAGCTTTTTTAAAATAAGATTGAAAAAAAGAAGCTCGATCCATTGTTATTTTTAGGAATCAGTGGCCTAGAGTGTATTAAGTATTAGGCCAGTTTCAATTTCACGCGAAAAATTTCAAATATTACGCGAACAAATACGCCATCTCGATAACGCATACACACCTCGGCGCAAAAGAAGATTATAATTTTCAACCGACCAGGATTAGAATTTAGATTTTAAGAATGCGCGCACGAATGATTTTCCTTCTCAAAACAATTTTTACTTACGGCCAGAAACCAACTCACTCGGTAAACAGCGTTTAAATAGAAATTGGCCTTAAGCGCATACGATTTTTTGCATTCGATTTGTATAGCATACAAATTGTGCCGTCATATAACGATGTAAAAAGGGATTCCATTCGGCAAAAATGTGTCGACAGGCGATAAAAGATATGCAACTAAGCATCTGGTAATAAGCATCTGGTAAGTGCCATACATTAAATCCAATTATCACCTGCTTTTTTCCACTCAAAAATCAGCCTATTTATTTTTTGCAGAACTCGCAAAAATCAAAATAAACAAGAAATCTACCATTCTCTCGTGCTAGCCTATTCCTTTGTAAAAAAAAAATCGTATCAGTGTGAAAGAAACTGAATTACATACAAACTTTTCTCTCGCTAAAAAATCGAAATATACGCAATCGAAACCCCCTTTTTAAAGCCGGTTTTCCACTAGACAGAATATTCAGCGCGGAGCGGCTATTGTTTTCTCAACGTAATCATTATTTGAACCATTTGATTGGCTTGCGGAATATTCCGCGGCGGAAAAGTTGAACTTGATCCGACTTTTCCGCAGACGCTACTGGCGGAATTTATTAAAAAACAAAAGCCGCCAGCCTGTAAGCGGAATATTCCGCCTAGTGGAAAACCAGCTTAAAGTGTATTACAAAAAGTTACACCATTTTTTGTCCCTTATTTACAAAAAAAAACCCGTGTATTTTTGTGGGGCCGAAACAACCTCAAACCCAGGGTCTCTTGCCTTTTCGATGTACGGATGGCGGCAAAGATGGCTTTGGAGAAAAAGATTCGATTACTTGAACCGATATTGATTTCTACGACAAATCATCATCATCATCATCATCATCTCCGTAGCCGAGGCGGTCGTGGGTGCACCCAGTTCATGACAGCCCTTCTCCAACCTTCCCGATCTTCCGCCATTCTTGTCAAGATGTTGCCTTTTTCTCCCGTCCACTCAGTTATATTCCCCATCCAGTTGCTCCGTGGTCTCCCTCTGCCTCTTCTTCCCTCCATACCGCCTTCCATCACTGCTCTATCAGTTCCTCCTCCACGAACCAGATGTCCGAAGTACTGGAGCTTCCTCCTCTTCACCACATCCATCACATCTTCCGGTTCATATCCACAAATCTCCTTGATCTTATCCATTACCCACTCATTTGTCTTCCTGTCTTTCCAAGATACTCCCAATAACCGCCTGTAGGACTTCATCTGCATCGCTCTTATCCTTTGCTCATCTCCTCTATTAATAGTCCAGCTCTCACAAGCATATAACAGGTTTGCCATCACTATGGACCTCAGAAGCATCAACTTGTTCTTCATTGTCACATCTTTTGATTTCCAAATGTTGTCAAGTTTTGCCAATGCACTCGTTGCTCTGCCGATTCGAATCCGGATTTCTTTTTCCGATGTTCCATTCTGCACTATCGTTGACCCCAAGTAGGTGAAACTCCTCACTTGCTCCAAAACTACTCCATCTACGGTCACATTCACCACTACACCATCAACATTGTCTCCTTTTCCCACAACCATCACCTTGCTCTTCTCCGTACTTATCTCCATTCCATAGCTCTTCGCAGCAACCTCTAGCTTCCTTGTAACCTCGCGTATACCATACGCAGTTTCGTCTAGCAGGTCAATGTCGTCTGCAAACCTTAAATCTATCAGCTTTCTCCCTGCACACCTGACACCTCCTTTGTAACCTTCCAATGTGTCGCCCATTATCCTCTCTAAGAACAGGTTAAACAAGGTCGGTGATAGTAGACAACCCTGTCTCACACCAATGTTGGTCTTAAACCACTCACTATACTGATCTCCAACTAACACCTTTGATCTAGCGCTATCATACAAACTCTTTACTAGAGATGTTATTCCTTCTCCAATGTTGAACTTCCTCATGGTGTGCCAAAGTGCGTCATGCCACACACGATCAAACGCTTTACGGAAGTCAATGAAGTTGTGGAATATCAGCTTCCCCATGTCTCTTGCTTTCTCGTTCAGTAGTCGCAGAGTTGTGATTTGCTGCACAGTACTTCTTCCTCTTCTAAACCCAGCTTGAGAATCACTCAGGATTTCTTCGACTCTTGGTGTCAACCTCTTCAAGATTATCTTTAACAGGACTTTTGAAGCGTGGCTAATCAAGCTGATTGTGCGATAATCTGTACATCTCCTGCTTTTCGTCTTCTTTGGGATGGTGATGAGTACCGATTCTGTCCATTGGCTCGGCCATTGCTTGGTTCTCAAAATCTCATTGCACAGTTTGTGCATTATGCGGAATGTTGTCTCTCCTCCATTCTGGATTGGTTCCGCAGTGATGTTATCTGCTCCTGGCGACTTGTTCTTCTTCAATTCCTTGATCGCACTACGTACTTCTGACATCAAGATGGTCTCTTCCTCTTGTTGTTGTTCCGTGACTTGTTCTTTCAGCACTTCCTGGTCTTTCGGGATGTTGTAGTTGAAGAGTTCTTCACAGTAGTTTTTCCATCTCCTACAGATGTCATCACTCTTCGTTAGTAACATTCCATCTTTATCCTCAATTGCGCCAGCTTGTCTCCGTTTGGTCCCATCCATGTGTGAACCACACAACTTCTTCACAGTTTCATACGCCTTCTTGGTGTTATTCCTTCTTAGATTTTCCTCGATGTCTTGTGATTGACTGATGATCCACCTGTTCTTTGCTACGCTAATTTCATTCCTCACTTTTCTATTTGCAACTCTATACTCTGATAGTTCATCCGCTCCTAGATGTCTTCTCCTTCTCTTGTCACGCCTCACATCACATGACTCTAGCACCTCCAGTGTTATCCACGGCTTCTTGATTGGTCTTGCTTTTCCTAATTTCTCCTCCGTAGCTTTTGCCAGTGTGTCAGTGATCTCATCACACAGGTTTTGTGGATCTTGGTCGAGCAGTAACAGTGGTGCAAACTTTCCTGCTAGCTCCTCTTGATACGATTCTGCAACTTCCGGGTCTTTCAGCTTCTCAATATCGAATCTTGTTCTGCTCAACTTGTTCTTCTTGATTGTACTCAGCTTCACTTTTAGTGTCATCATCACTAGATCATGATCACTGCCGATGTCTGGCTTGTTGAACGTTCTTGTCTTTGCTCTATTGACTCCAGTCACGAATCTCCTCGAGATGAAAATCCAGTCAATCTGGTTGTGTGTCCTACCATCTGGTGAGTGCCATGTCGATTTTCTCGAAGCTTTGTGGTTGAACAGCGTGTTGGCAGCTGTCAGACGATGTCTCTTGGCAAATTCCAACAGCTTCAGCCCTCTGTCATTTGTTTCTCCAAGTCCAAATCTTCCAATAGTTCCCTTCCAATTTGCGAATGCATCAGCTCCAATCTTCGCATTCCAGTCACCTTGCACTATTAGCACATCTTTCCTGGGAATGGTTTTTAGCAGCTTCTCCAGGTCATCATAGAATTCTTCTACAAGTTCATCGCGGCAATCATTGGTTGGTGCATACACTTGCACAATAGTCATGTTTAGTGGTTTCCCTGCCACCCTGATTGCTGCTATTCGGTCACTGATCGGTGTGAATTCTAGCACTGCATTCTTGGTGTTCTTGTTCACTAGGAATCCCACACCTCTTTCGTGCTTCTTCTCATCACCTATATACCAAAGCTTGTGTCCTTCTTCTGTCATTCCTTCACCAATGCCCTTCCATCTCATTTCAGATATGCCGAGGATGTTCCAATTCAGCCTGTCCATTTCTTGCACTAAGACCTCCGCTTTTCCGCAAGCCTTCAGTGTTCTGACATTCCATGTACCAATTGTTGTCTCCACCTTCGCCACCTTTCTGCTACCTCCGGCTCTCCCTCCCTCCACTCCAGTCGCATACTTTACACTGTCTCCCCTGGAGGCTCCAGAAGACAGCGCGGCCGTTGTTCTCCCGGGCCCCGACCGATCCGGTATGAGGTTGAAGTTAATTGTCATTCCACGGGTGTTTCAATAGGCAAGAAGTACTCGGTGGTGCCTATCTCCTCTTCGAGTTCGCAGTGACACCACGTGCCGGGTGTGCTCAGCCAATGTCCCGAAGGATCCTTTTCTTGACCACGTGCTCCAGAAGCCGTTGGTCCCTGGAGACTCCTCCGCCAACTGGAACTGCTGGTACCCTACTGGCAGTACCAGAGGGGTGTTGGGTGCTCGACCTACCCGGATGCAGTTTAACGTCATGCCCAGGACCACGACAAATCATATTGTGAAAAAAAGAAGAAAAATCAATCAAATTCTGTTTGCACCATTCAGTTTGTAAGTAAAAAATAAAATCGTAAAACCCCGCTTTAGCCATTCACCAGTAGTTGACGTTTTCCCTTCTACGTTTTGTATTTCATAATCTTGAAATGAACGTTCCATATACTATACATCATGCCGGTTTAAAACCACCAAACAGTTTAGTAGTGTAAACCCTTGTTAAATTTATTTGGGTCATCGAGATCAGGGTATGCCCCGTTTATTCAAATGTCTTTATAAGACTTTTCACCGATTCCTTTCCGCAGTTAGCCGGTTTGAAACTGATTTAATGAACACAATATTACTTTCTGATGTTCAGACATAAAAGTTCTTAAAATTGCAACTATATTAAGTGCCATCGATCTCTCCAGAAGACTATTTAATTATCCGGAAAAAACTACCCATGGATTCTTTCGGTCAACGGTCGAACCTCTTTTAATTTATACCTCAGGAACCACCCCACTTGACACGGGAGTGCAATATGTACCTTAAGGTAACAAATATTTCGCCGGAATCTGAAATTTAATTTCGCAAACTTCGACAATACAAACTTTTCGCGGGAATTTAATTTCGCAAAACATTCATCTTCGTATTTTTTTAATCAAAAATCAATCAATAGGAAAAGAATACCCTGGGTTCGAGGTTGAAAAAAGGACTTTCAATGAATTTATTAAAACCCGATTTTCCGCGACAATACCAATTTCAGGAATTCGAGACAAATTCGCAAAATCTTCTTCCGCGAAAACTTACCTTCAGGGGTATGTACGTAAGGGAGAAATTTGGGAGGATAGAAAATATTGGTTGACAACACATGTATCTAAATTAACTATCATCTATACATATCGAACAAACTATATAGGATTTCTACGTCGAAAAATTCGTAGAACAATCAAGAATGTCATGTGTTTTTTTTTTTGGTTTATTGGACAATACCCAGTGGCCAAAATCTTCAAAATGTCTACTATGAGGAGGATTGTTTTCTATAGAAATGGGAAGATGACGGCTGCTGTTTCAATAAAAAACATTCCTCCACAGAGACTTTTTAAAGTTTTTGGCCGATCGGTAAAACGAATGAAAAAATCCCCATTACAGCCGTTCTACGATCACCATACAATAAACAGTTTGTTTAGCGTTTTGTCTATGTTGCGTTCCTTTGCAGACAGGCCAAAACGCAGTATAGGTGTATTCAGGACTCAAAAGGCACAGCTGGACAGAAAACACCTTAAGCAGCAAGCAGATACCGACGTTTACCACTAGCAAGCAGATACCGACGTTTACCACTAGCAAGCAGATACCGACGTTTACCACTAGCAAGCAGATACCGACGTTTACCACTATGTCTCAGATTGAAGCAGCAAATAAACACACACAAATAAAAAAGCGAAAATGTGACCCAATAAAAATATGACATAAAAAATCGGAAGAGACAGAAAACTTATATATAGCAGAGTAAAATATACGAGACACATAAAGAGAAAAAAATTGAAAAATTCTAAAAAATTAACAAAACAATACAAACAAACAATAACAACCAAATACTGAAATAAACATTGAATGGATGTATATTGGAAAGAGTTATCAATCTTATGAAAAGAAGAGTCTTCTGATACTTTAATCGGAGAAACTTTCGCGGGAAAGAAAACTCGACAATTATTTTTTTCTGGATAAACTTTCGCGAATTGGAAAATTGAAGATTATTCGCGAGATAAAGTTTGCCAATATCTATTATTTATTTGTATTTATTATTATTATATTTAGTATGCACTTGTTATTTATTTAAGTTTGTTTAAATATTGGTACGTTGGTGGAAATTGTTTTTCTTTCAAAAATATCGACTGGATAAAGTTTTCCGAATGGAAATGTTGGAACAATTTCGAAAGTCAATTTTTTGCGAAAGTTTCTCCGATTAAATATCACTTTACCTCTGTAAAGAGGCTTTTGGATACCACAAGAAGAAAATTCTCGTCTTCAAATCATAACAAAGCGAAACCTATATAAATCCGAAATTTCGTATTAATTTCGGAACTGTAATGAGACACTGACTGTAAATCCGTCCACCTGTACATGGGGCATGTGTCCGCTATACGGAGATATCGGATTTATAGGGTGTAAGAGATTCCACTATATTCAAATTGATTTTGTTTCAATCAGGCTAAAGGTTTGAATGAAGATATGGTATTTATGGTCTTGAGACGGACCAAAAAAAATCTAAGGTGTCAAATATTAATAAATGAAAAAAAGGTTATTCTGACATAAAAGAAATAAAATTTAATGACAAATAGAAAATGAATGCGAGTCTATATGGCTGCATGAAGTATCAAAATCCAACCAAAATGCTTTTCTTAAAGTTCACACAATTTGAATTTGGATATTAACAAGATTAAATGTTCCTTCCCAGTGGGCAAAATCTTCAAAAAGTCTGTGAAGAAGGATGTTTTTAATAAGAATTGCAAGCAATATCGCCTGCTGTTTCAAAAAAAAAAAAAAAAACGCTCCTCCAGAGAGTTTTTTTTGAAGATTTTGCCCACTGGGTTGATGGCTAAATGTACATCATGACATCCTCTTGACATCATCTCAAGAGAAATCATTATGAGAAACCATTCTTTTGCACCTCCATTACTTGTGTGAAGATATATATTACAGAAAAATAAAATATTTTAACAAATTTCCAGAGTAAAAGTGTTCAAAATCAGTCAATGTTATTTATCGCTTTTGTTCTATGATTATAAACATCATTTGCACTTGTTTTTGTTATCTGAATAAGCAGCTGAGCATGAAGGAGTTCAGAGACAACAACTAAGATTCTTCGTACATAATTCCAAGTGTCTATGCATACTATGTATGTGTGTACGTTTTGACAAAGACATTGCATTCAAATTTTATAATTCACCTTTTTCTATTAAGGTGTTAAGAGCACTTACAATGTTCCCAAGATACGGTCGCAATTTACTATCTGGTTTAAATACTTCTTCTAGCACTTCTGGGTTTGAATAGAATGAGTATACATGGTCTATACGCTTAATGGATTTATCAGTTAGGTGTGATTTCACTGACTGCTGCAACAGCTGTTTAGATTCTTGAACAATTCCTAACAGGTACTCACAGTCAAACGTAAAGTCCACTTCATAAAAACTTATCACAGTGATGGCTATTGTTTTAAACTTTTTCTGAAACTCCCGTATATATGATATTTCTTCCTGGGTAAACATGTTGTTACGAGATAGTAAGGCAACTTTGACAACTATCTTGATCAGGTTTTTCATCAGCTTTTCAGCATCCTTCTTACTCTCCAAATGGTTTTTGGCAATTCTGTAGCAGTTATCGATGAGATCTGATGTCGGACCATCAACCACTTGTTTGGCTAATCCTTTCGACGACATCTTGCTGGCAATTTTTCCTTGTATACGCATTCCAATGGATTTGGACGATGGGTTGTCATCTTCAGCCATATCCTTAATAAACAAAACAAAAAAAAAACATTTACAATAAAAAAAAGAAGATTAAGAAAAAAAATGAATAGCATACAATATCCAATACAATTTCACAATTTCAAAAAATTACCCCAAATCTCCTCACTATGAATTTACAGTGAAAAGTCTTATAAAAGTGTTTGAAAGATCAAGGCCTAAGTTGACTCTAGCCTCACGTTCCCAGACAGAATTTCTGAGGTTTTCACCATAAACTTAGGTAAGGAGAAATTGTCGAATGAACTATGATTTAAAATACAGTCACACATGTTTCTTCTTCCCAGTGGGCAAAATCTTCAGAAAGTCTTTTTTTTTTATTAAAACACTTTATTAAAACAGCAGGCAATATTGCTTGCCATTCCTATGGAAAACACTCCTCTTCATACACTTTTTGAAGATTTTGCCCACTGGGTTGTATTTTCAAAAACTCTTGTTGTGTAAACTCATGTTATTTACTCAACAAAAATGTTAAAACATATAGTACAAAAACCTCCAATATATAAGTCACACAGGTTACGCAAACAAGGCGGAACATTACTACAAGAACAAACAAAGCAATTTGAAAGACAACGACCGCCCTTATTGAGATCAAGGATTACTTTAAGAAATGATAGAGAATCAACGTGGAGAATCTAAACCATCTGCTAGAAGAATGAAGAGAAAACAGTTTATCCCCTAATATAAAAAGAATACCAAAACTCTTCACTAAAATAACTCACAGAAAAAGAAAACCTGTCAGGAAAGATTATAAACAAGCTGTATATATTTTTTCTATTTTACTAAATACTCTTTCTTTGTGAATTGGATATGAGAACAATTGTGAATATAAAGAGAAGTTTCAATAAAAATAATAAAACAAAACTAAAACAAAACAAAATTAATTAAAAAAAGATCAGTGAAACATTCTTTTTCAAGGGAACATGTAAGATCAAACTTTTTGATGTAAATTTCATGTTTTGTTTGAACAACATGTGCTAAAAAATGTATATTACCATTGTTATTTAAACTTAAACACATCCAAAGAACAGAAAAAATATAAATATCATAATGATAAATAAAATAAAAAATTATCCAAACCTTCTCACTGGCCAACACCATTCTGAGTCTTGATCAGACTTGGAATAAATTGTCTTTATAATTATGATAGTGAACTATCTAGCAAATACATTTAAATTATTATGACAGAAAAAAATATGTAATGTTGACATTGATGACAGCTTTTACGTAACATTTTGAAATAACTAAACAACAACAAACAAGATAAACAAACGTCTGATTTATGTTATGCTACAGAATAACATTGCTGACAAAAATAGAGGAAGAACACACACACTCATGATCTTATAACCGTAGTATCATTAAAAACATTTACTACTAGCTCATAAATTATAGAGCTGTTTCCTGTCAGACATCAAAAATTTAAATAAATAATCATTATTTGCCTTATACAACAGTGCTTTTCACTTGTAGACTCACAAACTGCCCTTGGTAGTTTATTGAACAAAGATACTGCTGTAAATTTTAATTTTAATTTTAACTCAAGGTCTTGAACCACAAACTTTCAAAAGTTATACAACAACAAGTCTAACGTTTTAAAACACTTATCACTTTCTATTATTTCGTCTCAGATGGATTAATAATTTTCTGTCCTTTATTTTCACCTGCTGTTGCAGGATTTAAAATGGAAACAGATTTCACACTTTGAAACAAAACAAAGAAACTCTCCAACACAACAGACAGTTTAACATTATAAACAATGCATATATAATTATCCAGCATGGAACAAAATAAAATAAAAATCTACAGATGTATGATAGTTGCTTTTATGGAATCCATCTTAGTTTCTAATCCCTTAACTCTGTTTTTTTTGTTTTAGATCAACATCTGACAAGATAATCAACTTCAAAAAATAATCTTTTTAACAACTCTGAAAAAATAAAAGAAGAATCCAAAATAATCCACTGGATTGAATATTTATTTTCTCGTTAATAACACTCTTTAAAAAAGCAACAAAAACATTGAGAAACATTGAAAAACTTATGCCAACATTTGTTGAAAATATTTCCTTGGACAAAGTTGTCACCTTTCGTTATATACATAAAAGAAGAAAACTAACTAACTAAATAAATCACATTACAACAAAAAGGAAACTCTTACAATATTTTGTTAAAAAATAAGTAAATGAATGGTTTGTACTTCATATTCAAAATATTTGATAATGATGCTTCCTGTTAGATAAAAATTGTCATCATAGGATTGCAACAAAAATATTTTGCAAACAAATTCAATGTTAAAAAACAAAACCAGCACTCATAATCTTTGCTTTGTTTTTTTTCCACACAAAAACCAAAATCAGAACAGATTATATAATTTTTACATCTTCTTTGATAACTAATAATGAAAAATCAGTGATAATGAAAAGAAAAAACACTGTTAAGAACATTGGATATATTTCAATGTTCTGATTTTGCACCTGTCCAACTTCGATTTGAAATCTTTGGTGGTTTTTATAAAATATTTAACAACAAAGCAAACTTCAACTTGTTTACCATTTTGCTAACTGAATAATACATCCATTATGAATAATATCTACCATGCTAAAAACCACCATAGTCGGATTTAATACATTCAAGCTATTCAATATCATCATGGTTTTCATATCAAATGAAAATTGACTTAAAGTATAAATATTTTGTGTACTGTATAAACTTTATAGTTTAACATTCAGGGTGATAGTAAATTTGTGCATTGCTGCTAAGACATCAGTGGAATTTTTTTTGCAAACTTTAATGAACATTGTAAAACCTTTGGAGAAAAAAAAATAGCAAACAGATAAATAGACTCCATCTATACTATAAATTCAAGATTCCTGAAGATTTGTGTCACTATTAATTTAAAACATGAATAATGGCAAAAATATTTATGAACACCCCTTTAGAATTGTTGAGCAATCTGACATTTTGAAGTCTAAAAATTATAGCTTGTGCACTAAGTTTTATGAGGCCTTATCATTAGTTCAAAAAATATCTGTAATCTGATTGGTTAGTCAGTAGAGTAAATCTCGATATTGAAGAAACTCGAAAAATATTCGCCATAGTGCCGAGGCACTGTGCGATAACTAATACATATTGGCTGTTATCTCTTATCTACATGGGTTTTTTTTCTGAATAAACATATCGAAAAAATCTGTTCTCAAGACATACATAAAATAAATTTTAAATTAATCATAATACATCTTATAACAATGAAAGGGATTTTGGGATGTACTGGCTGCCAAACTAAAATTTACAGGGTGTTACAACTCAACTATTGTGGGTGCTGAGATCATCGCACTCAAATTTAAGGAAATGATAGTCCATGATAGAACAGATATTTAAATACTTTTAATTTTAATAATTTTAATAATTTTAATACAAAATGCAAAATACAAGGACATTTGACTTTTAACCATACACCCAAACTTCATAACTACTGCTTGAATTACCCCCTGATTTAATTCAAGTGTTGCTGTTAAAAATAAAGTAACACTTCACTCATTGACTATTAAAGGAAGAAGACGAAGAATTTATTGGTTTTAGTTGAAAATAAATGCAAAAATGAATTGTTTGAAAATTATTTTAGATAAAAAAATGAATACCAAGTCCCAAACGAAGGCCCCAAAATAGAAGAATAAATTGTAAGATTAATCACAATAAAATAACGTCTTCACAACCAAGTTCACTCTAAAAATAACCTGCCAGATGAGGTTTTCCATTTTCTCATCCTTTTGCAGCATTTAATTACCTTTTCATTTTTTTTGACAGATTATTATACATTTATAACCACTAAAATCTAATCAACCAAGGATATATAAAAGGACAAGGACTTTATCTATTGTTAAAATCTTTTATGTCGCCATTATAATCCTCGCCTCGCGTTTCACTGGATTTTTGTTTAGATGGGCGGGTTTATATGAATGTATAAACCAAAGAAATTAGAAGAAATGTGAATTGCATATCAGCCTGTGAATTTCATTAGTACTTCAAAACTACTACTCAACCTACGATTGTAGAAGCCAAAAGCAGCATGTACTTCTATATGTACTTGATGGAGTTTAAATTTCAATATCTCCAGGCGAGCTTTATTTCAATAGATTTATAGAAGTTGTAAGTCCATGAATCAACCAAGACAAGAGCCATTCCCTCACAGGGTTTAGATAATCAACTGGAGCCAGTCAGATCAAAAACTTCAGATTAGTTTAAAACGTATTTAATCCAGAATTAATCCATCCAGTTTTATTATTATTAATTTTTAGTATATAATATAATATAGTTTTTTAATATATATTCTATATATTCTTTATGTATGTTAACCAATTAGTTTATAAATTTAGAGAATATCAATTATATGGAATGGAATGAAAATAATAGAGACGGAGAACTAATTACTGTTTTGCAATTATTATTATTATTATAATTATGATAAGCGGGGAAGTATAGAAGAAAAGGAAGAAAACAAGTGTTACTATGTCCGTTAAAATTATGTTTAAGACAGACATCTTTTTATACTAGGCAGTAATTAACTGGAAAAAATGAATCAATAGTATTAGATTAATATTGAATTACCTATGAAGGCTGCATATAAAACTTAAAACATTGACTCTAAATGTGAGTTGATAACAGTTGAGACCATTATACATTTCACCCTCCTTTCCTAGGAGAAATCTAGCTGTTTAGCTTTTTCTATAGTGCCAAAAAAACAATTTGATATCAAAATTGAAAAATGATTGTGTAAACATGTGGCTAAATCATTTTTAAAATGACCTGAAAAAACTATTATTTAAAATGATTGTGTATTTCAAATATAGCATAGAATACCGTGTAATTATTACAGACTACAATCAAAACATTCAAACAAAAAGATCATGTGGTCCTTTCGGTAAATAGCAACAGATCGAGTCAGAGTATACAAAAAACATGAGAACAGCAAGAAGTATTTTCAATCCCTTTCAAAGCCTCAAAGTTGATTACAGTAATCACCATATTAAAACAAAAATAATATCTACAATGGAGATCAGTGACATATTTTATGCTCATCTTATTCGCACCATTCATTCTTCAAAGATTCTTCCAAACAAATCATAATTAATTCATCCGGGTTCTCATCCGTTACTTAATTAATTTCTTTAAAAGAAATTCCTTACAATTTGAATGTTAAATCTACGATGGAGCCCATAATTGGAAGTATGAAACCTACTGGATGATTACTAAGTGAAAAATTACAAAGATAGTTTTTGTTTTAAGAAGCTGTTGTAAAATATTTAAAGAACATTTATTTTTACCTCTTTGCAGAATTTTTCTTGGAAGGCTTAATTCTCATTAAGCAGCTATTGATATTACTGAAAAACCATTACGGTCATTATAAAGCGACCACCTGTCCATAACGACCATTCTGTTGTGGTCCTCCCCAGCTTTTTTAGGTCAAATTTTTCTCTATATAGCGACCACCTGTCCATAACAACCACAGATTTTGCATCGTGTATAGACAGGTTTGACTGTATGTACAAAATATTCAAATAGTTTGTCATTGTGTGACATTATAATGAAAACCTAAAAAACAGATAAAGTTTTGGCCAAAATGTAAATGGCCTATGAACATGTTAAGAGGCCGTAGAGTGCTGAAATATTTTGAAAACAAATGAAACTTGATGCAAATAAAGATGCTGCAAATAAAAGAGATAACTATCAGGTGAGAAAATTTTATAATGTGGTCTCCAAGTAATATAGAGAAGTTGTGTAAAAGTATTATATTATAGTACTGTTTCCAATATAATAACTTCAGTTTTATTAAAAAAATCTGTGAACATATAACAAACAAATGTTTTTTTGTGAACAGAACAGAAAATCTATTATATTTAATATGTGTGGACAATTGCATTCAGCTGGAACATGCAAATGTAAATACTAGGATAGAGATAGGTAATTATCAGAAATTAAATAATTAAATACTGTAATGAATTATGAACCCAAACAGAAACTTTCAGAGAAACAGATTTATGTTAAAACATAAGAAGTACTTATATGCAAACTGTATAAAACTCAGAAAGAAGCTGCGCCAACCCTAGGCAGAGCTCAACAAAAGCAGCAATATCTAAGCATTCACAAAAAATTCTTTCTTCAAGCAAAAAAAACCCGTGTAAATTTAACAATATTAAAAAATTAATTACTTTCTTTACCTTAGGTTTATTTACGCTTTTTTAAGTGATTTCTATATTCAAAAGAAAAGCGACCCAATTCGGCAATCAAAAGTAACAAAATCTATTAGTTGACTGCCAAAGGATGGTGAGTGTTTTTCAGTAAAAACGTAAATATTATGTACCCGTCTATAGTGCTCAATAAAATTTGTCCAGAATCAGGTCCAACAATATATCTGAGGTTGGGCAATTGAAGCAAAAGAATCACAGTCCACTGGACCTTTTCAAAAATTAAATACTCCTTGTATACAGAAATTTCTATGACAATATTATATATTTGATCTTTCCAAATGAGCTCCAGCTGCAAATTAGCTCGATTACGCTTGCTGTTTTAGCTTACGCAAAAAGTGCTGACGTAAGCAAAAATGCTTGAAAATTTTTTTTTTTGTGAATATTCGAATTCCTATACTACATTTAGGAAAAGTCATGAAATATGAAGTCAATTCCAAGCAACGATTCCGGTCCCCCACCACCACCACTGCCCTCCCTCGTCGGGACTGATGGGTTAACTCTGTGATGACGGCTGGATGAATACAACATCTCTTTGCATCCACTTTTTCAACTGCACAAGTTTTTCACGCAACCTTTTTTGCTGCAACAGAAAACAACATCATGCTGTCTGGGGAAGATGTATGTATTATAGAGCAGCAAAGAGTATAGAGGTTTCTCGTACCCCATCATATAGAAGCTGCAAAACAGCAGCCATAAGAAGTCAACTAAATATGTATAAACAGAGAACATCTTGGTATTTATTCCAGGAGGAGATTCCCTGGAATTAACCCAATGGATGTAGTATCCACATTGCATACAGACGGTGTGTGGTCGAGAGGAACCAAGCCAAAGAGAAACCGTTTTCATTTTTTTTTTAGCGAGATAACGCCTTGAACTAGACTTGACTATAACTATTTAATAGCTCTTGCTCACTAAATGGCCACAGTGCATTTGATTATTAATTAATCACGAAATATTTAGCTGTGCACTTACCTTTTTGAAGTACCTAGAATTAATTCTTCGTTTAAGCTCTTCCTGGCGGTATACAAAACGACAGCTTTTACCGTTGTTCCGCACAATATTGGGCATTTGCACAATGTTCGGCACTGAGCAATGTTCGGCATCAAGTAAACATTAATTATGCACCTCTTTTAAAATGTTCATGAAACAATTGGGCAGTGTGCGTTACTTAAATGTCCGTTTGAGATTCTTTTTTCAAAATAAAACGTAACAAATGATGGCCATGGTCGATAATATGTCTCCGACGCCCAACATTGTGCAATCCACAGAGCTCTGCTCAATATTGGGCGCCGTGTGCGTTACTTATTAAGGGTCCGTTTGAGATTCATTTTTCAAAATAAAATCTATTGAAATAACTCTTTGTATTTGCGTTTAATGTAGCATGAACTTGCACACATATTAAAAGGGAAAGTTGTGTCAATGAAAAAAATAACAAACCCACTGATATTTTTTTCTGCATATATTTATAAGAAATATTATAAGAAAAACAAATGTATATAATATACACTTAGTTAATCCAGTTAATTCTTTTTAATAAGGACGAAAACAAAGCTATTGAATATAAAGCTTCTGAAAAAATCAAAAAAAAATCATCAGATAGGAAAACATTTTTCTGAACTAACATAATTTTATTTTTAATTTTAATTTTCATAATTTTCACATGAAAATATGCACATACTATCCATACAAATTTCATTGGGAATGCTAAAATAAATCCATTATTATTATTAGTATTATCATTATTATTATTATTATTATTATTATTATTATTATTAGTTCAGCTTGCACAATGTTAGACCAACTGCTCAATGTAGGGCTTCCCATGTTGATCGCCCAACATTGAGCAGTTTCTAACATTGCGCGGTACACCGTCACGTTTTGGTCAGAATTTCTTTAAAAGTTTTTGTTGAATCATAACAATAAATTAATGTATAACAATAAAGGATATCTGTTCATTTTCTTTAAAAAGCAACAAAATTAACAGAAATGAAACTTTTTCTATTAAAAAGTAACTTAAAACTGAGATAAGGATTTTTTTTATTTTGGTCTGTAAAATATTGTATGTACATTGCTCTTTTGTTGTAGTCTTCGTTTGAAACTACTCAATTAGAAATCAGGCTAATCATTTTGACACATGCTGTAACAGAGAGTCGTAACTCTGAGCGAACTGTGTGGTTGGTGTTGTTGTTTGGTATACAAATCGGATCCGAAAGAAATTTTCCTGAAATTTGAACAATGGTATGGAAAATTCTGTTTGGATTCTTTTTTAGCATAAACGTACAACGTTCTCCAAAATTTGAGTTAGGAAAGGAGAAAATAACAGAAATGTTAACACAACAAAAAACTGGACACTAAAACAAAAAGCCAAGCTATAAATATCCATTTAACTATAAATATCCATTTACTATTCTGTTATAGATGACTCTCAAATAAAAATGAAATGTTAAATAAAAACAATCCGAGTGATTTCGCTTTGTGTCCCATAACCTTTTCTTCCTTTTTCTTCCGAGAAGTTTTAAAACTTCAAATATTTTCTGTATCTCAATTTTACCACACTTTAACGGAAAAGTCCTTCAACCACCCACCCAGTTCTGGACTATTTCTGATAAGCATGGCAAAACCACACCCCTTCTTAAGTCGATAATTCAATTTAGTGCCTTAAAGAGGAGTGACCTTGGTGCTCATACCAAATCTTGAGATTTTTCAAGATTTGCTTCAGATAACACAAATAATTAAGTGTTACGCTGTACGCTCACAGTTTTTCAGTGCTTCTATTACACAGTTTTTCTCGAGCCTTCCATTGTTACAGATCATTTCACCAAAGAGGCCATTATATATGATAATTGGTTGTGTATGTTTACAGCCATGAGAATACCAAGCACAAGACTTTCCTGTTTATATAAAAGCTGAAACTTCCCGATCAGGAAGTTACATACCTGAAATCTGGGAATGTGAAATAAACAATCTATATCAAAATTTGGATTTTTGTTGTAAAAAAAGGCTGGAAACTATTGTACCACAAGGCTTACAATAATAAGTAAGCTGACTGAATTAGAAAATTTTTGAGGAATAAATATTTGTGATTGATCAATTTTGAAAATCATAAAACAAATTTTCTTTTGTAAATAGTTTCTTCCTGAACTTACTTTTCCCTAGTCCTAGATCATTGGGAACTGTACTCTTGCTGTGTTAAAGACACGCTATCTTGAATATCTGCTTGTTTGTTGAACCCCTTTTATCCGTTGACTGTGTATCCAGAGGAAAAATATTTTCACCACTTAGTGTGAGCAGCAATTTTTTCATAATGGCACAATTAAGGAATGTGAGATGTTACATCTCTTGGGGCCTTGTTGGTTTCAACAGAAAACAGCAAGTTATAAATGAGTTTGTTCCCAGTCTCTTCCCACTTGAAATTCCTTTTTTCACTGATTTGCTTCATTCAGTTTTACCTCCTTTAACAGTGGGCCATTTTTTCGTGTTGGGAGAGTGTGAGGTTTTGTGAAATCACGAGTCTCCCTTTTATAGCAGTTGTGTTGGAACATTATAATGGGCCTATATCAAATCAAAATTCACATCAAATCAAAATTCACATCAAATATACTACTTAATCCATTTAAATTGTCTAACAAAACGAAAAGCATTTTAAGGCTGCTAATTTCTCTTTTGAGCGGTTATACTCTGTATCTAGAGAGAAAGAAGTCAATTTTCCTATTTTTCAATTTTCAGCCTCAAAATGAACATATTGAATTATCAATCAAAAGACATGGAAGAAGGCTTGATCATTTTGAAAAGCAGTAAGATTATAATTAATGATACAATATTCTATTCCCAAGATGGATGTGATACTTTTCTTGTGAACAATGTTCATTTTTCCTGTATTTTAGACGAAAGAAGGAAGGAAGAGAGCCTCATAAAAAAGCATTAAAAGCCAAAAAACTGACTGGTTTGAAGTAAGTTATTGCAATAGTTATAATTCAAAATATTGTTTTTTTATATTCTAGCAGATCTAGATTTATGTCAAAATCTGTGGAGGGAGAATGATAGCTATTAATGCATAAAAGAAAACGTGCAAATATGCTCATCGGTTGATACAGAATGAAAACAGAAATCATGTTAATGTGCTACTCCATAATTTTGGAAGGGACCTCAGGATAACTCTTTTTTGTATCAACATTTCAGAGCAAAATTATATAACAAGAAGAGGCATGCTGAGAAAGTGCAACTAAAAAAAACGTTAAAGATGCATGAAGAGAAGAAGACTAAGGCTAAAGATACCAATGCTGTTCCAGAAGGAGCTGTGCCAGCATATCTGCTTGATAGAGAAGGACAAACTCGTGCCAAAGTTTTAAGTAATATGATAAAGCAAAAGCGAAAAGAAAAGGCTGTATGTGACTATTTTTAAAAATTTATTATGCAGGATAGTCTATAATTTGGCATATTAGATTTATTGTTTTTCATTTTCTTTTTAAGGGTAAGTGGGATGTTCCATTGCCAAAAGTTAAGGCCATTGGGGAAGATGAAGTCTTCAAAGTTGTTAGGACTGGCAAATCAAGAAGTAAGTGTGGCTTGAAATAAATGATTACCTTACGTGCTGGATTAATTTTTGCAAGTGGGTGCTTCTCGAAAATTTTGGCAAAAAATTTGCATAATGGTGAAAATTTAATTCACGCGAAAATTGATCCACATAATATAGTTAACCTAGTATACTAAGCTCATTTTTTTTTCTAAAGAAGTTTTCTAAAGGACGTTAATATTTGTGCGTCTTCGTTGTCAGAATGACTTCAAAACACAACTTTTCACATTGCATGTAGAACGTGCAAATCTGCTAATGATGTAATAAGCTAACAAAGATTTCCCAATATTAGAATTTGTAGTAGACAATCTTTCTCAACGAAATCCACATGATTTTTAACTGAAACTATCTAAAGAAAAAATTAACAATAAATAACAGACTTCCAGACCAGGGAATTTTCTCATGACTATGGGATTATGATCAATTTAAATCAGCTTTCAGTGCAGATCATTCCTGGCAGGTTTTCATTGATTTTTTTTTTTCTAGGAAAGTCATGGAAAAGAATGGTTACAAAGGTCACATATGTTGGTGAAGATTTTACTAGGAAACCACCAAAATTTGAAAGATTTATTCGACCAATGGTAAGCAAAAACCTTTATGCAAAACAAAGTTGAAATTTTCACCGTAATAAAAAACAGATTTTACTGTCTATGACAAATTTGTTTTAGGGACTTCGATTTAAAAAAGCTCACGTTACGCATCCAGAGGTATTGTTACATGATTGATTTTTGAGATTGATTTTAGATTATCAAAATATTGTTGAACTGACAATTTGTCCTCACCAACGTTTAAAGTGCAAACCTTATAAATATTGTCAGGATTAGTGGGGTTAGAGTCAAGTTATGCCTAGTTTTTTCGAATGTTTTTATCAGACTTTTCCTGGTAAATTTATAATGAGAAATTGTCAGTAAAATATGCTCTATTATGAAAATTTTGGATTTCATCATTATTACCATTTTTTAATTAGTTTTGGTTGTTTTAGTTAAAAGCAACCTTTTGTTTACCTTTGATTGGTGTCAAAAAGAATCCACAATCACCTATGTACACATCACTTGGTGTGATCACCAAAGGAACTGTTATTGAGGTTAGTAGCTTAAGACTGATTTACACTATAAACTAAGCAAGACATAGCAGTCTATTGATTTAGAGATGACACAAGCATATCAAATCTCTCTAGCTTCACTTAAAACAGTAGATTTTTGAGTATGCATATGTGAACCAGACTTTAAGTGTATACTACTATCTATACCTTAGCTGATTTCTACATTTGTGGCCACGCTTCACCGTTATCATGCTCTCCCGTGGCCGCGCCTCTATCACATTTTTGAAACGCGGCGTGTCCCTATCATTTGCTGGATGTACATCCGCACATGAGCACATCAGCTTTTAAAATTTCAACATCTCACCAGCTTGAAGGAAGTGTTGCATCCATCATATTTCAAACCTAATAGGACACACGGCCGTGTCTTAAAGATGTGAAAAAAGTGTTCCACGGGAGAGCATGTTGACAGTGAGGCGTGGTCGCATGTAAGAATCATGATGCTGACACATCAAGTGTAGAAATCTGCCACAGGACTACTGTGAGATATAATATACTATTGTATAGCACACAGTATATATGGAAAGTAAATTACGGTTTGATAAAGCTCTCAAATAAGAGATATTTTCTCTATGTATGTATGGCTGATACCTTAAGACGATTAATATTTGTCACAGATTGCCTTTATTTCTTCAAAAAGTCTATGATGAGGAGTGTTTTCTATAGGAATGACAAGTAATATCGTCTACTGTTTCAATAAAAAACACTCCTTCACAGAGACTTTTTAAACATTTTGCCCACTGGGTTAAACTTTAATTACATGTCAATGTCTCTAACGTTTTGGAATTTGTGTTATCTGTTCTGTTGGAAATATCTGTTACTTCCATTGTCTCCTTTTATAAACAACTGTTCCTTGAATCATATCACAGGTAAATGTTAGTGAGCTTGGACTGGTTACGCAAGGTGGAAAAGTTGTTTGGGGTAAGCCATTCGCTACCGTACATGTGTTTAAATTTAAATGCTTAGACCTTAATCTCAACCTTAATCTGAACGAGGCAAAACACAATAATGTTCTCGTAAACCCAGACAGAAATAACAAAGTTTTGACCGCAAATTATTGATGATCGCATCTTTACACAATCCTTTAATCACTGTTTTAATTGGTGTTCTCTTTCAGGGAAGTATGCGCAAGTGACGAACAATCCTGAGAATGACGGATGTATCAACGCTGTGTTATTGGTGTAGCATTGCCTTGATTATGAACTTGCTTAAGTAAACTATGTACAAAATGCAGTTTGTACTACAGAGAAAAAAAAGGAAAGGAAAGGCGTATCGATAGCTTGCTATTCTTCGCGTTTGATTCACACGAACACACACGTTAATGATGAACCGATATATATCGTTTGAATAATCGATGCTGCTATCAAAATAGAAACAAGCTGTTCATGCTCGTACTTCCGCTAATTGAGTTCGTATTCCCCGTGACTGTAAGATCCTTTCTATGTGAGACCAATGAACTTATAACTCTCCGTAACTAGAAAGTTCTGTGTGTTCTTCTAAAAGTAAAGTTTTTTTATCATTTTTTCCGTTTTATTGTCATTTTCCACAATTTCACGTATAACCATAGACAAGAGAAGATTTGATTATACTGGACACCAATATTAGTTTTTTGTTTGTTGTTTTGTTTGTTTGCTTGCTTGCTTGTTTTTGTCGCCACGTCTCAGCCGTCACCTTTTCATGGCCTAACACATTCATCAAACAAATTGAATGTCTTTATTCCGCTTTCATTCCGGAAAGGTTTTCATATATAGCTGGCCTAGTGACATGAATCCAATATCAAAACCATTCTGCAATGAAATGAATTCGTTCAGATGGTCACACGCTTCGCATTGCTTTTTGTTTCGGACTGTGGTGTTCACACTAACAGACGGTGTTCCGTTTTAGCATGTCCACACATGCTCGCTTCGCATAAGAAAAAACTAAAGACACAAGTGCAGACATAAAATCGTTTTCGTTTTTCAAACTTCTGGGTGAAACCTCCTTAAAGAGCATGAAACCTTTTTTCCATTGGAAATATAGTCAAATAATAACAAAGTTGCATAAAATGGCTGGTTTAGGTTATAATGTTAAGATTTGTTGTTTATAATAGGCTGTCCGCCATTTTCACTATTTTTTTTTTCTCGCTTATTGTTGTGTTTACACTTCAAAATCAAACCATTCCGGAATGAAATCTATCCGAACATGGCCAGATGACCATCTTTTTTTGCAGGAATATTGTATTATATCGTGTATTATCTCAATGAAGTAAAAAATGAGTGTATATTTTCGTTTTAGTGGATATGTATTCAAAAACTGTAAATCTTCGTTCTTCCTGCGTATCTCGTGTTACTCACATTCGCCCTCAAAAATATAAATAGATTTGCTGTTAATATTTGTTATTACATCACTTTTAAGTAAGTAAGTGACCTGGAGTTTTGAGTCCTTGGACATCGGTTGGTTCTTCCGCCCGCCGACTTGCAACTGAGAAGTTGACTTACAGCCTTATTTCAAGAAGGTGAGAGGTGAAATTTTATGTTCGAAAGAAACCACGCCGTTTGGCGATATTTTTCCACATGATTTTTGTGTCTCGCTAGCTTTCTGTTCGCCACAAGCGTCCTAATATCAAATAAAACAGCCTTAACGGCCGTTAACTCAGAGGTCAAAAGATTGAACTTAGCTTTTGATATGGCAGCAGTAAAGACCCTCCGATCTCATTAAAGAGAGTCATCATACATAATTTAATCAGAATACTTCCGTGAACGTTTCTGTTAACAAAATTGTTTAATATTATAAGTTAAAGAATTAAAGAATAGTTTTTTTATTATAGTGAATTAATGAAACAAAATAAATTTTAAACTCCCATGGCGGGAAAAAAGTGTACGAAAAAAACCCGTCTATTTTAACACTCATCGTGCTAAAGCCGCTGAGTAATAAGCATAAATATGTCTAGGCTTTTTATACGCGTTGCGGCGCTGAACTGACGTTTTCATCCTGTACATAAATATTCGTTAATAATTATAATACTAATAATTTGCCCAATGGTACGTGTAATCTGTCCAAAATTGATCAATTTCAGGAAATCCGAAATATCGCTGATCAAATAATTTGCAGACTTCATATTGTGACATCTTTTATGCCTCTCTCTTTTAGAAACGTTCCAGGGCAATTACGACTTTTTGGTACCCATTCCATATAGTTTTGAGCTCATTAATTATTCATGAGATGCCGAAAACATTATTACTCATCATATTTTGACACAACTTGTTAAGTCACATCAATGGAAGCTTAAAAAACGCAGTTTTTCAATACTTTGCGCATAGCTCCTCTGCGAATTTTTTTTGCCGCACACTGGGTCCGCAGTATCATTTTAAACGTCTGCACATAAAAAATTCGTATTTCTATGGTCCGAGTATCAAGCCAAAAGTTGGTAGCAGAAAAATATGGTACGCCAACTCTTTGAAATATAGGTGAATAGAACGGCAGTTTCTTAAATTTATAAGAGAGACTGGTACGAGCCAAAAGTTTTAAAATTGAATAGATCATTAACTTGATCTCTCCTTCTTTCATGATTATAATGAACAAAATAAGGGCTCACCAAAATCAGTACTATCAGCCATCTTTAGTGAATGTTAGAATTGGCAAAGCTCGCGTGTTATATTGGGAATAACATTTTATTTTATTTCACCTCTACAAAAGAAGAGCAGTGATCTGGGAACTAGTGGACCAAATTATAAAATATATAACGTTTTGAATTTTCTATGGACGTTGTTTCTGTAGTTGTTTCTTTAGTATATGAATTCTGCTCCAACCACGAACAGAATACATTATGCAGTCTTTCTTTTATTCGTTATCTAACGAATAAAAAGTTCCAAAATTTTAATAAATAAAATCTCTGGTGGTTTTGATATACGGACGGCGCCGTGAAGGAACTTTATCGAAAAGACAAGAAGCACTGGGTTCGAGGTTGCGACCATGCAGTGTAAGATTAGGAGTTGGTGACAGAGGGTAGACAAAAAAAGAATGCAAGGAAGATTATGGACACGTAAATCGTAACTAAATAAATTTATTACAAAAAGATGTTTCTCGTAATGACATAATATAATATAATGTATGAACCGTCGCTTAAGAGTTTTTTTCTCTGCGAACGATAACGTATCTGAATGATCGAAACGAAACGAGCGATTGGATAAACACGAACACAAAACACACGAACGAACGAACAATTATACACAAGAAATTTATTTATATAAAAAAAGAATCTACCATATAAATTTTTTATATTATTCGAAAATTACATTACTCCCCCCTCCCTCCCCTCCCCTCTCTATTTGTTTTGGAATTGCGTAAATTGATTTTTTCGTTTTCCTGTCTACAAAGTTTTTTCAACTACATTTTTTTTTTTAAATTGTGAAAAAAACCCTCATTGCTCGTTGCTTGCATGTTAACCACTTGTTTACCAGTTCCCCTAAAAAAGCATTCTGGATGTTTCTCCAAACTACATCTCCTGAAGTTCGGCCAACAAAGCATCGTATTCGGCTTTCACTTTCGTGTACTCGGTTTCTTCCTCTTTCACTTGCTCTAAGAAAAGAATGAAAAAAGAAATATTTGTGGTGAGATACCCGAAACCCAGTCTCTGTTTGCACAAAGCACGGAATGTAATAAAAAACCCAAATAACATAAACAAATAGTTGAGAGCAAAGATTAGTTGAGGCATTTGAAGTTAGCTACAGTAGAGTCTCCAGCCAGCGAAATAAACTTTGACGATTATCAGACGTCTCCAAATTTCTGTCGATCATGTTGGATTTCAGAGTTTGCTGTCCTGTTAGGCTTCGTTTTGTTTGTCAAAAAACTCTCCCAAAGCCATTTTTGGATTGAATTTAAATAAATATCATCACTACAAAAATACCGTGAAACAAATAAAACGCATCAAAACTATGTTTATAGACCGAGAGTATACATCTACCGATTTCTAACTAGCTAAACTTCTTGGTTAAAAGCTTCTTAAAACCGTCTGAGAACTCAGGATAGGTCTAATGGGACAGCGAGGCAAAAAACGCGTTTAAACAAACTTCGGGGAATAGTTCTGAAAATGCACGTTTGGTAAACACATAGAAACTAGAACAAAACGTCTGAAACATGACTGGAAGATTTGATCAATAAAACGCGAGACGTTCATCAATTTCAGTTAATGCTGACCCTAAACAGAAAACCCATGTAGTCAAGACAAAGTCATGTATGTACCTTCCTTATCTGCGAGTTCAATTTCCAAATCTTTAGCAAGTTCTTCAAAATTTTCAGCTTTTTCTTCTATCTAAATAAAAAAAACCCGCCAAGATCGTCAATCAAACTGAAAGTCCATTTTAGAGCATTTTTGTTCACAAACGAGCTTTACCTCTGCGATACTTTCACGCAAGGCGTTCAACTTGTTTTCGATGTTGTCATTACTCTTAGAAGTCTTTTCCTCATTGATCTCCATACTTCTCAAACTGTTACCAACTTGAACGACGTCAACCTCTAACTCTTTCACACGACTAGAATAAAATAAATAAAATAAAGGGAAAAAATAATAAATTCAAAATAACTCCTATTTATGAATCTCGGGAAAAACTAAAAGTTAACTGCATATATACCAGAAACGCGAATCTCACATAAGGATCCCAGGGTCACAGCCTTGGGTCCCGGGTCTCCGATAAGCCCAAATTCAAGATTGATATTTAGGAAATAATAGATGGATCTAAAAATGAAATACCGTAAATGACCGAATAACTCTCCCTGCCGAATAAGTGCCCCAGGGTTAGAGTAATATTTTCCCCCAATTAAGTGCTTTAAACAAGAAGGATCGCTTATTTGAACTGATGATAATCACACAGGTGCAGTTATTCAACTCAAGCATAAACAACTACAAATTTTACGGTGAACATGTAATTTTGCTGCTCATTAAAGAAGTTATATCAAGATTGTATAGTATTTTGCTTTTGGACTTATTGAAAAACATATTGAATCATTGCATATTTTCGTTCTTTATCTCAACCAAACAAAATTTAATAAGTGTTGCTGTCGAATAAGACCCCTGGGGGCCAGGGGCGGAAATTTAAATAGGCAGCTAGGTGGTTCTTTGGTCATTTACGGTATTTTACGCTTTCAAAGGGATAAACAAGTAAGAACAAGACTCAAGTATAAGTATAAGTCACTAACATGTCAGCTTTTGCAGCTCGTTCTTCTTCTTCGTCCTGAGTTGCTTCCAATTCTTCCAGGCTAGCAAGAACCTAAATGAAACCGAATAGAAAACTAGAATTGTTGGTATTCTTATAAACAGATATCTACATCATAGATGAAATGGACATCCACCTCGATGGATTGTTCTTCTAGTTCTGCTTTCTTTTCAATTAATTCATCAAGTTCATTTTGCAGCCTGTTCAATTTGCTGTCATCTGACTGACCCCTGTTTTTCAATTCAGCCTCAGCTCTTTTGTTTTCTTCAGCAGTTTTTTCCGCCTCTGACAACTGCTCTTGTAAGGTGGTCATCCTTGATTCAGCTGCATCAAGATCATCTTCTAATTGTGCTAACTCTTGCTGCAGCTGTTCTGCACGTGCTTCTGTCTATCAAAAGATAACAAGACGATTGAATGAGTCAACAATCATGATTTCATTTTCAAACGAGACCGATCTGTATAACTTATGTCAAATACAACTGCATAAAGTATGTATGCAGTAAATGCAAATTTTCGTACCACCCCCTTCTTCCCCTTATACACAGCTGTATCCCCCACCCCCTGCGTACATTGTGTATGCTTTCAGCTTATTAATCCCACAAAACAAGCCCCGCCAAAAAACTATCAGAAACTCACTTCATCAGCTTGTTGGTTGGTTGCCTCTAACTCATTTTCTGCCTGCCTTTCTTGATTCTCCGCTTCTTCAAGTTTTAATTTTAAGTTAGCCATTTTTTTCTTGATAACCTCCATTTTGCTTGAGTTTATTTGACAGATAGAAAGTGATTTTTTTTCTGCATGAAAAACAATTAGTTTAGCGAAGTTAACGTGCTTTGGGACATCCAGTAGAAATAAAAAATTATCTAAAGTTCTAGGAAAACCTGGTTAAACCTGGTAAAACTGCAGGTCTGGTTTTCACTAACAATATTTTTGTGTCCTTTTCTACTTCATTTCTAGCCAATATTCCTGAATTCCATAGGGACTATTCCCGTGTCAAATGTATGGTTGTTGTTAAAACAAATAGTGGTAAATAGCATCAATAATTTCATCTGAAGAAAGAATTAATATAAAAAACTAACCAAGTATCCATGATCAAACAAAGGTAAATATACTAGACTAATGCTTATCAATTAACGAAACCATTCCAACCTCAATATCTTTTACAGGTTCACAAAAATGGTAGTGTATTTTGTAAAGACGCAAGAGGTGAAATTAATGCAAATTTCACATCAGAAAACGAACGGTTAACCATTCCCACAACAGTAAAAGGAGCCACACCAAAACTTCAGTCAGTTTGTGCTTGATTTATACAATTTCAGTACATTGATTTATTTTAGTAACAGCAGAATGCCCTAAGGAGAGACCTTTAGGTGAATACCAGGCCTTACACGAGTACACGGTTACTGCTTGGTCTTAGTTTTCATGGGTCCATGGACGGGTCTGGGTCCATTAATTAAAGAAAGACACTGTTAATTTTGATAATTTAGAACAATTCATTCCTTCCAAGATCACATGAGTTGAAAATAACTCCACAGGTTCACTTTCTGTGTCACATTTTGAGGATGACCTTGTCTCAAAATAAAACTAGAAAACATAGAGTTATTTACGAAATGCATTTAGAAATCTTCTGAACATATAAGTATTTTTGTCAACCAAACTACAAAGGTAGTTATAATGACAGAGCAGAACAGTATTTAGCCAAATGCTGACAGTCAGAACCAAGTCAGAACCAAGTTCTTCTCTGAAAAATATTTTAAAAAAATTAAATTTTGGTATAATATAACAGACAGTTGAAAATGTTTGTGTTTTACTTAAAAGCCGCCCAAGAGTGTAAATAATTGAATGTAATTCTTTTGACAAAAAATTAAAACTTTAATGATGGCACTTTTTCGGGTTGTCGTCAAATTTGTCACATCGTACATCGTTTTCTCAGTATTTATACGAAGTGAAAAGAAAAGTGAAGTATGGGAAAAAATTTAACATCAAGCATAGGATACTGATTGCCTTTGATATTTTATTTATATTGCATCAACACTTTTGCTATTTCTCGCACCAGACAAGTATGTCCATTGATTAAAAATACTCGATTTCTGCCAAACAAAGTCTGATGCCAGGTGCTAATATGCAGGCCTTTCTTATTTTCTATTGACATTTTAATACATCTACTGTCAGAACCTTTGATAAATTCTTGGAATTTTAATGCTGTTTCATAATTAGACAAAGGATACCTGTAGTACCACATACTCAACTATACAAAGTTAGAATTTAGTTACATGAAAGGGATAAGATAGACCACCTCTACCTAATGTACATAACTAACTGGATTAAATTCACGTATTAAATTCTATAATAAGTGAATTCCACCAAGGTCTTATTTTCCATTTTCAATTGTTAATATAAATTCAACACATAGCTTGACTATTTATTATCACATTTGAAGAAATCATGCAATTTATTCAATAAAATGATAGAATTTACTAAAAACCAGCATCAAGAGAAAAATATTACGAGGGTGTGACTCTTCCATTTCTTGAATGTGCAAGCACGATTATATCACTAACAACGGTTCACATACAAAACTGAAAATACATCAATATGTTAAGCTTTTGAGGATTACAATCACCGAATAGCTTTGCATATTCCCAACTTACAGGAACTCTTCTTTTTTTCTTAGCTTCCTCACTGCCAACACCACACACTTAATGTTTGGTCAACACACCCAACGAAAATGTCAACTTTGGATTTTCAATCGAATACTCGTTCGCATATATTATTTGGTGAATTTTCATTTTAATATATGCAGGATATGCAACCAATCGAAATACCAGAATAAACCGCGAGAATCCGAACAGACGATAATCAATAATTTATTCGCATAATCAACGCTCTCCTTGAGCAAGTACGATATTTTACGGCTCATAATGGCAGAAAGTAGAGATAAACAACAATGTCTTTCCCTCAGAAATTCTTTGGACTTCCAATGTTACCAAAAAAGGTCATGCGAATCTCGAGTTAAAAAGGCGGAACGAGGAAGTTCAAAAAATTAACTAAAAAAGGTCACAAAAGGTAATTGAAATTAATAATCTAAATATGTTTAAAACTAAATAGATTCTATTTCAAAGGGTTGACATTACAATAATAAGACAAATTAGCGTACTCAGTTATAACAAAGATATTTTCAAAGGGACAACCTCATTTCAAATCAATGATCATTTTAACTCAGCGTTTAAATATAATAGTATGAAGAAAAACCAGCAGATTCAGGCGCACGATTGAAATCTCTGAAAAAGTGCTTTTAAAATGAGGCTGTACTTGTTATATACATCAGATTTATATTAGGAAATATTTGTACAAACTCGGCGGATATAAAATATGACTTCATTTGAAAATTCCCTGGTCTGGACACTCACTCACTTATTACAACGAATGCAAAGTAATTATTGACAGTCACATTGATCACATATCAATATGAGTGCAAAATAAAACCAGTTTTCTAACGATTATGCATGGACATTCAACATAAAATATTAGGTGCAAAACTATATTTCAGGATTCTGATTATTACAGAAAAGTCAAATACACTATTCTGCAAACTTTTATTGCAAGATAAATATCTAACATTAGTAGTATAACATTAAAACATAAGACGGAGGTGATCATATAAACAGTTCTTCTCTTGAAAATTATGTCAGTTTTTTCAAATGTTCATTTTTTGAATTTCCGCTAGAAGACCATCTAAGTCTTTTTTAACGCGTGCGTAATCTTCTTTTTCTTGTGCAAGTTTATCTATGATGAAAATAAAATTAGCGAAATCGAGCATTTACAGTGTATGAAGTAAATAAGGGAGCTAACGCAAGAACGACGGCAACGAGGACCACAACGTGAGCGAAAACTTGATTTCGAAAGTACCTTGTGGGCCCTTATTACGCCGGCCCTGATTGCGTTATTTTCGACCCCTTGGCGTAAGATGTTGTCTGTGAGAGTTTGACCGTGAACTTTTAACGCCCAGTATTTCGTACTAGACCATTGGGGAAATTTTGTCAGTTAATTACGTCATTAGCAGATTTGCGAGTTCTACACACAACGTGAAAAGTTATGTTTTGAAGTCGTAGTAAAAGTGAAAAAGTAGATTAGCAGTAGATTATGTTCTATTGGAACTGGTTTTTATCTTGTTTCGATAGCGTTTCTTTCTTTCTTAGCTCATCTATCAAATGTTATTACAAACAAGTTCTTGAAACTTCCTATGTTTGTGATTCATCAATTTCTTAATATTCGTAGATCACTCTCACGTCGTTGCACTTTTCGGGGACGAAATTTTCACCGATATGGTAATAATAACCATGCACGGATGTTTTTTGTTCAAAGGAAATTCTTTTTGTGTATTTTCCGATGACCATTACAGCAATATCTTGTTTCTGAACTTTATGAACAAACATAATCTATGATTCTGATTATTTACTACTGGTATGCGAGGGCAATAATAAAGATTAAATGGGATTTGAAAGTGTTTCCCTTATCTTTTTGCTTCCTATTGTCTAAGAAAAAAACGAAACAAAACAATAATAAACAAAAACACACAAACATTACCTTCTAAATCGTTTAAATTGGACTCCAAATCCTTGGCATGAAGCTCGTATTTATTGGCTTTTTCTTCGGCCTAAGGATTTTAAGAATTCAAATAAATTATAGAGTATAACCAACAGAAGAAATATCACCTCAAAATTAGACACCAAAAGGCTAAAAAAAAGTTTCCTTAAAGCATGACCGGAAAATAGTTGCATAATAACCCACCCCCAATTGTCTGGATTTTGACTGATCAGCTTTCATGGGAGTTATATTACGCACAAATGTTTTTGATGTATGCAACATCAAAATCGATTTCTTTAACCTACTGACCTACTTCATTAATTAAGTACGGCAGTTCCACTTTTTAATGTAAACACAGCATATAATATGTTCAAAATTTGATTTTCAATGATCTTTCACTGTAAGTGTATTATATCTTACACTCATTTTCCATTATCTGCTATCTGCTCAACGGTCATCACAAATTCAAATCCCATCTGCGAAATGTTTGTAATCACCCGTACTTTCATTAACTTATTTATTTTATGATAACACAACATTAACTGCCTGGATTCCCAATGGTTTAATCTCATATAAAAGGGCCATTTTTTTATTCATTCATTATGCAGCATTTTACAGTACTGAAGACCAAATATTCTGTTGCATTTCCTGATAAAACATTCATTATACCTCACTATATCGTTGCATCATTTCATTTAATTTCAATGAGAAGCGTTCCTCCCGTTCAAAAGCTTCAGTTTCACTGATGTGCATATTTTTTAAGCTAATGCCTACTTGCTGCACTTCCCGTTGTAGAACTGCAACTTGACTGAAACGAGATGATGACACAGAACAATGTAAGGCTTCAACAGACAACTCCTATCTGTCGAACCTTACCAATAAAACCAGCTGTGATGAAAAGCCTGCTTCTACATGGAATTGTAAGCGTAAACCATGCATGTATAAGAAGCTAGCTTTACTTATTACAGTATACTCCCATTAAGCGATAACCCTGGATAACTAAGACTTTCTTTAGTGGGTCCCTCACTTAAATAGGAAAAGTGGTGTGATGGTCCTTTGAGAGTCCCAATTAACAGGAGTATACTGTATAAACAGCAGATTAATGTCAGTTCTCACCTCTTGGTAACGTTGACTCATTTCATGAAGTTTTTGTGTGTATTGTTCTTCACGGTCTGAGGCTTGCATTTCACTTATTTCCATTGATTTTAAGTTATTCCCAACTTGGTGAACTTCAAGCTCCAATTCCTTCACATGACTTTAGAAAAAGAATTTTGTCAAATTTTGTGACGTTTTAGTGTGTTAGTGTCTGTTGTATGCAATGGTATACGAGTACAAAGTGCTAGATGTCTAACTTGCCATCGACAATATCTTTTGGAATCTATAAATTAGCAATTAATCTTCAAATAATTCAAAGGCATTTTGAAGATCTTAAAAAAGATTATTCAAATTTTGCTGAACAAAATTTCGCGAATGAACATTTAGCAATAAACTTTCCGCCTGCGAAAATTTCTATCCTTAAGGTAATCATTTTCAAAAAGAAAATAATGTTCATGTTTGTAAGTTTAGTCCCATTAGTTCAGAGCTATGTAAAAGAGGGATTACTAATGTTGATTCAAATAAACACCCCTCTATTTTCTTCCATGTGATTTTATGTATTTATCCAAAACTTTGTTTGAAACTTGAAGGAGCCCTGTAAATAAACATCCTATTCGCCATAATTTTATTTCCTTGAGATATTTCAAGATTTATGTAGATTTATGTAGAGATGGATTTATTATATTAGCTTTATGATTTAGAAATCCTTTATACTGCCTATCTTAACCTGTAAAAATGCAGCCATCAATGTTTACGTTTTTCACCACTTTCTAAGATTGCCACCCAAAATAATGGCATGACTTCTTTTCAGAAGAGTTAGACATCTAGCACTTTATGCTTATATATATGTATATATCATATATCATTGGTTGTATGTGAGTTAGTAAAATTTGATGAAAATGTTAAAAAAGAACTGTAGACTGTTAGTGTATTGTTGATTATAAATTCAACATGTTCAGTTTAAAAAAAGAGTGTTCTGAGTTATGAGCATGATTGCATTGGAAATGAATATTAAGTTCAAAGTAAATGTATGGTGAAATCGTAATGTCATGTAAGTAGCAATGTTACGAAGTGACAACTGGCATGAAGTAAATACACAAATAATAAACAAACAAACAAAATCCGAATATGAGGAAGATATCAGATACCTTGTTGGCCATACAACACCAATCCTAAAACTAATGTTTCCGCTTTTATGTTTACACTATTGTGTAAGCATAATTTGTTTGAATCAAAGACTGTTTTTATGTATCCAAAATTCAATAATATCATGTAAGGACCATGGAATCAGGCAGTAGAATTTGGGAAAAAAAATTTTTTTTTCAAGAAACTTTGTTTTATGGAAAGAGGCAGTGATGCAGGGTCAACAAGGTAGACTACAATGCATTAATGTTTCATTGCAAACTACTAGAATGAAATGTGGATCGCAACTTACGTGTCAGCTGTAGTTGACCTTTGTTCCTCTTCATCCAGTTTGTTTTCTAGTTCATGGATTTCATTAGCTATCTAAATCAAAACCATCAACACATATAAACAAAGACATTATTATAATGCACATTCCTTTTCATAAGAACAATGGATGTAAGAACAAGGCTTTGAAGGTCGAAGAGTAAAGAACATGCTTAGAACATTCGAGGCTTGAGGAACATATAAGTTCTTGAGAAAATATTTTTACATTTTACAAGAAAATGTCATTATAATACTTAGAACGAAAATTTTATCATCCCGTTGCTTACAGTATCTAATTCAAATCCATCAAAATAGGAAATGTCAACTAGGTCTGTTCAATTTTTGATATTTAATAATAGTGCAAATCTTCAAGAACATATATTAATATAATTTTTAGACTTCAAAGTTGAAGAGTTAAGAATGTTTTAGTGCTTTTAAAAACATGTAATTATTGATCCATGTACAGCATTTTACATATTTGCATTATACACTGTTTTTTCCTCCTAAACATTCAAATGCTTGTTTCTGGGGTGGGGACAGAGTTTACAGCCACTAATATAGTACCTTAAACGCATTAACGATAAACATAGGAATTTCTTTTTAAAAAAATCAATTTTACAATTTTTATATGGTTCTATTGGAAATTTTATGGGCTTTCATATGGTATAAGTACCAACATTTTTCAAGTTCAAAATTTTTAAAAATTGGATACATATATTTCGTTCACACATCTTTTACAATTTGTACACAAAAGATACTTATCAAGACTATCTTGTTGTCAAATGAGCTGAAAGTTTTTTAAAAAAGATTTTCAAAAGTATGCAGAAGTAATGTGTCTCCAAAAATATGTGATCAAAAATATATTATGCTATAAACTCAGCAACTCTTTTTTTCTTCAATGTGCATAGATCACGATTACACTTTTAGTTTTTTGAAAATATAAGAAATTTTGAGACAGGAACTAAAAACTGAAAAAGTCTTTTTTTTGGAAAGGAGTTTTTATATTCTGATTTTGAATACATATATTGAATTTATTATCTTTCGATTCATAGCACAAAAATGATTTCAATGATATTAGGGTGATATTATGGTGCAAAACCATATACAATCAGTTAATGATGCAGAAATCCTTTTGCATGTAAGAACTCCTTCCTACAAATTTGAAAGTCATTTTAAAAGCAAAGATGTAAAGGGCAATTTTAGAACCAAAGGAACCAAATGATTTATTTAGTAAATGGTTGTAAAAACACTTGCTTAACTTTTGATTATTAAACTTCTGTGAAATAACATCAGGTTTTATTCCTTTGAAATTGTCATAACCATCAAAATGTTTTTGTTTTTGTTTTTGTTGATTTTGTTAATTTGCATGAACCTTGGAATTTTCATAAAGTTCATTTCTTTATGTCTATTATATCTTAAATTAAAACAACATATTTCACTATGTTTGTCACAACAGAAATGGCAGCAAGGAAACGTTTTTTATATCCTGACAATAATAGGAATGAATTTGTGAAAGGTTAGATTAAAAACGAGAGTCCTTTCACTAAGACATTAAACTTACTTGCTTGTATCTGTCTTCTACCTCACTGTTTTTGCTAAGTACATCGTTTAATTCACTTTGTAATCTTGCCAAACGATCATCATCAGACTGTCCACGATTTTCTAATACCCGTCGAGCTCTCTCGCTCTCATCAGCCTGTTTTTCTGCTTCTTGTAGACGTTGTGTCATAGTGGTTAACTTTGTCTCTGATGTATCTAATTCATCATCGAGATTAGCTAGTTCCTTTTGAAGCCTTTCTACTTCTTCTTCGGCCTAAAACAGAAAAAAGAAACTTTAAAGAATGGGAAAATATATAAACAGTACAGAAGATATGGCAAATCTTTAGACTAGAAAAACTACATAATTAATTTAATCAATTATAGAATATAAAACAAAAAATTAATTAAAAAAATAATATAGGTAGAATGCCAAAAAGAGCAATATTAATGAAATATTATGAATGTCAAAGTCAAGCTTCTATTCAAATAAGCCATAGTCATCAAATCATTAGTTTGGTTTAAGATCAAAATTCAGGTTTAGTTAGTTAAGATAATACCAAATGTTTTCGAGACCATTTTTATAATTTGTTCTCAGACCAGGGGGTCTCATGCCTTTCCATGAGTAAAATACTTGTTGAAAGATTCAAGGCACAAACAAATTTTTGTCTGTTAAATTTGTTTTCTACTTTCACAATAAACTTACAAAACGTCGCTCAAAGTCAGACTTTACACAAGCGCTTAAATACCGAGGAACAGTTCATTTTCCCAAGCTCTACGCGAGCAATCATCAACAAGCAAAAAGTTATTAAACAGCTAAGCAATAAGGCAGGGCTTGACAGTTAAATGTAAAAATAAAAATTGTTAAGAATTTTGATGTATTAAATTACTGTTGAGCAAATAGCAATGGCTGAGTAATGTTTTTGTTGGCAATGGCAATAATGACTACCACCAAAAAGTCTAAGTTATTTCTGGTTGTATTTTTAAAATTTTTCGTCACTTTTTGTGGTTGTGTCTTTTCAAACAAGAAAGAGTGTAAACAACAAATGAAATACAGTTTTCTTTTAAAGAACTCTGAATGAAATAATACAAATATTGAAATTTCTGTTTTGTAAAATCTTGAAAATTCATTCCTTGAGAAAAAAAACAAAAAACATTACAGAAACAAAATATAAATAAAAAATTAATAAAATGGAAGTGTATTACCCAACAAAGTTTAACTTTCTTATTGGATTATTGCTAATCTCATTATAAAGTTTTCTGTTCTTTTTAGACAATAATAAACTTAATTTTCCCATGTTCTCATTTATATTGAAAATGTTCATGCCTGAAAATTATATTAAATTTTCTGTGAAGAGTCACTGCAATAGTTTTGAATGCATGAAAATATTTTTTTATTGACATAGCAGAACATAATCTTTTTTATTCTTGTGACTGTGTAAACATGAAATATACGTGACAATGCTGCAAATATTGATTATAACAAATGAATTCGTATTTTTAGACAAGAGAGCATGCATGTTGTATATCTCAGCCTTTAATGGAGGAAACATATAAACATTTAAGAACACCGAACTGAATAGAATAATGTTCATTTTTTTCATTTTCTCGTATGCAAGGTACGGTTGCTTACTGCTCAAGTACGCTCGTCTATTTAAAGTTGTACACCAACATACAGTAGTTGCTGTCTATCGTCTGGTTTTCGATTTTGACTTTATACGGTAAAAGAAATGTTTTGTTTCCTAAAGGGTGCCACACTTTATATGAAGATTTCTAAAATATCAACTGCTATTTACAATGTCGCGAAGGCATACACTGGTTGAAAAGTCCAAGTACGTCTTACGTACCATCAATGTTGCTAATTCGGAACACCCTTCCTAATTCTGAACACCAATTGAAACATATTCCAACTATCTGTAAATTAAAGACATTGCACATCCCATACTGTCAATCAAACTAATAGACAAACACAAACGTTTAGTTATGTGGTGATTTTGGTGAATATGGATGTAAATTTTCGTGACCAGAATCTTTATTTAATTTTTGCATTCGGAATTAAGAACATTGATGGTAATTCAAAATATACTGATGTACTAGTGTGAAATTGAAACAATGAGAAAAAAAATCTTCTTGGAAAATGGGTCAATGGATGACTGTTACACCAAATATTAGTATATACCTGCCTAATAACAAAAAAATGTCAATCAAATAATAGAAATCATCAATTTTCTCAACAACAACCAACAACAATAAATTAAAAAAATGTCCACCAGAGAGGTAAAATATTTGGAGGTATTCTGAGAGACAGCAAGTTCTATGTAAGTAAACAAAAATATTTAAACAAGGACATATCAAACACCTCATCAGCTTTATGATTCGTAGTATGCAACTCATCTTCTGCCTTCCTTGCACGTTCTTCGGCGGCCTCTAACTTCTCACGAAGATTGGCCATCTTCTTTTTAATGGCTTCCATTATTGAATAATATTTAGTTTGAGTTAGATTGGGGGCTTCTACCCTAAGATTTTAGGAACAGATGATCAGATTTTCGATGAAACCACACACGTTTCTTGCGATTTATCCTCCTCCAACAAGAATTAGGTCTATTATGGTCACGTGACAAAAAAATTTGATATAATTTCAAATTACGGTACCGATTAATGTGTAAACAATGATGTCTGAGCTGCGCATGCTCTCTGTAAAAACAAGGATTCCGGTTGACTCGTCGGTAGAACTTTTGTATGGAAGCCGATTGTCACACATATTTTTGATATTCTTTGTATATCATTTTGATATACCTAGTGTATGTTGATATACTAAAAGAATATATATTTTTACTATTATGATAATCGTATATGGAAGCCGATTGTCACATATTTTTGATATTCTTAGTATATCCAATGATTTAGTTGATATACTAAGAATATCAAATGATATACCTAGTATATCAATTTTTACTATGAATATCGGCAGATATTTGATGTAATTAAAAACAATTGCGATATATGTGTAAGTAAAATAAATATTCAAGATATGGTCTCGATGATACAAAAATGACGATGGTGATATATTTACAACAGATCTCAAACATGAAAAATTAAAAATTAAAAGTCAAGAACACCCGTTCCTTTGTTAAATAATTTTGAAACTTCATCCTATATTCAGATTGTGCGTCAACAATAGACAAAATTCGTTTCTTTGGACCATCTCTATTAATATGTTATATATATAGTTATCGTTGAGGTGAGCAAGACAAGAAAACCGCTGACTTGTCATTTTTCGTTGCCCGTCAATTTCCAATTCACGACTTTACTTTAGATATCAGTTGATGTTCATATAGTTAAGAAGGAAAAAACTTGATATTCTTAGAATATCAAACATATGTGACAATTGGCTTCCATATATATAAGGCAGACTAGCGAAAGTTGACAATTTGAAAGTTGACGAATATTTCGGAGGATCACAAGTCGCAGGAAAATGTCTTACGGAAAGAATGGTCAAAACAATAAAGATATACCGACTGGTGGCCTAGTGGTAGAGTGCTCACCTCCAGTGCGAGAGGCCAGGGTTCAAATCCTGCCCGAGCCATGCCAGCGACTATAACAGTGTGAGTCGATCCACTCAGCTAAGCACTCAGCTTGAGACCGGGGTTGATGTCTAAGGGGGTTGTCTGGTTGAGCGGTTGAAGTATACTTGCGGCTTTCGTAGCTCAAATGGGGGCTTTAAATGCTCTAGGACCTCCTACGCAGAACCCTCATTGATAACAGTTCTATCAGAACTGAAGAGGCTATCCTGGGTAAACACTATTAATAATAATAAAAAGAGAGTCAAAATGCAATATCTTCGCATCACCAATAATTATCACTGGACCTCATTTAGCTGAAGAAGATTGTACAACTATTGTAAGAAGAGGGGGTTGTAGAAGAGAGGGTGGGTTGATCTTTTTAAAATGGGTGATATATAATGCAACCCTCCCAAATCGACCGAAAGACTTCCGAAAAACGTTTTATCTACCACTCGCTCGGTGAAATAAAAAACCGCCCGATGTTGCGTCTCACCGTTGTGTGATTTGTTTAGTTGATCCTTTATCGCGTGCGTTAACCATGCGTTATCGCGTCACCATTGAAAAGGTGGATTTTCATTAGACGAATTTTTTCGCGCGAAGCGACGTTTTTCTGCAATTTGGTTGGCTTGCGTCAAAATTCTATATCGAAAAAGGTGGAACCATTCCAACTTCAAATCCGATGACAGAATATTTCCATTATATTTAACGTTTAACACTAAATCTGTCTTTAATCATTTTACTGTAACCTAGGAGGATAGCTGTAACATTGACTTATTGTAACTTATTACAAAATAAATGAAAAACGCCTGCCATCGGATTTGAACCACTATGTTCTCGAAAAGAAATGCAAAGCTTTATGCCACTCGGCCATCTACACTCACATTCCAGTATTTTTTTAGAAATAAACAACAGCCAGATGGCTCAAAACGATAGCAGCAGACGTACTTGACGTCACTAAAAATTGAAATATACTATGCACACCAGTCATTCTGTAACACAGAAACTGTTAAAAATTTACCAAACGTCAGCGAGCACAAAAAAAATTTCACTAAAGGCGGTAAAAGCCATATCATTAACCATCGTCTTCCAAGAAGCCTAAGTTACACTGACCACACAATTCTATATCCTAAGGAGAAAAACACGCGTCTTCTTCGAAAAAAATAATGATTTCATATAAGAAAAATTGGACGACTGCTTTATGAAATACTGCTTTTTTACCTATATCTTTCCAAATACAAGTAAACGGAACGTGTAAATAACATGTAAACTGCTACTAGTAGTAGTGGTCCAAGGGTGTTTTAATACGGTATTCGCTTTCGCTGCTACCGTAATAAAAGATAAACAATTCAAAAGCTGTTGGAAGACTACCAACTGCTCCATATCAAATGTACACACTTAAATAATCCAAGAAAATACTTCTTTAATTTTTCTAAAAGCTTTTTTAGAATTTAACTTAATTTTATACATCATCATCGAAACTATGGTATAAAAAACATTATTGGAAAAAAAACGCTTCTCGACACGGACTTCCGCCATTTAAAAACTGATAACCGATTCGGAATCGTCAGAAAAACGGTTGCAGCGCAACCCTTAGTCGATAGACAGAAAGCCTAAATAAGTAAGATTTCTTCCTTTACGGGGAAATCTTAAAAACGCGTTTGGTGTTACGGGTATAGTTCTGAAAAGATCAAACCATCAGTCAATGGTACAACAATTAAGATGGTTAAATTTATCATTTTATGTGTAATTTTCGCCCACATTATCCAGAGACCTTTCCTATCCCTAAACACCTTTACGCCCGCTATGACGTCACTTACCGAACTAAATATCAAATGCTCCATATCAAAAGTTTGGAAAGTATGAGCGTGTAACAGAACAACGTTCATAATATTATTGTTGCTTTCGCTTGCTACACCAAAGCTATCAGTGACGTCAATAAAAGTTAAAACGTATCTACGCAGCGCAATAACACAAAATTGACCACTGAATCATGGGTATGACTTTAAATACGTATCTGGATGAACTCAAGCTGACAAATAATAGCAAACAAAAAAAAATAGTAAATTTCGGGTTTGAAGATAGATTTTACAGAATATTAAAACTTATCATAACCTAATCATATATCGGACACCTCCTTTATAGCGGACACTTTTTGGTCCTGAGTGTTTGCGTGCGCTTCCAAATTACAGTATAAATGAGCAATTTATGAAAATAACGTGTATCATTACGGTACATTACGTCACGTAGATTTGTGTTGTAAAGAGACACTCGGGGCTCTTTTATTTTTCTATCAAACTATATAAAACTGTATGTTTTGTCAGTCAGTCAACGAGATTTATGAAATCAGAATAAATCAAACGATATATCATGGTATGAATCATAGGAATTCCAGCGGCCATTAAATATAACTTCGTGTTTAACAAGAATGCTGGTGTGTCCCTAAAGGAGAGAGGTTTGTCTGTATTTTAATATGAAATGAGTACTAAAAGAATGTGTCCTCTACAAGGAGGTATCCGTTAAATTGAGGTTCGGACTGAAAGGGGAATATGCATCCGTTCCTGGAAAAGTGTCCTCTATAGAAAGGTGTCCGCTATATATAAGATGCCCCCTATAAAGAAGTTGTTTGACTGGTATTTTTATATGAAATCTATATTTCGTTATGAGATTACCAGTGGCGGATCTAGCAGCAATTTTACTGGTGTAAACCAATTTGTAGGAGAATTTTCTAAAAAAGAATTGGCAATTAAATTGCAATTCTCCTTTTGAAAACACTCTTCTCCAAAATTTTTACACCAGTAAAATTGATTCTCGATCCGCCGCTGATCACTTACATGTTCGCATTTCTTGAGTGTGTATGCTAATTCTTCTTCGGCTTTGTCGGCCTCTTCCAAACTTTTTTTCAACTTTTCTCGCAACCTGGACATTTTGTCATTAAAAAGAGCCATTATGGCACCAGTGGGTTTTTTTGGCGGCGTTGGTACCGCCATACTTAATTAACGTATATCGAAAAAAAAACACCCCTTCTTCTTGTGTGTGCTAATTAAGTTTAGTTTTTTAACGATAATAAGTTATTTATAAAAAATGGAATAACTTTAGATAGAATTTTGAAAGATTCATATATAAGATGAATATACGTTAATTATTAATGTTGAGTTTGATTTACCAACCTAGTGCCTAGTTGCTGTTCTCTCATGTCAAACACTTCCACGTCAATTTAATGGGTACGAGAATGTTATAATTGAACGTGCGGACGGGAATACTCTACAACAGCGCGAGAAAAAGGGATGAGAATATACTCAACCTAAATGGTTTTGAAAGCGATTAATTACTATATAAGATCTCTTTTGATAGTTCTTATTACTTAAATTACCAAAGTTGATTCTTGATTCATGAATCCTCATGAATGTTTGATAAAGAATAACATTTCTTATCCAGGCCTCTATTGTAACGATAGCTTTTTTATATACGAACACCGTTAAACTCTTATGAAGTAAACCATCCCCCTGAACGACATTGTTTACTTTTACAGCGAAAGATTTATGTTCCTAATGACTTGTAAACATAAACATTAGCGATAAACGCCAATAAACGTATGGTGGGAACCGACCCTAAACATTCTCTTTCCTATACACTTGAATATCCAAACTTCATATATAAGTAAAATGAGGAACCTGGATTTTTGAGTCCTTGGGATGTTGATTGGTTTTTCTGCCCAGCCACTTGCAACTATAGAGCATACCATTTACTGGACGGGCAATAAAATTTTAAATTTAAATTTACGTGCAAAATCACACATGATAAAACTTAAGTCCATAATGTCATTTTCTTTCTATTTATGATTCCTCTTCTACGAACTTTCACAATGATAACTATTTTGTCAAAATAACGGCATGTCAATAACAAATTTGTATCCCAAACGTACATTATTTTTGACATAATGCACAGTAGCATTTTGCAGCAACTTCGTGGTAAAAGGAGAAGAGAAGTTAGCTTAAGTTTTGTGAAATGTTTTTTGTTTATACAGTCCTCTTAGACAAGTAAACAAAGACAACCCGGGTATAGGTGAGTATGTAACCCTGAGTTTTGAGTCCTTGGCCGGCGGACTTGCAACTGGTAAGTTGACTTACTGCCAGAGATACGTATAGCATTGCTTTAACTTACCCGAAGGCCAAAAATAAGGGTTTTCACAATGGACGAGAGAACAACTGTGATGGGAAAATGATTAGATAAAAAAAGCGGGAAAGTCTGCAAATAAAATGACCAACAACAATGTTTTTCTTTTCTTTTTTCTAGTACAACCCATATTACATCTCCATCAGATAATCCTGGGAGTTCTCCCAGTGGGCAAAATCTTCAAAAAGTCTCTGTGGAGGAGTGTTTTGTTATTGAAACAATAGGCAATAGTAGTTGTCATTCCTATAGAAAACACTCCGCCTCAGAGACTTTTTATAGATTTTGCCCACTGGGCTACTAACTCTATATTATAGACATACGTAACCGATATATACGATATAATTCTATATACAAAATATACAAAAAACTTACATCTCTCTGAAGGAGGGTCTACCTAAAATGGACCGCTCATTCAAGGAGCTTTATGCTGTTTCTTATCCAAACAGCTCTCCCCCTCCCCCTGTTCAGAGGGAAAGAACACTCTTTTGAACGGGAGTGTGATCCTTTGAGTATATTAATACAGTCAAAACTCTCTATAGCAGACACCATCAGGACCAAAAGAAATGTTTCCGCTGTAAGGAGGTGTCTGTTAAGTAGAGGTTTGAACTTCAGGGAGAAAAGACATTCGTTCCTGGAAAAAGTTCAGAGAGGTTTCACTGTAACATGTTAAAAAAACACAACAGGGAAGCTCAGCTAATCTTTCGAGCGATAATATTTATATTGCTCTTCCGTTCTTTTACGGGGTATTTGTTTCCTGTATTTCGACGTAACTACATTGCTGTATCGTCATCAACAGCTTGTTTTTTATCTGGAGTATCGTTACTCTTTGAAGAGGTTTCGTCTTTTACATTTTCTACGTTTTCTTTTTCAACTGCATTACTATGCACATTGTTAACAGCAGGTTCTGGTGAGTTGTTCCCATTTTTACTTGGACATCTGATCTGTCCAAAGTTTCCAACTGGTCCTATTACTGCACACAATGAGAGAAAGAAAAATGTACCAATGAACCAACTCACAAACATAACAAGCATCAAGAATTGTGCCATTTGGATGTAGACCAGTACACTGGACGGAACCATGGCAACACCTGTAAAAATATAATGTTTAATAAAATGAATTGGCCGTTGCCCTCATTCAGTTTTCTCTTTAATAAAACGTACAACGTACAACCACCGTGCAATTCTCTAATTACTGATTCGGGCTTTGTTTAAGCATATCCCTAAATAACAGTGAGAAACAGTTATGATCCTGAAAACGTTTCATTGTTTCATTGAGACATTTTTAGTGATTTCTTTGCATTGCATCGTGGAGGTTGTTGTATTATGTGTTGAAGAGAGAACTGAAGGGCGAACAACCAATTCAGATAGGATTTTGATTAATAAACGATTTTGAAGCTCTATTGTAGGAATTTCGGTGAGAAATCCAGCCAAAAATCCATTCAAGAATTTTCATTTTCGCAGTTGTTACAAAATCAATTTAACTCATTTCTGATGTTAAATATTGAAACCTGAAGCAAATACTCCTCTTATAACCGTAATCTGAAAAAAAATTGTTGCTTAAGATCTTCAAACAAAAGGCGGTACTAATCTATAAAATACTCGGAATTATGCCAATAAGCTAATAGATATAAGGGCCCATGTATATCTTTCAAAGTTCAATATTCTGAATAACAGATGACAATCTTTTATCAGGGATTTGTTCTCCTTTCAAAAGTTCAGCAGCATTTACATAAAACTTTCTTTAAACAAAAGGCGGTACCAAATTATAAAATACTCAGAATTATACGTTACCTGCTATGAAAGTGGTGACCGCGCCCATTAAGATGGCTGGTCCGATTTCAAGAATTGTCCCCTTTACTCTTTTTACCCGGTCATTCTTAATTAAGGATGTTTTATACGCCACACTATAATGCAAAGTAAAATCAGCTGACAGGCCAGCAGCCACAGAAAACACCACAGACTCCATGATATTTAATCGCCATCCGGCCAAGATAAGTACACCAACGGTGACTGAGATGATAAACGCGATGGTCAGTATGGAATATATGCTCAGTATGATGTTACCAGTGGTGATCAAAATGACGCAAAAAGCAACAGCTATTGAAATAGCTAAAAACAAAGATGTTATCATAAGATATCACCAAGATTTGTCTTACCTCATTCTTGGTAAGGTAAATATGAATATAGATCCCAGTGGGATGTCAGGGACGTCCCGGAGACGACCCAGGGGCGTCGAAAGTGAAGTCTAATCAGTCTGCTCGAATAGGATGTCCAACAGGGAATAGAAGAGGACGTTCAAAGGACGTCCTTTTGGCCAAAGGGCGCCTAGAGAACATCCACAATGGTGCATGGACGAGAGGTGGACGAGAGGACGTCCACGGGACGTCTGAAGGACGGATGCGTGCCCACTGAGATATAAAATAAAAGATTATAAAAAAATTAAAAATATATAAAAATATATTGCATATTCCTCAGAGGCGAATCTAGACAATCTAGGAAGTAACCCAATCAACACTTAACAATGAAAAGAAATTTCATAACACCTGTACTCGTCCACTTTTTTTGGCTTTAATCCAGATCCGACGCTGCTCCCAACCTCACAATGCTCCAAATAATTTTCATCGTCGCATATGCAATGGACCTTGTCATAAATTACGACACAACATCTATCGCCTCCTTTCAAATCTTAATAATTACTCCGTACTTAAGCGTAATAAAAGAACAACGTGAAACATTTTTCCCTGAGGTATCGTTTCTCTTTGTAAACCACCCAAGCGTCGTTAATGTCCCGGGCGAAAATGAGAGGATGAATGCAACGACTTAATTTATGAAAAGGTCTGTTACAAAATATAACAGGATTTACAGTAAATACAAAACACTAAAAATGGTACGGTTTATAAATCCCTCTTGCAACAAAATCCTGTTAATTAGATTGCACTAATATAATATAACATGATAATTTGAACAATCCTAAAAAAAATTCTTAAGTATTATTATAAGCGACATAAAGTAACTTCCATAGGCGTATTCAGGGTCAGTCAAAAAAATGTGGAGGAGTCCAACGTTACAATCTTGCTTTCCAGTCTTAAGTGTCGATTAGAGGTAACTTGCACGTTTTCTAGCTACGCCTCTGATAACCTTTTAGTCACATAAAATCACCTCGCAAGAACTCACTATTCATGGTGTAAGAACACTAGTCTGATCAACGTATCGCACCAATGCAAATTTCAAATGTAAGAAAAATAGTGCGATATAGCGAACAAAATCGTGTGAAACGTGTGATGGAGGGAAAGCAAAGCTGAGGTCGTTAGAATTTTAGTTCTATCATCAAGGGATCGTGAAGAGAGTCTCCAACCCAGTGGGCAAAATCCTCAAAAAGTCTTCCAGGAGGAGTGTTTTCTATAGGAATGGCAAACAATATTGCCTGCTGTTTCAATAAAAAACACTCCTCCACAAAGGCATTGTGAAGATTTTGCCCACTGGGAAATAGCGTGCGACACCGAAGACAAAAACGTGAGGACGACGCCTAATGTCACAAAGGAGGACAAAAGTAATAAAGCTTACCGAGAGATTCTTTCGTTCCTTCAGATAAACTCTTTTGCAAATCGTAAAATCCTTGCTCGATAAACCAAAAACCTAACATAAGATTTCATTATGTAGAGAATACGTATAAAAGAAACTGTCATTGGAAGAAAATTTCGCGTTTTTTTTTTCGTAAATATTAGTCTCGTAACCGCGAAAATAATTTTTTAAATTTCCAGATACACACGCTATTTCCTACTTTTGACTAAAATTTTCTCTGGGAATGTCAAGGTAGATAGAGAATTTACCTTTTGATATTGTTGACTTTATATTTGTTTTTATCATGAGAATAAGAATTTTGAATATCACATGAACGTGGAAATTGAACCCGGTGGATTTCACTTTGTTTTGTCAACCACAAGATTTTATTACGCGCAATCTCAAATATTACCTGTTTTTTCTGGAATCACAAAATTTTATTCCCGTATAAGTTTTGGTAAAATTTATATCAAATTCGTCGAACCATTACCATTTTCACGGAAGAAGAAAAAAAATTATTGGTATTGAAATATAGTGTAAAGCAATTTGACCTGTTTTGAAGGAAACACTTACCTTGAAATGCAGAGGATTTGATATTTTGAGCATGCTTTTGAAACCAAGAATCCATCTCATTAAATAAATTCTCATTTTCATCGAAACCTTCAGAGTATTTATAACTGGTTTCCATATCCAAGTGAAACGCTTTTAAATGACCTTTTCCATCAAATAAAGCAGTTGCAGGCCGATTTTGGTTGAGACATTTATCAAAGTCATTCTTCGGCATAGGAAATGTATAATTACAGCAGGTAGTTTGAGCTAACGTGCATGGTGAGGTAAAAATTGCAAACTTGTTCAAAAGGTCGTCACACGTTGTAGAACTTACATAAAAAGAAGCATTCTTAATGCTCATACAAAAGTCTCTCAACCACACTTGCTCATCAGAAGCACCCAAGACGCTATTGTGATATTCTAACGATCCGGAGTCATCAGGGTCAAACCTATAGCCATTATCAATTTCTTTAACGCCGAAGACAAAAGCGGCACCACGATTTCCACCAGACGAACTTAAGCCGAAAAGAAATTTCTTCTTGTAATTTAAGTCGTATTGTTCAAGTGAGTTTGAACTGCTAAACATTTGAAAGTCACCAGTTGACGGCGGTCTTAACCCAGGCGTTATAAATGTTATCACAATACCAGCGATTCCAAAAGCAAGGATACAGACGATCCAAGCAAAACGTCCTCTCATTACTGCAGCTGGAATGTAAATCTTGAAAAGACCATCTGAAACCTGCTTCTAGAGTACTTTGAATCTTCTTTGTTAAATTATTTGGTTTCACATCCACTACAGGTACTTGTTGCAATTCAAGATCTCCGTTAGCTTGGAAATACTGGCTGTTATTATGATCGTCATCAGGATTGACAATCGGTCGCGTTTTGCAATGCTTTGGACAGCAAAAATGCATACATTTTGAAAGATACTTATCATGTAATACAACAACCACTGGGAAGAAGACAATCATTAACAGATAGTTCACAATAATTGCTGTTCCCGAAAATAATCCAAAACATTTCACAGAGGTGACGTTCGACGAGATGTTAGCGTAAAACGCAGATGCTGTTGTAAGTGACGTCACAAACATGGCCAGAAGCGCGTGACGTAAAGAATGTATAGTCCATTTGATCAGGTAATCATCGTGATTCGAATCTTTTCTGAATGCATAAATTTTCTTCGCTTCTTCCCAGATACCCATGTAAACAAACGCGTCATCTGCGCCAATTCCGACAAGAAATATCGTGGTCACCATGTTTAAGAAGGGGAAAAATTTCATATCGAATACTCGACCATAAACGAAATAGGTAATGATGGTAGCGATGATGACACAGACAAACGTCATCAAACCGACAAATATGGAACCAGAATAAAACCAAATAAATAGGATAACGATGATAATTGCTGTAACGATGAATAACGATTGGACGATTATTTCACTTTGGAAAACATAAAACTTGAAGTCGTACAAATGGAATGCAGCGACTTTAACACTACTGGCTTCCGAATCGGCTAAATCTTTTAAGTAATTGTTGTACAAAGGTTCGAAAAAATCCTTGTCAATGTCGACATGATACAATTTTATCTGGTTAATGCTGCTTGTAAATTTCAGCACCTGCGGATTTCCAATGAAATTCGAGTCTGTAAGGTAGAAAAAAGTGTTGTAAAACAGCCCAGCCATTTCTTGAGGATCGGTTACCGTGGGATGGGTACGACAGGTGGCATTAATTGATGTACATTGATTTATATCCTTTCGACATTTTTCGAACATGTTATTGTTGTAATATATTCGACAGTTTCTCAATAAATCGAAAAAATTGCTTATATCATCATTTGTGATGGTCGCTACAGCTTCCTCGATTATTCAAATACGCAATATAGTTCGGGATGTGGTGTGTCGTAGTTTCTAGATATTGTTGTGAGTTTGGGGTATCGAGAATAATTTGTTTGTGCAACATACACACAGCCTTCATATGACTGGTTAGGTCTCCTTCTGATACGTGCTGGTAGATCAAGACGATCTCTTTCCGGATATCGTTTCTGAAATCAAGGCTTCGTTTATTCCTTAAAGAAGGATGTCCTGTTGCCAATAACAAATTGTCGTACGCTGTAAGTCGTAATGAAATTGTTGTTCCACGAGCTGCAAAACCCTGCAATAGGAAATTAAGACCAGGTGTTCAAAATGAATATTTTGTAGCACAACCTAAATAGGTGTCTCAGTTATCCATACATTTTTCTTTCTAAACCTTTCAGATTGGAGGTTGCTTATTGAGGCAATTCATTTTAGTATTCTCTGAAGAAAAACGTTTAGAAGTAATAAAACTATATACAGTTGACTCTCTAATAAGCAGACACCATCGCTGCAAAACATTTTGTCCGCTAATTAGAGTTGTCCGAGATTTTTTACCAATTTCAAGGGAAGAAAAGGACCTTGGGCTACTAAAAACGCTTTATAGGTACTTGCTGGAATATTTGTGAAATGAAAAGACACAATTTACTAAGTAAATACATGCTTATTTAGTAAATAAATCTTTTATAGAAGTTTGTTCCTGGAAGAAATATTTGATCTTCACAAATTCAAGGGAAGGAAAGTTTTCCTTACAATAATTTAGTCGAGAATCAGGTTGGGTAAAGAAAGTAATCACAGAAGAACAAAAAGTTAGAGACAAAAAGAAAAAGAAATATTTGAAATGAAATTCTTGACTTTATTTCCCCATCCTATAGGAAGCATTCATTCGGTGCAAAGAAAATCTGTCCACTAATCAGAGTGTCCGCTAATTGCCTGTCCACTATTTCGAAAGTCGGTTGTAAGAGTTTGACTTGCGTTTTGCCAGTACAAAAAAATTTGTCCTGCTAAAAAGAGGTGTCCGCTTTTTGGCATGTCCGGTAATTAGAGAGTCGACTGTATACAAAAGGATGGCGTACACCAAGAGAAGAACCTTTTTCGAATTCATCAGTCGAAAAAAACACCTCATTTCGATCATTACTCCATGAACACAAAAATACGACACAAAAATGCAATTGGATGAAAAACAAGGAGACTGTTTTTGTTTGCCTCTTTTGTGTCTAAATAATTGATGGTAGGAATAATATTTAATGTGTAATGTAAGATAAGGAAAGAAAGAAAACTGCTCTATAAAGAAAGTTAAAAGAAAGTAACCATCACTTAAATTTTATAATTTTGTCCAATATTTCACAAAGAAGTAACTTTTAGTGCAAGATCGAAATGGTAATATGTTTCACAAACTATCACGCCTGAATCCATAGCCATATGGTGATATCGACCTCTGATGAAAGGCTGCGTTGGGCTAATAACAGGAATTTATGGAGGATGTGATAAACCTTCACCATAATCGAACTAGGGTCGCTCCCACAAAAACGCAAAGGTTTACCCGCAGTGGTAGTACCTATAGTTGTTTCTAAACAAATAGACCCTGGCAAAATCTTCAAAATGTCTTTGTGGAGGAGTGTTTTTTTATTGAAACATCATACGCGATATTGCTTACCATTCCTATAGAAAACACTCCTCCTCGTATACTTTTTAAAGATTTTGCCCACTGGGATAGATATTCAGTGTTTGCAAACCTTCGTTGGTTTTGAAAAATCTGGTAAATCTTTTGCACCAGCAGAAGATACAAAACCAAGCACTACACTCAGTGCCACGACTAATGTCACCAGTCCAAGCACGACTGATGGATATTTAACCAGAAATGTCGCATACCTATAAAATGTTAATTAAAAATGAATTTTTTGAAAAACAATCTTGATTTTACAGTAAAACTTAAACACGAGGAGGTGTCAAAATCTTCAAAAAGTTTCTGTGGAGGGGTGTTTTTTATTGAAACAGCAGGCGATATTGCTTGCCATTCCTATAGAAAACACTTCTCCTCGTAGACATTTTGAAGATTTTCCCCACTGGGAAAGTATTAGAAAAGGGAAAACTTACGGCCGCAGAATTCTAGATATCTTATCATTTTCTTCCTTCCGTCTGGTCTCTTCGTGTATATCGTGCATTGCCCCATCACTGTGTGGTGACGTCATATTTTGCAATGCAGGAGTAATCTGAATTGAAGAGAAGCAACAGATGTGTTTTACTAGCTCTTGAAATATTTTAATTATAACAAATTTTAACGATTTATTTCATGTATTTATATTGTTTTTGAATCGAGTTATTTTAGTCTTATTCAAGTAATTCATTCTGTGGATTCAAGTCGCATTGTTTGTAGATTCGCTATATTCAGTGTCACCATTATGGTCAATAATTAATTCAGAAAATTATTTGATCAAAGCGAGATTGGAGACATTGAAATCACGACCAATAACTGGATTAAAAAAAAGTGTGATCAGTATAAATGTCAATTAATTATTTAGGACAAAAAAGATTCAATAATTTAATAATTCACATGAGTCACAGTGAAACCTCTCTCAAAGCGGACATCACGTAAAACGGAAATTTCCTTATAGCGGAGACTTTTTGCAGGAACAGATGCCTTTTCTTCTTGAAGTCCAAACCTCTACCTAACGGACACCTCATTATACCGGAAACATTTTTTTGGTCTCGATGGTGTCTGCTATAGAGAGTTTTTGACTGAATCATATCGACTAAGGAGATAATCAAAAATACGCAGTGACTACAGGCTACACTGTGCCCAAGGCTTTTGAATCCAGTCTAATTTTCAACATTTATCATTGAAAGTTAAAGATTCGTAAAATTGCTGTAGTATAAAAGTTGGCACATTATCTCGTCGTGTAATGAAATTTTATCAACACTGTAGAAAACTGAGAAAAAAAGGTATCGCCTTTGCTTCGTCCTGCGAAAATTAGTAGAAAAACGAATTCTTTTAAAAAGGCGATTACCATGATTATTATGAGTATGTGAAAAATCTTATAAAACAGTTTGAAAAAACGAGACAAAACCCGACTGTAGCCTTGCTATCCCAGACAAAATTTATAAGGTTTGAACCACTAACTTAGGTGAGGCGAAATTGTCAGTCGAACTTTACAGTAGAATCCCGATAACTCGAAACCCGCGATAACTCAAACTTTCAGTAACTCGAACTTTCAGTAACTCGAACTGTTTTGTCATTCCCCTTGAACAATTACTTACTCATAAAAGACTCTCGATAACTCGAACATACGGTAATTCGAACAATGTTCATTAGTCCCTTGAAGGTTCGAGTTATCGGGAGTTTACTATATGTTGTATTATCATCAGGCCCAACGTTGTCAACTGCATCTATACCGTATTTCCTTAAATAAGCACACGGGGTGTTTATTTAAAACTCGAACTTCCAGAAGGGGCGCTTATTCGCGGGGGTGAGGGTAGGGCGTTTATATAGAAATAAAAAACCAGGGAGGAATATAGTTGGTGCTGAAATCATTATAATCAGGGGCGGATTTAAGGTTAGTCAAAGAAAGTGGAGGAGTACAGAGTCATGAATTTTCTGTAAAAACATAGTGTTGATAGGTTATTTGCGCGTTTTTCTTTTATAAGCTTAATGACCGTGAACTCCTCCATAAATTTCGACTAGATCCGCCTCTGATAATACACTGTAATTGCAAAAAAGTATTAATATAACAGAAAAAATTATAATTTCCGCCCACATATCACTACCATATAATCGAAACTCTAAACTAAATCCAAATGAAACTCAAAAAATGTTTATTAGAACCTTCTTTCTAACACAATTGCAACGTTCAAAGACACACCATGTGAAACGTTTAAATAATTTACCAATAAAAAATAATACAAAACAAAACGATTTTTACAAGTCCTTCTGAAACAAAACGAATTCCCTTATCCCTTATCTCTTATTGTGTTATTGTTAAATCTGCTTTTAGCATTCTTAAAAAATATTCTAAATAAGAACTCTTTAAAACCCTCGCAAAACCCTCTCATAACAACCTCTTTCGTACGATATACACGATAACACGGTTTTTTTTATAAGAACAATCAACTTTGATGAAGCCTTTTAACGTTCCTGATTCTTCAACTTTGAACCTTAAAAATGTCTTAATATGTTCTTAATTTATAGACTATTCAATATCTAAAATTCGAAATTCAACGAACTTGGTTGAAACTTCCCATTTTAATGGAGTTGAGTTGATACTGTTGTAAGCAACACGATTATAATATTCTTTTGTTTGACAACATTTTCTGTTGAAACACTTTAAACCCTCGCAAAACATTGTTGCTCCCATGACAACCTCTGCAGTACAATACAAAAACCTGCCTCCTTTTGACGCCTAAAATCCCCATATAAATTAATTACCATGGTCACAAGTACAAAACAACAATAACAACAGCAACGATTGTTGAAAACACAAAACATTGAAAAATAATACAAACTACATATCGTTCTTCATCAAAAACAAAATCTTTTTTATCAATTATTAACTGTTGCTAGATTTTTAAGTCAGATACATATTTTATCGTCTTGCAAGCGTATAAACTGGTCACAAAAATTTTATCTCTACGACGACACATTTTCTATTGAATTTCCTGTTCCGTATGAAAGTGCACATTTGACTACTGCATCTAAAAACTGTGATGTACATTGACGTTACCAACGCAAACGGCGGATGTAATAAATGTAACGAGTATGTCAAAATTTATGGAGGAGAATCAGTGTTAGCTATAAAAGCATAAAAGAAAAATATGCTAATAATCTCATTGCCAGATATAGGGTGAAAACTAAAATTATGTTAATGTGCTCCTTTTCAACTTTTGACAAACATTGGATCCCCGCCACTGACTAAATGGTTATATACCTTTTAGGCACACGAAATCATCTCTCAACTTACTAAATTATATAAATATAACGTGTAGGAACTGTGTAACCGAAAGTATTTACATGAACTAGCTAGTATATATAAAACAGCTCCTTTGATAGAATAGAATTTTATGTATTTCTTTTCTATATAGCATAAATAGTTATCAGGTATGTTGATGTGATTTTGTTACCGAAAAGCAACGAACAGTAGGCGTATTCGAGGTCAGTCGAGGTCAAAGTGTCGATTAGGTTACTTGCACGTTTTCCTTTTCTACTTCAAATCACTAAACTCTCCTCACAAATTTTGACTGAGCTCTAGCTACGCCTTTGCGACTGTGCTGAAATAATCACCGAACAGCAACGAACAGAACCAGTGAACAGTAGAATCTTAAAGAAATTATTATATAAAAAGAACTCCTGTAACAAAAATGAGCCCACCTAACGGTTGAAGTTATTGAAATGATGTTAAAAGAATTGATTTGTTACAGAAAAAGGATAACACATATTTTGAAAAGAAACTTCAATTCCTGGTTTTGCAGCCCCTTATATTTCTTGTTATTCTTATTTCACCCTGAGCAGTTTCTTAAATAATTAATTTTTATTGATGAGTGCGAGGTTCCTTTTCTTATGGTTTGAATGACATTTACCTAAAAACGTCATTTAACACATTCATTTCCCTAACGTCGTTTGAAAGTTATATGGACGATTTTATCAAACTTATTGTTCATATTCCGTGACAGTTCTATTTCGAGAGTGCGCATGCCTAACACGGTGATTTGTCAATTAAATAATTTATCAATGGATAAACGTGTAAATACCACATAACATCACAAACATGACTTCCGCAAGTTTACTTATAACCATGGAGGTAAAAACACATTAATGTGCCAGAAAATTGTCCACGTTTGAAACTGTGAATCTTTCTCTACAGACAGTTTAATTGTCGTAATATATTATATATTAAATATATTAAATATTCAAAAGCAAAATCATAAAAGATACAATAATATAAAAAACAGGTAAAATGAAAAAAATCAAAAAAATTCACACATTAAAAAGAAAGAAAGAAAGAAAGAAAGAAAGAAAGAAAGAAAGAAAGAAAGAAAAAAAGAAAGAAAAAGAAAAAAAAGGAAGAAGAATGAAAAATGAGAAACAAATCAAAAAATCAAAAAATCAAAAAGTGGTCCATCTTTGTACCTGTCTAAAATCCGAAATTTATAGTGCGACTAAAGTGGCGGATCTACGGTTAGGAAAAAAAAGTGGAGGAGTGTCTTGAATTTTCTGTTAAAACTTCAGTGTTGATTAGGTTTTTCATTTCTACCATTAATAACCTGTCTCTTCAAGATAAACCATCAACTATAAATCATTACCTAATCAGTATTTAGTTATCTATTTATTTCTCTTGAGTTAAATGGTTTAACCTCTCAATTTCGTCTTGCCTTTATATCGGAAACGCAAGAAACCCTGGAGACGAGGTTGGCAACCTCTTTGTCTCTGTTTTCTCAGTTTTTACACCCAGTTGTGTTTTTCAATTATTTTTCAATCATTTTGTATGCTTATAGCTTGAACAGTAAAACAAACTCCTTTCACACAGACGTTTCCGTGATGATTTGAACACGACGTCGTTATATGGAAATCTTTACAACGTTTGAATGAACGTTGTTGGAAAGATGAAATGCCGTCATGTGCCAGCTGGGTTGCAGCCTTACCCCTGCGAATACAGGGAAATATAACAGTATTACAAATATTACAGGGAAACGTGTGAATGTGTGAAACGACATTTGACGCATTATTAAGGGGCTGTTCAATAATTACATCACGCTAAATTTGGGTTTTTAGAACCACCCATCCCCCCTCGTCACGCTCCGTCACGGTTTCATGTGAGATCCCCTTGCGTGACGTCACTCTAGGCAGAGACAACCCCCCTCCCCTCTTAACAAAATTCCAGTACATATGCAACACATGAAAAATTAGAGTAATGCAAGTTTTCTTTTGAATATATAACAAATTAACAAAATGTAAATATCAAGTCAATCGCTTCTTCGGTTTATATAAAAGCACTCTTTACATGACATAAAAACGGAAAACAACGTCTTTATTGACAAATCCAAATAAAACTTTATTTCAAATTTTTTTTATACCGTGACGCCACGGACTTGAAATAAGTACTACCCACCCCCCTCGTTTACCGTCACGCTGCGTCACGAAAAACCTGAAGAACCACCCACCCCCCTAGCGTGACGTAATTATTGAACGGCCCCTAATTACAAGTCGAGTTGATACTGTTGTAAGCAACATGATTATAATATTCTTTTGTTTGTCTGAAGAACAAACATTCCTAAGCCTCGAATGTTCTTAGCATGTTCTTAACTTTTAGGCCTTCGAAACCTTATGTTTTTATATCCTTTGTTCTTATAAGAAACTAATGAGAATAAATGAAGTGATTACTGAAACACAATCTTTAATCATTAAAATTATTAAACACGAGTTTTACATCAGTTTAGGGTTCCATGTGCTGTTGTTAAAAGCAGAGCAAATACAAACACGGAAAACGTAAACAAATTCTACAAGAGTCTATGGATCAGTTGAAGATTAAAGTTAAAGTCAGTTAAATTAATTTATAAATAAAAAAAATACCTTTTACCATTATTATATGAAAAGATATTTGTATTTCAAAAGTTGATAACGATAAAAGTACACACACAAAATAAAAAAGGTTTACCATTTTTATCTTTTTTTTCATTTATATTTCCACAGTAACTAAAAACCTTTCTGTTTCTTCTTCAAAGCTCTCTTTGTTCTTCAGTACTTGCAAAAAGAAAAATACATATCACAAAATCACCAGTAGATGAATATTTTATGACTTTTCATTTAGTTTTTAATTTCATCTTTTTTTATTCAACTATTTAGAATTTCAAGAACTAAAAAATGAATAAAAAATAAATTAATAAAATCGCTTCCTTTCAAGACCTGCAAAAAATTGTAATACACCTTTTTGATATAAGAACAAAGGATATAAAAACATAAGGTTTCGAAGGCCTAAAAGTTAAGAACATGCTAAGAACATTCGAGGCTTAGAAACGTTTGCTCTTGAGAAAATATTTTTATATTTTAAAAGGAAACATCATTATAATAGTCAAACACAAGAAAATTATAATCACGAGCAACATGATTATAATATAACAAGAAAATGTCAACCAAGCGTTAAATTTTTCGAATTTTAGATATTCAATACTGTACAAATTAAGAACTTCATTCATTCCTCACGATTTCAAGTTTAAATTAGTTCTATGCTCACGAAACGAAATGCACCGTTCCTTACGCAATCAAAATCCTGGAGAAGCACCTTTTTGATTGCACTCCTTCCCTAATTTTTGAAGGAACCTACATGTATACAGATTTGCCCATGCATACAAAATCTGGCACGCGGATTCCAGACTTGACGTACACCACTGCTTTTTATTGTTGCTAAGCAAAGGATACATGATGGTGATCCTACCTTTGTTGCTATTTACCAGTAATTCCAAGGTACAACGATACACAAAGTTGCGTACAAAGATCACTAAGGTTGTGAGCAATGATTACAAATTGGCTGTACGAATGAATCGTTTCTTTTGTATGTAAATCATATGAATTATTTATAGCAATTGGCGGATATATGCTTAAAATCCATTCATGTGTCGACGAAGGATAACATATTTGTACACAACACAGTCGATACTTTGAACACGTCACCGTAGGCAATTCATGTTAATATATTTGACTTGTTTTAATAATTTTATTATTGATGATGTAGGCAATATATCTTACATGCAATATATCTTACGAAACACCTCATATTATATTCTTCCTGAAGTTTGATTGTGATATCGATCTATCTCTTAGCAACATAGAGAAACAAAACAAAACAAAAAATGGAAGACAAATTACCATAACAGATGTTTTCTGTTATTATTCTCAAAATCCATATATATCTGGATAACACATTTTGTTACCTTGGACACTGAATAGGCTTCAAAACATACACAACTTTTTGAGCTCTATCATATTTCAAAATATCATTTCGAACGCAGGAATCCCTTTAAAATCCCTTTAAAAGTCCTCACCTTATTAGACTGACCTTCTGCTGAGCCACCATAATTTTATGTTGAATCTCATGTTTATATTTACTTTTAAACCACCTTTAAAACCATCTAATCTTTGCTAAAGACACTTTGGAGATTCTCCTATCTTGAAATGAATTCGTGGTGGCAGCTAATGGGAATACCGTATCAAAACACCCTTGGACTACTACTACTAGTAATACTACTACACCTTTTCGATTTAAAAAAATTGTTTTAAAATATGTATCTACAGTTACAGCTCATTTTAAACAATAAGTTTCTAGTGTTTGTTAATTAAACCTTGTTCACACTCAATAATCTTTTTTAAATATACCTGTGCTGTCAGTGTAACTTAGACTTTGGAAGATAATGGTTTGATATGACTTTAAAACGCTTTGACGCCATTGATGAAATTTTTGTTGTATTCGGTGACTTTGAGGAAATTTTCTAAAACACAGATGTTACAGAATGACTGGTGTGCATAGTATAATTACAATTTTAAGTGAAATCAAGTACGTCTGCTGCTACCGTCTTGCGCCATCTGGCACTCGTTTATATAAACAAATGGGGCCATTGTTATTAAAGGCAAAAACTTGAGTGTAGTGTTATATTAAAAGCTTTATGCTGACAGGAATGTGTACTGAACAAGGTTTCCTTGATAATATTGTAATATTGTAATAAAGGTGCTCACACCCAAATTGAGAAGGACATTTTTTGATAGGAACCACTTTCTACTTTTCGTAGCAGTTATTTAACACATCATCCGAGCATTGTAATCTTTTACCAAACGACAATTTCAAAAAATATAAAATAAAGGAGACACCGAATAAATTCATTCTATTTAAATCGACGTGGTAGGATTAAAAATAAAATAAGTTGAGATGTTAAGTAAATACTTATATTTCGACTGCAATCAAGTCATCACCAGAGCAATAAACAACAAGTAAAAACACGCATATATATATATATATATACAGTGCGTCCCAGAATGTTAGCTTAAGTAACTTTGTTCTCAATTTTCTAAAAAATGAATAATGGTATAATAATGAAATATATACCATTAGAAAGCTGAGTTTCTTGGCTTTCTATTGATTGGTACCCATTAACTGTTTTTTTATATTTAGCTTATAATCCAAGAAAAAAACAAGTGTTTTAATCTAAAAATTCTTAACGATCAATTAAAACTCAGTTAACAATAAAAATATTAAACAGCAAAAGTTATAACACAAGTAAAAAATTATCATTACAATAAAAACGTTTAAAAAAAGAACAATAAGAAAGTTGTACTTTAAGGTCCTTCTACATGTTCACCATTTCTTTGAATGCAAAGTTAAGCTCTTCTTTGCATTTCTCGAAGTGAGTTACGAATAAATTGTTGATTTTGCCTCAAAATATCGAATGTTATCACAATTCTTCCTCTAAGTTCATTTAAACTTTGTGGTGGGGATGTAAACACCTTTTGTTTTGCGTAGCCCCACAAAAAAAAGTCACAAGGTGTCAAATCTGGAGATCGTGCTGGCCATTCAGGAGCGAATCCCCGAGCAACAAATCTTTGATTGAACACTGCTGCTAATCTGCGTCTTACTGTTAAAGCATAATGAGCAGGTGCCCCATCTTGGAACCACCACAGATTGTCAAAAATATTTTGGCCTGGCAATGCAGGATAATTTTGGGCCAATGCCGGAAACACTGAATTGTTTAATAAATCAAGATAACTATTTCCGTTTACATTGTTTTGAAAAAAGAAGGGACCGACCAGAGTACCATTTCCACAGATACCGCCCCAAACAGTTACTTTTTGACGACTCTGATTTACATCAAAATTGAAAGGAGGAGGGTTACCTTTAGGAGCATACATACGAACGTTTTGTGTAGAAACCTCTCCATCCATACCAAATGTAGCCTCATCCCCAATCACTATATTGTGTAGAAACCTTGGATTATTACAGTTTCTCAAAAACCAGTTACAAAACCGCACTCTTCTTGGAAAGTCTGCTGGTAGCAGTTGATGACGCATATGAATTTTGTATGGATGATAATTAAGATCTAATCTGGCAATCCTGTTAAATGTTGACCTCGATAAACCAAGAGTATTTCTTCGGCAGGTGATATTACCTCCATTCTGTTGTAAAACTTGTCTGACATCATTGATATTTTGATTAGATCTTCCTGTTCTTCTTCTTCCACACCTCTCTTTATGGAGATTTCGACTTGTGCCAGTAGCTAAGTATTTTCTAACGTTTCTGTTTATGGTTGATTTACTTGGAACGGGTCTATTAGGATAGACTTGTTGAAACCTTCTTAACACTTCTTCGCAGTCTTTGGTTTCCAAATAATGTTGTACAAGAAATGTTCGCTGATCTACTGATAAATTTCTGTTCATTTTTTATTATTATTTTTCTTATCAAAACGCTATGAGCTTTTTATCGTGTAAAACTACCTTTTAATGTTATGTTAACATTTTTTTTATTTTTGGTAACAATTTTTGAGAATTCTCAAATGGTTTGTAAAAAATCAATACCATAATTATAAACAACAATGAATATTTTGCTCATTAAATGAGGTGTTAATTGATCGTTAAGAATTTTTAGATTAAAACACTTGTTTTTTTCTTGGATTATAAGCTAAATATAAAAAAACAGTTAATGGGTACCACATCAATAGAAAGCCAAGAAACTCAGCTTTCTAATGGTATATATTTCATTATTATACCATTATTCATTTTTTAGAAAATTGAGAATAAAGTTACTGAAGCTAACATTCTGGGACGCACTGTATAATAGAAAAGTTGTAATTCCTTAGAGGCCATTAGACCACTATTCAAGCAAGGTTTCAATAAGGATGTGTAAGGAACGAACACCAATTTGTTTGGAATGACGTCGTCATATAGATTTAATAACCTATTAATATGAGCGATACCGTCACAGGTGTCAATAACGTATAGCGCCATTCCTATCACTCCAACCATGCTCAATAGTTCGTTCAAACAATGTGCATTCTGTCTTTCCAATATAACTAGCCTGGACAAGGAAATTCGCAAGCAACATAAGAATTAGAAAGCAATGGTATTTTGTTGTTTGTAAAATATTCTAGCTTGATTGTATCATACAAAACTTTAAACTTGATTAAACTTGTTTCATTTCCACTTATAGTTAAGCGTCGTTTAATCATCACCAACGACCTATTTGCAATGTTAAAACAACACAGATGTGTCGCCTGGTAAATTAATATGTAACTTAACTCAACTTACCTTGTAAAGACTTGTTTTACAAATATCAGATAAACAATGGGGCGTTTAACTTTCGCTTTTACCAGTCACAGACATTTTTATAGAGCGCGGAACCGCCAATAAAATACTTTCTTTTTTGAAATGTACTTTCTTTGTTAAATTATATTTTCTTTTCCGAAAAGGCAATTATTTCATTGCTTAAGTTCATACTTTTACGTAGGGAATTTCTACTATTCGTATACGTCTCACCCTTGCATTTAGAAGGTAAATGGACGGGTTCAACCTCTAAGATATCATTCAGTATAATTTTATATATATTAGATATAATTAAATAAAATTAAATATAATTTTTTGACAATAGGCATTAGTACTTTCTGTATTATCTTGCATTTCCCTTCATTTTTAGTTTGCACTGCGTATAAGTTTTTTTCTGCAATGTTTCATTCTATTATTTTTTCGTAATGTTAATGCCAACGATGCAATAATTATGTAGAAAATGGTTTCTTCTTCAACTTTAATCCTATCGACGCAAGGCTTTTCACTTGTTCTTCATCAATCTTTTTCGTAGGTCATCCTTTTACACCATCCGCCATATTTATTTATCTTGACATCACAGTTTTGGTTTAGTTTTCAGAAGTAGTCAGTGGGGGAGTGCAATTCTTAACTTTCAGTTAATCGAGGTAAACATTCATCATAGTACTTTCTATTATTTGTGAAGAAATGAAAAGAAAGTATATTTTAGAAAAGAAAGAATTTTTTAGAATGAAAGTATTTATTGGCGCAGTAAATTAAAAAACAAATTATCACCTCAGAAACCACAGATTTTGTGACAGAACTATAGGCAATCACGTGTCACGTTTCGCCGCAACGGTTTCGAGGTACTGCTCTAATGTAAGGAGTTAAAAAGTCGAGGTTAAAAAATGTTTCAAAACTTTTTTGCAGTGCAAGCAATTTTTAATTATTATTCTCTCGATTATCATTTCGTGTCGAGTAAATTGACTTTAACTTCGTCGGCAGAACTGACGATTAAACATTTTCAATAAACAGTATAATATGAACACTCTATTACGAAATGTTCCGTTCAGTCTGAACAATTCATTTCGAATTACGGTTATTCCGAAAACACCTTTCCCGAATTCAAGTTGTTATGTCGCATTCTGACTCAGTTGTCCATATGGACCTCGTTTTGATGCATTACATTGTTTCACAGTAATTTGCTATGATATATATTTTGCTCATTGGCAAATCGCAATGGTACAATTTTCGTTAATTTTCAACACAGAAACGAGGCCCCTTTGGAGATTCTCTTTTTGAATTTTGAATTAGTGCTAATTGCTCCATTTTTATTAATGGTGAAAAATTCGTTAGAAGTATATTCAAAGTTTACATTGATGAGAGAAAAACAATAAATGACCAGGGACTTGATAATTCATTCAATGGTTTGCTCCACCCACACGTAATGCAGTTAAACCTCAGTTATCCGGACCAAGCTAATTAGTTCGAATAACTGGGGTTTCGAATAAGTCAGGGTAAACTATGAGATGTACTTAATGAAGTTGAAGGGACCGAGTTCAAATAACCAGGGAATCCGGATAACCCGGCGTTCAGATAACTGAGGTTCAACTTTATCACCAAATCGGGGATGTTAAAAGTTCCGATTTCGAGTTGAAGTTGAAGGAATAACTGGGAAATTCGGATAACTCGGTGTTCGGTTAACTACGGTTCAACTGTTTTTTTTCTAAATTATGTCATTTTTAACAACCAATTCGAAGTTTGAATTGACGGAAAAGACTTTTAATCCTATTCTATACTCGGAATCTTCTGAGGAAGTTGGATGTCCTTCAACTTCATCTGGGTGGAATGGGATATTGACCAATCAGAGTTGTATGTAAAAATTGGTGATATTGCAATTTCGTTTGATTTTGATCGTGTAGTAAAAACAAATATGTAGTTCCGCCATCTAGTTTATGGAAAAGGCAAGAAGCCCTGGGAACGAGGTTGGTCTTCGGACTAGGGGCAGGTTATCTCTCTAGTATAGACTTTCTTTAAGTTCAAAGGATGATCGTAACGCAGTAAGTTGTAGCCATTTATAGCTTCCTAGAGTCATTGTCCGACATTGACGAGTGCAAAATAGTCTCGAAAATGCAAAAGATATCAGATTTTTGGGTGTTGAGAAAAGTCTACCCAAACGATTCGAAATTATCCTAGGCCCTGGGTTAGTTTCAATGTTTCATCCAGCGATATATAACCAATGAGCCAGATAATGAGGCCAGTAAACAGTCCTGTACATAGGATTCAGACATCTACGTAAATTGAAGGTACCTATTGCTACCCTATACTGTTCAACGTGGGTATTCATCGGGATCCTACTGTCCAACGTTGGTATTCATCCGGGATCATACTGTCCAACGTTGGTATTCATCCCGGATCACAGAGTTTAATGACCATTGCACCATCACAAAGCTTATACACAAAAAATACTGCCTCCCACACCAGAATATTCACATAAGAAACATTTAAAAAGGGAAGAAGAAAAAATACAGAATGCAAACAACCTGCAAGGCACATGTAAAAAACTCAGTGTCGCCCCGAAAGAGAGTCATGTCCAACAGGATAAGGTTTAGGATAAGCAAAGTGACCAAGGTATACCCATTTCCCCGTTTTAACCCCCCTCCCTTCTTGGGTGCTTACTTGGACTTCATCTTTAGTGCACTGGCATTTCCTCTCAAGTTTTGCCCTTTGCCAATTTAGCCCATGGTCCTGAATCTGGGTCTCTCTTTTGAAATTTTAAAAATGCTGCGATATTAACAATCATTCTTAAACGGGGGAATTGTTTACAAAGGGGAAATCACAAATCAAAGAATATCATAATAAATGGAAATTTCTTCTTTACAAATGTTAAAAAAGAATTACCTTAGTCATGCTGGTTGGTATCAGTTAATTCGATCAATTTATGAAAGGATTGCTCTGAGCTGAAATATTTCACACCTCCATCCTTAAATGTAATCCCAAGTGAGCACTTCACATCAGCATATACGCCTTATGCAGAATTCAAATTTGCCGTCAAATACGAAGCAGTCACAAGATCTTCTGCAGAAACAGAAATTTCACAAAAAACACCTAAAACCCTAAAACCTTTCGAAAAAGAAGATAACAACCACTAAAAACATAATAAAAAGACGCGCATACATCGAATCTATCACCTGAAGAAATTTCACTTCGTTGCGATAACTTCTGATCAACAGCAGAAGAGAAAAGTGGCAGTTTCGGAGAGATGGAAAGTGAAGGAGAGAGATTGATAGAAGAGGATGGCGAAAGATGTACAAACAATAAATGCGAAAATGACGATGAGCAACACACGGTCACATGTTTTGACTGTAAAAGACTTGTGCATTATCGATGCACAAAGCTTCTTTTGTACCAGTTAGCGTGCTTCATCACGACGAAAAGCCGCAAGTATTCCTGTGCGAACTGTGTGGAGATACAAGGTGAAATTTTTAAACTTATATCAGGATACGATCCAGATCAGTCTTTTGAAGTAGAAGAATTAACGCAGGCGCTAAACGACATCTCATTAGAAAACAACAAAACGAAGAGTATCAACGAGGCTTTACGTGACAACAAAATGAATTCCGTGACCTGATGAAAGATGAAGTCGTAGCCGTAAAAAAATACCAACAAACTATAAGAAAACTGAAGGACGAAGTTAACAAGTGTGGGCAGTGCACCAATGAACACAAAGCGAACGAGACAAACTTAAAGAAAGATATCACCACCCTAAAGAACAGCCTGAAGGGAAAAGGAAAACTGGATGGCAGCAACACACTACTGGATAGTCTCGACAGAAAGTTTAAGGAATTTGAGGCAGCAATTCTATCAACCGTTGAGGAAAACAATCGTAACTTAGAGAAGAAGCTTAACTTGTCTGTTGGAACGAAACACTCGTATGCTGACGCTGTTGGTAGACTTACGAAACAGACAAGACAACAGAATGATTGCCAGGATGATATTGGTTGGTCTGACATTCCGAAACAAGCAACTGGGTTAAGAAAAATCATCTTCGAGGCACGGAACGAAGAAAAAGAACGTAAGTGTAGAGCATCCTGGACCTTATCCTCACCAACGAAGAAATGCAAGTCAGCGACGTTGAATACACTTCACCACTTGGAATGAGTGATCATAGTATAATATGCTTTAAATATAACTGCTATCTTAACTACACAAAGCGACAAGAAGCTTTCGGATACAACAAAGCTGACTTTAAGGCGATGCGTGAGTATTTAACAGATTTTAACTGGCTTGCCAAGTTTCTAAACGAAAGTAAAATGTTATATGTCGAGGATCACTGGCTATCTTTCAAAGAAATGCTATTACGACTGCGCGATAGATTTGTACCGAAAACATGTCAACAGGGTTGGAGAAAGAAGTGTAGAATTTGCGCACTGCTATACGAAACAAACATTCCGCACACCGGCGATGGATTCTAAGAAAAAACAGAACTGACGGAGACCAAGCAAGAATGAAATTTAAGCGAGAAAGAAAAAAGGTAAAAAGATTGCTACGGAAGGCGGGAGTTCGAAAAAAATGTCGCATCTAAAGTGAAAGATAACCCAAAGGCATTTTGGAATCGTGTACGACAAAAGCTGAGATCAAAATCTGGAGTTGCACCGTTGCTTGGAGACCCCAACGACAAGTCGTCTACTAAATTTGGTGATAAGTAGAAAGCTGATATCCTGCAAAATCTATATTCGTCAGTATTTACCAATGAGTCGTGCGGAGACATTCCATCCCTAGAAAGGCGAGCACCAGCTGAACTTCTTGATCTTCAAGTCACTAAGGCCATGGTTGAAAAAGAAATTAAACGTGAATAAGTCTATGGGACGAGATGAAGTCCACCCATGTCTGCTCAAAGAATTGAAGGCCCTCCTAGCTGAACCGTTAACTGCACTATTCAACAAAACAATCAACTATGGTTGTATTCCCAACGACTGGAAGAAAGCCAGCATTTCTGCAATCTACAAAAAAGGACCGCGGAAAACTATCAACCTATCAGTCTCACGTCTGTTGTATGTAAGCTTATGGAATCGCTTGTTAAGCAGTCCTTGATGGCTTTCTTCAAATCGCAGAACCTGCTTTCATCAAAGCAGTTTGGTTTTATAAATGGTCGGTCCACTGCTACGCAGCTATTGTATTACCTGGATAAGTGTGTTGAAACGATTGTCTCGGGCGGAGTTGTTGATGTCATCTACTTTGACTTCGCAAAAGCCTTTGACACTGTACCACACAAGAGATTGCTAAGTAAGCTCAAATCATACGGTATTGAAGGTAAGATGCATGGCTGGATAAAAGCTTTCCTAGAAAACCGCGAGCAAGTTGTTACAGTAAACGGCCAAAAATTGTACCCAGCGAAAGTAGTTAGTGGAATACCTCAAGGAAGCTTGTTGGGTCCTGTTCTCTTCGTCGTGTACATCAATGACTTGCCAGAATCCACCTTGTCAGCCATTTTACTCTTTGCTGATGACACCAAAATCTTTGGACCCGTAAGAAACAAGGAGGATGCCACGGCGTTACAGAACGATATCGACAAACTACAAGACTGGTCAGAAAAGTGGTTGCTAAAATTCAACGCGAACAAGTGTCACGTACTTACGATTGGCAAATTTGACATCAAGTACACTCAAAGGTATGAATTAAACGGCAAGGAGTTGGAACACGTCTTTAACGAAAAGGATTCTGAGTTGAAGTTTTTGGACCACATGAATATAAAAGTTAACAAAGTAAACACAATGGTAGGTCTCATCCGAGGGAGTTTCGATTATCTTGATGGCCCATTATTTCGTCAACTGTTTACTTTACTTTAGACCCCACCTGGAGTATTGCCAAGTCGTGTGGGCGCCTCATCTTCAAAAAGACGTCAATGCCATCGAAGGCGTACAGCGCAGAGCTACTAAGCTAGTTGATGTTAAAACACCTCAGCTATCCAGAAAGACTTAGAAAACTGAACTTACCGACACTTGTCTTCAGACGATGCAGAGGTGATATGATTGAAATTTACAAGCACTTTCACGTGTACGAAAAATCCACCTTACCTTCCACCTTCAGACCCAGAATGAAAGCCAGTAGGTTGCACGATTTCCAACTCGAATGGATCTTTGCAAAAGATGGAGTTAGGGGTTTACAATACAACTCGTTTTACTACCGAGCGGTGAAAAAATGGAACAATTTGCCAAGAGACGTGGTGAATGCGGAATCTATCAACTGCTTCAAAAATCGACTCGATGTATACTGGGCTGACCATCCGCTTAAGTTCGACCACCTTGCATACAAGATCGATTCGTAGAGGCTTTAACAGCCTGAGAATTTGTATTTCTTAAATAATAATAATAATAATAATATGCAAAATTAACAATATTAAATTTACCATCATCTAATATCTCACGTGCATAATTAAGCATTTCAAACGTCTCTGTGTTAAATTCAAGTCGACAGAAAACTTCCTGTTGGATGGTTTCTGAGTGCTTTTCTTCTGACAAATTTCTGACAAAATTGCCTTATAGGCTGCTTTTCTAAAATCCCAATTTTTTAACTTCACAATCACAGTTTGCAGATCCTTCTGTTTTTCTTTATCATAATTTATGCGAAGAATTCGATCAAGATCACCACGTTCAATTCTAAACCAACCTCTTTATGGCATTCCTTCAGCTTTTCAAGCAAAAGTCTTCATCTTGTTCCACAGGCGTAGACCCTATAACCGCAACGATTACCCGTCTCGTATATTGCTCCGTGTCGTCGGCCGTTTTGAAGTTCTAGATTGAGTGAATTCTCACGATTTGTAACTCGCAGTGAAGTTCAGTAATGCGAGCAGTTTGAACTTGGATTAAGTTTATCTTTCTAATCAAGTTTCCTTTCCAACTGCTTAATCGGCCCAGACAGTTCCTCGTGGATAAAATTGTTTGAGAGATTGAGGTAAAGCCTAACCTTTCCCTCACTGACCCAAGCAAATTTAACAAGGTTTACACCGCGAAGTCAATCGAGTCAATTGGGGAAATCCTTTAATTAGTTCAATTGGGAAGAGTCAGTCAAACGAACACTTTATGTGCTAGCTAACACCCTGGACAATTGCTGAAATTTTGAATTGATCCGAACATAACACGTTTTATGCAACTGAAACTTGTAATTCAGCTAAAATAAAATACAACAAAGAAATATTACATTAAAATTTATTAGCACTTATTGATGTTTATAAAACATCCATTTACCGTTTAACATTTTAATTCCTTCGATTCTTCATTGAGAAGTTTATGTTTTTATGCTCCCGTCGTTGCCCTAGATGTCGAGTCTTTCTTTAAAATAGTGATACACGAAGTCGTTGTCCGTATTATGGTTTAATCAACATGTTTCGCCTCGTTTTGATGCAACTCATTGTTTTACTGATTGTATCATTCTTTGTTATTTTGGTCTGGGATAACGAGATCATGGTTAGGTCTTGCCTCGTTCTTTCAAACAAAAAAAAGAGACTTTCAACCGCAAAGTTTTAAGATAGCGGTCCGTTCGATAGACACACTCAACTTAACGACTAAGTAATGGTCTTTATTATTCCAAGTCCCCATAGTGCAGTTAAAAGCAATTTTGATATTGAAAACGAGGCGGAACATGATACTAGCCCATAATACAAACAGAAATTCGGGAAAAGTCGATTAGAAATTTCAACGTTAAGCAGTAACACACTTCCATATTATTCTGTCGGCGCATGTTCCTTTTAACCGAAATATTAGACAATGGTGAGTAGGGAGAAACAACATCGCAGTTACTGACTAAATTGAAACCGTAAAGGTTTACAGTGAAACCTCCCTATAGACATCCCATATCTCTATAGCGGACACCTCTTTATAGCGGAGACTTTTTCCAGGAAATGATGTCTTTTCTCCTTGAAGTTCAAACCATTACTTAACCAACGCCTCCTTAAAGCGGACGTATTTTTTTGGTCCCGACGGTGCCCATTCTAGTGAGATTTGAGTGTATTCTATTATCACGTTATCAGTCCTCGCTTCTATGTTGGTAATTACTTAAAATTGTCCCACATTGATTTGCAGGTAAGCAAATGTAGTGAAATAATGCAACGCATCAAAACGAGGTCCGTATAGACCTTTTCATAAATTACGTAATTACATCCATCGCCTAGTTTTGGCCCAGAATATTAACGACGCTTGGGTCGTTTACAAAGAGAACCAAGAAATTTGTTCCTTCCATTCTACCTTCTTCAATTCCTTCTTCTCTAGCATTTAATTCTCTTTATCATAATCATCACATTATTTTATAGAGACACAACGAACAATGCATGGACATGTTAAATTTCTAAACATTACGCTACCTTCTTTACCTCCCGCCGGAGAACTGTTCCACTTTGTTGTTTTATTATGAAGTAATTATTAAGATAAGGAACGAGACGATGGATGTTGTGACGTAAATTATGAAAAGGTCCATATATTGACAACCAAGTCAAAATATGACGTAAGTAAAATCTCTTTTTTTTGAAAAGAAAAGAAAGAGGCATGACTTAATCATGACCTCGTTAACCCAGGTCAAAATAAAAAAGTTAGAAGAACTGCATGTAAAAGAAGTTTTCCCCATATTTGAAATTATATAAGCATCTATCCTTGGCTTTATCTTTCTTTTGATTGGTAGGCTAATGTTAATACTCTGTTCTCCGTTGAAGTGATTGGTTAAAGGTTAAATCCGAGTGGATATGGACTTGATGTTCCTGGACTGCACAGAGTAAAATGTCGTTATCACTCCACGGAAAAAGGCCGGTATCCCTCAACAGAAAAAAGCCGCTATCACTCTACAGAATAAAGTATTCGTTAATATTTGCTATTTAAGAGGGGATTCATGAAAATTTGACTGAAATGTATAGAAGAAATGATATTGCGGAGGTCCGGTATGGAAGGTTTGGAAAGATATCTAGTCCGTTGTCTTGAACAAGTTATCGAAGAAAGGTCGATCGAGATATTGTCTAAGCGTATCGGGGAAACATGTAGGGAATCTGGTTTTAGGTTTGGGTCCCAATATACCTTTACGAAGAAAAATAAGGCTTTCCGGAAGTTTTTTGAAGACAATTCATTTGCATATGATCTTTAAGAGTGTGTTAATCTAACAAGAAGCGATCATTAAACTTTTGGGTTGAAAGTCTCTCTTTTTCGTTTGAAAGAACAAGGCATTACATAACCATTACCTCGTTTAACCCAGACAAAAACAACAAGATTTTCACCGCAAACTAGTGATGATCGCATCTTGTAACATTAACCTATAGTTATATTCACAAATGGCAATAAAACCCAATCCATGAAATCTCACAATCTGCATATTTAATAATCAAAAAAATAAATTTTACAATTAACTAAAATGAACTCATCATTTGGTTATAAATCAAGAAATTTCATTAAAAATATACATCTACATTTTCTTATGTCAAAAAAAACACTACAATATATTTCGCCCTTTTTTACGCGAGCTGAAATTTAACCCTTTTTAAGTCAGTATTTATTGATTATTATTTTTGAAAAGTCCACAGTTAAAATTTCACAGACATCTTACGTCAGACAAGTCATAAAAGTTAACGCCATTGAAGGGGTGGCTTAAAAAGGGCCAATCAAATGCCAGAAAGCCAGAAAGATTTTGTTCTCATCTTCACTACTGACCTTCGCAATCTTTTGTTACATCGACTGGTCAAAGATTTTTATCGTTATTTCAAATGTACTGAACCCTGTTAGATAACAGTACTATTTTTTAACTGGTTAGGCGGCTATCCTTTGTAAATATTAACCAATAAATAAATAAAACCCATCTCTAAAAGTCCAACATCCACAAAATATTCTATTCATTTTCAAGAGCAATAAAGGCCATTGTATGGTATATGTGTCGAAATTTTGTACAGTCAACTTTCGCTGCCCCGCACACGTGCTATCTGAAACATCTATTATCTCTTGGTCGCTTCTTGACCGTTTCGATGCCTTAGAAAAAATCTCGAACATTTTTTACTCGGTTTGCTTGAAAAATCGAGATAGCAGGACTTGACTGTACTGAGATTATTTTGCGAGGTTGTAACATCGGAAAATTTCCTCATCACGGACACGAAAATATCATTATCTACACAGTCATTAGAAAATTCCCTGGCTTGTTGTCCATTTTCTTTGATCTTTTCAAAATTACAACCAATGCACAGTAATTATTTTCTATCATGTCATCAAAATGAATGCAAAACAAACTACAGTTTAGATAGTTTTAAGTTAAAAATACCGACAACAGAACTTGACAGCTTCCAGGGGAATTTTCTAATGGCTATGAATCCCCAAAAGTTAAGGAGAATTCAGAATCGTGAAACGGATTTTCGGAAGGTATGGAACAAGAAACTAAACATAATTGTCTCCCCTATAGGAATTTTCGGGTCCTCACATTTTCATGAAGACTTAATCCGAATTATTAATAGAATTATCTCCAGACCAACTAACTTCCTCCGGTGAAAGCAACTACGAAGGTGTTTAAAAGAAGGGGTAATAAACTCAAACCCTCACTGACCTAAACAAATTGGCAAAATTGCACCACGGAAGTTTTGATGGTTTGAATGTATAAACAGAAAAATAGAAATTAAATAAATCTGTAACAGACACATGAATTTTCGTCTACTACATTCAGTTAAAAAAATAATAATGACAAACAAACAAAACAACAAACAAACACACAAACAATTAAAAAACAAATAAATAAACAGATACATTATAAGGAAAAGTCTATCTACAACTATTTTATTGGCAATACGATAATTAATTCAAGTCCTTTAACAAGTGCACATACATTTACCTAAGAGTGCAGTTTATTTTAAAGAATTATTTTTCAGATAAGGAAGGGTGTATACACGTTTTTACATAAGCACCAGAGAGACTCAAATTAACTAAAAGATAAGTACCACCTTAGCACCACCCAGACTCAAAATCATAGACAAGAAAAGAAATTTTCCCTGTCCCATACACTTTCTCTGCCTCAAAGAAACAGGTAGTTTTATCTCTTAAGCAAAGCGACAGGTAGCTCTTCTCTTTTTAAGTTAACGTATATAAGCACCACTTAAGCATCCAACTTGCTTCGAAATGGCTAAAAAAATATAAGCCCAAATAAGCTTGGCGGTTCTTATGGTGCTTTATAAAAAGAGCGTGTAAAACAGTTGAATTGTAACGACGTTTACAGTAATTATATCTATTCTGTGTTACCTTACAAAAGTCTCTGTGGAGGAGTGTTTTTTTAATTGAAAAAGCAGGCGATATTGCTTGCCATTCATATAGAAAACACTCCTCCTCATAGACTTTTTGAAGATTTTGCCCACTGGGGTGTGCATTCTATCTAAGGGTGTGGTCCACTGAAAAAAAAAAAATATTGTCGAAAGTACACCATATTTATAAGAAAAAAAACAATACTTCTTCTTCACTTAAGCAATAGTCGACAAGAAAGTTATCAACGAAACAGGATAAACAAAAATATTTCTTAAAAGCCTTTTCATAAATACATTATAGCATTAAGTTTATCTGCCAATTTGAGACCATCAACTACACGGTGTGGTAACTTTTTTTAATTTGCCTCGCTATTTCAAACGTTTTTCTAAGAGTTTTGACCGAAAAGTTTGATGGTCGCCAAATGACACACTCATAGTTTACCTGAATTACTCTCTTGCTCAGTTGGCCCATAGTAAACACCTCCCGGATTTCCAGATTTTCCGACTATTTCCAACTCCATGTGTTGCTTCTTGCTCAGTGATCTTTGAACTGAAGCAACCTTAGAACATGTAAGTTCACACATTGTACCGACCGGACCGATTATTGAACATAATGGCAGGAAGAAGAAGGTGCTGTAAATCCAACTAACGAACATAACTAGCATTAAGAACTGCGCCATCTGTATAAAAACCAATACAGTCGAGGGTAACATTACCAAACCTAAGGTCAAAATAACAAAGTTTTCACCACAAACATTTGAGATACCAATCCTTTAGAAGTAATACATGTAAAATAAGTTTTCCCCATATTTGAAATTATATAAACATCTATCCTCGGCTTCACCTTTCTTTTGATTGGTAGGCTTATGTTAGTACCCTATTCTCCGTTGAAGTGATTGGTTAAAGGTTAAATCCGAGAGGAAATGGACTTGATGTTCCTGGACTGCACAGAGTAAAATGTCGCTATCACTCCACCGAAAAACTCCACTGAATAAGACCGGTATCCCTCCACAGAAAAAGGCCGGTATCACTCCACAGAAAAAGGCCGGTATCCCCCCCACAGAAAAAGGCCGGTATCCTCCCACAGAGAAAGGCTGGTTTCCCTCAACAGAAAAAGGCCGGTATCCCTCCACAGATTCCACCTGTATGAAAACCAATATAGACGAGGGTAACCATTACCAAAACTAATGTGAAACGAACAACACTTCTTAAAACGATTGTCTAGTTCATTAAAAAAACGTCAGGAATGAGACAAAATAAAACTGAAGTCTCTTTTAATGACGGACGTTTGAATGTGGTAGACTCCTTCTTCACTTGAATGTACTTCCTAACTGAAATCTCAAAATAACGAAATCTCGTCATAACAAACCCAATTCTATGGCCGAGTTTCAGTCATGTTGCATCTCGATACTTCTCTCCGATGCGCTTTAAAAGCAGTGTATCTTCCTAGTTGTTAGTCAGCCGTCCAAGGACTTAAAACTCCCCGTCACTTAGTTAGTAAGTTACTAGTAGTAATGGCTTACCAGCGATAAAAGTTGTGAATGCTCCCATCATTACAGCAGGACCAATATGTTTGAGTGCGTTCTTCACCCTTTCGGCTCTGTTCTCTTTTATAAGAGATGATTGATAGGCGACGCTGTAGTGTAGTGTAAAATCAGCAGACAGACCAGCAGCAACAGAAAACACAATCGACTCCATGATATTCAATCGCCAACCGGATAAAATGAGAATCCCAACGGTTACAGATATTATGAAAGCAACAGTGAGGATGGAATACAGGCTCAACAACAGATTCCATGTTGTAAGTAACATGACAACAAACGATACAACGATGGCAATACCTAAAGAAAGTGGGCAAAATCTTCAAAAAGTCTCTGTGGAGGAGTGTTTTTTTAATGAAACAGCAGGCAATATGGCTGGCCATGCCTATAAAAAAACACTCCTCCTCATACAACGATGGCAATACCTAAAGAAAGTTGAACCGATTTGATTAGAGTATGTATACAACATATTGTGTTGATAGAAAATTTTACTAGCGTCACGACGCCTTTGTTCAGATATATGCGCCGGCGCTTATACACAAGCAGCGCCTATGTGCGAGATTATAGGGTTATTTCCTTATGGAACGCTTGTGGTGAGTAAAGGGTTAGCTAGTTCTGTTTACATTTTAAGCAGAGTTCACGTGGTACAACGTTTAATATAGACTGAAGTAACAAATTCTATTGAAATCGACATGTATACAATAGAGCGTCGATCAAAGACGATTTTTTTCAATAGACGTGTACTAAAATGTCTTTTCAAAATAAAATCTAGCGTTTTAACGCGAATTCTGTTGTACTGAAATGAGGAGCAATAAGACTGAAATACCATTTTGTTCAGATAGTGAATGGACTCGCTTTTTCTCGAACATTCACATAGTGTATTACTCTTCGCATATCTGAAACAATCATTATTTTCTTTCTTCCATATTCCCAGTGGGCAAAATCTTCAAAAAAGCTATGAGGAGGAGTGTTTTTTTATAGGCATGCCCAACCATATTGCCTGCTGTTTCATTAAAAAAACACTCCTCCACAGAGACTTTTTGAAGATTTTGCCCACTGGGTTGAGATACTACTAAAAAGTAGTTGTTAGTTGAGGCTGCGAGATTTTCTGTCCAAAATGATTCTCATAATTTGTGCTGCTTAATTCGAACTCTATTAAATCGAACATTTCGCTAATTCGAACAAAATTTTGTTCCCTTGGCCAAAATATGCCCGTTAATTCAAACTTTTGTACAAAAAAACTGGGAAAAAATAAAACAAAGACACTGTTTTCATAGTATTGAGGGTAAAATATCTTTCGATATTGTAATGCACTTTGCTTCTCCTGTAAAACGGAGTTTGCATGGTATTTGTAGACCCTCTCCATCGCCAAGAATTACTCTCTTCCCCGTAACTTCAATTTTACAACTATTTTCATTACTTCCATGTAGAAAAAATGAAACTGTTTTTAGGAATACAACCTGTTTTTCCCTTCGATAAATGACCGACCACTGCCGCTTAATTTGAACATTCATTAATTCGAACAAAATTTTTGGCCCTTGCGTGTTCGAATTAACGGATGTCTAATTTATTCTCACAACCATTAAGGGACGTGCTTATGTGTAAAGAATTACTTAAAATGTCTCCATTGAATAAAAGGAAAGTTTTCACAACCAAAAAGTTATTATTCTCCCCAACATTATGGATCATGCTTATAACAAACACTAATGGAACTAACGCAACTATTTATAGTCATGCCTTGTGGTAGTTCTATGTTGCATCACAGAGGCAAATTAAGAAAGAAATTTCAAATTTTTAGTAGTGTCTCAACCCAGTGGGCAAAATCTTCAAAAAGTCTCTGCGGAGGAGTGTTTTTTTTTAATGAAACAGCAGGCAATATGGCTGGCCATGCCTATAAAAAAACACTCCTCCTCATAGGTTTTTTCAATTGAATGAAGAAGTAATGACATGTGACTGCCAAAAAGATTGCGAAGATAAAAACAGTCACTCTGATGATGACCAGTGGAACGTCTGGTCGAATGTATAGTCATTTTAAGAAAAATACATTCGATCTCGTTTTTCTTAATATAATATGAAGCTTCTGGTGATTTTATTCATAATAAAAACAGTTATTCAACTCACCTAGAGATTCTTTCGTTCCTTTGAACAGACTTGCTTGAAGGTCATAAAATTTTTGATGGATGTACCACCAACCGTTAAATGTTTTCGTGGTATTAGCAAATTGAAGTTTGAACCAATCATCTACGTTCTCGAACAAGTTCTTGTTGTAGTCAAAATCCATAGTCCAATGATAACTGGTACCCATATCAATGGATAGAGTTCTAACATTGCCTTGTGAATCAAAAAAAATACCATGGTCATTGCTGTATTGGGGAAAGATTTTAACAGCTTCATTAAAGCAAAAAGGTAAAATTAAGGTAAAATTCTTTGGAGAAAGTGGTAGTCTATGACCACAACATGCAACAGGGTGATTTTTCTTGCATGGAAGCTGCAGGCTTTTAAACATATGAATAATACTTTGACAGACTTGTGAACTTGTGTAAAATGGTGAATGCTGCATATTATTGCAAAAATTAAGTAACCATATCTGATTACTGACAATATCAAGCACTCCGTCTCCAAGAACAAGTGATCCCTTGTCATCAGGATCAAATTTGTTACCATTATCAACAGGCTTTACACCAAACATAATGACTGCTGGTAAATTAAATGCACCACCTCCACCAAACGCAAACTTTTGTTTATAATGTAACCCAAATTGTTCAAGAGAACTGGAACTAACAAACATTTGAAATTCACTTGTGGAAGGTACTTGTAAACCGGGTCTAGAGAATGTGACCACGCATCCCCCAATTCCTAGTCCGAGAAAAAATATAACCCATATGTAATTTAAACGGAAAATCACTTTGGGAATCCATTCTTCAAAAAGCTTGTTGGAAATTGTCTCTAAAATTGCTTCGAATTTCTTAAATATCGGCTTTTTGGGTTCAGCTTCACAGGTGCTGTCAACTTGATCAATGTAGTCACTAATTTCTAATGTTCCTTGTGGCAGATCTTCACTGATTACAGGACGAGACCTGACAAAACTAGGACAGAGGAAGTGAAAACAAGGTGCCAGGTAAATTTCATGAATTATTACGACCACAGGGAAAAATGTAACCATCAGCAAGTAATTAACTATTATAGAAGTTCCAGCAAAAAGACCAAAACATTTCACTGAAGTCACTTGAGAAGTAATGTTAGCATAGAATGCTGATGCCGTGGTCAATGATGTAACTAGCATTGCCAGCAGTGCATGACGCAATGCATGAGTGGTCCATTTTATTAAATATTCTTTATGCTCTGAAGCTCTTTGGATCACATATATCTTTTTGGCTTCCTCCCATATGCCGGTATAAACAAATGCGTCATCTGCTCCAATGCCAACAATAAAAATCAATGTAGCGATGTTTAAAAATGGAAAGAATTGCATTTGAAAAACAATGCCATAAACGAAATACGATATGATCAGCGCAAACAAAATACACGCAACTGTCATCAGTCCAATAAATAATGACTTTGAATAAAACCATATAAATAATACCACAAACACGATGGCTACTAAAATGTATAATGCCTGCAAAAAAATACGATTTTGAAACAAGGTAAATTTCAAATTATACAGGTCATAAGCTACAATTCCAACGCCATCAACTTTTGTATTGTCAAGATCATGAAGGGTACTGTCATACAACGGCTCGGAAAAACCAGTTTTAGATGATTCCCAAAATAAAATAAAATCAATACTGCTAGTGAATTTCAGTTGGGAAACGTCGTTGGTAAATTCTGATGGGGTTAAATAATGGAAGAGGTTATAAAACATCCTTGCCATATCCTGAACATCATCAATTCTGGAATGATTTCTGCAACTGTTCTCGGTAATTTTATCACATTGTCCCTTTTCAATACATGTTTTATACATGCCGTTATTGTAATACTGAACGCATGTTTTTAACAAGTTGACAAAAGCATTTATCTCACTTTTAGTTATTTCTTCACAGTCTGAATGAGAATTTAAGTAAGCAATGTAATTTGGGAGGTGATGTGTGCCATCAGATCTGAAATAAAAATGATAGCCAGGAAAATTAACAATTTTTTCTTTGTGTAACTTGCAAATTGTCACCAGGTGATCAAACAAATTTTGCTTATCTTCATGCTCGTAAACAAGGAAACAACCATCTCTTATGGAAGCCAGGTCTACTGCAATGGAAAAAGAATCTAAACTCCTTCGGTGACGTGGGGAAAATGAATTCTTCCGAAATATTTGGCTATCAATGGCTTCTATGAAATTATCAAATGCATATCTTCTTGAAGAAATTGTTGTTCCACGAGATTCAAAGCCCTAGAATAAAACGAATTTACAAATTTATCCGTGTTTTTGTGGAATGTAATGACATAACGTGAAATAGATGTCTGGCAACATAAACACATTTTTTTAAGAAACAAGTCAACGAGTTTAGGCCATTTGAGCCTCAAATGTTACTTAATTGTTTCGTAAGTAAACTTCAGTTTTCACGTATTTCCACTGTGAACATTGAGATTTGTGTTTGTTACCTATTTTCTTTTTTCTACCTGTTTTTTTTCTTGACAATGTTTCTTAAAAATGTTTCTTAAGTTTTCAAGAATTTGAGCCTCATGCTCCTTACAAGTGTGTTTAAAAAAAACAATAACATGTAATTAGTTAAGAAAATAGTATTATCCTTATCCCAAGAGTCAGATTTTTTGGTCTTAGACTAAAATATTAGCGTAATTTTTTTTACATTTTGTGTGGATTTACTTTCGTGAATTTGTTCTCTGAGAGTTTTTCGTGGAAATTTGCAAACTATTAATATCTGCAATAAAAAAAGAATTTAAAATATTAATATTTGTTTTTTGATTGTAGGCAAATCTAAACATCTATCACACCAACAAGCTTAACTTTGATGAAGATACCACAAGCAGATTAACTGAAAACCAAGGGAAATACGTCAATCAATCAATCCAAAGGATGGGAAATAAAATAAAAAATAAAACTTTTTCCCCAGAATCTTTTTCCTACCAAAACTTTTGGATTTTAAAGGTAGTTCTGTTATATTTACAGTAGCATATAAGAAAGCAGAGCAATAGCAATGGCACTTACTTTATCAGGTTTACTAAAGTCTGGGAATGGCTTTGCACCCAAAACATCCAATGTTGATATCAAAGCAGCAAGAACAACAACAACAAGAACGATAGCAACAATAACAAAATTGTACTTGACCAAGAATGTGGAATATCTAGAAGAAAACAAGTCACAGTGAAGTGAGAATCACTTTGTCCTTTTGAGCCCAGCAAGAACAAAGAAATAATAGCTAGATTTATAACTTTCATGGAAATAATAAGATTCAGGGTGGTGGAACAAGCTGTTGTCTGAGGAACAGTTGAGAAACAGAAAACTGAATAGTTTTAACTATAGGTAAGTTGCATTTAATTAGTAGATGATTGATGACACATCACCATTGTGAAAATTTCCCCATTTGAAATGACGTTCTTTAATCGAAAAGGTTAAAAAGTTCATTGGTATCAGTGTTGTCGCTGAATATTAACCTACAAACCTACGAACATTAATGTAAGAAATACACCTAAGAAAGTTTGTTCAACACAATCAAAACAATACTTACGGTCTAAGAAGTCTTGCTGTTAAGTCATTCTCTTCTGTTGCTTTCTTCTGGTGGTACAAGTTGTGAACATCATTTATATCTTGAACAGCTTTATGAGGTGAAGGCATGACTTAAGTGAACAGTTAAGTCTAACAATAGAAACAGAAGGAAAATGAAATAATGAATTCATAGAAAAGTATATAGAAATATATAGAGCCTGATGAGTTTGAGAACAAAGGAGCTGTTGTATCTTTCTATGTAAAAATGTATTATGTACCAAAGGTATGATAGTGGGAAAGCGGTGCATACAGAACTGTTCAACAAAACAAACATCTTCAACAGGAGTCCCAGTGGGGAAAATTTTCTAAAGTCTATGAGGAGGAGTGTTTTATATAGGAATGACAGGCAATATCCTTGCTGTTTCAATAAAAAAACACTCCTCTACAGAAACGTTTTGAAGATTTTGCCCACTGGGGTATGGATAAAAAGCTTACAAGAACAACCTAGACATTATTACACAAACAGGCAGCAATACAAGTTTATAGTTAACCTGCAATTTAGATAGCAGTTTAAAACAACACAAACTTCTTTTACCAGACTATAATTGCACCACGCTTAAAATGCTTTAAATGCACCTAAACTTTTTTTTGAAAAAAGCTCTTGTTTTTAACATTATTCCTGAAATATTATGCATTTCCATTCCTCCATAAATTCAAATGGAATTTGAATTTATCAGTATTTTGTAGTGTAATGAATTTAAGAATATAGATGTTGCAATTATGAGTACAATGACAAATGTTACACCTTTTTTTTAAGAAAAATACCCTTTTATGTATTTCATATATAACAGCATAATCAGACTATAAAATAAGTTTAATCTATAATTCACAAGAAAAAAACATTATTGTCTTTCTAATGAACTTATAGCTTCCATTAGCTATAATTAGGCATAACAAAGCAAAGAATAAAGGATAAAGTTTTGCTACTTATCCGTTTGAATTGTGTGATTTTATTTTTCGTCACCCTTCTTTGCAAAATGGAAAGAACGGGTGGGGGCAGCAACTCATAGGGAAAATGAACCTGTAAAATGTTTTTCCATGCTATCCTTTTGAATGTATAGACCATAGCGAGTTAGTGACGGCCTATATTTATAGGCTAGGGAGGTTAATAATTGCACAGGTATCAGAATTATCTTAAATCAATTATAAAAAGATTTCATTAGATAACCTAAAATCCATCAATGTAAATGAAATAGGGAAGGGGAGGGAAATACGTCAATCAATCAATCCAAAGGATAGGAAATAAACAATAAAACTTTTCCCCCAGAATCTTTTTCCTACCAAAACTTTTGGATTTTAAAGGTAGTTCTATTATATTTACATTAGCATATAAGAAAGCGGAGCAATAGCAATGGCACTTACTTTATCAGGTTTACTAAAGTCTGGGAATGGCTTTGCACCCAAAACATCCAATGTTGATATCAAAGCAGCAAGAACAACAACAGCAAGAACAATAGCAACAATAAAAAAATGTATTTGACCAAGAATGTGGAATATCTAGATGAAAAAAAGTCACAGTGAAGTGAGAATCACTTTGTCCTTTTGAGCCCAGCAAGAACAAAGAAATAATAGCAAGATTTATAACTTTCATGGAAATAATAAGACAGGGTGGTGGAACAAGCTGTTGTATGAGAAACAGTTGAGAAACAGAAAACTGAATGGTTTAAACTATAGGTAAGTTGCATTTAATTAGTAGATGTTTGATGACACATCACCATTGTGAAAATTTCCCCATTTGAAATGATGTTCATTGATTTCATTAGATAACCTACAATCCATCAATGTAAATGATATAGGCGTATTTAAGGACTTTTCAGAGTAAAATGTTGGAAATTATTGTCAAAATAATGAACCTTTTAAAATCCTTTATAAAGAAATGGCAAAGTTATCAATATGATACACTATTTGACACCTTACTTACTTCACAATAAAAATTTTAGTCACCGTTGGTAACCAATGCAATACAATTGCGAGGTACAAATTAGCAGGTTGCACATCAAAAAATGTGAAGTGTTTCTTAGTATCTACGAACCATTATTCTAGCTACAATGATAACCTTATGTAATAACCAGTTCAGTACAGTAACCAAGCAACATAGCTACTAGAAATTTTAAATGTCCATGCCTAGTGAAAATTTGCTTTTAGTTCTTATTTTTGCGAAGCTTTTTTTCTTTCCTAATTTTAGTTCCCTGAATTGCATTTATGATTTTCCTTAATTTCGTTTACATTGACATTGGAGATTGAGAACTCCATGAAAAATAAACAAGCTATTGATAATAAAAGGGCAAAAAAACATTAATAATGCTATTGGTACATAATCTACTGAGTACAAAATCTACTGAGTACATAATCTACTGAGTACATACATACATGCTTGCTCAATGTTTCATGCTTTTTAGTTTCTGTTTATCCAGGCTTTCCTCTCATGAACTGAACAAAACTTTTGAACAAAACAACATTATAATTATAGATATCTTTAAATACATAAGCAAGAATTCATAGAACTAAAGGATCTGTCAATTTAATGAGATTGAAATAAATTATAAAAGACATCTCAAAACGATTTAGCTGAACTTATTTTCTCTCTCAAGATATAATATAATGAACAAGAGGCTAACAAGTGTTACCATGAAAGGAAAAAATTATAAGAACAGACCCACCATCAGTTGTTATTAAAATAAAAATAAATAAAAATGCTTTAATTATATTATTTCGTAATTGCTTTTGTAATATTGATATATAATTCTTAACACAGTTCATAGTCTTGCATGTTTGTATATATAGAACCATACATAAACCGTACTGACTAAAATATGAACCGAGCAGAACCCACCAGAACCAAGCATATTCATGGGTCATTAATACGGAAGACAGGGCGAGATGAAAAACGGGAGGGCAGTCAGGACAAAATCTGTTAATTGTTTGGAATTTAATGATGTTCCAGCCGTTTTAGCATCCCGCTTCTCCCATATTTTGGAATTCTATTACTGCATATTATATATATTTTTTACTTTTACTGTTTATACATTCATGGTAATAGGGAACAATAAGCTTGTTGGTAATCTGGAGTACATAACAATTTTATACTTTAAATGCTGTTATTTTTAAATAAATATTTATTTCTTAAAAATCTTTAGTTTCTTGTGATGTGCTTCAACCCAGTCATCTGTCTTGTTATTTACTGGTGGATTCTGGTTGGTTTGTGCTTGGTTTTGGTGGGTTCTGGTCAGTTCATGTTTTAGTCATCGGCTACATAAACACACGAAGGAAACAAATAGAAGAACAAAAACTTAAAACAAACCAAAACTTGATTATACAACCAAAATAAAAACTTAGGCCAAAAATATTCCATTCAATCGACTTTAAGATAAGATAATAAAAATCTGTGGTTACGATTTGTTTGAAATACTAATCAAAAGATAAACTTCAAAAGAAAAAAGACCAAGTTATCTTTATAAAAAACAACAACATATATTGTTGCCATGCTACTGTTCAAACATGCAATATGTAGAAATAAAAATTAAAAAAAATAAAAATCTACATTTCTACAAACCAAACATAAGAAGCTGATGAATTTTCATTGTTGTGAAAAATCAATATAACACTCTCCTTATAGAACCTTTGATGTATTCATAAGAAATTATTCTGGATGCGAAAGACTTTCTGATAAAAGAGGTTTCAATTTAAAACACAAAAGTCAAAATCATGTATTATTATAACTTTTTTTAGAACGAAACACAACTTTCCAATCTTCAGATTAGATTACATAATTATCTCCTAACATAACAATTTATCATCTAATTTTTGTTTTAATAAAAAACGATTTTGACGTCAAATGGGATTATTGGCTACAATTGGCTTCAATGCTTCTTATAGTACCTTATGTATAATACTTCCTGTTGATTAATTTAATGACTTAGTTAATTTTTGGCTTTTTACAAAAGGACCCTCATTGATAACAGTTTTATCAGAACTGAAGAGGCTATCTTAGGTAAACATTAATATAAATAAATAAAAATATATATATAAATAAATTAATCAATTCCTTGGGAATAGAATATCATGGACTGAAAATATCTGATAGAGTTTAAAAATGCCAACTTAAGGTTACTGTAAAGGGTCATGCATAAAAACTTATTGTTTTGATTTTTGGATATGATGTCAGATTACCTTTTATCTTTTAAATGCAATAATTACTTTTTTCTCGACAATTTAACTTTTAATAAAATCGTGAGTTAATGTTTTTTGTCATGATGTAATTATGACATCATAACTCGAACTTTAAATAACTCAAGAAAATAACTTGAGAATTACCTGCCTCACATGCAAGTTTGTAAAAAAGTTAAAATTCAACTCAAAGTGTGAAAACTCCTGCAAGAGCTCACATAGAAAAAGAGGAAATTTTATACATTATAGCTATTTTCTAGGAAATAATTTTCAGGAGCTATATAACTTGGAATTTTAAAGAAAATTAAAATCTTGAGTTATTGATCAAATGTATTCATAATCATAAGTCATGATTCTAGATCACGCCTTAAAACAATAATTCCTTTGATAGGTTATAATATATGCTTTACAATAATGATTATAATGCATTTTTTTCTGACAAACATGAAAGAAAGATATTTAGATATTTATAAGAAAAACGGAAAATTTTACAAAGAAAAGTTATCTATATGCCAATATCAACATGATTATGTAAAATATTTTTGTTTTTGCATCTCAATTTTTTCAATGCTTTATAATCAAACGTGAATATAATTGCAACTACTTTGAGCTGGTCCTCTGGATTAGAAATTACTACAGGTGGCATATCAATTTGAGTGATCAAGAATAAGAACAAAATAACTCTGAGAATCTAATAAAAATTCAAATCTCGAGTTATATAACTCAAGAATTTAACTTTAAATAAAATTTTGAGTTAACATTTTTTGTCATGACATAATTATGACGTCATAACTTGAACTTTAAATAACTCAAGAAAATAACTTGAGAAAAATAACTCAAGAATTACCTGCCTCGTTGCTTGTGGGTTTCTTAATTTAAAAAGTAAACGATAAAACACTTGAAAAGAAAAATCCATTGATTTTACTCACAATAAGTGAGATCATTTCTTTGACAACAAATGCTTCAACATCTGTTATCTTCTGATTTTTTAAAAGATGTTTTTTCTATTATAAAATTTTTGACTTTTCAGCGAGATACCCTCCGGAAAAAAGTGTTCTGTGACAAAAATTGTCATGGTAAGAGAAAAAATTATGCAGTTGTGTTTCTTAAATGTTGAACTCAAAAACTGTGTCTGCGTTTGGGGAATAATTATGCAGATTTTAAATTATGAGCCAATCGATTCAAAGGTCTGATTTTTTACTTTTTAATTTATGAAATTCGAAATAAAAAGCTTATAAAATTTGATTGACATAAAATAAAAAAATTTGCAGACACTGTTTTTAACTACAGTGCAAGAGGAACATTATGCAATATTTTTGAAAATGTAAATATTAACTGTTGTGTTACAGGACACTTTTTAATAAGTATGGTGTAATTTTACTTTTGAGGTCAGATTTCCATAAACACAAACTTTTTGGTAATTTTAATTTATACCATCATTTAGAGCAGGCTTAGAGCTTTTTAAAAATATATACTTTCATTACATAATTATTTTTAGTTGTGAAAATATTAAGCATCAAAGAAAAAGTGTGCTGACCCTTTACAGTAACCTAAAAACATCCATAAAACACATAAAAGGTTTGACTAAGTTTTAAAAGAAAATGCATGATCTTGCCAAGGTAATATTCAGCTTTCCCGTGCATAATATTCAACTTTTCTTTCCATGGAATAAATCTCCATGTTGTTTTAAATTGAGACATGAATCAATACAATTTTCTATGTGAAAGCTTTTCTTAATCTTCTAAAATAAATCTGAAGTATTATATACATACAAGCCTGGGTTTAGATTATGCGACTGAACTTAAAAACACATGTTAAATAGACAAAAGACTGTTAACGTCTAAAGATACCTACTCCTCGTGAAACTTTATTACCTTATTACCTTAGAGTTTTACTGTCATACACTAATAGATGAATTCCATAATGATGTATAATAGCCTTTGTGTGTCTCATTGCTTAGCTATCAATCAAGTATCTACATAATGTCATTATAATGTTGAAGTATTATATTATCAAGGCCGATTTGTTCTGCACACTTTTTTTAACGAAACTCATTTGTTCTATTTTTTGTCCCAACACCAAAAAGATATCAAACAGCAATGTCAATAATTTATTTTCCAAAATCTATATATTAATACTATAACCGTTTTAAGCCCTGGTTGCGAGTCCTAAGTGAAAAAACAAAAAACATCAAATTTGTTTAATAGACAAATGTGGCAACGGTTTCCGTATTTGTATGTGTATTAATATAGGGGAAACCATTGCATTGCGTTACATTTCCATTTGTTGACGATTTTTAAGAAAAAGAAAAAGAAAGATAGTCAAGAACGTATGATAATGTTAGATTAGTTAAAAGTTGTTAATATAACTGTATAAGAGTTGTGTGTCATATAAATAGACAAGGAGGTATGATTATAGTTTTGCTTCAGTTTTATAATTAAAGATTGTCTTTATGATACAGAAAAATATGTTTATTCCAGAAGAACGGTTCTTTTTCTAATAAGCTGCTTGTGTAAAGTACAGTCATAAAGAAACTTGAAGCGTCTGCGAAGGAATGAATTTTTACATGGAAACACAAACATTTTTGTGTACAGATTTATGTTATATGAATTCATTATTAAAAATCTTTTGTAGTCTACGCAGTTTGTTCTAAGCATACGATAGAACTTTACATGAAAATAACACAGACCCTTCCTGAAAACTGATGCTGACACATAAAGTTTCTTTCGGGTTGTACTGTAGATTGCAACTTAATGGGAATTGCATTGGTAAAACATTTTTCCCGGGCAGCTAGTTCATTGTATTTATGTAAATATTTGAGATTTAATGATATACATAATATGTGTTGGTTTGAGGGAAATCGTAAAGTTATAATTATCAGGAATACTGGTAAAATAGTCAGTAATTTATCAGTAATTATCAGTACTTACTTATGAATAATCAGTGATACTGATCTCCCCAAACCTCACCTGATGAACATTGATAAAACAACACATCCAGAAGAGAAAAGAAAAAAATGTGAATAAAAGAACGTCAAATATAAAGATATAGAGATATGCTAAATGAATGTTTTTGTAGTATATCCTTTAATTGTAAATTTGATTGAGTTTACCTTTTGTTGGTAGTAGCAGTAGCATATTGGGATATAGTGTTTACCAGACCATCGTTAATCATTAGAGAGTAGAGATATGGCAAAACAAGCTTGTCCTGGGATTTTATAAGAATATAATTTTATAAGGCTCACAAGTCTCAAATATGGCTTAAAAATAAGTACAAGTTAAGAAAAAACTGAAGCTCAAGTATAAGTTCTAAAAGTTAAAACATTTCAGGCTGGAGTATAAAGCAACAAGAACAATATAATAATCTTGTGTTACTTCTGAATCTTAAAGTTCATAATACTGATATTTTATTTTCCCATTTCTATGACGGAAAGCGTTATGTACACAACCTAGAACTGAGCGCAAAGGTAAAATTGATTTGAAATCCTGATATTACCATAATAATTCAATCCCAATTGTCATTTAGAAGTTCACCTTTGACCTTGACATTCTAAAAACTAGCCAGATTTGTACTGAACATGAACATCATACATTGTAAAATTGTTTACACACATTGTAAAAAGTTTTACTGGCCAACCCAAATTCACCTTCTGTTGAGATTTTAAACATATAAAACACAGAAAGAACGCACAGCAGGCCATGATGTAAACAAAGTCCCCATTTCTTATTTTTCTGCGAAGGGAAATCGGTTTGTTGTGATCTGTGAGACGGAGGTATCTATTTTAGAAATAACAACATAAAGATATAATAAAATTTATTGAAACTAGTGTTTTCTTTAATAATATCTTATTAAATATTGTTTTCTTGTTCCAAAGATATAAAGAGGAAAAAAACACAAATTAGTTTTTTATTTTATCAAATTAAATAATTATAACCCCCTAAAAACAAAAAGGGAGCACTGCGCTTCTTCGAAGAGGAAAAACATACACATACATGATGCCCACCGTGTATTTTGCAAACCAAAATTACATTACGTGCTTTGTATTTTTTTGGAAAAGTTTCATGTTGGATTACCACAACAGTTAAATGTGACACAGTATTTTGATGGCTTATACTTTGCTTCCTTGTTAAACCAATCTAATCACAGGAAAAGTAGGCATTGCCTGTTGCTTGTTTCAACTGAGAGATATTTTGTTTGTCAGAGCACGCGGGCGCGTAGGCACCACGAGAGGGCACGTAAAGCACGTGATTTAGCAGATTTGACGCACAGTGAAGGCACGTTGTAGCTACATCTGTAATATATTTAGTAGTTCAAATAATTCTTTACATGCACGCGTTGGAGTGAAACCCTATTATTGGTGCTTTGTATACGCGGAAAAATACAATATGTTATTTACCAGTTCGTGTCAAACAATGTTTTTCAAAATTCAACTTAATTTTACTTCTTAGCTAGCGTTAATACAAGTAACTAATTTATTGGGATACTGAAAGCAGAAATGATGAAAAGGTGAAAGAGGAATTAACCAACAGTATATGCAATCAATCCAATCCAGCTACAATATTACCAAAGCAAATTAGATATTCATGCAATAACGTCAGAGCGGTCATAAGTTTTGCGATGCCCTGTCTTTTCCTGAACAACCTCGTTGAAGAAACCCTGGGTACGAGGTTGGCCCATGCATTCACCAGGCAATACCAACGCGTTTCATTCCATCGGCAAATCCATGTTTTGAAGGATTTGCTTTTTATTACTCCTCTTCATTTCTCCTCTATATTTGTATAGTCTCTACCAGGCTGTTGTCCAAACGCAAATGACGCACTCTTCCATAATTTCACTCGGAAAAAAGAATACCAGAGCTCCAGAGCTTTTTTTGTCACTGCAAAGGCGTTTGTTTCGTCAATGGCAGTGATAAAGAAAGCTCTTGAATCACAATGTGCATTACAATCGCCTGACGACGGAAAAGACTGGATTTTGGAGGGGGACGGAGATTTGAAAGTCCAATAGATTTTACGATATCCCGCTTCATCTAGATGAAATTTTGCAATTATCTCCTGTAACTGCAGAAAACTGGAATTTGTGTTTGTTTTGCTATGCACTGATTTGTGCCGTTGTGTCACATGTTCTCCAAAAACAGAGAGTGGGATTCTTTTAATAGTTGATGATGATTCTGAAGAGGAACATAAATTTGTGGTTTTGTAGTAAGCCCGGAAAAAGAAACTTTTCGTGTCCGCAAAGGAATTAGTTTTTACCAGAAAACGGAAAAGATTTGAGAGCGTAAAGTTTTATGTGTTACATGAATTCATTACATTTTCCACGCGATTTTTTTAAAATCTCAAGTTAGATAAACAAAAGACTGTTGGGCCTCTTCGTGAAAGATTAATATCTTGCGCGGGAACGTTTTTGTACTGACGACGCCATTATGAAAACTAAAGTTGCCAATAACTGTTGTTGCATGACTTTAGATAACCAAAGCATCTTTACATTTTTTTGTTTTCATTTTGGGTCAGGATTCCAATTCCATAAAGAAAATTAAATCTAAAATTCTTGATGTCTCACCACTCTAAACACCATAGTTTTTATATATTTTTGCTTTTTTCCGATCAATCTTTTTTCCCCTATGACGTCATTAAAACTTTAAATGGCCTGGACGATGTCCAGTAAAATGAGTTGAAATTCTGATATTACCATAATTCATTCTCAATAGTCATTTAAATGTCCACCTCATCGTGGAAAAATATCCCACTGGTTTCCTGACTATGGAGAATTTTGAATTAACGGAGGTCTAGGAAATGGAAGGGACCTTAGTTCGAATTAGAGAGAGAGTTCGAACAACAGAGACTTCACTGTATTATTACCTTTTCCTTACGCACACTGGCTTGATCATTTCTATTATCCTTTTAAGAATGGCAAGATTTTTGAAAGCTACTCTGACATGCACGAAAAACTACCAGGTTTCATATATTGCCACCTTTTTTTGAAAATACACACACGACAAATTGAATCGTTCACGCAATTGAATCCATATAAAAATTAATCCAATTAAATTATGTAAATTTTCTAAAAATGAAGAACTCTGGAACACATTGTGCAGATGTTTAATGTGATCAATTATTAGAACTGAATTCAATCAGTCATGATACATAGAAAGGTGATCACAAAAGCATAAATACAAAGCAAGAACTGGACTTTGTCAGAAAATTGTTCAGCAGTTTTTCAAATCCACTGAAATTGAAATAAGTTTTAAAAATTATGATGAAATGAACATATCAACACACAACACACACACACACACACACACACACACACACACACACACACACACACACACACACACACACACATCAAATCAAATCAAACAATTCTGACCTACTCCACGTAGTTAGGCTGTGCTCCTTTCACTTTATTCATATCGATATTAATCGACAGTGTTCATCATCATCACAAAGTATACTTAAAAAACTTGCTTATATAATGCATTAAAAATTAAGTTCAATCACTAAGAATACTTTATTACCATTTTAAAAGTAAGCTTCTGTCTTCTTCACTCCACTTCACTTTGGGGCTGTTCATATGGATAAAAATTACCTCAATAAGCGGGAAAACCTTTCGACGTACTAAAAAGTCTCGTTCTGTTCATATGGAAACAATTTCCTCGGTAAGCGAGGAAATGACCTATACGTGCATGACGTAACAGTATACGAACAAAAGAATAAATACAAAATTTTGTTGACTAAGCGTGAAATTACCACGCTTACCGAGGACATTGCGTTCATATGAGAAAATATTATCCTGCCTACCGAGATCACGCCTAGATAGGCGAGATCCCGCTTACTGGGGAAATGTTTTTCTCATATGAACGCAATGTAATTTTTTAGAGCATTTCTGAAAAAGGGGCGAGATCTCGCCCAATAGAGAGTAGAAAATTTATCCGGCTTACCAAGGTAATTTTTATCTACAAAAATGACGAATTTTTCTCTTGGTGACGAATTCTTTTTTACCGACGATTAATATTTTCCGACGAATGTTCCTACCGACATTTTTTTAATAAACCAGTATTTTGTAACTTAAAAATACCCTTAGTTTATCTATTCGACTATAGATTTGATTAAATCGAGGTAAAAAATACAGAAAAATAAAAACGCGTAAAATTAAGAATTTTTTAAGTGTTTTCTTCAGTAAATAAAAACTATGCAAATCTACATTGACATTTCATTTGCTCGTTTCTCAGCGAAAGGGTTTTCAATCCTCACCAATACTTCATTAGCTGACTTGACAGTCTCTGTTATGCCAGCTTTGTCAAATCCATTCAGAAATCGATTCTTTCTGTTGCTTTAGGTAGGTGTCGTAACAACTATCCAACGTGCATGCAAAGGTTTCAAGGCGGAAATTTTCATTGATACTTTTACATCACCAGAAGGTTCACCTCTTTTTTTCTGCGTACCATGTGTTGAGTTTATGAGAGATGAACTTCTTTGCTTTTTGATTGATAGAAATATCAAGGGGCTGGAACTTGTTGGTTAAGTTATGCGGTACAATAACAAGAAGAAAATGGGAAAGTTTTTGGAACTCTAAAGTCGTTGAAATACAAGCCGTCACCGATTCCTTCTGGTAGATTAGAAGTCCCTCTCTCATTGGCATTTTCGTCCAACGAAAAATGGGTTGTCGATACCATGTCGGTTGATACCAGTGATAGCAGGGACGAGGATGACGACGATTATCAAGCAATTATTCTTGAACCGGAAAGCGAAGAAGATCAGGAGAGTGAAAAAAGTCAACCAAGCGAAATTGATTTGGAAATCAATAAGGACATACCTGTTCCAATTATCATAGATTAATAATCAGTATTTACTGTGCTTCTTTTTTCTAAAAAAACCCGAAATATATACAAGAAAAAAGTCAATCGATGTTTTCAGATAGCCAGGCAAAAAAAATCGTCGGTAAAAAGTGACGAATTATATAGCAGGTGACGAATCTTTTTATCCAAGATTTTTTTTGCCAGCGAAATATATTGCCGACTTATTTTTTACCGACAAGGTATTTTATCCATATGAACGCCATTTTTAAAACCCATTCTCGAGAGAACCAATTATAGATCTAATTGAAAGGTTGGCGTTGAGTAAATGGGCAAGAAAGAACACCGATATTTGGAAGGATGTTACAGACGGTTGCTACGAACTGCGACCTTACAGACTGACTCACTGACTGGCAAACACGGGGAAATAAAAGAACAGTTGCTTCGCGGCGCTGATTAAAAATAAACAAGAGGCCCTGGGGCCTGAAGGTCAGCGCGGTTGAACATACCAAAAAAGTGGTACACATAACAAAGGACCTTATTCCCTATTATCACTATCACTAGACCCTATTTAGATAACATTCCGCATGTATTTACTAAATTTCACAGCCTTTCTCCTGCAGCGGCAATAAGTACATTTTAGAAAGAAAATTTGAGTATCCTTAAAACTGTCGTTTCCATTTCAAACTCAGCGGTTTCCAGTTCGAGGTTAACGAATTATATGCTTCAATGATCTGCACATGCGCATGGTGAAATCAGCAATCACTGTCGGGAAAAAAGTTGAAACCCGGGTCGATCTTATCTCAGGTCCACTAGTGATGAATTTCAAAATTTTCCCAAGTATTTTTAGAAATTTTAGTGGGAAGAATTAATGAGATTTTTTTTGAAATTTAAATTGAAAAAAAAGTTTAAAAAAATGACTAAAAAAATGCAATATTTGATCTTTAATCTCCCAAAAGTAAATGGGCAAGAATTCACAAATTTTAGGTCAAAAGGAAGTGTCGTAGAAACGTTCGGATTAGTTGCAGTTCACTCCTGGAACGATTATCTTGCCCAACAAATATGACTCATAATGAATCATTCTTTAGAACCATTACAAGCTTCTTAAACAGGTCGACAGTTCCAGCAGTGAACTGCAACTAAGCCAAAAAGTCTCGAAAGTGCATACCATAAGCTGATTTTCAAAAAACGTTTGCGAAACTTGCGAAAGTTTATATTTACAAAGAAACTTTGGATTAACATCCTAATTTTAGAGGTTTTGTGTCTGTTTTGATATGTGATGTCTTAAAACTAAAGAAAATGTTGGGTACAAGGTTGTTAAGTTCTTTAAATTTATTCATGAAAGCTATTTTCCTGAAAGTTCGATACCGAAAGTTTCTGATCCATTAATTTCACGAATTGAGATAAACACACTTTCCCCAGGAATTTAATTTTGTGAATTTCGCAAATAATTAGTCTCCATAATTTGCATACGTTGAAAGACTGAGGAAAATAGTATTCCTTCAAATGAATTCTGTAAAATCTGCATTTTCACAAGAATTTAATTTTGTGAATACGTGAAATCCATTTTTTCCAGTGAAATATTCTTGCCACTTTATTTGGTATATACAGTACTGCCCGAAAGAAATTTACGCGGCTGCGAAGGAATGAATTTTTACATGGAAAGTTTTATCTGTTACATGAAGTCATTGTTTTCAACACAATTTTTTTGAAATCTTTTGCTAGTAATCTTACATGGAAAAGTAAAGTTTCTTTGGGGCTGTATAGTATCGAACATTGGACTATTTTTATCAAAATACAATGAAAATTGGCTATGACGAAGTTCAATAGAAACTCCATCGCAGTGCCATATTATTGACCATCATCAACAACAAACTTTCGACAACTACCAAAACAGCATTTGTGGTAGTAGTGAAAAGTGGAACGGTGTTAACAAAAGAAAAACTGGATTTCTTTTTCTTTCTTTTTTTTTGCATTTCAAACAGATTCCTCCTGTCATATTGTCACTCTTAATTCCAATAATGAATTGACCACACAAAACAAAGTTTTTTTTAACATCCAAGTGTTTTCGTTGTTCTTTAAAACAAGTCTTAAGTTACGCAAGAAACTGCCGTACACCAAGACACCAAACAAGTTTTAAAAGTACAGAAGCTGCGACGCACCACAACAGGGGCAGGGGACTGTCTTACTGTGTGTGAAGTGAATTTATTTATAAAGAGAACAACAAGTCATAAAACTGTAGCTACATACCTACCTGTTTTTAGAACCCAGGAAATACTTTATGTATTCGTATTTTTATAAACAGGGAACTTGTGAAATTTTAAGTGTTACACACTAACAGGTCACAAAGGGAAGGTGGAGGGGCAGAAAAGAGGAGGGAATAAATTGAAAGTGGGATCTATGTCATTATAAAAATCAGTAAGAATTTTTTTACCTTGCTTGAGTGCTGGAGATTAAGCGGCTGGTAATATTTCAGTATTCTGAAATAATAATGCAGTATAAGGTTGAAAACTTTAGCGGGATGCTTTTACTGTGTCGTTCTGCCGGGGAACACAAATTAGGATTGAACGTTTTTCTGTATTTTAGGACACACTTACAATATTTAAACTACTTTGAATAACTTGTAGTGTGTCATTCCTACATTAACCACGGTTTGTGGACAGCCTCTATTCCAATGTTTTGCGGAATCAGCCTACAATTGTGGACAAAAAATCTTGGAATTACGGACGGACATACGGACGGACGGACGTACAAACGCTAATGAAAGATCAGCTGCTTTCCGCGCTGACCAATAAAAAGTCAAAACAAAAACAGCACAATAAATAACTATAAGCATTTACATGAAATGGAAGGAACCAATTTATTTAACAATGAGTCCAGTTTTTATGAGCAGGAGGTCTACATGCTTCAGGACAAATAAAAAAATGTCCAGACGGACCACATGAACATGGTATTCTTGCGCACCCTATAAATTCGCAACCATCACGTTGAACAGGAAATGGTAGACTTCCTGGGAATATCTGACATAAAAATGAATCATGCTGTACTGTATCCGAAACTTTAAATTTACTAAAAAATACTTTGTTCAAAATTCCCTGATCATCTCTGCCATTTAATGTTTGAGCCTTTGTTGTTATGCCAGACAAAACAGCTTTACCCTTCTCTCGAAACATTTTACTTCTAAAACACCACATTCCACCAAGCATGCGGATGCTGTGTTGTGGGTTGTCTCTAATCAAGTGAATCGCTTTGTCAGTTTCATACCAGGCTTTAACAGCCATGCTTTCACGATATGTTATTATTGCATCTAAATCTCTTGAACATAGAACGTCAATCATTGGATCACCTAAAGCAGCTGTTCGAAAAAAAGTACCCAAAATATTTGCCATATTAACAGTCCATAAACAAGGTGTGTTACAAAATTGAACATTATCCAAATACGAAAGATCACGAGAAATATTCATTGTTGTTTCGGTTCCATCATGATATATTCTCATAATCCAGTCTTTGTAAAAATCTAATTCTTTCATCTGATTGGCCAGTATTGGAATCGATTCTTTATATTTCAAACCACCCGCGTTCCAACGTGTTCCTTTCCCAAACAAGGAATAACTTAAAATTTTTTGTCCAGCTTTAGTCATAGTTTTGTTGTTACAATAAGTTTGTCTGTGAAGTGATTCCCCATTACACTTTCGTTGATAGATCGATTTAACTTTAATTCTTTTACTTTTAGTAACTTTCGAAGAATGTGTTGTTTGTAGGGTTTTTAGATCATTGGTGGCCGATAGCTGGTAAGTTGTTTGGTGTTGTGTAGGTAGAACTCGAACATCCGTTTCATTGTACATAACATAACCAATCTCCTGTTTCAATGATTTGGATCCAATGAAACTTGTCACCATGAAATACGTTATTGAACTGCTCAACACAGCAACAAGTATCAGCTTTTTGGTGATCATTCTTTCTTCCATTTATTTTAGTTTCATTGGTTTTTTGAGTTGCTATGAAAGAGAAATTTACAATCTCAACGAGGTGATTGATTGACTTTGATTTTTAGTTTTGTGCGAGATTCAAGACAACAGTCAATTGCATTAAAAATTTCAAATAATTGATACGTTCCCCTCACCCCACTACCTCTTAACATTAAGGGGCAGTTTATATGGAGAAATTTCATCCCCGGGCTGAAATATCAGCTCGGATACACGTGGAAAATCTCAGGAGTAGAGTGTTAGATTCTAATTGTTCATTTAATGATGGTCGGTGTTTCGCAATAAGAGATGCTTCTAAATTCTTGTATTCTATTCAGAAACGGCGTGACATAGCTCCCAAGTGTATATCGAGACTCTTTTTTACTGTTAATAGATAATTAAAATTATTAAGTTTTTAACACCTATCTATATATATCCTTATGGAATACTGTTTTTAAGATTATTTGTACATAGCACTGAAGATGGTATAATATACTGAAAAGCTTTTGCTCATTTTTAAACTTGTTTTGTTTTTTGAATTTTATAAATAAAAAGTTAGGATTTGGGTTGGGCCAAGGTTTGAAAATAGTATCGCAAATAAAACCCCTTTCTTCTTCATAGTTGCATTTTTGTGAGGACTGTAAAAACACACAAATTTTTACACCTCCTACATCACCTTCCACACACGCAACACTAAACACAGCACTGATACACACAACATTGTTAACACACACCCGCCCAATACGCCACAACATCTCCATATTAAGCCATGTGATATCACACACAGACACGATAGCAGATAATTAACTTCCCCATAGTCTATAACACATACACACACACGCAAATTCGAAGTCCTCACAGCCACATACATAAATGTCCTCAATATGGTATTATACAATCCTTCAATCCATATAACACATCACTTCACCACTCAACCACCATTTTCATTTACAGGATTGCGTCAATAGAACTCAAATCGAACGTCAATCGAACTTTACACCATATTTATTGGTAAATAAACAAAAACATAGCAAAAATAAACAAAATAAACAAAGTGTTTTCTCGACACAGTGTTATAGACATCACAGCGATTCTACAAATCAACAGTAAGTGCTATACTCATCCCTTCATTTCCCACTCCTCCCAAGTCACCGGCAATGTATACAGTACCTCTTTGCCAAAAGTGTGAATAGTTTGTAGGGCTGATAGACCGTGGTACCATAGGTCACCAGAAACGAACTGACATTGTGCAAACTGTAGGTGTCAGCTCCTGATGAAGGACCTGCAGTTCTGCCCTTGTTTTGGCCAACTCATACGCGTGTCTATTTCGATCTCATCACAACTGTATTAACAGCCAACACTTCTCTCCTCCCCAACCTTATTTGTGTTTTTTTCTTCAAAATGGAAATGCGTAAAGCACTTCACCATACACTTTTATTAACTACAGAAACAACTTGACCAAACCACAACACTGACATTAACAAACAACCATTATCCACGCACACCAACAGCTAACATAGCAACATTACAAAAACAAGAATATAACAAACTACAAAAATAATTCAAAAATAACTCCTACACCAAAAACTCACCAACCTCTTTCTCTCCTAAGTATATTCACTGCTTATGCTTCAACCTCATTCACTGAAATATACATGAAGCATGCATAATTAATTCATCATTCAAAAAGCCAAGCCAAACCTTTTCATATATAAACAGACGTGGAAAAGTAAAGTTTCAAAGGTGAAAGTGCATACATTAAGATATCTGCAGTTGAATAGTTGAATAGAACACAATGGACGCCTCAACAAGAAAAAGATGCTAGCAAAATTGATATAACACATTTATATGGAGAGAAAGATAGCCCTGGCATCGGCAGGTGGATATCTTGAATCTGATTAGTTTTCGAGAAATGAGATATTCTCAATGGCTGCGAGTGTCATGAAAAACAAAAAGGTAGCGAAGTAACGAAGGAACTCGCCTACCGTTAAAAATTCGGGATTTTGAATTCCGAATTTTTTTAAACGAAAAAAACGAATAATTTTTCTTATAAATGAAGCATTTGATGTATAAAAACATTTGATTAAATTTTGAATCAACAGCACTATTGTTTAAAACCTTATAGCAAAGTTAAAGAGCACTTTGAAGGAATCATGCTATATCATTTGAATAGAATTATGGAATGAAAATTCGAAAGATATGCTTTGTTGTCTTGGTAACATAGCAAAATAATTTATAGTGAAGTTAAGAGTTGAGAGTGTTTTAACCAGCCGATTCTAGGACTATCTTTCTCTTTCTCAGTAAATGTCCGATATGAATATAAGAGAGAAGAGGGCCTATGATCCAGGTTGGATGAAGTGTCAAGTATTAAAAAAAGTGCTCGTGTGACTTTCAGTTTAATGAACCAGTTTGAAGTGTCACTTTCATAAGCCAGTTTTTGCAGACTAGCCGTACAGGTCATCTGGTTATTATAATAAACATATTTTTGATAACGCTATAACGGCCGCTGTTCAGTTTACAACATGTGTATAAATTCACGTGGGATAAGCATATATGGCAGAAGAGCTGAAAAATTTAAAAGAGTGTCTTCGAAAGTTAGAAGAAAAAGTGAAGGAAAAAAATAAAGATGACGAAAACGAATCCTTGTCAGTATCTCCCAACAGAGGTAATTCCGTTCGATGGTGGGAAACTAAATGATTATAAAAATCATGAAAACTGCTAACTTTCATCCACCGCGTAAGGGGGTCATCAAAATTGCAGGTAATACTCAGACAAAAGCAGATCATATAAACCAAAAAGCAAAGTTCAGCTGTTTTACTGCAAACATGAATAAAAAAAATCTCAGATGACAAAAAAGAACACAACATCCGTTCTGCTGCCACACAAATTAAGGATAACCCCCTAAAAACTTTAAAATGACCACAAATGCAATTTTCTTATTTCATTGGTACGACGTTACAAATTGTGACCACACTTGATGAAAACAATTGTTTTCGGCATCTCATGAATAATTAATGTCTCCAAACTATGCCTTTCTTACCAAAGTCGCTCTCACGCTGGGAATCTTCTGGATGAGAGGCGTTGTTTAAAGGGCGTTGTGTCGCACTTAAATGAAGCATAAGAGGCCGGAGCGTGCAATGAGCGACGAAAATTTGCCGGAAAATTCATTTTAAGAAAATTAGGACTATTAAATTTTGAATTTGATGAAACGAATAATAAAAAAAAAAAAACGATTTGGTGCAACGTATTGCTCAAAGACGCTCAAAGACGCCCTTACGCCATCTCGCCAAAGGGCAATCAATCAACCGATCAACGCGCGCACATTAAAAGCCTGCTTATATTTATGCTCATTTGCTTTTGGAACGCTTGTGGCGAACAGAGGGCTAGCGAGACATGAAAATCATCTGGAAAACTTTCTCAAAACTTTGTAGTGTCTTTTTAACGTAAAAGCTCACATCTCATTTTTTATACCTTTTGGAGAGGGTTACCACCTTAAAAAAGGCGGAGAGAGGAGAGAGAATCACAAAACGTATCATCTCCTCCCCCGTCAAAACACAATAATTGTTAACCAGATTTCCCTCAAATTAACCCAACAAATAAAACCATGTGGAACTTGGACTAGATTTGTGTATCCAAAAAAATCCGACACTTTATTCTGACACGCTGAAACTCCATTCTGACAAGTTAACACAAATTTTGTCTAACCAGTTAACTGAATCGCCGACAAGATAACTTGGCACGATTGCTTGTTTTTTGACACGATTACTTGATAAACTGACACACTAACCTTTCAAACTGACACGATGAGATGTTGTTTTGATACGTTGAAGTAAAAACCGACACGATGAAGAAAAGACTGAATTTTGACATCGATTCCGCTTCATATACTATACGATGAACTGTGCCATTTCCTTTTTTCATTCAAAGTGTTTTTTCTAAACACGTTCACTGCTGATGGAAATTTCAAAATCTACAAATTTGAAGATGACACGGCTGCGATGAGGATGCAGAAAATTGAATGATTTTGTGTGAAATCTTATTTACTTTCAAATAAGGTTAGCTACAGCTTCTTTAAAGGCTTACATTCTGGAAAAATATGCAGACAAATACAACTTGCAAAGCTGGTTACTTATGACGGGTATACTCGTCCTCGGCAGTCAATGTGTTAAAGAAATTGATGTAGACTGTGTCGTAAGGGCCTGTTCCCACTGTCTGTTTGCTGGATAGTGCAGGTAATGGCATGACCTCGATGCAAATTTGGGATGATCTTTTTATTGTTACAATATTATTTTTTTTGTTTTTTAATCATAGAGATCACGTTCGAATTTAAAAACCTCAAATCTAAGGTATTGCTTGTATGATGATTTCGCATCAGGCCTGATTACATCTAGGCGGACCGATTACGGATAATTGGCGCTGTGGTTTTACATTGCTCTGTAATCAACCACTATACCATTAACCATTATACAACAGAAATTTCTGATTTTTCCACAAAAAGTCCCAAAAATTATTAAGACGCCCTATTTTGATGCGAAATTAGTTTAATCCGCTTGTCGAAGATTATTGTATGCGTGTGGACAAGTATGAAATGGAGTTTTTCAAACCACTCACATGAATTACTTAGCAAAAACAGAACTTTATGTAAGATTGCACGAAACAGATCATATGTGAAACAGAAACTATTTTCTATCTTCTCAGGGTCTTGTATTGGTAGCAGTACGGAAAAGGGGGCAGAGAAAATGTCCAAATCATTATAAAAACCTTCACCAAAATGACACATAAAAGTTTGCATGTTATATCAACTCCCTGTTATGAAATCTATTGTAGTTTCACCTATCCAATCGAAAGAGAGAACCACTGAAACGAAAACAAGCACAAGATTCCGAGATCTCGCATTTTATGAGAAATTAACCGTGAAAATTCTCAGAGTTTCGGCGGTAAAAAAAATAAAATAAAATTAAGTGAGCTTTGACAGTTAGTGAAAATAGATTTACCTTTGTCACCTTTCTTCTTGTTTCTTCCTATTGGTACTTCTTGCTGTTGAAATTTGTCCATCACACAAAAAAAAATTTATTTTTATTTTTATCTTCATTTTTTTTTCATTTTCTTTCTCTCACGACGTTTTGTTTTCACTGAGGAACAAAACACGAGATAATTCGATGACAGTTCGATGCAATGTATGGGTTTCCCTCAACACTAAAGCGGGATTTACACTTAGAAAAAATAACTTGTAATAACTTATAAAATAAGAAATAAGAAATAACTTGTAAAATCTTTGGAAAAAAAAAAAAAAAAAAAAAAAATACGCTTAGTAAAATTATACACGTATCAAAACGTACCCCCGTATCAAAATACGCTCGGTGTTCCAAACAGAACGTATTCTCCAATTAAAACTTAAAACTTGCGTCATTAAGAAATACGTAAAATCAATATGTTAATTCTTCTGGAAACCCATGTTTGTATTTAGAGAAACATTGCTAGTTTTAATATTTAAAAGATGGCAAGAAAACCCTTTTTTGACGAAGAAATTGCTTCAGGAACGAGAATAGAAAGTTGGATATTTTGCTGCTGATTAAAAGATATGCATCTATCCCTAGATATTTCTTTCGACACTCATGTACTCATTCGAGGATCGTTTTCCAAAAGTTGTCCTGTTAATACAGATTAATCGAAAATAAAACCTCATTATTTCAAAATTTCCAACAGGTTATTATTGTCGGTATTTTTAACATAAACTATCTAACTATATCTCACTGTAGTGAGATATAGTTAGATTCATAGTTAGATATAGTTAGATAGTTAGATTCATTTTTTGAATGAATGTTTTGCATTCACTTTGATCACATGATAGAAAATAATTACTGTGCATTGGTTGTAATATGTCATGTGATCAAAGTGAGTGCATGATTAAATTTGCCTATTGAAAAGATCAAAGAAAAAGTTATAATAGGCTTCCAGACCAGAGAATTTTCTAATGTGTTCCAAGTGTGTTTTCTGTCAGCCATTTGCCTTCCATCAACGGTTCTTTTCAGGAGGTCCATACATATTCAACAGAATAAAACCAAGCGAGACATCATAGGAACCCTGGTCATATATTTATGCTTATTTGCTTTTAGAACGCTTGTGATGAACAGAGACATAAAAGTCATGTGATAGAGTATTTTGTTCGAGCGAGTGTACGAGATAGGGGGAGTCCAACTGTAGATCCAAAGGTGTTCGTTATTGTTTAATTCATTAAATCAAAAGGCTATGACTTTGGAAGAAGCCCATTTGCTGATTTAGTTACGTATATTTATATTTAAAAAAATAAATAAATAAATAAATAAATAAATAAATAAATAAATAAATAAATAAATAAATAAATAAATAAATAAATAAATAAATAAATAAATATACTTCTCCTACGCATTTCTTGTAGAAAAGCCAATTGTAAATTTGGTGAAATTGTTGCTACTCGCATCAGCAGCATAATGAAATATTGGAAGATACACATAAAAAACAAAATCATCCACATAATTACTTTCTTTCCGTCAGTTGCCATATCTTCTACAAGAAATTACAAGCATCATGTAAATCATCTGCTGTAACCTCAGAGTACGTTCTATTCACAATTTTCACTCGCTATAAATTAACGGTGGAATGAATGTCTTGTAAAAAATGTTTGAAAGAGCGAGGCATAACTGAAATTTAAAAAAGTTTGCACAAACTTGAGTGGGAAGAAATTGGCATACCCTCGATGTTCAACTCATCATTCTCTATCCCATCATCCTCTGAGATCCAAAAATGACACACTCTTCTTTCTTGACGGAACCGAATATAATGAAGTAAACATGATGAGTATGTGGGAGGATGCAACCTCGAACCCAGGGTCTCTTGCCTTTTTGAATACGCCATCCCCGTATATCGAAAAGGCAAGAGACCCTGGGTTCGAGGGTGTGTGAGGATGAAGACGGATGGGGAGTATGAAATTGATGGGGCTGGTTGTCGGGCGCACATCTCTGGCCGCACGTACAAAAATTTTAATTCGTTGTGCTTATATTCAACTTACTGTTCTTTATATTTAAGAGGCAATTGTAATTTTTTGAATTTCTTTTGGCCTTTCACTATCAAACCGACGTGTTATACGATAGTGATCGAGGATGCAGTCGACGTACTGTACCACTACACATAGATTTAAAATATTTTTAATTTCAAAGGAGCTTATATTTTTACTATAATGAATAACTCAAATCAGCAGTGGTCATTGAGGAAACTTTCCATCAAGGAGACCCAAAATTTGGCTACACAGCTGGCAAACGGTGCTCGTGCAATGCCCTGATTGCATTATTTTACTCAAAATTTAAACGTGTTTCCATATAGGATCTTGATTGTAGTTACTTCTAACTGAAATATCGCTGTTAGTATTGCCACGTGCTTCGAAGCCTATCAACAGTTTAGTAAGAAATTTCTTATCAGTTCTAAACGACAGTTTCATCATTACGACAGTCTCGACATAACGCCCTGGAAGGCATGCTTGGATGAGACTCTAAGCTCTGAACCTGATAGCATTGATTCATCATCATCATCATCATCTCCGTAGCCGAGGCGGCCGTGGGTGCACCCAGTTCATGACAGCCCTTCTCCAACCTTCCCGATCTTCCGCCATTCTTGTCAAGATGTTGCCTTTTTCTCCCGTCCACTCAGTTATATTCCCCATCCAGTTGCTCCGTGGTCTCCCTCTGCCTCTTCTTCCCTCCATACCGCCTTCCATCACTGCTCTATCAGTTCCTCCTCCACGAACCAGATGTCCGAAGTACTGGAGCTTCCTCCTCTTCACCACATCCATCACATCTTCCGGTTCATATCCACAAATCTCCTTGATCTTATCCATTACCCACTCATTTGTCTTCCTGTCCTTCCAAGATACTCCCAATAACCGCCTGTAGGACTTCATCTGCATCGCTCTTATCCTTTGCTCATCTCCTCTATTAATAGTCCAGCTCTCACAAGCATATAACAGGTTTGCCATCACTATGGACCTCAGAAGCATCAACTTGTTCTTCATTGTCACATCTTTTGATTTCCAAATGTTGTCAAGTTTTGCCAATGCACTCGTTGCTCTGCCGATTCGAATCCGGATTTCTTTTTCCGATGTTCCATTCTGCACTATCGTTGACCCCAAGTAGGTGAAACTCCTCACTTGCTCCAAAACTACTCCATCTACAGTCACATTCACCACTACACCATCAACATTGTCTCCTTTTCCCACAACCATCACCTTGCTCTTCTCCGTACTTATCTCCATTCCATAGCTCTTCGCAGCAACCTCTAGCTTCCTTGTAACCTCGCGTATACCATCCGCAGTTTCGTCTAGCAGGTCAATGTCGTCTGCAAACCTTAAATCTATCAGCTTTCTCCCTGCACACCTGACACCTCCTTTGTAACCTTCCAATGTGTCGCCCATTATCCTCTCTAAGAACAGGTTAAACAAGGTCGGTGATAGTAGACAACCCTGTCTCACACCAATGTTGGTCTTAAACCACTCACTATACTGATCTCCAACTAACACCTTTGATCTAGCGCTATCATACAAACTCTTTACTAGAGATGTTATTCCTTCTCCAATGTTGAACTTCCTCATGGTGTGCCAAAGTGCGTCATGCCACACACGATCAAACGCTTTACGGAAGTCAATGAAGTTGTGGAATATCAGCTTCCCCATGTCTCTTGCTTTCTCGTTCAGTAGTCGCAGAGTTGTGATTTGCTGCACAGTACTTCTTCCTCTTCTAAACCCAGCTTGAGAATCACTCAGGATTTCTTCGACTCTTGGTGTCAACCTCTTCAAGATTATCTTTAACAGGACTTTTGAAGCGTGGCTAATCAAGCTGATTGTGCGATAATCTGTACATCTCCTGCTGTTCGTCTTCTTTGGGATGGTGATGAGTACCGATTCTGTCCATTGGCTCGATTAGATTATAAGAAATGATTGTAATCATCCGATCATTATATCAATTTTAAGTATAAACAGTGGTAAATCGTTCTCTTTCTCTAACGTTACTTCAGACCAAGTCACCCGGGTAATTTTAGAACTTAACCCAACCAAGACTGCCAGTGGACCAATTCCTTCAAAAGTAGTTCGAATGATTCCTGATATCATTTCTGAACCTATCGTTTTATTACTAAATGCTTCTATAAATTCAAGTGAATTTCCAGATACTCTCAAGCTTGCTGATGTTACTCCACCTATTAAGAAAGAAGATAAGTTTCTGAAAGAGAATTATCGACCGATTAGTATTTTACCATCCTTAACAAAAATTTATGAAAGAATTATTTTTAATCAGTTATCTAGTTACTTTGATAGCATCCTACATCCGCAGTTTTGTGGTTTTAGATCCAAACACAATACACAACATGGTTTACTTCGAATGGTAAATAGTATCAATGTTTAGACAAATCCGGAAAAGTTGGAGCAATTTTAATGGATTTGTCCAAAGCATTGATTGTATTTATCACAAAATCTTAATTGCTAAGCTTGCTGCATACGGACTTGATCGCAAAAGTCTTAAATTTCTCCAATACTATCTAAGTAACCGTTTTCAAAGAACCAAAGTAGGCTCCTTTTTTAGTACTTGGCTACTTATTCTGAAAAGGGTGCCTCAAGGATCCATATTTGGTCCTTTGCTGTTTAACATTTTTATTAATGATTTTACGTCCTTTATGAGCAAAACTGAGATCTGTAATTTTGCGGATAAAAACACCATCTATACTTGTTCCAAAAGCTTGGCCGAGGTTGGATCTCGAACCTTAAACATGACCTTTTTAATTCTCTTTCCTGGTTTAAAGCAAACCAGCTTGTTGCAAATCTGTCAAAATTCCAGATGTTAATCCTGGGAGAGCAAGACTAAATTTTGCCTATTTCTGTTTTTGCTCAAAATTTTTTTTGATAACTTCTGTGGATACTGTTGAGATACTTGGTATTTCTATTGATAGTAAATTAACTTTTTCCTTTCGTATTAGTTCTCTTTGCAATAGCGCTAGCAATAGAATCAGGAATCTTAATAGGATCAGTTCCTTTTTGAATCTTCTATTTAAATCATTTATTTTATCTATATAAGGTTCTCCATTAGATTATATTTACAAAAGGTCATTTTATTTCATTAAAAGATCAAGTTATTTACATTTTTGCTTGAAGATTTTTAACTGAATACTTGAGATTCTATTCTTTAAAAATCATTAAAAATTAAGTCAGCAAAATAAAAACCATTCACCAAGTGAAAAATATTGGTGACCGATTTTTTTTCGCAGAAGCTTAGCAGAAGAATTCAGTTGAAATGATTTTATTTCTACCAAAACTTTTGTCCTGTTATACTACATAGTCTTGTAATGTTAATGTAATCATAAGAACATTTTGTCCTCGAAGAGCCGAAATACTGATCACTCGAGAAAAGAAAGATAGGTAATATTGTTGATGATAAAAATTGATGAGGATGCTGTGGTGGCAGCTAGAGATTGATGTATTGGGGAAAAATGAAAGTAAAAAAGACGTGGTTGGGAAATAATGAAAGATCTGTGTCACAAATAACAAGAAGAATAGCGCAAACTTTTTGCTGAGTGTTTTTAGTGTCAAAATATGCATGCATGCAGAAGACACGAGACAGAGAATACTGAAATATTGCAAATTGACATGTGACCACTGTTCGAAGTTGCTAGTATATTGAAAGAAATCTTTTTTAGTATAACTGCCTAATGAATGCACATGTTGGTAGAAAATTGACTTGGTTGCTATAATATTTCCTGTTGGACCATTGCATCATTATCGAGAAAAGGACACGAACTGAAAAATATTTCAAGAGAATCAACATGACGAAATAAAAGATGTAGAAAAGAAGTTGATCCTTTACACTTGGATTGTATATGCTCTTTTATAGATTGTTAATTTTTCGTCATACATTAGATGATTTGGGGGTTAGGCCTCCATTAACTTTAATCGGAGAAACTTTTGCGATTTTTTTATTAACTGTTCCGTTAAATGGAAAATTGAAGATATATACTTTAATGTCAGGAATGTTCGTGAATTTCGCGAATGGACATCTCAATATACCGGTCAATTCTAAAAAGTAAACAAATTGTGGCAATTTTCCAAAATCAATGCTCAAGAAATGTTTCATTTTTCATCCTCCACGAAATAAAATTCTTGCTGGCCTGATAATTCCAAAATTATCCTTTGGAGTCTCATAATTTTCTTATAAACAGTTCACAATGTAAACATAATGTTAAATTCAGAATGACTATTTCTGGTCAAAGTTGTGGAAATCTTTTGAGTGTTTTATATGAATAAATGAGTTAAAAGGGCCTCCCTTGTTTCCACAGTATCTTTTAAGCTGTGAGTCCACACAGTTGGGAAAGTAAGGGTGCTTTTCAAAAAAATCCCAGTTAGAAACAATGATTTTTGGAAGTGTTATAACCAAAACAGCATTTAATCACTGAGTTTTTAATTGCTTACATTCTCCGAAACATTCCATTCCAAAAATCATTGAGTCATTTTCCACATTTTTTTTGATTGATGTGATGAATAGACCATTCTCGTATTTCTGGTGAAAACTTGTGTCAAGGCTTTGGCAAGTACCAATTTGATTTCATTAGTGCTTCCGAAAGAGATCAGAGAAACATAGTCAAAGTTGTTTGAACTCAATCGATTCCTCTCCATGACTGAAGCGCAAATTGTCCAAGCATGAGGGCTTCTAGTTTACTTTTTAAAGCGTTGGTGTAGATTAGTATTTATAAAATAAACTGTATTTTTAATATGTAAAACCAACAAAAAAATTAAAAAAAAATAAAACAAAATTGTTTTAAAAACCTTCTTATTACCTTTCTTGTTTGTTATCTACACGTTTCGTTTACTTGTCTACTTTAAAAAGCAGTATTTCGGATGGTTTTTTCGTTTATGAAATCATTATTTTTTTCGAAGAAGACGCGTGTTTTTCTCCTTATATTCTATATATATTTTTTATAAAAATATGTATCTATTGTTACAGCTCATGAATATATATATATATATATATATATATATATTTGTTTTTAAGAAATATACAGAAGAAACTTTGGTGTTTCTTAATTAAACCTTGCTCACGCTTAATAATCTTAGAAAGCCCTGAAAATCACCAAAATGTCTAGATGATTTTAAAAAGCAGTCTGTCAAGGGCTGTTCTTCAAAACAAGGGGAGCATGTAACCGTTCGTCACAAACATGTGGTCCCAGATGCAAAGGATCCTAGGTACTGCAATCCTGGCAAAAACTAGTTGAGACATTCCTATTATTAAAGAATTGGCAAACTTTGCTAAACGAAGAACGTTAAACTAAGCAAAACACGCGTGCCCTGATATTTTAGAATGTTGTTGCAGAAAGACGCGGCAGACATTTGGCAAACTTTGGAACGTATAAAAACATTGTATACAAAAAGCCGAGCAGTTGATGTTTTTAAAAAATTTTAATTTGTCTCAACAGCTTTTGCCAAGACTCTGGGTCCCTGCCTATGTATACGTCATGGTAAGAACAACAATTTGAATTAACTGACATAGATAGGCTCGTTGTTCCGTATTACTAAAAGTTTTTTTGAAAGATCGAAATGCAAAACTATTCATAGAGTCATGTGCATTACTTTACATTACATTCAATTAAATTCTATAAACATCGATGCGATTTTTTGGTTTAAGAAGGGATTTAAAAGCCCTGCGAAGGCCTCGGTGCTTGTAAAAATAAAGAACAGGATTTATTGCTGCATTCAAAAGAAAAAGTAAATGTCCAGAAGCTATCATCTTAGATTCGATTTTTTTGAAAGCTGACCATGTATTTTTTGAGAGCAACTTGCCTAATATAAAAAACTGATGAATGAGGATTGCCAGCGATAAGGTAATTGTGAGGGTCACTATTAAGCCTATTAATCGAATAGCTTTTCTGTTTCTTAGTTTAGCGCGGTAAGATATAGTTGTAAATATAGAGGAATTGTTCAGGTGTTTGATCAAAAGTTTATAACTGATCAACATCAGTCCATATATTGTTACGATAAAAATGATGTTTGCAGCTGTGTTAATGAATGGATCAAGAAGCTTTGTTGCAAGTAAAAGGAACGGAGAGAACCAAGGTAGGACAAGAAACAAAATAAGTCTTTTTCCCGTCATGATTGAGTTATACTTCAAACCGTGCTTGATATGCAAGTATCGATCATATGCAATGCAACCAAGAGTTGTGCCTGAAATAGCCATGAGCGTGGTAAGTAATTCACCAATAGAACCGATTATGCAACTTTCCTTTTCCATGAGATTTAGCATTTGAATAATATCTACTGGTCCCAATACCAAACCAAGTATAAAGTCTCCAATCGCTAGTGAAACCAGAAACTTGTTGGAAGAGTTTCTCAAAAACCATCGGTTTGTAAATAGATACAGAACAACCAAATTTCCGCATGTTGCTGAAATGGAAACCACAGCAAACAAAATAAGAAATGGTATTCTCGATATTCTATCAATGCCTGACATTCTTGAAATACAAGAGATATTGGTTTCCATTTCTATATTGCCAAAACAACAGTTGCGTCCTACAATCGTCAAATGTTTTTCTATTTAGTACCAAAAACAGAGTCATCATTGTATAGCGATATTTGTAAGTTATTTATAGTAGTGTTATCTATCTAATAGAAACACAACGATGATAAGGATTTATGCTATTCAAGATGAACTTGTATTTATTGTCCTTCATTTCATTCGCTCTTTTGATTTGAATCTCAGTTGGATGTTTCGATTATAATAGTACAGGTTGATAACGTTATGTTAGTAACATATGACCTGGTGAAAACATTTCCTAAGTCTGCCTTGATAGGATTATTTAATCACTCAAAGATCTTCAATTCAATAAGACGTATGTACATGGGTATTGCGGTTAATCACCGATTTAATCAATTCCATCTTCATATTAAATTTGCGATTTTTGCATGTGCTGATTTTTGTTCAATATTTTCAGTTTCCTGGAGTCACACAAAAAAAGAAATGCTTAAATACTTCCTTTGGAAAGGCAGAAAATAAAGGGATTCTGTTCAACACCTATTTAACACGGAGTTGTTAGTCTAAAAATATACTAAGTGATTAGCCTTTAAGATTTGAAAGGACAACAATATCTATTGGTTTAAAGAAAAGAAAGTTTTCCAGATTTGATTTACTATACCAGAGGTGATTCTGATATTAAAAAGGCCCTTCTGCTTTTGGAGTTGTGAAGTCAGAAGACTCTTGCTGGAGAGTTACCCGAAGAATCAATAGATACAGTACGTTAACAATCAAATCTTTGAACCATATGTACTAGCGGCAGAGCTGAAGGATATGTTGTGGATAGTTGTGGAGGAAAATGTTAGCTATTAAAGCATAAAAAAACATTTGAAAATAATCCCATTTGTGATACAGAGTGAAAACAAAAATTATGTTAATTTACTCCTCCACAATTTTCGACGTACCCTGGATCTGCCCCTGAGATTGGTTTAGTTCGTTAAAACTACCTTATACTGCAGTAAATTTCCAGCCTCCTTTATAATAGTTCTACTAAAATCACACACACATAAACAACAAGAAAAACAAGAAAAACATGTGAATAATTAATTGAAGACAATATGTATATCATAAAATATTAATGAAATACAGTTTTTTTCCTTTCAAAATGTTTGATAAGAGCTCCTTGAAAGCAGAGTTTCTAAGCAACAGCAAATGATAACTCAGTATTTTCTCACGTGCAAATAAACAGTTTTTATGCATTCTTCTTATCATGAAGGAAATTTGGAAGGAGTCTATCAGTTTATCTATGTATTCGTTTTCAAACGCTTATAAAAGTTTAAGCGCTGTTAGAAAACGTTAGGAATTTCGCAATGAAGCAGAGATTTTAAATTCAAGCATACCGGGATAATTGTGATGTCTCACTTTCCTAAAAATATTACAGTTAAAACAGTTAAAAATATAAAATATAAGCTACTAAGACCTCAGAATAAAAGCAGTCTCTAGCGTTTAACTAAATGTACTTTAAAGTTAGAATATATGAAAATCTACTAGCAGTAAAAAGAAGGGATCAAAACATTTGTGGATCTAGGATACGTCAAAAATTGTGGAGGAGTGCATTAACATTATCTCTGTTTTCCGTCTGTACCACCAATGAGATTACTTGCACGTTTTTATTTTATGGTTAAATAGCTAACATTCTCCTCAACAAACATCCTCCACAAATTTCGACATACCCTCTAGATCCGCCGTGCAGAAAATTTACAAGTTGTGTAAATACTTGTGTAAATACTCACGAAAAAATTATTGCAAATTTTGCATTTTCGGGTTAATTTCATCGCCCGTTAATTTTTTACTATTAAGTTCGTAAACAAGGACAATTATGTCAGCTTAACTACATACACAAAATACGTATTTGGGAATAATCTTTTGAATGATAAATTCTTATAATTAGCATAGCAAGTGGCCTAAGCTCTAGACCTGCTCTAGAGCTTAGGCAACATTTATAGAGGAGAGTTAAATAATTTAGATTAGACAAAAACCCATATTCAAGTAGCCTTTTCAGTACTTAACCAATAAAAAAATGTCTTGGCTTTGTACTCCTTCTCTTTTTTTTCTTCCTAACCATAGATCCCCCGGTTCTGGTTCCAGATCTGGTTAGCCTCTTATGGTTTTTCATCCACCCATTTTTGAACGTCTGATTTTCCAACTTTTCAAAATATGTAATATCGCTTTTCCCACCAGACGTTTTATTGGCGTTTATCGTTAAAGCTTGGTTTCCATCAGTGAGAAATACAAATTGTTATTGAGAATTATTTTTTTTATAATTCTTACGAGAACTTCAGTTTGATTTTCACCTGTGAAAAATTAAAGTGAAAATTATTTGCAAAATATTAAATCTGTAGAATACATAGCGGGAAAGACATGAAAAGGCGTACGAAAATTATCTAATCGAACGTCGGCGTCTTTGATCGTGAGAATGTATGAGAATTTCAGCGAGAAAAATTTCAAAACGTTTTGAAACGTGAGAATTATGAATTGGTGAGAATTATTTTACATTTTCACCAGTGATAATTCTTATGATAATTTCAGTGAGAATTTCTAATTCTCACTGGGGGAAACCAAGCTTGGTTTATGTTTAAAAGCCAATGAAAACATAAATCTTTCAGTGTAAAAGTTACTAACCAGAGGCGTAGCCAGAGCTCAGTCAAAATTTGTGGAGAAGAGTTTAAATTTAAAGTCACTTAAAGTAGAAAAGGAAAACGTGCAAGTAACCTAATCGACACTTAAGACTGAAAAGAATTATCATAACGTTGGACTCCTCCACTTTTTTGACTGACCTTGAATACGCCCATGCTAATGTTGTTCAGATATGTTGTTCAGATATGTTGTTCAGATATGTTGTTCAGATATGGTTTGAGAGTATAAAAACATAAACTTCAATTAAAGTAATTGAAACTTTAAACGTTAAATGAATGTTGAATAAACGTTAATAAACGCTAAATATACACCTAGTGGAAACCGATCTTTATATTTTCAGTTGACTGTAATGATCGAATATGAAGGCCTATGCGCTTCTCAGGAGAGTTATACGGACCTAAAATGAAGATATCAGAGGTGTAGCTAGAGCTCAGTAAAAATTTGTGGAGGAGAGTTTAGTCATTTAAAGTAGAAAAGGAAAACGTGCAAGTAACTTAATCGACACTTAAGACTGTCAAAAAATATCATAACGTTGCACTCCTCCACTGACCCTGAATACGCCAATGCAATTATAATAGTGTGTGTGGAGGACATATACCTATTGTGTTCTTTGCTTCAGCTACGAGTGAAATATAGAAAAGCAGGCGGATTATTGGAGGTCTCTTATCAAAATTGGTAGTGAGATATGCTTGAAAATAATTGTCAGTAATCCTCGCTGAACTTTTCAGGAACTCTCGTTAAATCATTTGATCGAACATAATAGTACTTCATTAGCAATTCAGAAGCATTTCGTTAAAGATTTAAAACGTGCAGAATAATAAGAGGAAATACGTACCTTCCTTCTTTGACTTTTTGCAAGCTTTCTTCATCGGTCACCGTGTTTGTAGCCATTTTTCCGTCGGTTGGAATTAGAGGTAATTCAACCCGATGAACGTCAGATACCCTCAACAAGTCGTACGGCAGATCGGTGGGATTGACTCGTGTTGTGGGTCGCGCCAAGCCAATTATAGCGTGCAACTTCTCTGGAACATGCCTGGCGGCCATTTTTAAGAAATCTCTCACTAGTTGCACGCTAACATCGTCTATGTTATTAGAAATAAAGGACTTCAAGGGTCCATGGGAGGGATGGAAAAAATGTGTTTCGCTAATCACTTTAATCACCTCTCTAAATCTTTGCTTTGCGTTTGTGTCACTATTCCAGTCGATCATGGTTAACACCAACAAAACCTTATTCACCAGACTTTCATCGTTGGGAAATCTTGTTGCTGTACTTGCGATTTCTTCCCAAACCAAAGTTGAAAATAATAACTCGCTAAGATACTGTTGCTTTCGATATCCAGTTCTGGTTTCATTTTTATTACTTATTTCAAAAGTAATATCTTCCAGATACTTCATCATCTCTTTATTAGTGCGCTTTATAAGTTCTATTGGAATAACCATCACAGCACTAACTTTCTTATTTTTTCTATGTGAATAGAGATTAAACTGAACTCGATCACCCGGTTTTGGAGAAAGGTGGTTTGATAACATTTCCTCCACGTGAAAGAAGACATCGTTCATTATGTCGCCATAATTTTCTTTTGTGTCTGGAATTATAAATCCAAAATTTTTCTCCTTCCCTTTGATGATACACTTAATCGTTCCTTCATAAGTTGATTTTGCGCGTTTTGCAGTCGGTTTATTAACGCCATGATGATCTAAAATATGGTATTACGAAAACTTTTTCATTTGAGGTACATTAAAAGGGTTGAATTTCCTTACAGTATATTTAAAACCCCTGGGCGTTTATAAAGGTTTTTAAATTTTAGGGACGGCGTTTATCGGAGAGAGGCGTTTAATTAAAAAAAACTAAAGTCAGTGTTTTTTTTAACTTTGCCAAATTCTAAATTTTGAAATTTTGAAAATCAGTTTTTTTGGACTAGAATTAAAACCAATTGGAATTTTCAAATAATATTTTAGCTGGAGATGTACTTCACGAAAGTATTTCATATCTTTGAGGAGCCAATTTGGATTGAATATTCCAAAAGTTTAGTTTTCTAATCTGGTTATTAACTAAAACACACAAAGGTCAAATTTGTTTAAAATCATTCAGAAAAGTTCTTAGGTACCTAAATTTTTGAAAACCGATTCGAAGAGCACTTCTGGATGAATTATTCCAATGGAAACTGACGAGAAAATCGAAAACTATTTTTTGACTGATCATTATGAGGATTTACAGGAAAGCATCTTGAATTAGTAGTTGCAACTATTCCAAGAACATATATTTAATCATTAAAATTTATTTCATCGGAAATAAGAGCACGTAAGGATTGGAAATTCTATAAGGTGAAAAGGAAAATTTGCAAAATAATTGTATTATTTTCAAAAGTAAAAAACATATTATTGAAACGTGCAGATTAACAAGAATCGAACGAATTTAAATAATCACCAACATAAAAAAATAGGTTTAAACAATAGAAACTAATTTTAACGAGCATTTTATGAAGGAGTTATTTTATTTGCCTGATTTTAGAAAATAAAATCATAGGTTTGATTCTCTTTAATATAAACTAATTTTGATAGAAAAAATAAAACTTTCGGACAACATTATGTGTTTTTAAGAATAGAATAAAGTTTTGCTTATGATCCTTTATATATAAGAGAAAAATACAAATAAAAATTCCAAAAGGAAAAAGGGACACAATGAAGCAAAATATATCAAGGACTAATAAATATTAAACTGCAACAAAACTAGAAAGCATTAAATGTTTGCTTTCCGAAGTCTTTATAAACGCTAGTACTCAATAACTTTTTTCAAAAGCCTTTTTCCTGGAATTTAATCTTCCTTACCCGGATAAGGCGTAAATGCTGTTTCGCTAAGCGACTTCAAATTATCGAACCTTGTTATGATTTACGTTTATAATTAGGGGTGAGCTTCTTCATATTAATTTGTATGGGATAAATTTTCGAAATACGGAGCTAGCAGGGAATTATAATTCCGAACTTGAAACCTCTATTTTTCCTTTATGTTGGAATATCTCTTCCCAGGAAGCTCCAATACGATTTCTTTTTCTTTTAACATTACGGTAATATCTTTTTGAAGGCTAGACTAGTAATCAATACTCTTCTGTTCAAAAGTTTTATGTCTTATGTTAAGATCGATAAGTAACACTAATATGTGCTGATATTTTTAGGCAATTGGGCATTCTATGGAATAATTTATTCCTAAGGTGTTTCTAATGGAATAAAACCTTTTATTAGGACTCGATTAACCTTTCCCGAAAAGGATAAGCGAAAGTAGTATGTATGCTACTCTAGTAAGACTAGTAATGATGTCATTTTTAAGAGCAAAAATTTCCTTGTTTTTCAGAAACCTTTATCATAGTTTAAGGAAATAAGAATAATAGGAAAAGTCACAAGGTCAGCGAATTCGGTTAAAGCTTTCATAAGTTATTTAGATTCAAAAATGCCGCGGGCCAATTTACGAATTTACGAATTTTTAAAAAAAGAATGATATCTACATAAAAAATAATACCTGAACTTGTTGGTGAAATATCTCCATTTGAATTACCGAGAGGTATTGGCAGATGATTTTCAATTTTCTTCGTTGCGTTTGCCTTATTCGTCGTGAACAAATCGGCTTCCGATTTTTCCTTTCCTTCAACGTTTCCTTGAACAGATTTTCTCTCTAAAATGCTAATATTATCTGCTGAAACCCTACCATCTTTCGGGTTTTGATAGAGCGTAAACTCTACTCGATCACCCAGCTGAGCAGTTTTTGATAACAGTTGATTGAAATGAAAATAAACATCAGTTGTCTTGTTTAGCTTGTTTACACTATCTGGATCTAGTTTGATAAAACCATAATTTCTCAACACTTTTCTCACAACACCGGAGTATAAGTTCTTCTTCTTACAATTCCACCGAAACTGTAAAACTTCAGGATCCCTGTTTAGAGTCGAGTAATTTTCTTTTTCCCTCGAAATATTTTCTTCGAAGATCTTTGATTGATATATTGAAACTAAATCTTTTCTAATTGGTAGGTCAGTTGAAAAACTTTCTTTACTCTTTGGTGGATAAAATGAAGACTTTTCTTCACCAACTGATGGTTCATTTGAGACTTTTTCTTTATCCACTGGTCGATAATAAGTTATATGTGCAGGCGGCCTAATTGAAATCATGGCTGATCGTTCCATTTTCTCATCAGATTTTATTGAACCACTAGACGAAATTTCGAAATATAGCTTTCGTTGGCTAACTGATTTATGAGACTTTTCCTGATCGTCTGCTATATCTTTCGAAAAATCGGTCGGACGTTTGTTTGAGGATTCCAGTGTGAATGGTGTGTCATCAATATTATGAGAAAATGATGCGGCCCGATAATCATAAGTTGCTTTCATCTTTAATTCATCTTTAACTGGAAGTGGTTGAGCAACAGTCGATCTCATTGAATTTACTGCTGGTGGAGCCATTTTTACAATTGATCCTATTGGTACAGGTGATGGTAATTTTGCTGGTGCAGCTAAGGTATGAAGTGGCAGGTTTGATTTTGGCGTTAACACTGGTGTTGGTGGAAGTTTAGTTTTTGATCTTGCTGGTTGAGGGAGTAAGCTATTTGATGTGAAGTCTTGCCCGTGGAGTGGATTTGAATTACTTGTAGCTTGTTTCTGAGGATCTTCAAAACCCTTTTCTTGAATTTCGAAATATAACTTTCGTTGACTAACTGAATTAATCAACGGCTCTTTAGCGTCTACCATATTTTTTGAAAAATCATTTTGACATTTGTTTGGCTTGTGTATTTCGCAGGATACGTCAGTAAATAATTGCCCAGCATCATTATGAGACGGTTGCGTCTTTAAGTTATCTTTAATTGGTACTGGTTGATCATTGGATATCTGCAATGACACTCCCAATGATGTAACTTTTGGTGAAGCCAAATTTACCACTGATCGTATAGGTAGAGGTGGTGGTGATTTTATTGGTGGTGCTACCGAATGCAGTAGGATGTCTGATCTTGGTGTAAAAACTGGTTTTGGTGGTAATTTCGGTTTTGATCTTACTACTTTGTGGTTTGAGTTATTTGATATCAAGCAATTTTTATCAAGAGGATATGAGTTAGAAGTATTTAGTTTCTGAGGATCTTCAAAAACATTTTCTTGAATTTGGTGGAGATAATGATGACATGATTTTGCTTGTGGATTTGCAAGAGCTGAATCAACCGATGGAATTGCAAAATATAACTTTCGTTGACTAACTGATTTATGCCACTGCTCTTCTTCGTCTATCATATTTTTTGAAAAATCATTTTGACATTTGTTTGGCTGGTGTATTCCGCAGGATATTTCAGTTAATGGTTGACCACAATCATTATGAGACGGTTGCGTCTTTAATTTACGTTGAACTTGCACTGGTTGATTATTGGACGTCGGTACGACATCATTGGATGGTTGCATTTTTGAATCTTCTTAAATTCACTGTAAGAGGAGTCAGTTCTATAACTGATAGGGAAGGGTGATGGTAATTTTATTAGTGAAGCTAAAATATGCAGTGTAACGTCCGATCTTGTTTTCAACACTGGTTTTGGTGTTATATTTTGGATTTACTGGTTGAGGGACTAAGTGATCCGAAATTAAACAGCTCTTATCGCGGTGATTTGAGTTAGAACTAGTTTGTTTCTGAGTAACTTCGAAAACTATTCTTGATGACTGTTGTTCTAGAAAAGAAGGTACATAACATTATATTATGAAGAACGTATGCCATTGTTTTTTTATATCTACTTACAGCCGTAAAGTGTGAGATAAGAAAGCCGAGTGTATCTATGATGATTCTTAAGATGATGGACAATTTTTGGAAGAACTATGAATTGACATCGTATTAACATTTTATTGAAAGATTTTCCAGTTAACTTATAGGTATAAATTACTATAGATAAAAATATTAATTTGGGCAAATAGTTTAGTAATGAATAAAGTAACCAGAAGCATTTTGAAAATAGTGGACAGATGGTAGAAAATCCACAGTTTTTTTAATTAGTAAAATGGCGACGGATAAAGAATATGACGGAGAAATTTGTTTTTTCGGATATAGTTTAATGGTTGAAGTACCCTGTACTACAAAAATCGATTTGGGTCATCAGATACCAGTTAACGTTACATGGCGCAACAACTCGTTCAATAACTCGCGTTCGCCTGTTATAAGTTGTGACCTCCCGTTAGAGATTTACTTTTTCTTCAATAATAGCCCAGTGTTTTTTATACCACCCACTATTTATTTATTTCTTTGCTTTTTTATTATTCATCTTTATTTATAGTCAACTAAATGATGAAAAAGAAAGACCGGTGGAAGATATATAAAAGACGCAATATTATTTTCCTTGTTTTTGCTCGTTAGATCTCTATCTACTGTATAAATTTACACGTTTCCGAAGATAAAAATGGCGGCATGGTCCAGCGGTTTAGGTACTCGATACACTGGATGAAAACATCGTGGATGGAAACGTTTTCTCCACTTGAACGGATGAGGTATACAACAATATAATTTCTATATGATTTATAAAATATATGATACTTGATCAAGACTCAAAGACCAACGTTTTTAAATCCTCATCGGAGAGTAATTTATATCTTTATTTTTGAAATGAAAAGTTTGCAATTCATTTCATAAAATCTCCACAAACGAGCTAATATTGGATATCGTCTTTACTTCAAACATATGAAACTAGAGGTCATTGATCAAACTTCCTCTTTCGATTTGCTCGCTCGAACGTTGGTATCACGTTCCTATCATGTAAGTATCAACAAAGTAATTATTGTAATCTCGTGTTTTCACACGTTTCAAATAACAATTACATTTTCTTCTGTAACTGTGCAGGGTAATTTTACTCCATGTTGATCATACTTTACCATGTTTTCCTGTATATCCCTTAGAATGGACAATTTTGATACATTGAATCGGAACGACCAGAATGAGGATGCAGTAATAGTACATTACGGGATAATATCTATAATTTACCCCAGAATAAGGCAGAACAAAGTATTTTCCATATGAAAATCTTATTGACGGAATCCCCAAACACCACCCAACCAGAGAATATTAAACCAGTGAACAGATTGACTCATACCTATGGAACTATTACTAAATCAAAATAAAAACACTTGTCTCAGTCAAGACATATCACTGCCGAACATTCAACAACGACTTCATTTTGTTTTTGGCCCTCTATGCAGGATATGGGATCGAATGGAAACTGAAAAGGAGAATGCAGCACCCGAAGCAACGCCTGCATTGGAGAAGATATCTCTCCTTTTTGACCAAGTTGTAATGTTTCTGGGACAAGCGTCCAATTCATGTTTATACATGAGAAGGTTCAACATACTGGTGTCTTTCCTGAATGATAAACGTGTAGTGGAAACCATTCTTAAGGTATAATGCAACAACATTCTAGAGCAACCCTTCAGACAAATATTTTGGACCTCAGTATGAAAAAACTGTTCAAAAATCGGTTAATGCCAAGAATAAATCAAAAGAACTTTTTGCCAATATGACGAAAACAATCTCTCGCATCTATACCAACGTGCACAAGCACGAGACCGCCCTTTCAAAAGAGCCCTTACCTTAATACCTAGGTAGAGGGCATGGAATCTTTGAAAACATGGGAAAAACTGTGTTTAACAATTCCAAGAGGTAACCAAACAGGTAAGAAATATCAATTTTAAAATCATTCCCACAGAGAAAGTGTGCCTTTTACCAGTATCTACATTCCATAGAGTTCAGTAATTCTCCGGCTATTTCAAGGTTGCTCAGTGCTCTGCAGCTGTTCGGCTTACGTATATTTTGGAAAACTGGAAAAACTGACAGACGATCAGGCAATATTAGCTATAGTTCAAGCTTACAATATTACCATTTTACCAATGCAGTTGACTTCCCTCAAAATCCCCGAAATTAAATCCCCAGGAGAGGGAGGTGGTACGTTAGAAGATATCACGCATGCTTGGAAAGGGAGCCATACGGAAAACCCATCAGGTGAGGTGAGAACATCTAAGCAATATTGTCCTTGTGAAAAAAGGGAACCGTCTAGTGATTAATCTAAAAGACTTATTAACCGATGATATAATTTTTAATTTAGTAAAGATTTCAGCTTCAAATTTTTCCCTTCCGTTGAATTGATTGAATTTTGAATGTTCTACACGACTGAATACAGAAACTTCAAGCTTGACATCGATTTTTAGATATTTAATTTTCACGCTTGGTTCGCTTGTAGGGCCAATAAATGTAACAGCAAAGATTGCAATTGATAACAAAGTTCAATAGATAAAAATATGTAGATTATGTATTTAGCTTTATGTAAAAATGTAAAAAAAAAAACAAATCTCAATCACATACTTTTTTCTTCCTTTCCAGTAAGCAAAATCTGCCATCGTTTTCCAGAGTAAGGTTTCCTTCGTTATTTTTGTTGAAAACACTCATATTATTTATGTAAATAAACCAACGCACGGGTTTCCAATTACGGCTTTTTTTAACATGTACGAAAATTTCTAGCAAACAAAACTAAAACAACGTGTGCTTTGGCCTTTAAAATGAACAAGAGTCTTACGTCAAGAGTCAAACTTTCAAACTTTCATAATTCGCAACGATTTCATAGACCCATAGCATGATGGGTCTGAACATGTACTGGTTAGATTTCCACTTAACGACAAACTTTCATTTTGCTATGGGTATACGGTGATTTGAATAAGAACTGAATTCCCGTGGTACGACATAAATATTTATTTGATCACGTCGTAAACTAAATTTTCAAATCGAAAGGGTTATGAGCGATGTTTTCGGTGATATTGCTATTTACTTTATTTTTCCTTTCAACCGCCCAGGCGCTTATTATTTTTTTGCAACTTGGATGGGCGGTTATAAGTGGAAGACTTTTATTAAAAATTTGAATTTAACATTGTTGCGTGTGCTTATATTGTTTTTTTATTTCTCTCCTACACTCTCTCGCACTTCTGTTATATTTATTATACTGTGTATTATATTCATCAGAGGCGTATCCAGAGCTTAGTCAAAATTTGTGGAGGAGAGTTTAGTCATTTAAAGTAGAAAAGGGAAACGTGCTATCGACACTAAAGACTGAAAAGAAATATCATAACGTTGGTCTCCTCCACTTTTTTTGACTGACTCTGAATACGCCTATGATCATCATTATTATCAAAGAAATTCCAAGAACAGCCCGGGCGTTCATTTACCAATGTTAAAACATTTTGTATTTAATTACTGCCTAGATGCTTTTTGGAGGGAGGGAGCTTATATCATTTCAATATTATGTGGGCGGTTATTGAAGAGGCGCTAATTACAGTGGCCACTTTCAATGCTGAAAAGGGTGCTGGATGGTGCTAAAAAGTAAACGTAGTATTCCCATTTCTGGATTCAATTTTTATACCTTGGACATCAAATTAAAAAAGGAAATACAAAAATCGTATCCTGTTTCCCCACGTTAAGCTGATGTTTCAATAGGCTCATTGTCATTATCAGGAAAATAAAAATGTAACAGTATTATTGCAACATCTTTCATTTATTTTTCATACACGCCATGCTGATTTGAGGCCAAACCTTTATGGGTCATGGGGTTAGGAATGCTTTTCACAAGATAGATTGGACTACCTTTTCACCAAACTTTACTTCTTCATTTCAAGTAAGTAAATCACCATAGTTCACTTTATCAAACTGTTATTAGTTATAAATATAATTAAAACTCAGAATTAAAACTGTTAAAAAAATTCATCAGCAAGAAAAGATATCACATTTGCTAAAGTTAAAGTCATTTTATGGCCTTTTAGTTTTGGTGATTTCACTAAATTAAATAGCACAAAAAATTTATATAGATATTCACTGCCCACGACATAGAATTTAGATATTTCAAAATATATATCTATGATGTTGACTCCGATTAGATACATATATATTGTGTAAATATGCACAAAACATGTATATAGAATCCGTCTAAAAATTAGTAAAAAGATGTTGAAGCTCCAAACACATCCATAGCCCTCTCACAATAAAAGAATTGAAATTAAACATTTTTGTGGCATGAAATTTTTGCGATATTGGAGTGGAGTTTGAAAATCTGAAAAAATTAAATTTTGCAAAATAGCGAATTTCTTATGTATGTAACTGTGAAATTAAAATGCAGCAAAAATTTTAGACTGCGAAAATCTTTTCCCTGACAAATCACATGATGGTGGAATAAATTACAAATATGAAAATGATAACACATTTCGCTCCACTAATTTAGATAGCAGCCAAATATAACATAATGTATCATCGTCATCACCATACTCGGTTAAGCATGCCTATTGTTTGTAGGCCATGTCGACATACACATATGTTTCTCTTGTTTTCATTTCTCTCTATATGCACGTCATTTGACTCGATTTCTTTTATTTTGACAAAAGAATCAATGCAAAATATTTGTCTGGTGAGAAATATCAAGTGTGGTGCAACGTAAATAAAATATCGGAGGCAATCAATATCATATGTTTGGTTCATAGGTTAAATCGTCCCCCATAGTTCACTGTTCTTTTCGCTTCGTATAAATAAAGAGAAAACAATGTGATGATGTTAATGTTTGGACCAGCTTACAGTTCTACCGGTGAACATCTTGGCCGACGTGGAGAAAAGTATATTCAGACCTGAACATTATCATTGCCCATAAGGTTAAATCCACACAAAAGTTAATTCACATGTAAAGTATAAAGTATGCAAATCCCTAAGATTGAGAGTTTTGATGCATGCCTTGTAGAGGGGGATCGCCACTATCCGGACGGCGTCCTTATCCGGACACTACAACGGCATCCTAACTTTTCACGGCACTATAAGGACGCCATCCAGATAGCGGCAACCTCCCTCTACAAATGGATGCACAATAAATCAATAACATAAAGGCAGTATACATATATTATGTGAACCTGGTTCTATTCCCACTGCCTACCGAGGCCAAAGGAGACCGTCGCATACGAAATCAATAATCAAACGTTTCATCCTAGTTAATATTATGTCTGAAGAAGGCCTGTAAAGGTCAAAATGTGAGCTGGGTTCCTAGAAACCCTTAAAAAGCCGTTGGCGTAATGTAGTGGATGTTGTTCCAGGCCAGCATCCGTGCGAACATTGTTTATTTCCCACTGCCTACCGAGGTAAAAGGGGACTGTGGGGTCAAGCTCAATAATCAAATGCTTCATCCCAGTTCATATATAGCGGGTATCCCCCAAAAAAACTATACATTCTTTGAATAGCTGCTAAAAAATGTTATTCAAGTATTTAAAAAAACATTTATTTGTTTTAAAAATATGCATAAGTTTTTCGGATAATATCCATCATCAGTGCAGTAGAATTTTTTTTTTACTTATAACATACACATGGCTCATTTATTACCTTTAATGTTATTCAAATAATGTAACAAAAAAACTTTGTCGGAATGTTTGGTTGATATTTTGAAGTTGACCTGCCGAGTTTTATTGATTTCCAATCAAAATAGAGGATTTAATAAACTGAAAAATAGGTTATGGTTATTGGGAAAACCGCAAAAAAACAACAAATCTGACGTCAAGTTTTCATCAGCGCTCAATTTTGAATTCTTTTTCAATAACAAATATTACAAAAAAGTTCACATAAAAGATAAAAGGTAGATCAATTTGCCGAACAATGTTTTAATGGAACCAACATCCTTTTTTTTGTACTGCATTCAAACGGGGAAGAACTTGTCTCAATGCCGAATTGTTAGCAAATCGTTAGCGCATTCATCCCAAACTTTGACAATCTTTGCTTTCAACTCTCGTATGTTTGCAAACGGTCTACCAATGCCGACCTTCGTAAAGAAGAAGTCGAGAGGATTGCAGTCAGGCGAGTTGGGTGGCCAATCAACATGTTTGACAAAACGAGAATTCAATCTTTGCTTTAAAAGCTCTTGAACTTGTTTTGAGCGATGGGAAGGAGCGCTGTCTTGAATAAAAATGAAATCATTACGTGGATTATAACTCTGCGTTGGGAAGAATCAAGTCGTTTCGAAGTTGATCAAGATACATGGATCCATTTACTTTAACACCTTTATCTCCAACAAATAATGGTCTGGTAGAAACCCCTTTCTAAGTGATCACAGCCGACACCATCACTTTCACTGAGAATTTGCTCCCTTTGTTGAACAAACGTTCAGGTTCAACATCATGCATATGTTCTCGACACACGGTTGTTTTGGCGATTAGTTTTGACTTGAAATGTAAAGTCTTTTTCAACTTGGAAGGCAAGGCGCGGGAGAGAGTGTTCACTGAAACGTTGCATAAGTTTCGCAGAGCTTTCACATCGCTTTTGCCGACAAGAAGCATTCATTTGCGGTGGCGATATACGTTTGTAAGCATGAAAGTTGCGTTTTGTAATCATACAGTGAACAGATGTCTTACTCACACCAATTTGTGAAGCTATTTTTCGAATAGAAAAATGTGTTCCGGGACTTTCTTCTTGTGAGCAAATCAACATCTCACACTCATCAGCATTTTCTTCCGTCGTAGCACAGACTGGTCGACCACTTTCTTTACGGCGCTCACTGGACACAGTTTCTATAATTTTTCTAATAAGATTGTGCACTGTAGGCCTTGAACAAATAAAAGTTGGATGTTCTCTCCAGATCTTGTTAGCATTCCTTTTTCGTGAAAATCGTTCTTAATGACTGCGATTTGATGTTTTGTTAAAACCATTGTTCTTTCTGCTTTAAATTCTCGATTTGAATAGGAGATACTCAGAATCACAGACTCCTTTAACGCTTACTTCTATGTAATGGAATCTTGCAATATAATAGCTTCTTTTCTTCCAAAACATCTTCTTATACTAATACGCAATCTTGCTTTTTTCTTGCCTAACTTTGAAAGAACGTTAGGGAAATTTTCTCGGGAAGTTCGTCAATGGATATTTGTTTATGTTTGTTCAGTATTAGTATAGGGCACTCCGGCTTAGTGCTTATAATTGTTTTATGATATAAAATACGTTAGGGAAGACATGATATAGCATATCAGGCGGAGACTTCGAATTACAATCGAACGTAGCAGCTATTGACAACGAATGTAAAATAGTTGTTTGAAGAAAAAAGAAGCGTTTGTTTACATTTTTAAAGACGAAGTAATAATAAGAAACACGCATAAAAAAGACAATTTTTTTTCACGAAGCATAGTTTTTACATATTTACGACTTATATATAATGTTGAAGGTATAAGACATATCAAACGGCATTTTATCCAGTTTCGGGTTTTTTTTTAGATTTCCAAATAAAAGAAAGAAAATTTAGTGTTGAGCATGGTATTTCTTAGTACAATGATAGAAAGAAGAAAGTCAAGAAGTTATAAAAGATTAGAGATTTGATTAATCTGTTGGTTTTGGCCGTGAGTAAAATTAGTTAATACCGATGGTGTTTTTCTAATTGGCGATCTCTCTGTTCATGGAATTTATAGAGAAAGAAAACTCAGCTTTGAAGAAAGACACATTATTCGGAGGTATGATTCTTTTTAAGATTTAATTAATACCTTATATCTTACATATGTAAATCTGTATATATTCCAAAAGTTAATTCTGCGATGGGTATTGAGTGTGTGAGTGAGATATTTAACAATTTGTGAATATTTTTATCTGAGATTTAGTATTGGTAATTATAAATCTGTTCACCACAAAGTATGAAAGTATTTTTTTGATTGACTATAAAGTTAGAAAGTGAAAAGAATTAAGAATTGGTTAGGATTCAGAAGTCGAAAAAATACAGCCTTTTATTTAAATTTTTTTATTTTATTAATTTTTTTTTGTAGCAAGTTGTTTGAGGGACTTGGAACTATGACGTCATTATCATGACGTTAAAATGTATTGCCGACTACATGTCGGTCACAATTGAATTTGTGTGCATTTTTTCGATGGGCTTAATATATATGACATTAAACGCATAATTATTGCGTTAACTGTTGCCGTTTTGGGCCCATATTGGCTTTGAGTTATGGTTCAAATTGATTTCTTCAGTAAAACTTTCCATTAAAATGATTCGACGTAAACATGTAATAACATTTTTAACAGACAAACTTCTTCCACGTTCTGTGATTTCTATTTTTGGCGACAAAGAAAGGAGAAATCAATAGTTTTACCTCAATACATGGGGTTATCAAATGCTTAGTATGGCGGGTAAAATATTTATGAATCGATGAAAGATTTTAGGTCGGCGTTTTAGACTGCGTTTTTGTATTACATAGAGTTATTATCAAATGATTAGCATAGCGTGTAAAAACATTTTATTGAGAAAGATGTAAAAAATTTTTACACGGTATACTAGTCTATATACTAATAGCGAGTTGTGCATAACAAATTTAGTTCGGTCAGTGTGAATAAAAGGACTGGGAACGAAATGTTCGTATGGAAAATGTTATGATTAAATTTTAGATCGTGCATAACTGAGTTGTCGAGATATAGGCGATATTAGTATTATAGGAGTAGCGCGACGTCAGTGGGCACATTGCATTGCACCCTAAATAGAACGCGATATTTAAGGGAAAATATCTCGAGAACCAATGAGAATAACTGACGTCACCTTGGGTGCGCAATATTGGGGGTGGGGTGTCGAAAAATTGGGGTCTAAAACTTTTTGGAGACAGGTGTGACGTCATTAGGATATTTGATCATCGATATCTCCGTAACGGTTAGTCGTACTTAGGCGATCCCATACATTTCTTGATCAGGTTTTCGAGCTCTGCAACTTCGTGGTACTTATTCTTAGCAATTATATGATCTTATATTTCGTCACCGCCATATTGAGAGAAAAACCACGGGTGTTGGGGTCAGTAACTTGAGGGGAAAGTGAACATGTAAAATGTTTTTACCCGGGATACTAGTCTATATACTAATAGCGAGTTGTGCATAACAAATTTAGTTTGGTCAGTGTGAATAAAAGGACTGGGAACGAAATGTCACTTTGGGCGTGCGATATTGGCGATGGAGTGACGAAAGATTTGGGTTCAAAACTTTTTGGGGACGGGTGTAACGTCATCAAAATCTTTGATCGGCGATATCTCTGTAACGGTAAGTCGTACGCAGACGATCCCATACATTTTCTTGATCAGCTTTTCGAGCTCTATAATTAAGTGATATTAAACTTTTTGGATTCTGTGATTTTATTTTTCGTCACACTTATATTTTGAAAGAGGTAGAGCACGGGATGGTGGTAACTCATGGGGAAAGTGAACTCGTAAAATGTTTTTACCCGGAATACTAGTCTTATATACTAATAGCGAGTTGTGCATACCACTTTTATTTTAGAGAGTGATACATTTAGAAAAATTTCACGGTCATTTTCTCACGAGGGGCGCGTAAAACCACGCTGCTGCGACAAGCGTTTTTTCAGTATTTTCATTTGCGTATTAGTGGTATTTACATATCGTGATTAAAAATGGTTGCGTCGTTGCAATCATTTCGACCATGTGGGAAACATCAACATATTGTGTGGAAGAGCTACATCGTTATTTCTGATGTTTTTTTGTTGCATGTGAAGCAGTAAAGGGTTTTGTGTTACGCTGAGATATTATTGCTGTGTTAGTGTCGTTATTTATTTTTCAAGGGAATTTTTGTGGCTGTTTTCAAGAAAGTTAAAGCTCTCTCCCCTACCCTCATATGATGATTGAACCCTAACCCTTTCCCTACATACAACCCACACCGCCAGCCTAAATTATAGGTTTTTAATCTATACTTCACAGATCCAATTTTTTTAGCTATTCCATTTCGTTGTTTAACCTATGTTTTTATATTGCTATATATACTTTTAAGTGTGTTGTTTGTTTTGTTTTTAGTGGAGGAGAGGATCTTATTAGCTTAATATTTCCTTTATACTCTTCATTGATAACATCTATCTATTCCATGATTCACTCAATAGCTGGAAAATATGTATAATTAAACCATTTTTAGGCTGTATTCTTATATATCTTATCATAATCCTTGAGAGTGAACCGTAAAATGTTTTTACACGGGATACTAGTCTATATACTAATAGCGAGTTGTGCATCCACTTTTTAGTTTGGTCAGTGTGAATAAAAGGACTGGGAACGAAATGTTCGTATGGAAAATGTTATAATTGAAATTTTAGATCGTGCGTAACTGAGTTGTCGAGATATAGGGGATATTAGTATTATAGGAGTAGCGCGACGTCAGTGGGCACATTGCATTGCACCCTAAATAGAACGCGATTTTTAGGGTCAAATATCTCGAGAACCAATGGGAATAACTGATGTCACTTTGGGCGCGGGATATTGGCGGTGAGGTGTTAAAAAAGTTGGGTCTAAAACTTTTTGGGACGGGTGTGACGTCATTAGAATCTTTGATCGACTATATCTCTGTAACGGTAAGTCGTACACAGGCGATCCCATACATTTTCATGATGAACTTTGCGAGCTCTTCAACTTAGTGATACTTAATCTTATCAATTATTTGATCTTATTTTTCGTCACCGCTATATTGTAAGAGAGAGGCTAAGCACGGGGGTTGGGGTCAGTAACTTATGGGGAAAGTGAACCGGTAAAATGTTTTTAAAGAAAAAAAAAACTCTTTTAGAATGTAAAATAGCACTTAATAAATAGCATGTGCCCTAACACTATAGAACCAAGATAAGCACCAAGGCTTAAATACGAAATGGGGATTCCAAAACAACATACTGAAAGCCAGTAACAATAATTAATAGGCTCCCGTAAAATTCACATGATGCAGTAAAACAGCAACTTGATAAGAAATCATACATCACACAAACCCTCCCCTCCCCCCACCCACAGACAAAATTAAACAAACAACAAACAACAGAGGATGAATTTAAAGAAGTAAGATGTAGATGCAGCAATGACTATGGCCATCATAGAATAGGTAGATGTAATCAATGAAGAGTAAAAACGTATTATAGTAATAAAGCGTATTATTCTACTCTGAAATATCTTTCGAATTTGTTGAAATTCATCAAGACAACGCTGAGAAATTTAAATAAATATGCCAAGTGGATACTATGAACAATGAATTCATTGAAGGTATCTCTTTGAACAGAAAATGCCATGGAATCTCAAAAGATGGTAAATTTCGAATATTTAAACTGAAATAGTCAGGGAACATTTTCTGTAAGATTTCCGATATGGTGGAAACCCTGTATTTATAATTTTTTTAATATGGTGTCATGTGGTCTGAACCTTTTGATTCCATTTAATCCTATATAGCATATAGGGAAGTTTCATATGTCCAAGTTCTAAAGGTGAAGTTTATAAAATATTTCGCAGCCTGACGCAATGCAGATCATACTTCAACAACAACAACAACAACAACAACAACAACAACAACAACAACAACAAAATAGAACTAGAGCCTTTGATGAAGGAAGTGTTCATCCGGCTTAACTGAAGAACACAGGAAGGCGGACATTTTTAAAGTGTAAATGTTGCTCCTTGCTAAGTTTTGAATGTAAAGCGCTTAAAGTAGCCTTATGCTTCATTTCGATCTGGAATTGATAGGTTTGTGAAAACGCATGTGTATAAAAACGATAATCAACTATTCTAGTGTTTTGTTAATTGCGAAAGATAAGTACGAAGAGAAAGGCGATGCTTTATTACAAAACATGTATTCATTGTGGCCGAAATATCAGTGTTTCAAGTGCTACATTATTGCTATATGGTATTTAGTTTAAACAGTCAAGTTGAAAACGCAAGTTCATCTGCTTTCAGTGCCTAGAAAGGACACTTGGAAGTGCATAAATATATATTCGTATTCAAGTATATATTCTAAATTTTTTGCTTCAAGTGTTTAAGCTACAACGGCTTTTGTTTTTTCTTTCTTGTTCTTGTTTTTCTGGGTTTTTTGTTGTTGTTTTTACTACTGTATAAGGTTAGTGAAAATCAATCCTTACCTGTTATGTTCCATCCTCCATCTTTTTCTTCTTGCATAATGACATCTGATTAGAATTTCGAACAAACGTATCATATTCAAATTATATGATTCTTGGAAATCTTTTCTATTGAAACATATGAACTTAAGCTTTTCCACGTGACGCAATGGAGCGCAGAAAAACAGTTAAATATCTATATAGTAATAGCGACTGTGCATCCACTTTTTAGTTTGGTCAGTTAATTTGAGAGCTGGGGCGAGATTGCCGATTTTTCCATACGATCGCAAAATACGTTTTTCGTGGAAAGTGAAACACTGCACTGTCAAGTTGTTCTTTGTATCAGTATTAGTATAAGGAAAAGAAACCCTTAAATTGCAGTTGATTTGTTTACATACCATTTATGGTGAGATGCTATCCAAATATGGAAAGAAACGATAGCAACCTGAGTCGTTTAAAATGTAAACAATAAAATTCTGTTTGTTTTGAAAAGAATTTTGATGTGGGTACGAACGAAGCAAGTTATTGAATTATTGAATTAGTAGGTAATTAAATCTGAGGGAAATCAAAACGAAAGTCAGTGTGTGTAAAGGTAGCTATATTTTTATAGCAGTTAAAAAGAAAGTTAAATTTGCGAAATGGTATTTTGTAGAAAGAAGAATGTGAATATTTTTCAGGTTTAAGAAGAGCATAATAATAATGTAATAACTTTATAATAACTGGGTCACTTTGGATGTGCAATATTGGCGATGGGGTGACGAAAAAATTTAGGTCTAAAACTTTTTGGGGACGGGTGTGACGTCATCAGAATCTTTGATCCTGAACGTTTGTTCCGTAGTAACCTATACGAATCTCAACATAGTTTCCATGTCTGAACCAGATAAACATTTCTGTTTACTCATCATACGTGTTACAATAACAAGAAAATCACTGTAACAAAACAATACTTATATGTACCAAATCAAATCATTCCAACTTTCTTTGTTTAAAGGATGAAACAAATAGTTTTGTACATTTAAGAGATCTGTAGAATAATGTGGACATAAGCACTAGATAAATTTCAAGATCATATGTTCAGTGTGTTTTTACAACGTTTTATTTTGATCGCTGTTTCGTTACTTCTACGCTGCCCTAACTAAATTTTCATCAAATATAATGACGCTGCTTTTGAATTGAAAACTCACGAATCATTATATTATAAAACAATGTCTTTAATTACATAAGAAATAATTAAAGGCGTCATTAACTACTTAGCAATGCTGTTTTATTTGTAAATAATTAACAGCGAAAAAACATTATCAATTAAGAATTTGAGAGAAATAGTTTTAATTCCTGAAGTTTCTATAATTAATGAAATGCCCTTAAAATGTCACAAATATTATGATAAAATACCTTCTCTATAATAAAAACACCTTGGATCACGGATATTTGAGAAAAATATAATTGTATCATTTATCATTTATTTATCATTTCTTTTTATGATATCAACAACGAAGGTATTTCTTATTGGCAATATAATTTCGAAATTAATTATCTCATCTTCAGATCTAAATCATATGACAAGTTAATAGAGTCAAGGTAATCGGTGAGTTGGTGAGTTGGTGAGTTGAGCATGATTTCGTTTAGCCGGCTGCCGAGAGAATCGAGAAACCATGCTATTATACCATGCTGCAGCGGATGAAGACAGATCGACAACTACCAGCGTAATCTTTCAAGAACTTTATAATTATGCTGAAGATACATTCTTCACTTCAAATTCAAACACTGATTTCATTTGTGAAAATTTTACGATCATTTTATTAAAGCCATTCAGAAAATATTGGCCAAATGTAAAATGTAAATTGTAAAATGTAATTCTCTAAACTTAAAAGAAACAACCTGGCATTGTTGAACACATTTAAAAAATAAACATTATTTTTCATTGGTAGCAAAATGGTTACTACGCTTTATCCTTGTTTATTTCCGATAACCCATCATGCCCTTCGTGGTGATTTTGTGTAAATTATATAAGTTTCACGACACCAGTAAAATTGCTAATCGTAGTTGATTCCCTATGAAAACTTTTGAATCCGATTTAAAACCGATTTACCGATGATGCATAAAATCGTTAGTTCGTCGCCGGCAAATTGTACCACTCACCAACTCACGACTCACCGACTCATTGTTGTTTGTTTACTTGATTCGTTTTTAATACCTGATGGAGAAATGATTGATTCCGAGATTAGATTGTTAATGAAAGACTAAAAGAATGCACTGTTCACTGTTGGTATCTTGATAAAAACACTTGTATTTTTCTCAGAGAGGAAGTTTTTATGTATATATTTTGAGTTCATAAAAGGAACTACATCGCGTAAGTTCGAATTGATTATCTAGAATTTCAATCTTTTATTTTCTTCAAAATCATATTTAAATGATGATATTCAATATTGTTTTCGTCTTGTAAAAGTCCTTTTTCTGCTTTGGCTACAATCCTGGAGGGATGTCCACAGACAAATCTATTCAAAAACACCATCCCTTCACATTTTCTAAGTTCCATTTGTTTTGTCCAGCACTGTAGCGTGTTAATAATGGCGCACCATCATAAATTGGTTGAGCAACAATTAATTGATATTGTAATCCATTCCATCCCAGCGGATATAGGGTTCGGCCAAAAAAAAAGGGAGGAGTACAACATCACGAACTTTCTTTCCACTATTAGGTGTTGATTAGTTGCACGTTTCTCTCTCATACTCTTAATTACCATTCTCTCCTCCATTAATTTCGCCTAGGTTCTAGATCCGCTTCTGCATTCACCTATGGTAAAGACAGCTCAACAATGTTATTTCCTCTTAGTTAATTGGACCGATTATTTTGACATATTGTGAACAACAGCAATAGATAAAGATAAGCAAATAAGATGTTTATATGCAAAAGATTAAAAAAGTTACTTGTTCTGGCATGATAGTCATATATAATCAAAAGGAGATCAGGGAGAGGGAGAAAATAGGGGCTTTTAGAGAGCACTGACTGCACAGTAGCCTTCGGGCAAGTTAGAGCAATGCTATACGTATCTCTGGAGGTAAGTTAACTGGCAAGTCTCTTGGGGGGAATAAATATAGATGGAAGACCAAGGACTCAAAGCTCCAGGTTACTTACTTACTTTTTAGTTCTTAACGGTCTCCCTCTGATTAATGGCAGGAGGAGTGGACCGTACAATTGAATCTGATTTTTACAGAGAACAACCCTGTGAATATTTCTGCCAAACCTTCTGGTAGCTTAAGATTCACACAAGAAGTGGTGTTGATTATCATTCGAAAGTAAACAAAGTCTTCCCGTATGAACATTTCCTACGCAAGTATGATAATGCAACATTCGAGGAAATGAAACTTGTTCTGACGTCTGATCTGAAAATAGAAACTTTCTGATCCGGTGAAAAACATCTTCCATTATGATTTACCAACTTGACCTCTAATTTGGATACAGTTCTCATATGATAACATCACAATAGGTGTCTCACTGGAAAGTATGTTCCCAATGTGTAAGTATTATTCAAGCTCTAGTACGAACGTAGTTAAAAACTCAATAGATTTGTTACAAAGAAAGAAGGAAATGAAATAATTTCCATGAACTGGTTGGTGTTAGAAAGAGAATCACACCACCCAGTGGCGGATCTAGCAGAAATTTGACTGGTGTAAGCCAACTTGGAGGAGAATTTTCTAAAAAAGAATTGGCAATTAAATTGCAATTATTCTTTTGAAAACACTCTTCTCTATAATTTTTACACCAGTAAAATTGCTTCTCGATCCGCCGCTGCCACCATACATCTATTAAGGAAAATTTTCCCACGCAGATTTCAAAAGAGCTACATCTAATTTTAAAGGTTTATGCAATTCACTGACGTCATTATATAAGATTCTCGGAAAGTAACAATTGTAAACAAGAACGATATGATAATATTTATTACTTGGACGCGTTAATTTTCTGCGTGACCCTTTTATTATGTGTATTCTGCTCAAATAAAAGTAAATGAAATTATCTACAGGCTTGGATATTACTATTTTGACACAAGTTACACAACGTTGCTTAGTATCGAGCAGTATCTTGGTATTAATCTTATTATTACGTCACTACTTAGTCTGTTTAACCTTGGAAAACTTTTGCATATGCAATACGTGCTGGTACGTGCAAGTTGTCACCTTAAAATATGGGGTACAGTGAAACCTCCCAATAGCGGACATCCTATATAGCGGACACCTCTCTAAAACGGGCACTTTTCTAAGGAAGGATGAAATGACGGTCAAACTCTCATAACAAAACTTCTATGTAGCGGACACTTTTTCGAGGTCCCGATGGTATCCGCTATAAAGAGGTTTCCCTGTATTCATTTCTGATGGAGGATTTCATCAGTGAAACACTGGTTATATAGAATAACAACCACCTTCGATAAAATAAGTAAAATGAAGGAAGTTATAATAGAGATGTACTAACTTTCGGTAAGAAATGCAAAAAAATACCTTATTCGACTTGGCATCTACACTGTTATAATTCCATTAAGCAGGAAGATACAGGAAAAAGGAATTTTATAGGGTACTTATGTTAGTCATTAGTGTGGCTGCAAATGATCAAAACAGATATTCTAATTAACTAATAAACTGCTGTTGTTTGTGTCGGTTACTACTAGTAAATGTATTTTGGATTAATTAATTCTATAAAACTCTCCTTACAGGCATCAAATCACCCACATTTCGCGGTTTGGAACCATTTCACAGACAAGATGACGTTTTAATGATCTATAGATTGCTGTTTAGGTCTTGTTTGCTTCTTTTGAAGGAAAATTTACCAGACATCGAGATCAATATTCTTTCCAAATCCCTGTTTGACATCTTTATTCAGATTACACTTTCGACGTCTTTCAAATGAAACAATTGATCAAACCTTAATATAATAATTGCAAATGCAAACTAAGAAAGGAAATAGATTCAATTTCCTCTGCTGTTGGTGCTATGAAAAAGAAATAGGAAGATTTTATTTTTACAAATGATGAAATTTAATAATCTATTACTATGTATAATTAATTACTAATTAATTACTATTACTATATTTTATACTAAGATATTATCCGAAAAGCTAATGCATATTTTTAAATTAAATAAATGTCTTTTTATATACTCCTAAGATACTATTTAATACGAACATTTACTTTATTACGAAGATTTTTACTTTTACAATTATATAACTTACATTTTTATATTACAAATACTTTCATTTTTAGTTTTAGTTTTTACACAAATTTCAAATTCCAATAACCAATCGGGGTGTTTTGGAACAAACTTGTATCTTACCGTTTATACCTTTATTCAGTTCTCTAATGTTCAATGCGAAATCTCGATATCACTCAAGCTCAAATTCTTTTTGATTCAATTTTAACTTTTACCATTTTTGTTCATAGATAATGTTTTTAATTGTAATTTGAAGGTCCACATCAGTTTTTAACAGTAAAGTCTCTCATATCCAAGCGAAATAAATCACCCCAAATTTTGTGCTAATAAAATGAGAAACATTTCTGGACAGTTACTTAGTGTCCAATCGACAGTTATGAAAGTGTAAGTGTCAATTCGGCAGTTATCAAGCCAGTTATGAGCTCAACGTAAAAAAATCATCTCAGTACGTCATATATAGGCCACTATAGGAATGCACCTAAAAAGAGTCTATATTCAAACAATTGAAAAACAAGATCCCCGTAGATGTTATTTCCGTTTTTAGAAACAATAATTTCCTTTATTTCTCCACTAACGACTACAATGCAAAATGCATGATACTTTGTTCTTCTGTTTATAGATTTTTGCATCATCTCACCAATTATTTTGATTGGACATATTAAAAGATATTGATTCAGTGATAAGTAGTTACTTTGAAGTGTTTTAGTCATTTTATCGTAGTATAACTGATGTTAAGCATTTAGAAATTTAAAAGCACATCAAGTTTTGCGGAAGGAAATGATTCTAAAGGAATCATTGGAATTCTTTTCACACTATTCTAAGGAGCCGAACATTTCTGTAGCAGGATCGTTCTCTTCGTCATTGTGTCTGCAAAGGCAATACATTCACCATGACAACATGGTAACAAGCTCTGCCTTAATGAGAAACTCACTTCCATTCACCCCTCCATAATAGTCATTCCTTGGAGATCAAGCTGATAAAAAATAATTACTGATTAAAATTTAAAATGTCTTATGAAGCATCCAAACGATACCATATTTAGCAAACTCCATTATGAATACAACCAGAATTTGAACGGATATCGGCTTTCCTTATGTGCGTGATAGTTGATATTGATATGATTTTCAAGAGAAACTTGTGGTAAATGTTTACCAGAGTGTCTGTGAGGGTGCTAAAAAAAAGATAGATCATTGACGTCCATGGATAGATAGAACCAAGAAAAGTTTTGATGAATTCCATATAATATAACTAGAAATATTAACAAATACGTAAGGAGAGTAAACTATCATATTATGTATGTGTATTTGTTTAAACGCTGTATTTTGGTCTAGTTAGTACATTCGGCCTCGTTTTAAATATCAAAATTGACCCTAATTATTCTACTGAGAGTTTCAGTAAAATAAGTTACAAAGTTGAAAAATATTATTTTAACAAATTTCATGACCGGGAAATGATTATTTTTCCACAATCAGTCACTTTATTTTTCATTTTTCCCTGACCAAATTTTTGTTTTAGTCACTTTTCCCCAACCAATTTCAGGCGGTCGCTACGTGCGTGAATCATTCCTCTATATGGCATTTTAGGTTTTCTAAAAATAGCACTAGATGGCATCCCTGATTATTAGCTTCTTAATTTAATAAAGATATTTATACTTGTTTGTTTGTTTCTTTTTATTTGTATTTGACATCGTTATATACTGTATGATTGGGTTTTAATTGACGTTAACGTGTGAAAAGAAATAATCAAGAGAAACCAAAATATTTAATAGCATAAACTAGATCATTAATATATAATAAAAAAGTAAAGGTCCAAGCACAGAGCCTTGTGGAACTAGATTTGAATAAATAAATTTAGTGGTTAACTATAGTTTCAAGCAAAGTTGGTATGAACCTATTACTAATAATATTATCTAATGGTTTCAAATGATGACTTATAACCGTTTTCTCAGTTAGCCTTTCGACAGCGGCCATTTTATATTTTTACTTTTATTTTATAATGAATATTTTTACACCCTTCTTAGAGTTACTGTTTGGTGGTAATGAGGGCGTAAGGGTGTTAAATTGAATATTTCTTCTGGGAGTAAGGTGGGTGTGGAATGGTAAGTTGGGAATGCGGACTAAACTATTACTCACATTTTTTAACTGGTAAGTTCCGATTTCATGTAACCAATTGCAATCTTAATTTGGTTTGTTTTATGTTTGCTGTTATTCTTAACTTTAGGCTTTTGTGGTTCACATTAAAGGAAACACTTAATATTTATAAACAGCTTAAGAAGACAAATCCTAATTTAATATATTGTGAGTACTTACTGAATATTAGGACCATGTCCCCACTGCACCCTTTGGCATCTTATGACAGCATGATTTGAAACCTTCTGTAAACACTGACGTCGATTTTTGCAGTACCAATTGGATCTGCTAACAGATCCATAACACAATGAATGGTTCCGGAATATTTGTGTTGCGAATTTCAAAATGATAAGTTTTGAGAGAAATAAAGAAATAAGTTTAAAAAAATGTTAAATATTTCCTGTTTTTTTTTAGTATTTAAGGCTTTTAACATCAAAGTACCGCTTCAGCTCCCCTCCCCCCCTTCCTCTCAATTAAAAGCAGTATAATGTGTATTGTGAACACAAGACAGCATAAGATGCTAAACCATGGAGTGGGAACATGATCTAAATCACAGAATGTTACCTTTTTTATTAAAAGAAAAACTAAGTGTGAAGGATAGGTACTGATTTTCTGCTTTCAATGTCCTAAAAAGACAAGTTATTTCATTTAGTATGTGACCCTGTGATATGTGATAATGGGGAATTGGTAAGTGTGTTTTTTTCTTCTTTATCATTTTATAGGACACAAAAGTCCCCTTCTGTTTGTATGTGCTAGTAATTGCAAATGGACACTTTTGAAAAATGTCGTTTTATGATATATCGTCAGTGTTACCGCTGTTGTAGGGTAAATAAGACAACGAAAGGTCTCCACGGAGGAGGATGCAATGCAATGGTTTTTCGTTTGAAATATTCTCAACGATCATTTTGTTTGGTGAAAAAGAAGAGAGAAGAAGTGTATTTGTTGTTTGTTTTAATTTCAAAAGCGAAGAATAGTATTGTTATGAAAGAAAGTATTATTATGTTTGCCACCCGTCGTATGATGCAGTTGATAGGTGTCTACAATTCGGTACTTTTGAGATTGTTGTACCTTCTAACCTGTAGCTCAATTTCGTACTGTGGCTCAATTGTTATCAGTTCTGTTTTCTGTGTGTTTCAATTGGAAGCTTTCTTATAATTTCTATTTATGCATTAAATAACACCTGTTATTTTTACCTAAACAACAGCTTCATTTTTGTAGACTGTTTTTTTTAGGTGGAGTACAAGTCCCATTGACTTACGTTCTCGCCGTGTACTCCGTTACCATGAATTGCCTATGACGTAAACCTTTCATAAGCAATTCATGAACCAAAAGTCAGGGCATTCAACATGTTATCAATGTAGAAATCTAACATTTGTTTGCAATGTTTTATTTTAGTGAAATTATAAAAAATAAAATAAAAAATGGCAGATGATCCGATGCATTTACATGATGATGGTAAGACAGTAATTTTATCTACTTTGTTCATTTCAAAGTAGATAAAAATTAATATTGTTTCTGTTGTGTTTTAGAATTTGAAAGATTAATTTTAGAAGAAGGTTAGTTTTTGACATATATTATAATTTGTTACATGACATATATAAGAAAAGGATATTTTGAATATACATTTTACTTTATAGATGCAGTTGAAGTCGCTGGTAAGAACACTGCATCACTTATGTAGATGGTTTGGTTACAGTTTCATTTGCAGTTTGTGCAGTAGAATGATAACAGTGATAATACTGTGATATTGATCAGATCATTTCATTTTTACATTTTTCTTGGAGACTATGAGATAACAACTTCTAATTAATTTTTTTTCTGCATTTTTTAGTGCCGCGAAATGATGTAGCGATAGGTAAGTAACATTGAATTTAACAGAATGAATCTGTAGTAAGTTTTTTGTATGGGATTATGGGATAGCAGCTTCTATTCTCTCTTTCACGTTTTCTAATTATACTTTCTTCTGCATTTTTTAGTGCCACGAAATGACGAAATAAGATGTAAGTTAATTTAAATATGACTAAATGAATCTGTAATAGGGTTTGTGCATAGAAACAGCTTCTATTCTATCTATCACGTTTTCTAATTGTATTTTTTGTCTGCATTTTTTAGTGCCACGAAATGATGAAATAAGATGTAAGTTAATTTTAATATGACTAAATGAATCTGTAATAGGGTTTGTGCATAGAAACAGCTTCTATTTTCTCTGTCACATCTTTTAATTGTATTTTTGTATGTTTAAGTACCACAAAATGATGTAGAAAGATGTAAGTAACTTTAACTATGACTGAATGAATCTGTAATTGTATTTCAGCAATGTACTCTGCCACGTCTTCTAATTTTATTTTTTTTCTGCATGTTTTAGTACCTCCCAATCAATCGCAACGTTGTAAGTAACTTTAATTCTCAAACTGATTGAATCAGTAATATGGTTTAAAATGGGAACATTAGATAACAGCTTCCGTTTTCTCTGCCACAACTCCTAGATGTATTTTTTCCATTTTAGTGCCACGTGTTGGAGAACAAGGTAATATTATTTTTGAGAATATCATTGATATGTTTTCAGTTAGTATAAGAAGATATTAAATGATCTCCTTCAATGTTGTAGATACTGTTGACGATTTCCTGCGTTATTGCAGGACCCATCCCGGTCCCAAATCTGTGACCGCTTACAGAGTATGGAAACGGAATGGAGGCCGTGACCGGGATGGGTTTTCATGGCGGAGAAAAACAGGGGAAAAGAAACGGGAAAAGAAACGATCGATTAAGTGTACATATAACACAAAAACCTCGGTTTTCACTGCTTACGAGTGAATACGCCAAAATTTCAAATACGCCTATTGGAAATTGTGAGCAATGATTATTTATAGACCTTAACAGGTTAGTTGATTTTTTTCAATTTTATATTTTGAAAGATGAAAAGCAGGGTGATGGGTGCAGTAACTCATGGAGAAAATGAACCTGTAAAAAGATTTTTACACGCTATACTCCATTGACATAATGGCGGTTAGGCATGCAAGAAGGCTTAAATTCTCTCAACAACATATTGTCTTATTTATTCATTTTTAGATCAAATTTGTTTTCTTTTATTCAGCTCTTATTTTCTTTGGAATATGCAGAAGTAAACGATGATGCAGGAAGAAACATTCTTCAGACAATCGCTGAACAAGGTACGTAATCATTTTACAAACAAGAAACAAAAAAAGCGAAAATGATTCGATTAAAAGAAGCCCATGACAGTTAATTCAGTAAATGTGAGCATTGGAAGAGCATGTTTGAAAGGAAAAACCAAAAACGCTTTTTGATGGTTATGGTTAACAATGGATGAACTCTTTTGTAGTTACGTGCAACAATCGCTGGTGAAACTATCCAGGACTTTATAATCATTGGTCCTGTTTATGGTTGAAAATTATATAGTTTGGCCTTTTTATATGTCCGGTAAATCTCCGCTGGAAAGTATATATGTAATGAATGAATATGTAATGAAAAAATAGTTTAAAAAATCGAAACATTGCCCTATATATTTATATTCTGTTTCTTGCTAATCAATCCTTACCCTTATCATAATCCTTAACTTACCTGAATAGGCAAGATCTTTTTTCGACTCATCTATAAGGGCTTAAGGGAATCTGTGTAGATACATCGCGGTTTAACTCATTGGGGAAAACATACAGAATGCGAGGGTTATGCTCTTATTGACCGATTCGCTTTATTGCTCTCCACCTTTGTTTAATCCCAAGAGCGTGAAAAATAAAAAAAAAAGCGAAAAGCAGATTTTTTGAAATATCTAAACTCATCGAATTTATACCATTTCTTAAATCGACTCTCTATCATCCACCTATTAAAAACACAAATTTGTTCCCAAAATGCTCCTTTTATAAAGTTTCATTCATAATAAATAACACTGCGATAGACTTTCTATTGGATTGTATCATAGCGAAACTGGTTAGTTTATTTCTGAAAGTGTCAGTTCCATGTGAGATTATCTACAATTTGTATGGCAAGAATTAGACTCCCTGTGTGTAAAAATATTATATGGTTTGTCCAGAGAAGCTGTTACATGTTTTTTGTTTTCTTCTACCTACTGAGTGAACTGTAAAAATTTTTTACACGGGATACTAGTACCTTATTAAACCAAAAGTTTCCTTTACTGCCAAAAAAATTTAAATTTGAAACTGTCAAAATTTCTACCAACTACCAATGTCTAATTTTTGCTGGTTTTTCATAACACCATGCTCATTCAACCTGTGCTAAAAACCGAAGAGTATATTTAGTAAAATCCCGTGAATATGATGGATTCGTCAAACCAGTAACAATTTTTAAAGTGAATGATAACTTATACTGTATAGTTTTTTCTGGGACACCCGGTAGATATATGACGCCTGTCTGCATGAACAGCAGTGTCTTTTGTTTTCTTGTTTTCTTAGACTTAAATGACTGGCAGTTAACTTGATTACTCTTTTATTTTTGTTCTAAAGAATGATGAAAATCATTATTGCAATGCTGTCTGGTGTGTGGCTGTCTGTGTGCTGTCAGCCACAAAAATCTGCCAGGCATGCAGAAGCGTCAAAACAAACAGAAAATGCACCCAGAAAATAATTGAGCTGCAGTTTTTCAGACCCACCAAATATAATTATAGTTATTTGGAATACAACAAGTTTTAAAAATTGGAGTTGGTGGTGAAGCTCTGTGCTACTTTCACTTTTTATATCCAGCCAAGGACTTTCAAACATCTATCCCCATCATCATTACAAAGTATACACAAAAAACTTTGTTCTATAACGTATTAAAAACTGTATTAAAACACTAAGAATACTTGCAAATTAACCTAATCGACACTTAAGACTGAAAAGAAATATCATAACGTTGTACTTCTCCACTTTTTTTGACTGACTTTGAATACACCTATGAGTTTCGTTAGAACCATTATCCAGAAATATTAGAACTTTGTGACCAAACACAGCTCGCGTGTAGTAATCAAAAATTTACCGATCATAAAGCTTTATTACAGAATGATACTATACTAAAGCTCACTGCGCTCGGTCCATGACGTCACAACCTCGGTCAATACTAATGGCTTATTAACCGTTTAGCCGGTAAATACGGGAAAATATTGGCCGAGGTCAAGGGTTTATCATAAAATTTGAAAGTAAAGGAAAATGTTTCAATCTAGCTTACAATGTTATTTTGACAAAATTGAATTGGTCCAAAGTAAAGTTGATCAAGTAATTGAAAGACATCTATTTTGGAAAATGTCCAACGCTTTCAAAAGCCTCGTGTTTGATATCAAAATTGCCTCTAATCATTCTAATGGGAATTTTCAGTAATAGAGATAATTACTAACGCAGAAGTAATAATTAAGTATTAAACCATTATTGCATCAATTAATCTTATAAAACGGTGTATAAAATAATTCCGATTTGTTTTTCGTCAAAGTGTTAGTTAGTGATTTTTCTTGTAATACACCTTTCCCGAGTTTCTGTTTAAACGCCATGTTTTGACCTAGTTACTACACCCAACCTCGTTTTAATTAAATTTATTGTTCAATAATGTTTTAACTTTATTACTTAGTAATTATATCTATTACTAAAACTCCCAGTAGAATGATTAGAGGCAATTTTGATATCTAAAACGAGGCCGGATGTACTTACTAGACAAAAACACGGCGTTTAAACAGAAATTTGTGAATGGTGTATTGTTACTAGTCATGTGATCAAAGTTACTCTATGAGAGAAATACAAAACCCTGCCACTGTGCAATTATACATTTATTGCACAGTTAGTTCATCAACAATACAGCGAATCACGGATGGTAAAAAAGAAATTTTAAGTTTTTTCTTCTTCTGTGTTATGCCTTCTGGTGCAGCCTAAGAGGAACTCAGCTTACGCGCGCTAACAGTTTAAAATATATGGTTGGAGTAATAAGGATTGACTGAAACATCATTAAAGGTTGAAGACTTATCATTTTGAGGAAATGGAATTGTTCAACTACGCAAGGTTGCTAGGTTATAAAACTCAACATTTTATTTTTTTCCCTCATTTAAAATAGTGCAAAAAAATATAAAGGTCCTAAATATGAATGTTATAATAAATGTTATATAATGTTATATAATGCTATATAATAATAAATGTTATTATAATGTTATAATAAAAGTTTTTCCTAGGAAAATTATATACTACACACAAATTACAAAGGACATATGCATTCCCATTTCTCACCTCCAATGCTATCATATGTAGTGAAATAGCTTCAAATTAAGTGGTGATTTATCAACAAAAAATAAATCTGTTCTGATAAATGATTTTATGTCAAGATATCTTTCCACGGAACTGGCGAAACAGAAAAGTTCCATCTGAAAAGAAAATGTTTTAAAAAGACAAAGAAAAAGTTGCATGGCGCTAATATCTAATTTTCGTTTTTGATTGAGTTTTCTCTTTATTGGAAATGCACCTTCGAATAAAAAAACATTCTGTTTGAGCATTTGCTCACCTCGAAACCCTCTTACCTATGACAGTAACTTTTGATGACATAAATATCACAAAAACGCTTTAGTTTCCCGAAATCGTGAAAATAAATGTTGCAAAATTCGAAAATTGACAAGCTGTTGTGAAAAAACATGAAAAAACAAGTTTTTGTTTAAAGCCGACACTTTGAATTAAACTTGCGACGTTTAAGATATATTCAAAATATTAAAAAAAATCTAATCAAAAGTCGCAAAAAAAATTTCGCAACTGTTCTTGACGGCTTTCATTGGCAAAAATAAATGTCTCACAATCGCCTGATTTTTTTGGACAATTGAACCACAAAAATCTATGTCGTAAAAAATTTATGTCACAATATGACAAAAATATAAAAGTGAACAATGTGAAAATTATTCAAAGTGAAAATCTACGCTTTATAAAGATTGTGACGTTTCGTTAGAAAAATTCCTCCAACTTAAAACATTAAAGGGGCTACGACACGAATTATGTGATCGTAAGATTTATGGTGCAACACCAAAAATCAATTTGAGGCGAGAGATGCGATAATATTACGCCATACGTTAAAAAAGGAAAAAAAACACAACAATCACGTGATTCATGCCGTAGTCCCTTTTTAAGCTTTCTAGACAGAGAAAGCGTTTATAGAGAGAAAATCGAGAAGAGTCGTAAAAGAATAAATTAATATAGATTTCAAATAACTTTCATTGCGGATAGGCTCCGCATTCACACTACTCCAAAAGTCCATTAAATTACGTAGTTACATCCATCGCCTCGTTTTCACCCTGAACTTTAATGACGTTTGGGTTGTTTACAAAGAGAAACGATATTTCAGGGAAAAAATGTTTCACGTTGTTCTTTTATTAAGCTTAAGTACAGAGTAATTATAAAGATTAGAAACGAGGTGACGGATGTTATAACGTAATTTATGAAAAAGTCTATGAGCTATCTGTTATAATGTCGGAGTGATTTCACTCAGGAGTAAAAAGTGAAATGATTTTAAATCTTTTCTGCAGTGCAAGCAATCTTTACCTATTTATTCTCTCGATTATCATTTCTAGTCGAGTAAATCAAATTAACGTCTTCGAAAGAAGTGGCGAGTCAATATTTTTAATTTAGCCGTATAATATACCCTCTATTACGAAGCATTCCGGATCAGTCTGGACAATGCATTTCGATTTGCTGTTACTACGAATTGATATCTATCCGCAAAGTCTCCGAAACATAGTCTAAGTATCGAGAGATGTGTGTTAATCACAGTCCAAATAAATGAAAAGAAATTTTCGTGTTAATCACAGTCCAACATAAAAAAAAAAGAAAATCCAAGATTGATCCAACGGTGGTTTACCAGGTCACAAGCTCTCTCGCAGCAACCTCGAACCCAGGGTCTCTTGTCTTTTCGATATTCGAATGGCGGCGAAGAAGACCCAGCTGCTCAAAATCAATAGATTACTGTTGATTTTAATTTATCCAATTTTTTGCTTTATAAAGGTCGGTTCCCACCAGTGGGAAATTTATTTTCTCGCTGAGTTAGAAAATGTTTCAGTGAGAAATATTTTAACCGGAAACAGGCGTTGTGATTTAATTAGCGTTCTCATCAGTGAGAAAATTACGTGTTTTTAACATCACTATCCAACAGAAAAATATAATTGATTGTGTTATTCAGTCCAAATTAAAGTTAATATAAATTGTTTTTCTATAACTTTAATGATGTTTTCAGACCTTTCAATATAGCATCACCTTCGGCTAGTAAATCCTTATATTCCTTTTTTTTCATTTGTGAAAAGTCACCATAATGTGTAACATTTGTTCTCCATTTCACCAATCTTTTGTACAACCGTGCAGGATCTTTTGGTAAACCTTCGTAACTGGGATCGTTACTATCATTGTGCAAGATGGGTAATAACGCCTCACGGATATTTTCTTTTTTAACAAACAGGCTTAACCATTCTTCTTGACTCACAATGCTGTCGTCATCATTTTCGTCATCTAGAAGTTTGAACCATCAAAGTTATAGAGCATTTCTAATTGGTTGATAAATTAAACTTCGCATCAGACAACTAGATATTTCTATTGCAACACTGTATTTTAATCTAAGCAACGTGTCTAACCTCGTTTTTATGCAATTCGTTGTTTTATAGTTTCCATTACTTGGTTACTTAGTGGCACCGTTTAAAATAATTTAAATGGTGACAGCGAGGTTAGACATGCTGACATTTATATCAACTAACCTGAATGAATCCAGTGAACTGTACATGGCGAAGATTCACCTAATTGACTGTAGTTTACAACTGCGAAGATGTATTCTCTGTCTTCCACCATGTCTGTAAATGTGTAAGATGGATGTGAGAATGGGTTTGAAACGAACTCCCAATCCTGGGAGTAGTGTCTTTTTCTCTTTATTATGAAATGGTGGGGTGTATCTTTCCACTTTATCTCGCATTTATTGGTGTTTTCGTAAGTACATTCTACACGTACAGGTGCCATTAACCTAGGATATATTAGATAAACATAAGTTGAACGTTTAATCGAAATTTCAAAGCGGTTTGTTTAATATTTATACGTAGTAGTAGTAGTACTACTAGTAGTAGTACTAGTAGTACTAGTAGTGTTTTAAAGTTCTAGAAGTACAAAGAATATATAGCTAAGTATATTCTGTTATTAATGTTAACTAATTTAGTGATGATTAGAGAAAGCCGTAGGATTGTTTGTTATCTAAAAATGAAAAAAGGCATATGAGGTAAAATTGTTACTCCATAAATTAGATCTTATTTTAAGTTAATAAATTTACCAGGTCGTTTATATTTAATTTATAATAAATAACTATATATAATATAATATAATAATAACTATACTTACGGCGATTTTAATACAGGCCGGCGAAGTTTTGGAACAGGAATTAGTCTTTCCACTCGCTCTTTTAACTTTCTAAATTCAGTCGAATTGGCATCAATGAATCCATCGGATTCGGTTTCGCTCTGGTTTACTTTAAAGGTTATACACAAGGATCGAAGCAAATTCTTCTCAAATAGTCTTTTCATAATACTGTGGGTGTTAAGTGGCATTTTCATTCTTTCTTTAAGCCCAAAAACATGTGGATAAATAATAATTAGATTTGTTGTCGCTCTTGAAATCATTTCAATGAAAATTTGCTCTTTGTATGTGTTTTCATTTTCCAAGAAAACAACAACATTATCCATTTCCAATCCTCGACAACTTCTATGATCTGCAATGATATTACATGGCCTTGATAGATCAAACTTCTGAATATTGGACCCAGATGAATTGATGAACTTAAATGTATTTAGAGTATGGTAATTAAGAAACTCTTCCTCCATGGCTCGAAGAATATTTAGAGAAATCTCATATCCTTCCATAAAATTTGATATCAGCAACTTGGGTTTCTCTGACATGCCAAGTTTCCTCAAAACTACCGTAAGTCCTGATATGCATTCGAAGCATTGTGGCTGTTTCTGAAATGATATAAACATTGGTCTAACACCTTCAATTCCATGTCCTACTCCTGTAGCTGTCACAACGCGATATTCAATTTCTATAGAGTTGACGGATGTTTTATCGTTGTCAGCAAGATCATCGTACTCAAAATCAAAATCATTAGGCTCTTCATAACCGCTATCTATGCTTTTATCATCATCATCATTAACCTTGTGGAGTTTTGGTAGGAAGTCATCAAAATTTTTGTCTGTCTGCTCTTTTTGCTTTTTCTCTGATTCATCACTGCTGGGTATGGAATTCTTAACATTCTGAATAATTTCTTTGCAACGTTCTATTACTTCTAATATACTCATAGTTGTTCGCATAGATTGCTTAAGCTTCAATACTTCCAAGGGAGTATGCGCAAAGTGCTCCAGATTTAGCTGCATCAGTGGTGTTCTCAAAGTTTCTCCAACAAGATAGCGATGTTTTTCAAGAGATTGAGATAGCAGTAAAATAACAGATGGTTTCCACTCATCTTTCCTAAACAAATCTACCAGATCACATGCATCGTAGTAGTCAACAGATGCTTGATCAAACTCGTCAATTATTATATGAAGTTTTGACTGTTGAAAACGTTCCTTCAGTTTAGCAAAAAGATCGCAAAGGCGAGGTATCTTAGATAGTTTTAGATACTTGATTGCAAGATCTTTCACATTAAACACATGAATATTTCTGTTTCCAGATCTTTCCTTCACACCTTCAACAAATTTCTCTGCCACAAATGAAGATAAAGAATAGGCATCCCCCATTAGATAAAATATATGACTGTCTGAGTGCACTTCTTGTTTTGCCAGCTCTTCTACATAATGGATTCCTAAAAATATCCACATGATAATTAAAGTATAGTGTAACAGTATACCCATAGGTGTAACGTTAAGGAGATCTTAAAGCCTCAGCTCAGGAGAAGAGTACTTCCGAAGTAATAAACTACAAAGGTGTTATGGGATAGCTATGGTAAAACCCTTTCCAGTTTTTGATCCGCGGAACGAACTGATTTCTTTTGTTTCTTTCAGTTATCGAGTATCCGGTTTCCTTAATGACCCGAACCGGATCGAAAGGAAAGTTGAAGTTCAATCCGTCCTGGACCACAGGATCCATTACTTAAACTGAAGAGATTTTCAAAAAACAATGGTTTTAGATTTTAAATAATGCTAATTTAGAGCTTTACTCGTTCGTACTGGCTAATATACTCGCCTAGTATACTGTGTCGAATAGGATCTTACTCCCAGTAGCTTTCGTAGTTGGTCAACTGGCGTTACTGAGGCATCTGACAAAACTCGGATAAACAAGTCTGGAGCAAGCTCTATTTACAGGCGACTAGCCATTTTTATACTGAGCCTACGTAAGTATTACGTTAACATAAATAAAATAAACATTACGCAATTTGGCATGAATTCTGTGAAGTACATGGAAAGTAAACGTTAAATCTTAAGATGTATTTAAGTACACGATCAAGCAAAGAAATCCATTACAATCGTCTTTTTCCTCCGTTTTTTCCTGTCCAAACCTAGAGTGATCCCCACAAATATCCGAATAATTGCCGTGCAAGAAATTGTTGAACATGTCGAAAAAAGCATACTATATTCCAACTACCGTAAATAACCGAATAAGAGGCCCATGTCGAATAAGCTCCCGGAGTAGAGTTAAAATTTTAATAAGCGTTCATGCCAGATAAAGCACCCCCTTTAAACAAGAAAGAGCGCTTATTTGAAACGATGGTATCAGAAAGTTAATTTTTCTACAGTGAAAAGGAATTTTGTAAAAATTGCAGAATTATTACTGTGAGCTCTCTGCAAAACAGCTACAATTTATCCCTTTATTTTAGTTTTTGAGGCCAAGATAACTTTTTTTCAAGTTTCAAAAATTATTGCATTTAAAAATTTCGTATCCAAAAATCTACATTTTTGATGTTTTTTTATTTTTTCATTTGCAGGAATCTTAATCATTTCAGTTTAAACATTTGTATTTGCAAATTTTTAAACATTTTAAACGATTATGTCTAAAGCTGTGTGTTTTCTCAAAATTTATATTAACATTCAAAAGACACCAAAGGAGTGTTAGTTTTCATTTATTATATTTTCATTTTAGCCTTTATTTTTGGAAGTTTTTGTATTTCTTAAAATTATTCGAATATTGGAATTTAGTGAGATATTAGTAATCGCCTGGGACTATAGCCTGTTATTAATCAGTTAGTACTATATATAATGGATATATATAATGTATAACATATTATTTCTATACTATCCATTTTAGAGGTAATGATTGCTCACATATGATTATGCACGGTCTTTAGGGTATAAACATGAAGTTTTTTTAATTCTGTGATTAATTTGAAAATCATCAGCTAATGATACAGAAATCCGTCTGCGTGCAAGGAGATTTCATTCTTTTTTTTCATTGTGTCCAAACCTAGGCGTGCTTAGTGAATCGTTCGCATTTCATTGCGGTAAAAATATGGAGGACATGCTAATTGGAGAGTTAGGCAAAACTTGGACTAAATTTTGAAAGTGCTTAAATTTTCATCTGTGCTGAAAAGCATTAGCCCATTCCCGGCTCTAGTTTAATATACAGTGTGTCCTGAAAAAAACGAGCTCGACTTTGAAAAAGGCTGTAAGTTTTTGAATTTTTATTAATTATATGCGATTTTTATACTGTTAGAAAGATTCTCTAAGCTTTCCAAAAATATAATTTTTATTTTCATGGGCGGAGGCGTAGCTAGAGCTCAGTCAAAATTTGGGGAGGAGAGTCATTTAAAGTAGAAAAGGAAAACGTGCAAGTAACCTAATCAACACTTATACTGAAAAGAAAGATCATAACGTGAAACTCCTCCGCTTTCTTTGACTGACCCTGATTACACCTATGATGGGGAAAGTTTTTAGTTCAATATAAAATATTTCGCATGAAACCATATCATTAAATCAATAACGATCAATTAATATGTATTTAAATGAAAATATTGTATTGGGAATAAAAGATAACAAGTAAAAACTTGACTAGTATCCCAGGGGTAAAAACATTTTACAGATTCACTTTCCCCATTAGTTACCACACCCAACACGACAAATACAATTACACAATCCAAAAGAATTTATAGAGCTCGAAAGGCTGATCCGAAAAATGTATGGGATCGTCTGTGTTCGACTTACCGTTACCGAGATATCGTCGATCAAAGATTGTAATGACGACACACCCGTCCCCAAAAAGTTTAAAACCCAAACGTTTTCGTCACCCCATCGCCAATATCGCGGACTGCAAGTGACGTCAATTGTTCCTATTGGTTCTCAAGATATTCGCGCTACTCCTAACTCGCTATTAGTATATAGACTAGTTATTACGGGTAAAAACATTTTACAGGTTCATTTTCCTCCAATGATTTATCACTCCATCCCCACCCGTGCTCTATTCCTCTCATATATAGTGGGTGGCAAAAAATAAAATCATTGAATTGCAAAGGATAAGTATCAGTAAGTTGTAGGGCTCTAAAAGCTGATCAAGAAAATGTATGGGATCGTCTGTGTACAACGTACCGTTACGTCGATCAAAAATTCTAATGACGTCACACCCGTCCCCAAACATTTTAGACCCAAATTTTTTCATCACTTCATCGCCAATATCGAGCACCCAAAGTGACGTCAGTTATTCCCATTGGTTATTGAGATATTTGACCCTGAAAATCGCGTTCTATTTAGGGTGCAATAAAATGTGCCATCTGACGTCAAACTCCTTTTATAATACTAATCGCTTATATCTGGTCAACTCAGTTACGCACGATCTAAAATTTCAATTATAACAATCCATACGAACATTTCGTTTCCAGTCCTTTTATTCTCACTGACCAAGTGGTATGCACACCTCGCTATTAGTATATAGACTAAGAATCCCGGGTAAAAAACATTTTACAGGTTCATTTTCCCCATGTGTTAGTGCACACACCACACGTGCTCTTCCTCTCTCAAAATACAGATATAGTCACACCCCTCCCCAAAAATGTTTAGACCCAAATTTGTTTTCGTCACTCCATCGCCAATATCGTGGATCCCCAAAAACGTCAGTTATTCCTATTGGTTCTTGAGATATTTTCCCTTAACGTCACGTACCATTGGGGATGCAATGCAATGATCCCCGTGCAAAAAAATCTGAAGACGCGTCATTTGCTACTACTAATATCTACTACTGAAAAACGCTTCTCTCAGCATCGTGGTTTTACGCGCTCCACGTGAGAAAATGGCTCCACATGAGAAGTTGTTAACCTCAGTTCACAAAATGAATCGAAAATTGGTGTGTTTTCAAAAAAATCGTGAACAATTTAACACAGCAACGTCCAAAAAAGTAATTTTAAGAGTGAGAAAATCCCTGCCCGTTTCATCGTTTCATCTCGGTTAAACAAAGCGAGAGATCCCATTTAAGCGGGCAAGCATAAATATAATGAAATATACGTATAAGAGAAACAGAAAGCGGGATCCCAGTAAACTGGACTGGGCTTGAATTTCTCATATGATCAGCCCCTTATACTTAATCTGGTGAATTTTCACGTGTTTCAAGTTTTAAAAATCCGTGAAAATTAAATCCTTTTTCTGTTTGTGGAAAATGTTCCGTTCCGTTCCTGTCCATGTAAAATTAAGGTAAGTGGAAATTCGGCTTAACACTTGATTGTATGTTGAGTATCTTTTATTTAAACGCTTAATATTTTGACTTTTTGGTCTACACATTATAAAGGCGTCATATAGTGTTCCTATACAAGTCATTAAGTTTCCCTTAAAATCTATTTGATTTACTCATTTCGTTAGTGGAAGAAATAATTGGAGCGGAAAATATATTAATATAAGAAATGAAAGCATAATGCATAAGCAACTGGAACAGATATGAAGTATCTTACCTAATAAGGATTTTCCACAACCGTAAGGACCTGCTATCATCTTTTTCATGCTTGGATGATTCATTATTTTAACTTGTTCATCTGTGAACACCAGGTTATAACAAGAAATACCTTTCCCTTCTTCTTTTCCGAAAAACGATCTCTTCTCCCAACTATTATTTCGTGTTATCATGAAACCAAACACTGAAGCAGGAATTGCCGCAAAGGATTTTCTAGCACCTCCCTTTGAAGTCAATGATAAATGCAGTTTGATAAAATTTTCAAGGTCACCAGTGCTTCCATCAGGACTCATAATTGTTGGATTATCCCCCTTCGTATTTGTTGCAATAACTATATTCTCGAACGTTACAATGTTGTCATCAAGAAGCCGCTTGTTAATGAAAACTAAAAGCTTTAAATCACTTATTCCAGTTTTCATTTCCCTTTCAAATTGGCTTTCATCTTGACACAAACGTATGTTTAGAAGAAGATTCTTATTTTGATGAAATAGAATCATTCTCTTAGATGAATCTAGTAAATTTTCATCTCCTGATATACCAAGATGCTGCAAATACTCTTTGTACTTGATCTCATCATCAGCGAGACAAAATTTCACATGATTTATTAAGTCATATCTAGTAAATAGATGCACTTTAGAACCATCATCTTCAATATACTTAAGAATTGTCTTTGCGATATTTCCATGATGATCGTTTTGACTCCACTGAGTAGGGAATTGGAATTTATCTTCATTAATTTGCTTGGAAAACGTTTCAAATTTTTGGAAGCACTCACTATCCCATTCAGCTAAAGACAGATTTTTAGTTACATTGGGACCATTCCAAAATATCAAAGAAGCATCACCGATGGTGAGATTATTGTTAAGGCGGCAGATCTCATCAGAATCATTACTGTTAATGGTGTATGAGCATCCACTTTGTTTCTCTGCAACGTCGAATTTACCTAAACCATAGTTTAAAATCAAATTTCAAATAAAAATATTAAACAATCTATTGTGAACATGAATATCACATGATACTAACAAAAACATCCTTGAATCCAGGCCTGTTTGTCTCTTCTTGAAATGATGACGTCGAAACGAAAAAGACGTCGGTTGGCAGGCCGAAATTAGTTCATATTAATTTAATCACGTTATACCTTGGAGACCTTTTTGTTACATCTAATCGCCATGTTTGTCTCCGTGTTAATAACAAAAATCGTGGCTGTGTTGTTATGGTGATTGCTCTTCTTATAATACGTACATTGTTTAAAAAAATCCTTTCTACTATTCTTCTCATACTTTTTTGTTTCTTCTCTCTTATTAGTATATTATATTATATATAATATAAAAATATACACGAAAGAATTAATTAAAAAGATCAACATCATCTGTCAATCGAATTATAAATGCTTTGTAAGTAAGCTTCGTTTGTCTGCAACAATTAACAAATGAAATATGCATACTATTTGCTGTGGTTTGCATTTGCTTACACATGCTTATAGTTTTGCAGTTTAAGTTTGTCTTGTTAACTTCTTCATTTGCATCTTTGACTTTACGGTTTTCATTTGATTTGTGATTACATTTTTAATTTTTTCTTTTAAATGGGAAGTTCAATTGCATCTTCAGCTTCGAATTTTGTATTCGAATGATTAAATGATCACTCATAAATTACTCCCTGAAGAAAAATAACTGACAACTTTTGCCACTTCCTAAGCTTTCTCACCAAACCATTTGTAGAAAAAAAGGTCTTTAACAATCCAAAAAACAGCAATGAAAATTTTTGACCTCTCAGGTGACTCCAACGCCTTCGTTTCACATAGTCACCTGATGTTAGGCTGAAAGATTGTTTCAAGATTTATTTATGGAAGACCTTACGATTGTTAAAAACAAAAAAAACACAAAGACGTAAAGACGTAACGTACCTGTTACTCTAAAATCAATGACTTCGTTGACAACCACTTGTTCCAGCAACTTAATATTTTCTTTTTCAAGTTTATGAAAATCGTCTTCTCCAAAGCAGATGTCATACAAAAATTGAACTTCAGAGTTTCTCCTTTCTCCATTCCAAATTCTTATTTTTACTTGTGTGCCAGAACCAGGAAATGCTTTACTTAGGAACTTTGCATATTTATCCTCCAATTTGCCTCTAAATTGTTCAGTCTGTGTCTTGTCCAGAAACTGGGATTTGATGCAAAACTTTATGTTTAAGGAACCCCAGCACCAATTTATAAATATGAACTTATTTTCATTGCCTAAGTTTTGCTCAGCAGCTACTTCTTTAAATATTTTTCTTAATTCTTCTTGCAATTCTTTTGAGTCTACTGAGGTGCTCTCAAAATATTTTTCTTTCAATGAAGGTCCGATAATTTCAATGATGCTTTCATAGTCAGAGCTTGAGGGACTCGTTTTATATCCAGCAAAGTTAATCTTAAATTTTCCATTAAAATGATTGTCGAATTTTTCCTTCAATTTTATCCCAAATTTTGATTCAATTCCCATTTCGGAATCTCCTACTAACGCTTCTGTTGGATTCTTTACTTTAATGCCAATAGAAAGAATATCATCAGATATTTTTTTTACTATTATACCAACATCATCTTTTATTTCTTGCAACGATTCAGTAATCTGTCTCAACATATTCTGTTGTTTTTCGATGGCTGTCCTAAACACATTTTGCACTTCTTCCTTACTATATGTAAAAATGTCGTCAATCTTCTTCATTTCTTGGTTCATTTTACTTTCAGAAATATGATTGTTGTTTTTTAGGTATTGCAAAATGGTTGCTAAAACATCTTTTACTTTTTTCATCAGTTCATCCCAATTATTGCAACTTGGAAAATTACTTACGAACAAATCTAAATCAGCTGAAGTATTAAAATCAGTTTTCGATGCATGTGCAATAATATTTCTTAACGTTTTTACAAAGTCCACAGCTTTACGTAAAGTGTCGATTTCGCATACATCTGTTGCACATTCAGAACACCTTTTACATGTTCTGCAACAAGGCAAGAATCTTGAAACACACTCTTCATATTTGCAGAAGCAGTGCTCGCATTCGTGATTACATGATGCGTTTTTTCTTTCGCAGCAATCCTTTTTACATCTTCCTTTCTTGCATGACGGACATTTATGAACACAATCTTTACAACATTTCTTGGAACACGATGGACCTTCGCAAAAAATCCCCTGAATGTTTATAGGAAACTCTTCAACATTGTTCAGCAGCGCATGTACAACTAGAATGTCCAAAGATGAGTAATCAATTTGTTGTTTATAATCCGTCCTGTTTTCCATCAACTTTTTTCGAATGCATTTGTATTTCAAGCAACTGACATGTGATAAGTCAGATTGTGAAAGGATTTTTGGCAACTTTACTTGAGGTGTATCATTTGGTGTATCATTTGCAATTGTAGTAGTGCTGATTGATTGTTCTAGTAGGCTGCATAAACATCCATGTGAAATGTCGAGAAGAGCTAATAGATGATATCTTTTTTCGACAATTACACCTGAAATAAAAGCAACAGGAAAAAAAATAATCAAGTTAAGTCCATTTCTCTTAATTCGTAGTCGTGGATGATGAACTTTGGAACGTATAGTCGAAATATTCATCTATAAAAATAAATTCAATCATATTTCTTAAAGAAGAAATGTATAAGCTTCTGGTGATACTGTTTACAATTCGTAGTTGGAAAAAAAATTTGAAAAACAAAAAACAATTAATTAATGTAATGTGTAGTGTAATGTTCACAGTTTTAAATTTTGTAATTAAAGCAAAGACCCAAATCCTATTCTATTCAAATTGAAAGAACCCGACGCCGATGTCGTAATCTTTATTTATGTCCCGTTATCCAGTAAATTTGGTGAATAACTTGATGGAAAATAAACTGGATATTGATATTGAAGTTGTTTCACACTTCTCAGCATAACACGCTTAGGTTTCGTGAAGAAACGCCAGTATTTTTGTAATAAGTACAGTGTAGAGAAGGCACAAGCTGATCACAAAAATTCGAAAAAGATAGTTTGGTCTGATAAAAGTTTGAAACATATTGGTACAAGCATGCATTATCTCTAATGAAACACCGCGCCACATTAATTTACATTGATTTTGGTTTTAAATTCCATTGAAGTCAATCAAACTACAACCTCAATATATCGGTGTGAAAGTAACGTCTTTTCACGAAGTTGATATACAACATTGATAGATAATGATATTTTTGTTTCATTTTATTGAAAGGAAATGATAACTTTGCGAAAGTTCTGTCTTATTGATAAAGGGAAACATTAGTTCAATTGGCAGCTAACTGGGCCCCATAGTTACACTATCTACCTGTTTATATAAATCACTATCAAACATAAAGGGAATCGTTGCAAACATCAACAAATTTTTGAAATTGTTACTATCAACAAATATAGCATTCATCGCTTGGATGCCGGAATTTCAGAGTGTGGAAAGAACTAAAATTCAAAAAATAGCTGAATACAAAAAACAATTAAATGACCTTATATTACAGACAATTAGTAAGGCAAACAACAAAGCCGTTTAATGGTATGATGGCATTTCTTTCTTATGAACGGATGTTTACATAAAATAGTTTACAAACTAAACTAGAGCCTCTGGGCCTCAAAAATGTCCGCATCAGTCCTATAGCAAATCGAATAAGTTCAAATTGTTTCTTGATAGTTTCTTGGACCAGTAAAATTTCTTTTATAATTCGGACCAGCGTAATTCATTAAAAGTATAGAAGATATATCAAAGCAAAAGTCAAAGCATCCCAAATTGACACAAAATTTATTTAAAATGTGTAAGTACAAATAAAAAAGGTTCTATTGATTAGAACTGATTATTAGATTTCGCAAACCAGTTAAACGGCATGGTAATAACAAAATTACCTCGTTCAACTATTTTTTTCTTTGGTTAAAGCTAGGTAGATAGAAAGAGAGAAGGAGATGAAACTAGAATTGAAACGCTTTTCAATTCTATTCTATTCAAATTGAAAAAACCCGACGCCGATGTCGTAATCTTTATTTATGTCCTGTTATCCAGTAAATTTGGTGAATAACTTGATGGAAAATAAACTGGATATTGATATTGAAGTTGTTTCACACTTCTCAGCATAACACGCTTAGGTTTCGTGAAGAAACGCCAGTATTTTTGTAATAAGTACAGTGTAGAGAAGGCACAAGCTGATCACAAAAATTCGAAAAAGATAGTTTGGTCTGATAAAAGTTTGAAACATATTGGCACAAGCATGCATTAATGTAGCTTTTGGCGAAGTTTGAGCCTTGAATATGCATGATTCCCTTAGTTTAAGGCTATTTTGTCAAGCATCGAAAATGTGTTGTGTGTTGCATTAATTATTGGGGATGTGTATGATCTAAAATGTAAACAAAAAAGCCTGCATTGATCACTGGAACACACTGACTTCTTTGTAAAGCTGTAAAAATTAATTTATTTATACTTAATATTTCAGAGTTATCTTATTAGTAAATAAATATTTATAAAATGGATATTCATGTCAAATTCTTGGGAAAGGTTTGTCGAATTTGTGGTAAGGCATTGCTTGTGACAAAGAGTACATACATCCTAAACCATGTGTAATGCATACTGATCAGATAAAGGTTTTGCATGGGTTAAATGTTGATACAGAGAATGGCAATGTTTATCCAAAATTTCTGTGTATTCTTTGCAAAAGACATTTCGAAAGAACATCTGTAGATACAGGAATTGTTGGATATCTTTCACCAGTTTTTTCAGATCACAGTAATGACTGTAAATTGTGTTTTGGAGCAAAAACAAGCAAATCTCGTTCTTTGCAGATAAAAGAACTTGACTTATTAATGGACAAAAAAAATCCTTGATAAGGAAGAGAATCTACCTTTTAGCTGATATTACTAATGGAACCGTTTGAACACTGGTTAATGTTGTTGTCCATAACAATGATAGCTGGACATGCCATGTCAATGAAAGAGGACCTACGTCTGAAACATTTTTGGGTTTGGGGTTTCCAGTAACATTGGATAACGAAAATATTAACAAATTTTCTGCTCTGTGGAAAACACTAAAGCTATGCTGTGGAAATGCAAGTTTCCAAGATGTTATTGATGCACGTTATGATTGCAAAAATTCATTTTATAGTCTAGAAGGTTTAGGAGAGTTTGCATTCATGGAAACAGAAAACATGGTGCGGTTAGAAAAGTCAAATTGTAATGTGATAAGAAGTGTTGATAGTGAACTTCTAATCACAGAAAAAGTTGACAAATGTAAGAATTGCACAGGTGTTAGAAATAAGTTGAGGACTTATTAAAGTAGATTGAAGATTCCTTCAGGAACAGACGTAACATAACCATCATGTTATATTGGGTGAATAAGCAGATCAGAACTTGAAGAAAGGTTTCATCAATGTCAGCAGCAGAAAACTGAATTTGTTAAGGTAGCACTGTTGCACCTAAAAATATCATCAAAAAAGATAGTGTAGTTTTGGACATGTCAACGAAAACTTGTTCAAAACTATGTTAACACAGACCAACAGAAAGCCCACACCATCTTTTATGGCAACAACAGCAGGAAATGGCCTCGAGACAAGACATTAAGGGAATGAAATGCCATCCACTGATAATTCGCTGATGTGTTAGGGTATACCATAAATCGCCTGCAGCATACAAGCAATTTAGTGAGAAACAAATTGGCGTTTAACAACTACCCAGTGTGAAATCCCTAAAAAAGTAGAGCAATTTTCGAACCCCACAAGTGGTTTTAACCCAGATGTTATTGACAAATTGTTGCATGATTCGAATATTGCAGAGTTACCTGATTTTCAGATTAATGTAAGTGTGGTATTTGATGAGATGAAGAAAAATAGTGATTTAGTCTATCGTAAATCTACAAGACAGTTGGTAGGATTCACAGAAATGGGGGGAATAAATGAGGAATTCAGGCAAGTCCAAAATGCCTTTGAGGTCGAAAGCTTGATTGCAGATAAGGAATTTGCAATGGTTGTATTGTTCGTGGTATATGTTCCAGTTTAGTATAGCTCTTTGGATATTTTCCGTCAATTGGATTCACTGCGTGACACAGTTATATTCTTGCGTTGGGGAGCCGACAAAGTGTTGAAGTTAATTGGGTTAATTATCATCTCCAAATCGAAAATTATACAAAATGGTTGCTGGTGACTGGTATTTCACAACAAACCTGTTTGCACACGACAGAAAAAAATTATTGGTTTTCAGATTGTTGTCACTTGATTAAAACAACTCGTAATTGATTTGAGAATTCATTTGGTAATCTCAACGCACAAAACATGCATGTAAGTTAGTTGTAAATTTATAATATACTTTTGCTTTTATCAATTTTTAAGCGTTTTCATATTAAGAATTAACCTGTTATTAAATCTTTATTTCTAACTTAACGCTTTTTGTGTCTCTTTTTCTTTATATTAATTATTACTTGATGGCATGGGTCTTAGTTGGAAACATATTGTAGTTGTATATGGATGAGATCGGGGCGTCATCGTGCTGCACCTGGTCTTCGAATGCAAGGTTGTCATATAAGGGCACTTCTTTCTACGACGCCTCATTGTGTTGTCAACTTCTGTATTGCGTCTTCACCATCATATCTCTGTTAGCTCAGAAGCTCGAAAGTATAGACTTCAAATGCAGATTAAACTGGATGTGTAGGTAAGTTGCATTCTATATATTTTGAAGAAATCAACACCTAAATATCAGCTTAGGCTAATCAACTCTTTGTTATATTTTCTGGAATATTTCCTTTCTCACTCACCATAGCCTCTTTACAAGTTTCATTCTATTTATATTCCTTGTTTTTAGGATTTTGAGCCTGACTACTGCCAAGACCCTCACTGCACAAGGGATGCACTATACCGATGGTACGACAAATTTCATTGATATGTTCATTAATCAGTGCTTCGATTACCCAACCTCCGATGTATTGTTTGACAAACTAATCGAACACTGTTACGTAACATTAGAGGACAGTTTTACTAATGTATTTTGGTGGTGTATCGTAGTACTCTTCTGTTCCTAAGAACTGTGTTCGTTGTTTTTGAACGTCTCTGCTGTTGTTTTATTACTGCTAGGTTCTTATCTAACCCAATAAACACAAGAAGTCTTTTGGAGACCCGTCGATACGTCTTTAAGACGTCTTTTACTTGTCTCCAGGAGTAATACCAAAAGATAAATTTTTGAGACGGGAAAAAGACGTCTTTAGAAGTCATGTTGTTCTTAAGACGTCTTTCTCCTGTCTATGAAAGACGTCTTTTGGTGTTACACCTAGAGACCAATACAAGACCTGTAAGAAGAACTTATTTGTTAGTAACTTGGAGACCAGTTGAGAACTTGTTAGAGACATTAAAACAACAGAACATCGAAATGGAAACGCAAGATAAGAAAACATAGAAAGAAAATTATATTGAAGATGCAGATTAATATAAAGTGTTAATCTAAAACCAGAGCAACACAAACAAGCAAATCTTAATCACATATTAATTTCTTGTAGGTAAAAAGTCAGATGTCAAACTCCTTTTACATCAATCGAGTTGTTTGTAAAATATTCTTAAACATAATCGGTGGGTATAATGTAAAGAACCTATAGAAGAAGAGAGTAACTTTCATGAAATTAGAGCTTAGACTATAGCCTAGACATAACGGTTGAAAATGACCAGTGGTTGAGTAAACTTCTCAGTTTTTTACATGAAAATTTTAAAGAAATCTATTAATCTACTCAACCTGACCGATCTTTGGAGGCTGATGAGCTAATTAATATTAATTCAAACCGAAGATTTCAAAAACCAAAATGACATGCCTCTTTGTACAACAAAACATCGCATAACCACTATAAGATTGCAACGTATAAGTTATTAATCCAAAATGAAAGGGTCTTGTTTTCTTTGGTCAATTGATTGTCTCTTTGTTCAATAACGTTTGACAGTGGAACTATTGGATAGAAAAGTTATTACAACTGGTATATTATAACTTATTAAAGGAAATCATTGTTGTAAGGCGTGAGCGAGGACACATGGAACACTGAAGGATTATTTACAAAATAACTCGAAAATCTAATAAAAACTAAAATCCCGAGTTATTTAACTTGGGATTTTAAAGAAAAATAAAATCTCCAGTTAACATTTTTTGTCATGGCGTAATTATGACGTCATAACTCGAACTTCAAATAACTCCAGAAATAAATTTGAGAAAAATAACTCGAGAATTACCTGCCTCGATATAATATATATTAGAACGATTAAAATAATTAAATTTCATATTTATTAAAATATTGGATATAGCTTGGAAATCTGATTCAAACCCCTTCCTTTCATATTTTTATTAGCTGATATGAATTTCTAGATATCGCAATGGCTGGAAGTGAGAGAAATAGATAGGTTTCCTAGTTAAATATTGGATGGGTATATACAAAACGAAGCAAAGGTAAAATAAATAATGATACGCAATAAACTCTGTGTTAGAATGTTACTCAGTCTGTAACTAAATTCCTAGTATTTTAAAAAGTAGAATAAATGGCATTTGTAAGACTTTAATCAGTTAGAGCGACTGCTGTGGTATGGTATTTGAGACCTTGTATAACCAATTGCAAATACAGCTTCCTCACCGAAGAATGGAGTCGAACCCACAACCTTTGAATTAGAAGTCCAACGCGCTAGGCCATTGCACCGTAGCGGCTTTTTGTCTACGAATTAGTTAATTGATGAAATAATGTTGACATTAACCTTTAATTGGCGTGACGCAAATTCCTTTTGTAAATTGTAAGGGTAAGTCAAGTATCAGAATATATTATGGTAAAAAAATCATTGTTTGATTGATGAAGATATTTTATTGAAAGAACGGGAATTGGACAAGAAAGTGAAGTATCAGTTGAAAATATACAGCAAACAACCACAACATTTTTTAGATGTGAAAAGTGTGTCTTCAAAAAAGGAGTCGAATCAAATATTTTAAGTAAAACTAGTAAATCATGTGGATGTTAACAGAAAAAATTTGAACTGGCAAGATAGATACTCTGTTGGTATTCTGTTGTAGTCTTGACAAAATTTTAACAAGCTATTTTTATAGCTAACAAACGAAATAAAAAACATTTTTATCTTTATCATATCTTTCGTTGTCCTATAAAAATATAGAATTCAGAAATATTAACCATTCTATCTGCAAGAATACATTAACTCATCAATTCCAAAGTCTGTAGAATTTCCAGCTGTAATGGTCGAAACATTTCCTGGTTCCTGATACTAATCATTGTGAATCAATCCCAAATTCAAAGGATTATTGACCAAAATAGTTCTCAAGCTGGTCTTGGCATAAACATCAAAACATGCTATGACTTTAAAATTTCAAAGATGATAATGACATTCTTTTTGTTGCTAGAGAAATGGAGCACTAAATAATGGAGAAATGGAGAAATGGAGCACTCAATATTGTTGCCTGTTTTATTTTTTCAGACTTTCTATTCATAAACTTTTCTATTATAGGAATGCTTATGTCCTTTTGATAAAATTACTATGTCCTTATTATTGATGACCTCATGGGACGATTCTATTGAATGTTTGTAAAGATGCGAATTTTTGTCTCTGCCTTGGTGATCTTTTATCCTTTCTACAATTCTTCTGGCTGTCTCTCCTACGTACGTTTTTTCACAGTTAATAGCTGGACATTTTGTTTTGTATACTAAGTTGTGTTCATTTTCAAATTTAGATTTGTCTTTTATATTAAAATTTGAGCCTAATTTTGTACCGGTGTATATCATCTTTAGTTTTTCTTCTTGTGGTGTATATCTTTTTATTGTATTCTTCAATGATTTGATTATCGTTTCACTTTGTTTTCCTTGATAAGGGAGGATCAGTAACGGCAACTTCCTATCAGTATTGGATACCTCTAATGGAGGATGTTTGACAGCAGTGTCTGTACTAACGTCTTCCATCTGTTTTACAACTTCATTTATTAGCCAATTGGGATAATTGTTGATATTTCGAAATACGTCGAACATATTAAGAACCCCTCGCGGCGCTGACCAATTAATAACCGAATATTTTTAACTTAAACTTAAAGAATGATCGACAATAATCGGATCATGTTTTTAGTTTAAGTTAAAAATATTAGTTGATTTTATCAAATCTACCCCTAATTTGTTATTTTCTTGATGTTGGGATGCTGCACGTTTCAGTTATGTGAACGGGTTCAAAACAAACTTATAAAGGTTGGTGAAGAAAGTGTTTTATGAGGTATATACAATAATCCAGATTAACCCAGAGTTAATTATAAGCAGAGCTAAGGAAAACGGATAAGGAAAACGTATTTGTTCCCATAAAAAATATGTGTGTCATCACTTTGTGAAAAGAAAACCAAAATTTATTATTCACAATGTTTACAGAATGTTTCCCAATTCTGACAATATCAAGACACAATCATCAGCACGAATGAGGACGCGTTATACAGTCGTCATATTTCGCCGAGTTTTTACTGGTTCTGCTAAGACGACATAAATACGTGTCATTATCGCCGGTATTTTATTGGTACCATGAAGACGAGAAAAAGACGACTTAAACTAGTTTCGTTACACCGAGTTTTTGCTCGTTCTAAAAGGATGAGGTAAAGACGACTTAAAAACGTCTCGTTTCGCCCTGTCTATACTCGTTTCATGAAAACCAGAAAAAAACCGACTTAAACACGTCTTTAATTGTTCGAAAGGCGTCCAAACCAGTTTGAGAAGAGAAAAGACTTTGTGTTTACTGGGAATGTTAGATCATACGTTTATTGTTTATAAGAGTATTTTGTATTAGTTTGTTTGTCTTGTTAGGTCATTCATATTGTAGTGAAAAAAATAAACGAAGGAAAATAAAATGTAAACACTGTTCAAAAATGTTTTCAATGTTTTCAACTTTTTTCTGATACATTTTCGAATTTTCTTTTTGATTATTTCGAACGTATTAAACATTCGATTTGTCCATGAAATTGATCATAATTATTCGTATATTGATTTAATACAGGTACGTACTGTTCAAAACAATATCAGAGTATTTGCATAATCATTGGACCCTGATATTTACGAGTTTTTCATAATACGAAGGTATATTCGTTTAAAGATGAGTTTTCGTCAGTTGTTTCAATTTTGAACAGCTTTTTGAACTCGTTTTTAATTCTAATTTTTGTGGGTATAAAACACAAATGATTCACTCAGTGAAATGTGGTTCCGTTTCATCCCTCCTTCTTTCTCCTGCTTTTCTAGGCTTTTGATATTTGGTTTCCCAACCTTAGCAACTAGCTCTTACGCAAACCTTCATATAGTGATTTAAACTAACTTTCCTCAAAAATCAGATTTCTGAATTCGGCCAAGATATCTCAAGATATATTTTGCCTCCGTGAAATGAGCGGAGAGATTATTCTAGGCTCGATTATTCAACAAATTTCAGCATATTTAATCGTCACAATTTTCCCTCCGGCATTACTGTCTTCCAAACAATACCCTTCAAACAAAACTAGAAAACATTCCAGAAAGTAATAGTAATTATAGCATTTTAGAGGATCTTGATTTATTTCCTCATCTTTCTCGAGATACCAGTGAATTGAAACATTCTTAAAATCGCTGCAACCTACAGTGTCTTTTGACGTCATGAAATGGCCTGTCGATAATTCCTGTTCCAACTTGAAAATCCCATGTAATATCACAATGGCTTGAGAGTCTGTTAAAAGAGCTCTAAAGGAGCTAAAAACGCTCTAAAAACATTACTTATGTGTAAGAATCTTTCAAAGGATAAAAAAGCAGATTATCGAGATTTTGTTTGCAGATGAAATAACATGAACTGACCTCTCAATGAATTGTTATAAGCTGCCCATAAATTTGGTTTATAAATGACATAAACAAGAAGAAGTATTGATAAAGCGCTCATTATGATCGTCCAAATATCCATTGCTCGATCTGGTTTGTCGGCGTTCCAACATTATCATCTGCAAAAAATCTTTTTAGTCCATTTACGATATTTTAAGGTGACATCAAAACTTCTTAATTAGGATTCCTCCACTAAACATGGTGATGCTACGTTATTAGTACGAGATAACTAGGGAATTACCTGATGATTCAGTATTGTGAAATATTATGAAGTATTAATATATAGATAATAATAATAATCATTTATTTGGGATCCAATAGGTACAATTGGTTATTTTCTCTAAGTTAAAAGTTCATAACGTTCATAAAGTAAATAACGTTCATAATGATAATAATCATATAATTAAAAACATTAATCTTCTTATACTAATACCTATAATAACTGATACCTATACCTACTAATACCGAAAAATATCTCGGGAAGTTCGTCAATGGATTGTTATGTTTATGTAAAAACAATTTATGGAGAAAAACTGTAAAATGTTTTTACACGCTACACTAGTTTTTCTTATTGCTAAATCAAAACACAATAACTTAACTTAAAGACAATCAACATCCGGAACCGTGGATGATGATTCAACAATAATTAATACGTGACTTCATCCTTTCACACGCTTTCTTGACAGTTTTCCTCACAAGTTGATAGTACTCGCCCTTCCCGCCCGTTTTCTATCTGTTTCAGCATGTAAGACTTTAATAATTTACAGTAATTTACACCTTTCCAGCATTTCTGCTTAAACATCATATTTTGACCTAGTACATCCAGCCTCGAAATTCACTTGTTTCAATAATGTCTACACTTTATTAATCAGTAATACGATTTCTGCAAAAGAGGCGCTGGAGAAGTATCCTAAATAAGTTCCCTTAATAAGCGGAACAAAACAAGGGGCAAACCCAAGCTAGATGAAAGAGACGTAAGAAACCTTGTCAGAACTCTCAATGTTTTACGGAAATCTGAGGAATCATTTTCCTAAAAAAGACTTCAACTGGAGGTTGGTTTAGCCACTGTATAAAACCGCACTGTCAGACCAGCTCTAAACAAAAACGGGTATTACTATTGTCGATCGAGGAAGAGAGGACTTTTACGTGCTGCTGACTTGAAGAAGCGATTGAAGATTTGTCGGCAGTTACGGAAAGAAAGGAAGGGGCATGAATGGTGAAATTACGATATAAGTTTTTATCTTGATGGGAAAGGATTTGTTTACAAAGGCAGTTTTAAAGCAGAGTTAAAAATACATGCTTTTATTGGCTTCTGAGATTTTAACAACCAAACAGAAATGTTTTTCAAGATATTCTGTTCATTTTGTAGCCAATTTTAAAACTCTGATACCTTACGAACTCCTACAGCCTCAGCTTTAAAACTTTCAGAATTGAGGGACAAGACATTCTTATACTTAGATTTCACGTGAAGTGATCATTGATTAATTGAAATTTTGTTCTTTTTCTTTTCATACCGAATCATTGCCAACATTGGATTGATGAAATCTCCATCACGTCAAAGAAACACAAACATATTTAAGAAATTAATAAGGCACTCTTAAACTTCGGGGGTATGTGAGTAATGCACTTGGTTGGAAGACAATTTTTCCCCCACGAGAGGGTTTTTTCGCTGCAAGCTAGTCACACAGGCTAGTCACACAGGCTAATGAGTGTAAACGAAGTTTGTGATACTATCCCAGAAGAAATAACCAATTTCTCCATAATTGTTGTTTTCTATTCTTGTCTATGTTGAGAAGAATAGAAATTTTGAGAAGAAGTGAAAAGAATAGAAGTTAGCTGTAAGTCTTTCTCTTATTATACGTCCATGATCTATTCTATGAATTCATAGAGATTTCTGTGAGGTTCTAAATATATTCTATGAATTCATAGAGATTTCTGTGAGGTCCCAAATCAGTTCTATGAATTCATAGAAATTTCTGTGACGACCTAAACTTGTGTGTGAATTGATATAACATTCTCATCCTCACCCACCAGCTAACAAAAATAATAAGGCCAGGTTTAGAGTCAGATTTTTTCTTAAATAACACCAGTGTATGGGTAAAAAACTAAACATCACACGTCGACAAACGTGCACGAGCATTAAGCTAAGGCGCCACTAGAGCTTTTTTTCATGCGCATGCAATGCAACATGTCCCATAGCATGCGCATGAAACTCTTGTTAGTGACGCCGGTAGTAAATTGTTGCAAAGAAAATTCGATATATAGATAGAATCGAACGTGGTTTTGAATGAGAAGATGGCCGCGTACGAAGAAATGGTGTTAGCTCTGCTTCTTTTAGAGGAAGATGAAAATGTAAAAAAGTCAACAGAGAGACAATGTTGGGTTAAGCCATGGCTGTTAAAACGAGAAGACCTTGGATTATATCACACAATTTTTCAAGAAGTAAGATACGATTCAAAGAAATGCAGAGATTTTATCCGTATGAACAACACGCAGTTTATGTTTTTAGTCGACCTTCTTTCGGAAGATCTACAAAAGGAGGACACTCTTATGAGAAAATCTGTATCTCCTCCGGAGTTAATTTGTCTTACATTGAGATACCTAGCCACGGGTGAAACGTTTCGATCGCTGGAATTTCAATTCAGAATATCACGAAAACGGATATCAGAGGCAGTTGCAGAAGTATGCGATATCATTATCAAAAAACTTGGCCTCAAGTACCTAAAGACACCAAAAACTGAGACTCAGTGGATTGAAATATCTCACAAGTTTAACGAGCGTTGGAATTTTCCAAATGGATGCGGTGCACTTGACGGAAAACACATCGTAATTCAACAACCTCATAATTCGGGTTCACGTCATAGAAATTATAAAGGGAGCGACAGCGTTGTTTTAATGGCTTTAGTTGGCCCAGAATATGAATTTTTGTATGCTGAAGCAGGTGTAAACGGCAGGAACTCAGATGGAGGAATATGGGACCAGTGTAAGCTAAAGAAAGCCTTGGAAAATGGAACACTGAACATGCCATTTCCACAAAACCTTCCAGGACGTGCTAATGATGTTCCGTTTGTTATAACTGGTGACGATGCATTTCCGCTTAAAAGATATTTGATGAAACCATATCCACAAAAAGGTTTAACTTTAGAAAAACGCATTTTCAACTATCGCCTGTCAAGAATGCAAAGGATATCTGAAAATGGTTTTGGTATACTGGCCAACAGATGGCGTGTATTTCGACGTCCAATAGCACTCGAACCAGAAAAGGTGACCAATATAACAATGGCAGCTATTGCTTTACATAACTGGCAAAGGAGTAACAGCTCCGTAGGAAAAGTTGATTTGCCTCCAGGTCTTGTTGATCAAGAAAGTGATAGAGGAGAAATCACAGAAGGAGCTTGGAGGAGCGATACTACAAGTGACACCTGGTTTCCAATTGCAAATGATATTTTTGGCAATCGATCAAGCAATCAAGCGAAGGCTATTCGAGAGGAATTTACTGAGTATTTCAATATGGAAGGGGCAGTTACATGGCAATGGCGCAGCGCACGAGTTGACATTTGAACAGGAAAATGATTTACAAAATACAAAGGACATTTAAGGGAAGAAATAGTGGACAATTTGCAATTTTATGTTATTCGCGCAAATTTTCGTTGATGATGGACATTGCTAAATGATTCTATGCTGACTCAAAATAAGTTGGTGATCTTTTCGGTTTTTCAGTTCTTAATTCACTTGTTCGAAGTCAGCATATTAACTTGGAGCTATGGTCTGAAGAAAAATGTATTTGATAAACATGTTAAGGCAACTTTTCTGAACTTATCTGACAACGTCTTTTGTCTTTTGTCTTTTTCAGAACATTGTAAAGTCCTTTTACGGTAATATAGTATGAACACTCAATATTCGTTTGAATAGTTCGAACTTGAAGGTGAAAATTGTTGGCTTGTGTATACTGTTGAAGATGGGCTTTGCAACATGCCAGTGTATGTGTTACTACTTGGTGCTTGTTGACGAGCTCCCATTTGATAACCAAAAGAAGCAGCATGCGAAAATGCTGATTCCTGCTTATGCACTTCATAATCATAAAAAAGGTCCATAACCTTTTTCTTTAAAAGTGGCCAATCTTTTTGATCACACTGCATCAAACTATCAGCTACCATTTTACCAAATAAGTGGGCTCGCTTTTCAAGAGGTGTCATCTGGTTTGACGAATCTTGGCTTGGAATTTCATTGCTTGTACTTTTTTGAGCAATCGATGTGGCAAGGGTTTTCCACAATTCTGTTTTAGCTTTTTGTTCCTCTGAAACCTTTGGTTCTTTTTTTTTCTTTTGGGGTGGCTGATTTGAGACTTCTTCTCCTAGCGTGCTGGTTGCTTCATCCATTCCAGCTGTAATATCTGTGAATTCCATTTGATTGTAATGTTCCCAAGTTGAAAAATACAGCTCTGATGTTCCTGATCCGGAAGCTCTTGAACCTTCTTCTCGTTGTTTTTCTCTTTTGTATTTGGTGAGGATATCATGCCAGCATGTCTTCAGCTCAGGAACGGTAAATTTTCCGGAAAAATGCTCACCTAGTTTCTCCATCAGAGCCTCTCGTAAAGTACGATCTCTATAATCTTGAGAATTGAAATTCCACAGAGAGGGGTTCTCGCGGTAATAATCAATGATATCTTCAATGTCCTCGAAGGAAAACTCGGGGCTTTTCTTTTTCTCTTTAGTTAATTCACCTTTGATGAATTCCATGTGCGAGTAGAACTTCCATTTTGAAGACGGTACATCAGATCCCTCATTTCTCTTAACTTCTCTCAGCATAGAAGATCGTAATGAATGAAATGCTTTTTCTAAAGCTTCAACGGTGTACGTGTGGTTGAAAAGTTCTTGTAACTTCAACTTTATGGGCTCTTTTGCTTTATCATTTTTGTGATAAAGGTTATCACTGTCCCACAAAGCAGAATTGTTTTTATAAAATTCAATTAATGTAATTTTTTCTTTGTCGTTGAGTCGCTTCTTTTCAGACATCTTTTCTTTGCGCAAGCCTGTCTTCTTAACAAGAAAGTGATTTGTTTACTCTCTTAACTGCAATGGAACTTCAAGAGCATTCGATCGAATTTCAAATCGAATGTAAAATGACGTCACAATAAAAATTTTGTCCCGCAACATTATCTAAAGCATGGGCCACTATGAAAAAATGTCCCACAACAAAAATATTGTCGAATTTTGTCCATTGCTCCGGGGACAAAATTTTTGCTCCATTGCGTAATTTTTGTCCCACGGAAAAATAAAAAGTGATATGGGACACGTGCAACATTTTTCATGCGCATGCAATGCAGCAATGTTGCATTGCATGCGCATGAAAAAAAGCTCTAGTGGCGCCTTAGCTTTAGTCATGTAAATAGAAACAGTTTTTTTGTGAACCGTAGCGTAATTATTTACTCTCATTATTCTGATAAAATCTCCAAATTTTTAAATCATCTTTTAAAAAGTAATTGTCAAAAGAAGTAGAGCTACAACTGAAACTTTCTAGTAAACACTGGCTTCGCAAATAATAAAATATTTTTAATACATTTGTTGTTGTTTTTTACAAATGGAATAAACACGGCCGCACTTTTTAACACTACCCTTATTCTCAGCGAAATGTTTGCGAAGTTAGTATGACCGTATAAAGCTTACGTATCGACATTCTGAAGTTACACCATAGGTACCATGGACCGTTTACAATGATTAAAAAGGCATGCTGATTTGGAATCAAGTCATTTCATCTGTATAAAGTGCTTCTTCTGAATCCCATGAAAATCGTGAATGTCACAGCATTCTGCAGTGTTTACACCAAGAGGGGATCCAAATCAGCGGAAATGCGAAAAGGTCTGGCATTTAAAAAGACTCTCAAAAGTAGTACGACATCGATTGAAAAGGCATTACAAATATCGTGTTCCGAATGATTCCTGGTGTTTGGAGGGAAATGAAAAATTGAAAACGTTTGGATTTAATATTCACTGTTGTATAGATGGCAACAGCAGGAAGATTTTGTGGGTGGAAGTTACAGCTTCAAACGAAAACCCGAAAGTAGTGGCCGATTATGTTATAAGCTTTGTTAACTCCGTTAATGGTATTCCAACACGCATTCGTAGTGACGGAGGAAAAGAAAATACTTTTTGTATGGCATTCAAAGATTTTGAAGCAGAAATCATATGGAAACAATGCTTTAAAAAGTTTTTTGTACGTAGGTCAGTATTCAAATCACACGATAGATCAATGGTAGTCATTTATAAAATATATCTAAAACATTATTGGTCATTGGATCAATTACTTTAAAGACCTTCGCGACAATGGTGCGTTTGATGACAGGCACAATGCAAAAGGAACCGTTGAAATTCTGTTGTTTTTCTTGGCTGCATCAAGGAGGAATTAGATCAAGTAAAACAATACTGAAATCACCATAGTATAAGGTCCTCATCTAATTCTGACATTCCTCCATGTCAACCAGATTTGCTTTATTTCTTCCCTGAGCAAACTGGCGGGGTTGAATGTATAAAACCTTGATAGACCAGCAAAATATGAATTTGACATCACAACTCCCCTATCATGTATTTTTCTCAAGAATTTGCAGAATTAACATCAATTATCATGTGGCTGAAAATAGCTTGTTCATGCCTAATTACAGGAAAAAAGCTGAAGATATGTATGTGTTTTTGGTTTCAGAAATTGATAAAATTCGCATTACAAATTACTTCAGTTGTTTTATTCTTTTGTCCATTCAAACTTTTAAACTGTGCATACCTCTAAAGTAATCTCTCTACGCCAAAAACGAAAACAGTTTTCTCCGTAAAGAATGTTGCTTTATGACGTAAGATTAAGAAGGAACACCTACAAACAGTGTTTTGAGCTTTTTAAATGGCAATATAAGAAATATGTTTTGAGGTACAGAATGTAGAGGCTGCCTTGCTGTTCAATGTTTTACTCTTTCTTTTTTCGTTCCTTTAACAACTATCCAGTTAAATCGGCGAACGCTCTAGAAAAACGAGGGTTTCGGTCCATTTCTGTACTCTTAAACGCAGTCCTGCATCTCACAGCTCTCATTTGTCAGATTGGTCTGCAAGACAAATCATGCTGGAGAATAGTATTAACTTTATAACTTTATTACTTAATAATAGTCTATTACTATTACAATTCCCGTTTTAGTACTAGTAACAGTTAAAAGAAAAGTTTGAGATAATCGTTTCTTATTGATAACGAGATTAGACATAATATATAATTAGAGTTTATCATGTCATAGACCGGTTGTTTTTGTTTGCGACATTTCGACAGTTACTACTGTCATCATCGGGCGTTTGTAAATGAATGATGTAAAGTTTATATATGTTTTCAGTAGGATCGAAATTAGGATCGAAATTATTTCGGACCTGGAAGGAAGCAATGTCAATATTTCGGACCTGGAAGGAAGCAATGTCAATAATTTGTTTTGCGTAGAGCTGGAAACCATATCGCAGGAACATTATACGATGTACTATTAATACTGGAATTGTTTTTGACACTGTATATAGTCTCTTTGACTTTTCGAGCAGTCCATCCTTTTTCCTTGTCAAGGATCTTTCTATTCTCCCAATCAAACTTGTGGTCATTAGTCCAACAGTGGTCAGCAATTTCGTTTTTGGTTACATCGCCATTCCGTACGGCTCGCATATGTTCTTTGATGCGTTGCTCAATTAGACATGTTGACTTAACTAAAAACCGATGATGAAACGGAAATTAGGGAAAGATCTATTTGTTTTGGATATACGAAAACTTTCCAAAAATGAAACGACGGAAAGCACAATGTCGTGAATGTGTACCTTACGGACAGGAAAATAAAAACACATTTCTTGGTACAAATGGGGCATTGTAACAATAAATGAAACCTTTCAAATATGGAAGCAAACTACAAGCAAAATCAGAAACTAACACCAAAAACAAACGAAGTAGAAATAATTTTATACATCTTTCGCATTTTTATGATTTTTTTGGTTGCAATATGGCTTATTACTTATTAATTATCTCTATTACTAAAAGTCCCAGTAGAATGATTATCATACTTTAGAGACTTTATGTATTATCACAATTTAATCACGTTCAGAGGGGTAGCTTGAGATGAGTCGAAATTTGTGGAGGAGAGTTTAGTCACTTAAAGTAGAAAAGGAGAGCGTGCAAGTAACCTAATCGACACTTAAGATTGAAAAGAATCATCATAACGTTAGACTCCTCCATTTGTTTTGCTGCTCTTGAATACGCCTATGAGGTTAGACGATTCATAAGAATGTGGCGGTTACGTGAGGGAGTACAAATGTCTAAAATTATTGCAGAAAGAGCTGATTATTCATAATGCGTATGTGGAATTCAATTTTAAACAATGAAACAATAACCTATTCTATTGTTTTAATATTGCTATTGTTTACTTTTATATAATAAAATGCTCAGTTCATATAAAATCTCAATGGTTAAAGCACCGTTTCCACTAATCATTTACCGTTTATCAAACGTTAAATCAAGAGTTTTTTGTTGTCTCAAGGGTATTGAACGTTCTCACAGAAAAATTTAAGCATTTAAGGATACAGTATACTTTTTGAGAATATTTTTAAAAATTTCGATTAAACGTTTGCTCTTACATCATTGGAAAGTATCAAGTAACGAGAAAAACTTATAATTGGCAATAAATTACTTTCCACTAAAAAAAATCAAAATTTGCTTTACCATTGAAAAGCTTAGAATTATTTTTTTCAATTTTCAGACGTATGAAACGCATACTGTATCTTTAACTATCAAAAGGATTTGATATTACGCCAGCGTTAATTAGCATAAAATTAACATTTTTAACCGTATATTTAGCGTTTAAACTGAAGGATTTACGTTCCCACTGGCGCGTAAATAAAAATGTGATCGACAAACATTCATAAACGCTAATAAGCGCCTAGTGGGCGTGGGTAAGCGGACTAGCATCTTAGCATGAAGGTGAGATGAAATTGGTATCGGTTAAATAATCCCATTATTGTCGTGTCAGCTCACCTCTATATGAACCGCCCCTTAGGTGCACTGGGCGCTAAACTATCTTATAACAACAATCTGCAGCAATGACGTCAAAAATGTGGAGACCATGGCAACCGAAGCAATTCTTCAAAGGGCTGCAATACAATATTGGAAAAGAAATAGAGTGCGATATGTAGCTTTTTCGAATTCCCTGAAAATATACGGTGCAAATTTGTCGTTAAAGCATAACTAATTTTTCCCTTTAGACCTGAACAGAAATTTGGAAAAGATTAATTAATGTTAAAAGATATTAGATACCAACCCACTAAGTGACTTTCAGGATTATTTCGCAACATTTTCCTTTGCATCTGTGTTTACAATCATTACGTTTCCTAATGCAGCAACTTCTTGTTCCACCAATTTTTTTTCACATTTCGGGCACGTGTGCTCACAATTTCAATAACATTTTTTGATGCAACTGCGATCTTTACATTTGATTTCCTGAATACTTAAGGATAACTTATTAATGCTTGAAATTAGTGTACCCACAGCTGTTATATCCAAAGATGAGAAATCAATTTCTGTTTTATAATCGGTCTCATTTTCCATTAACTTTTTCGAACGCATTTGTATTTAAAGCACTTAAAATGTGATATATTACATTCTGAAAGGATTTTGGCAACTTTTTTGTAGCATCGTTATATGTTGCAGTGCCTGCAGTCTTGGTAGTGTTGATAAATTGCTCTAATAGCTTGCATAAACAGTCATGTGAAATGTCGGGAAGAGCCAATAGGTGAGCTCTTTTTTATCTAAAAAAAACCCCAAAGTAACAACAAATTGGTAATTGAAGTTATAATTTTTATTAATAAATATAATTCATTTCTAAGTTTTTCAACCCAACTTATTTTATGACTCTAAAGTTTTATTAACCTTTGACGGTTTCATCAGGTTAAGGGGCTCCGATTGTATCTGTGAGAAACTTGTGGTGAATGTTCATGAATTTTACATAGAATTTCTGAATTCACATGTTAATGCAGATGAGGCATATATTTTTACAGTTATGGGATGCAATAATAAAATTTTCAAACAACATCATCTGCCTGCCATCGTCATTAGCTATTTTGCTGTTCACCTTATTTGAGAAAGAAGTGAATTTTTTTTTGGACAAAAAGTGTTTCATTCTTTTCTATATTTGTCAATGAAAATATTTAAACAAAAAAATAATTAATTATTGCTTCAACAATAATGTCTTACAACGTCCAGAAACTTAAATCGGTATCACTTATAATAGCTGGAAGGCATTATTAAAGGAGTTATTACAGGAAATGGAAAAATTAGATTACCAGTTCTTAAAGACCAGTACTATCCTATTATTTTTCAGTACTGTACATAAAACAGTTGATATCCCGTTAAAAATAAAATGTCGCTTAAAATGTCTACAAATACCATTTGTTCGTTGCACATTTACTGAAAAATCATTCTTGTCTTTCAAAACAGCACCGAGAATCTAGGAAAACGGGAACAACCTGGAAAACGACTCTTTTTAGCAATTTTACTACATTCGACAAAGTGCAATCCAATACATCTTTTAATCCAATAAATAAATGAGCGGGTTAAAGGGATGTAAGTGTTTTAATAACAAATTTGTACTCATTTGAGCTTGCTCATAAAGTAAGTTTCAACCAATAAAAAGGGTTGTAACAGGTGGCAAATACCTTAAGTTTGGTTCCAAGTTGGGCTCAACATTGGTCGTCATATTGTCACCCCGTCGCTCAAAGTTCATCATCATCATCATTATCATCATTTTTGTGATGTGTTTACAATAAAGCAAGCGAGTTTCCCATTGCATTTTATTTTTATTAAAGAAATCTTTAAAAGATGTGTATTGACATGTAGAAAAAGTTCTGAATCTGCCACCCCTTTTTCCGTAACTTTCGCAATTCTTATTCTTTCATCATGAAACTTTGACAAAGTTTTCTTTTGAAGGCTGTTGAGCCAACAATGGAGGAGAGTCTTTAGAGCGGGGCCTAAATGGCACTAAGTGGATCACAGGTTTTTGGTTGACGATTCTTCAAATTATTTTGTGTGTTCAGGGACATCTGATATAAACGATTCATAATTGAAAAAATCAAAAAAAACTTTGTTCTTCATATCAAAACATTTCTTACACAAATGACACACAAATTAGACCTAGATATATATGGCTACCAGGTATCGCCCTGAAATAGTTGAAATTAGGCTTGGTTAAAAGTAGTCTCAGTTGAAATAGGTAGTATGCAATGAAAAGTGAGCAATATTATATTATTGATTATGAATGAAAATAGAACTAGGGAAATCGAGATTATCTTAAGCCCAGTGGGGAGAAGCGTGGAAATCTTAAGCTTATGCTATGTTTAATTGGAAGCTTAAAAAGCAACTAGTGTATTCAAAATATTAGCAAAGCAAAAATGTATCAAGAACACTCACGAAAATTTCGATCATAAAATTTTCACATTTTTCTGAGAGCTACAGCGTTAACACAAAATATTCATAAGCTATATCTGTTAATAATAAGGAAAACTTAAACACTCTTAAGCGATAATGTCGTGGCCATTGAATCAATGTATCAACGTATCGTAAACGGTGGCTGGATAAAATGTTTAATCCCCAGGTTTCCTTTCCATCAGTTTTGGGCCATCAATTTAAGGCGAAGAAATGTTGGTGTTACCAAATGTCATATTTGGTCGATAAAGTGAGGCGACGAATGTTTAGATTTAAGTGGGAACAAAGCATTAATATATTTTTCGATTTCTGCGTAAGCATGAAAGACATTACAACCGGCCGTGTTTTTCTTTATTCCTTTTTTCATACTCTCAAACCTAGCGTGGTTACTATACAAAAGTGGAGTGAAGAATTTTGTAGAACTTTGACCAAATTTTGAAAGTGCATCAATTTTCAATAAAATTTGCACGTAGAACAATTTAATCATAACGATTTCCAACTTGGGAAGCGTTTCTCGTAATTTGACCAAAAACAGCAGTGCGGGAAAAATTTGGATCTCAATTGATGCTTCAATTTTCATGAAAATTTTCATGCAGAACAATTCATTGAAGCTGGTTTCAAATTTGTGAATCGTTTTTCATATTTAGGCCAAAATAAGACAATTTGGAGACAATTTAGACCAAATTTCAAAGCGCGCAAGTTTTCGTGAGAATTGGCAATGAACAAATCAATGGCAAGTTTTATCTTATTTTTGAAGTTTGGTTACCTTGGTTACAATAAACTCACTTACAGAAAGTGTTCAAGCTCTAGTTTTTGTTAACATGATCACACTAAATATGCGACAAACTTATTGTCGCATTGCTTCGATTATTGAAGACTCTGGCGTAAGTTTCAGCTGCTTTTGAGAATATTTATCGAGTCACAAAAATTATCTCGTCATGTTTACGCATTCACATTGTAGTTAGAAAATGAAAATGTAAACAGCACTGTTCAAAAATGTTTTCATCATCGTTATGAAACATTGAATAGTACAGTAAAATCTTAGCACAGCGAGATATCGGTAACGATTAGGCTAATGCATGTGATCCCATACATTGCTTTGATCAGGTTTTCCAGCTCTATCACATCCCAGTGGGCAAAATCTTCAAAACGTGTTTATGGAGGGGTGTTTTCTAGAGGAATGAGAAGCAACATTGCCTGTTGTTTTAATAAAAAACACACCCCTCCACAGAGGCATTTGGAAGATTTTACCCACTGGGATAGTTCTACTTCTATTTTGTTATTCGATAGTTTTCATTTTGTAATTTTAACGTCGTTGTTTCTCTAGGCTTTGCATATTTGGCTTGCCAACTTAGGAAGTGCCTCTTGCTTCACGCAAACCTTGATAAAGTGATTTTGTTTACACATTTTCATTGAGAGATATAGAAAAAACTGAGACGCATAAATGAATGCAATTTTTTAAATCTGTATAATAAGGTTTATCAGTTAAAATTTCGTACAAAAATTTGATTGCGTAAAAACAAATGAGTTTGTACAAAATATATTCAATGCACATGCAAAATATAGCGAACTTTGCAAGATGGTTTGCTGCTGGAGCTCATTTGGCAAGATCAAATTACATACACAAAGTGACGTCATGATTAGGATTTACCTTAAAAGGTATATCAGGAAACATTGCAAGAAGAAGCAAAAATTTCAACGTCAAACTGGTACATAAAGACGGTGTAAAGCATTAAAAAACTTAGTAATGTCAAACAGTTTTGAGAAAGGAGTCAAAGAGAACAAGTAAAGGGTTGTATACAGAGTGCCATGTAAAAGATTTTGAAAAATGATATATTGGGGAGACGGGTAGAAAAGTAAAAACAAGGATGAAAGAACACAAACATGGAGGTTGCAGTAAAGGAAGAAATGTTTCAGGACTGTCTCGGCGCATAAGAGAAACAAATTACAAAATAAACTTTAATGGCGTAGAAATCCGAGATAAAGAAATCAATTATGCTAAAAGAAAGAAGGCATTAAACAAAAAAGATAAATCAAATTATTATCAGACATGTTGGAAAAGCATTTATGAAGAAAATTATGCAATAAGAAATTATAAAATTGTTGGAGATATTTGTTCATTGGACTCTATTTTAAGTTTAATTTTTTTTAATTGTAACAAGGGAATAATATACAACCATTTATATCTGTTTCAAAATGTGGCTTTGACAAAGATCGAAAAGAAAATAAATAAAAAAATAAAAAAACTTTTCTGTAACCTAATCAAACAAATATCCTCAGACAACACTTTTGTCAAGTTGGTATGATAGGCAAGAGTTTTACTGCAAAATAAAAAGATAGATACATACGCCGCTAAAATTGATAAGATTATCTATTACCATGGAAATCTTAATAACCACATTTTGCTATTTCCAAACATTGCCAAGCGACGATCATTCTTACACACCATTAAACAAACCACAACTATAACAATGACAAAAATAATTCACCATTCCCTTCTAAATGAAACACACTCACACGTTCAATTCTGGTTTGAACACCTTCTATTATTAAGTAGAAACCATTTTTATTCCGCTTCACACACACTCTAAAAATTCATTAACCACTCACTCTTTAAGGTATATTTAATGCTGATGCTGCAATCTCATTCCCTGAAACAGATCATCATATGTGTTATATATACTTCACGTTTAAGTTAAATGACAACTGAGGTTTGCATAGCTCCTCTTTATACTTGTAAACAACTGTAAAGAATCTTTTTCTGTTCGCTAGGCTATCTTGCTGAATAATAAAACTTTATTTACAATCTGAGAAAAAGAGTACAGAATCCTCTTTTGCAAAAAATAATTGATTTTGTGACGCATGCTTGTTTACAGAAGCCCTAACGTGCTCTGGCGTGCATGTAATTGATTCAATTTTTATTGGTCACTTTATACCTCCATTGTCTTACGTATGTCAAAATCGTCAGCTCTCATTCCCCAAGCTTTTCCCGCTTACCAAGGTAAAGTTTTATCCATATGAACAGCCCCTAAAGCCACTTTCTTTGCATTTTCGTGCATTTTGTTTCAAATTATAATTTACGCAGGGACATAAGATTATGACTAATTAACTACATAATTCAGTTGAATTTTATTTGTCTATTATTTCAAACTATTTATAATTTTTTTCGGTGTTAATAAAATTATTAATCAAAAACAAAATAAATATGTAAACAATTTTGGAAAATTAAATGAAGAGTATGAATTAAAGATAAAAAATGGGAGTTTCTGGGAATTGATGGAATTTATAATTGATGGAAAAAATAGTTTGCTAAGGATATTAATTAATAATAAGTAGCTGTTTAGTTATTAAGGTTATGAAGTTATGAAGGTTGGAACACAAATTTTGTAAGTTTCTTTATGTTTTAGGGCCTGTCCCGATCATATTTGTTTTATTATTTGCTGAAACATAGTAAATGTAATCACAAATCCAAAATATATTTTGCACCTTTGATGATTTGTTAGTATGATACAATTTTTCGCAGAATTTAATTTTGCGGATTGGACCAAAATCTGGGATTCACAAAAATTAATTCCGGTAAAAAGTAATTCTCTCAAGGTATGTTCAATAACAAAAGTTCCAAATATTCAGTTAATATACCAACATTTTCAGTCAACCTGTGCTACATTTCGAATCTGTCAACAAAAGAGATTTCATTTTGTCCACGAAGGGATAAAGACATCCGTTTATCGGTTTATCCACGAAGGGATAAAGACATCCCCGTCTTTCAACAAACACAAATCATAGAGTTTTTGGGGATGTAAGTAGTTTCTTAGAAAATAAGCCTTTCTCAGGAGAAAAGAAATATGATTATGATTTTTAAGATAAACATTAACATCGAGGGAACTTGCTCAGCAGGAAGATTGAAAGATTTTAAATGCTTATTGAACAAATTTTCGGCTTGGAATTCATTTTAGTAAATAATTGAAAGTCTTCAAATGGTTATAAGCGTCGTAGAAGTGTTCTTGTCGTGTCTACTTCCAGCAAGCAGCTTTTATTTATGTAGATGAAAATGAAACGTACATCAACTGAATCTTGAGATGTCTTCATAAAGTCAGCAATCATTTGGATTTTTACTCATTTACAGTTGATAGTCTATTTTATTTATCGCTTCATTATCTCACTGTTACTTGCTGATTTAGCTTTATGTGCAATATTTTCGTTTGGAAATTATCACATGATCCACAGTCACGACAGCGTAAATCCCGTGATATAATTAAGGTTAAGTTTACCACTGTTCTAAAAAAACTACATTCTTTAAACAAAAGTGGGAATAGAAATAGGAAAACAAATCAAGTTTTTATTATGAACTATTAAAAATGTAAATAAACGTTATTTAAATATATCTTCTTCATCTCATGAAGTTATATGAACCGTATATACTGTAGCTACCTACACAAAATACATATATACATTCAAAAAGGATAAAAATAGTATTGAACTTTTATTCTTCAAGTCAAAGTTACATCACATTTGGGGGGAAACTGTACACTCACCTGAATATATTTTCCATGACATGGATAGAAAAAACTGTTTGGTTTCCCTCAAAAGTACACCAATTTCATTTACTAAAAGCTAAGTCACATGACTTTTCAACTTGAAGTATATTCCATATATATATAATATATAATAAATAATATATATAAAAACCATAAATATAGATAAAGACTTTATTGTGTTAATTTGCTTTTAAACTCAAAAATTCACAAATGAGCATGTTTAAAATTAAACACAGGATTTTTAATTGAAAATTTCTGTATGCACAATTCTCAATTGAAAAATTATCAAAAGATTCTCCCAATGAAGTATCATCTAAATCTAAATGTAATACAGTTGCCGCTCGATAAGTGGAACTTTCAAGGGACCGAAAAAATGGTTCTACTTAGCGAATGTTCCACTTATCCGATTTCGTCAAAAAAACGCAGTTCTGGGAAAAACACTTAGAAGCCCTAAAAATACAGGTGTAGAAGGTTCCAGAAGGGGTAAAATAAGACATAGCGAGTTCAATTTATGAGAGTTACTTTTATATAGTCACTTAGAACGAAACTTTACAACTTTTTAGTCTCTGTAGAAAAAATCGTGAATGGACGCCTGTTTTAAGTGACTTGTAAGGATTTTTTCAACCAACCTGGACACATTCACGATCGATGAACGTATTCCATCTTCTTCTACAAATAGGTTTAAGTCTAAAAGTGTTTCGATTGCGTTTCTTACGTCAGTGCAACTAGACTTTTGCAAGCATTCATCGTGTTTGCTTTCTTCCATCTCATCATCATCAACCACAATGCTATCCGTGCTATCTTGAAGACTATCAATTATTTCATCTACAGATAGCACGGGCTCAGTGACAGCTACATAATCATCTAAACATACAAAATCTTTAGGAGTAAAGTCGCTAGGGGTTACATACTCTTGTCAATTTTCCAACTCTTTCAAGCAGCATAAATAGGAATGTTGTTGACACAACGCTAACAAACCATTTGTAAATTGCTTTATCTAACACTTCATAAGAAGCTGATTTGATTCTTTTTCGTTTCGTTCCTGCATTGTTCTCATCGATCACCCGATATATGTCTTGTTTTTTTTTCAACCAATGTGATATTGTGTTTTTTGCGACACCATACTTTCTAGGAGTTGAAATACAGCTTTGACCTTCTTCAATCTCTTTTAAGGCGTTGTATTTCTCAAGCAAACTTTTAGACTGAATCTTTCTTTTGGATGCCTGTACAGACGCCATGTTGTCTTTAGAAAATTAGCTGTAATGTGTCACCACGCACGTGTTAGTTTTTAAAAATCCGTGATTCGAATGTAAAAACACCCGTTCGAACGTTGAAATTCCGGAATTTGTTTTTAAAATCGAGCAAAAGTTCCAGTTACGAGGGTGTAATTTGGGACCAAAAAAATGGTTCCACTTAGCGATTGTTCCACTTATCCGGGTTTTCAGTTATAGAGCGGCAACTGTATATATAAACCTTTTGAGTGGAAAAGCGAAAAAACGCTATACACTATTCGAATCCCAATGACATTTTCAATGTGTCACATATTTTTCGCTGCAAATCAGCTTGACAAAATAGGAAACAAAAACCCTAGTCATAAATTGTCATAAACAAAAGACAGATATCAACCGTCCAAATAGTTTGTTCACAATATTCATTTAGTATAAAAAACTTCGTAAATAGTTATATAACTTTTCATTATAATGAGGGAAAATCATAACAAGTTGTTTTTATGGATAACTTTATCCATATACTGATAAGAAAACAATAGATTTTATGGATAATACGTTCGATTTAAGGCGTGGTAGTTTATAATCACTGATTAATTTATCAGTAAATACTGCTTATCTGTCAGCATCATTGCTTTTTTATCAATAAATATCCATTATTTTATCAGAAATACTGATAAACTTATTAGTAATTACTTCCGGATTAATTATCAACGGAAAGCAAAAGTGACATGTTTTTAATGTGCATGGCCTTTTTTTCCGAGGAACTCTTCTATTTTGCTTTATTACATATCGGTGCCGTTTTGTTATTTATACCGACAGCGTCACTGGAAAATCCTTTCCTGCAGAAGGTTTTGTTGGGCGCGCAGAGTTATCTATTATCTTGTGATATTTTTTGAAATCATCGACAAGAACTGCAGAACTTATTTAATGGATTTGATACAATTCAGCCATATAATAAAACATTGACACACGTAAGTTTGCTTGGTTTTTGAAACTTGAAAAATCAGAAACTAATATAGGAAATAAAAGAACGATCATAAAATTTTGATACAAACTAAAGTTAACCAAAATCAAAATATTTTCGAGACAAAAAGCAATGAGTTTGATCTTCTTTAATTATTTTCAGTTCTCACACAAGATAACCGAACATGTATATATTAACAACGTACAGAGAATTTATGTCAACAAAGCAAACGAACACATGGTAATAAAAGTCGTTTGTCCGCTAACACACACACGTTTGATACGAAAAAGTTCGTAAAATCATTCATTGGGAATTACGCGGTCACCTGCTTATTAATTTCAGATTTTTGAGAGTTAAACTCACTTTACTTGAATATGACTAATATTTTGTCAAGTTTTCCAGCCTAATATCTCACCCTTTGATTAATGCCGCACCAGTGGGTCCTTATTAATTTTAAGCATTATACAAATTTTAGGCATAAATAGAATTTTGATAAAATACCAAATTTTGAATTTTCAGTTAATGCTGTTTAAAATTTGCTCTTCATTAAATAAAAAGATAAATAAACAAATGTCACAAGTCTTTAGATCACCCAGAATTCCTGTGAATTTAAGGGAATTTGCGACACAGGAGAAAAATAATTTACCATTCACTTATAAATGAAACACACTCACACGCACAATTTCCGTCTGAACAACTTCTACTGTAGGTAGAAAACATTTTCATTCGATTTTATTTCCCGCTTAGCAGGAATTATTCGATACATAAAATTAACGCGATCCTATTGGTCAATTACACTTTAATGTGACATCACTCCGGTCTATACTCACCAGTACAGCACGCTGAAATGTCATGGCAACAATATTTTACAGCCCCTAAAGCACTTTCTGTGTTTTTCGTGGATCATAATCGAATTTTTTTAGTCGATTATTTCATATATATTTCCGTGTTAAATAATAAATATGTAATAAATATGTAAGCAATTTTGGAAAACGAAATTGTTAGACGAAAGAAGAGTATGAATTAAAGATCAAAACAGATTCTGGGAATTGGTGGAATTTATAATTGATTAAAAAAACAGTTAGGATATTAAGGATATTAATTAATAATATTTTTTTATAAAAATAGTTGCTGTGATCTTTCCCCTTTTGATGTTTACTTTGAGTTGTTAAGGTTGTAGTTGTAGATTGGAACACAAATTTTGTAAGTTTCTTTATGTTTTAGGGCCTGTCCCGATTATATTTGTTTTATTATTTACTGAATAAATTCCATACGTTAAGTTAATTTACCATGCAAAATTTCAAGTTATAAAGTTTTTAGTTCATTCGTTGTTTGAGAAATCATTATTATGTTAAGGTTTCCGTAAGCAGGAGCTAGTTGGCAAGCCAGATATGCAAAAAGTCTGAAACAATAAACCTGTACATGCACAAAAAGTACATATTCATTTTTATCATTACAATGTGATCACCAAACAAGACAACAACAATTTTTAAGACTGGATTAAAAAACAGCTCAAAAGCAGGACAAAATCGATAGTCGCATAAGATATGCAAATGTAAGGGAATCCTGCATGACCAAATAACAGTGAACAAAACAATCACTTTTTTTATTCAAATTTATTAGTAAAGTTTTGTTCGATGGCTGTAAGGAAGAGAGACATTACAAGCTATTCGGAAAGAAGTTACATTGGAACGTTGGCTCAAAAACATCCTTGCTATGTTTCATTCCATCTTTTGCTTCGCACCTTGATAGTTTTGCAATACACGTGCTATCTCCTACCCAGTGGTTTTCTCTTTGATTTCTACAGTTATTCACGCAAAGAGAAGTGTGGAGGGCGCTTTATTGAAAAAAATGTTAAATAAAGATTTATAATATTTTCACTTTAGGACCACAAGGTTGACGAGAAAATACTATTGAAATTTAAAAGTTTTAGTTTTTTTAATGAAATGATAAACACTTTGTATAATTTCTTATTTTTTACTTTTGAACAATGTTGGTGTGAAACAGTTAAAGTTTTCTTACCGAAAATCTTTAGTCATGTGATCAAATCAACATTCGGAATGTTAACGTTTTAATCAGTCACATTTGTTGCCCAAAAATTGCCTATCAGTAGATGCTCTCTGACTAACAACTCAGTTTCTATGGTTAATAGACAAAGAAATATAAGATAATCGAAGCAATTTTGCTGAGTCGGCGAACCACAAAACCACAAAACTATCCATCTCAAAAATTTGTCAATGGATATAGAAATTTTTATGATGTCACTTTTTGTATGTAATATTTGATCTTGCTAAATGAGCTTCAGCTGCAAAGTATCGCTGCTTTTTGTTTGCACAATGAATATTTTTTGTATAAACTCGTTTGTTTTTTCGCAATCAAATTTGTTGTACGAAATTTTAACTGATAAACCTTATAATACCAATATAAAAAATTACATTTGTTTATGTGTCTCAACTTTTTCTAAATCTGTCAATGGAAATGTGTAAACAAAATCACTTTACCAACGTTTGCATAAAACAAGAGTCACTTGCTAAGTTGCCAAGCCAAATATTAAAAGCCTAGAAAGACAAGAATGAAATGGAACTGTATTTTCACTGAGTAATAAATCATTTGTGCTTATAAAAAGATTTTTGAACATTGTGTTTACATTTTCATTTTCTAACTACAATTTGAATTTGTAAAGAATATCATAAAAACAGCACAAAATTACGTCAGAGTCTTGAATGACCGAAGCAATGGGACAGTCAGTTGGTCGCATATTTAGTGTGATCATGTTAACAAAAACTAGAACCGGAGGTTATTATAACCAACTGCAAAAATAAGGGAAAACCTCGCCATTGATTTGTTCATTGCAAATTTCCATGAAAATTGAAGGACTTTCGAAATTTGGTCAATATTGTGGCCAATTGCCCTTTCTGACTTAAATATGAAAAAAGATTCACAAATTTGAAACAAGCATAATGGAATTGTTCTGCATGCAAATGTTCATGAAAATTGAAGCTCAAATTGAGGTGCAAATTTGGCCCAAATTGCCCTTTTTCATCACGAATGTAATAAAGAAAGTTGTTTCATTCTTCAAGTTATTCCGATTTTCCTAGATTCTCGGCAGCCTTTTCGTAAGACGATAATGATTTTCCGTCTTTCTATCCGAAAAATATTCCCTCCTTTCTCAAATAAAGGTGAACCAAAACGCTTCATAACTTGAAATTTTGCATGACAAGAATTGTATGGAACAAATTCTAATGAAAAAGTCTATTTATTATGATCATTTCATTCGTTCAACAAGCATTTAGCTTCAAAATATACTGTCATGTTAGAAAAAAGGAAATATAGGCCATCAAATAAACACCGGACATTCTACATGAAAAATGAAATAAGAAAATACGGTTTCACAATAAATTGTTGTTTTGCAACTCAAAGCTGTAACATTCGTAGATGTATTTAAACGATTAGTTATACTCTTCAGATGCCGTTTACAAGTCCAACAATTTTGTTGATGTTGGAGGTGGGAAAAAGCTACGCAATATGGTTTGGTTATTGGAGATCGTTACCACTGTAATCTTAGGCTGCTTAACATTGTCACTTTACATTTATCTCTCTACACCTAAATGGAAAGGTTAGTAAATGTATATTCTTATCACAAACAACTGAGTATTGTCATTTTCTAAATTATGACCATTAAAAGATAATATGTAGAATATTTCGAGAGATCAGCAGATTGTTTCTTTTAAAATTTTTGAATGGTCTCCAGGCTTATGACGAAAATATTGCTGGAAAATTTTATTATTGCATCCCAGAACTGTAAAAATATGCATCCTCTGCTTCAACATGTAAGTTCAGAAATTGTATGTAAAGTTCATGACATTCACCACAAATTTCTCACAGAAATAATCAGAGCCTCTAAACGTGATGAAACGGAACAAATCAAAGGTTAACAAAACTTTAAAATCATACAATTTGGGTTGAAAAACTTAGACATAAATTATAAGTATTAACAAGAATAAAAGGTATAACTTCAATTACCAATTTTTGTGTTTCTTTAGATCTAATAGTCAAAAAAAGAGCTCACCTATTGGCTGTCCTCGACATTTCACATGACTGTTTATGCAAGCTATTAGAGCAATTTATCAACACTACCAAGACTGCAGGCACTGCAACATATAACGATGCTAAAAAAAAGCTGCCAAAAATCCTTGCAGAATGTAATACATCACATTTTGAGTGCTTTAAATACGAATGCGTTCGGAAAAAAATAATGGAAAGCGAGATGGATTATAAAACAGAAATTGATTTCTCATCTTTGGATATAACAGTTCTGTTTACACTGCTTTCCAACATTAATAAGTTCCCCTTAAGCATTCAGGGAATCAAATGTAAAGATCGGAGTTGTATCAAAAAGTGTTGTAGAAATTGTAAGCACACGTGCCCGAAATGTAAAAAGAAAATTTGTGGAACAAGCAAATGCTGCATTAAAAAACATAGTAAATGTAATCACAAATGCAAATGTTGCGAAATGACAATTCAAGGATGCAAAGATACATCCTTACCGTGCTGCAAAATATGTAAACTGTGTTCAAAATGTACAGCAAATAAATCAGATGTGTGCAAGATTAAACCGGTACGCGAAGCTGTTGATTTCGTATTAGCACTGAGAAATATTTTGTCACATTCATCCACTAATGATTTTAATACTGCAAACGGCTTAGAATCCTTCCTAAGCAATTTTCCAAGTTGTACTAATTGGGAAGAATTACTAAGAAAGATAAAATTTACTTTAACGGACATTTTGAAATACCTATGTCACAACGAAAAATGTATTACTCCATTTAAATTCGACAAGGTACTGGAGAACATTGATTACATTTCCTCACATGGTAAAGAGGACGTGGAAAATAAATTTCGGGCAGCTATACAAAAACAAGAGGACATGTTTACACAAATAAATGAATCGTTGCAGACAATTAAAGACGGAGTTGATGTTATAGCAAAGAAGGTCTCAAGCGATACTCTTTCCATTTGCATTGGTATACAGAAGACAGACTGTGTATTGAATGAAGATTTAAGGAAAGGAATTAAATCAGAGTTCGGACTAATTGTTAAGAGAAAAATCGGTCACAGTCACGAGAATTGGAAAATCAACTTTGCGGGGGTTGATATGAATCCTTTAAGCTTTGATAAAAGATGTTCCATTCAAATAATGGGAACTTCACTTAAAGAAACACATTTTGAGAGTGATTCCGAAGATTCAAAAAGATTACAAGAAGAATTAATAGAAATATTTCATAATACAGCTGCAGATTTAGGAATTGATGATTTCGGTGAACATCAATTTATAATCGAAAATTGGCGTTGGGGCTCATTACACATAAAGTTTTGTATTAATCCACAGTTCCAGAATAAGAAACAGGCTGAAAAGCTTCAAGATAAATTGAAAAAAAGATATCTTGAATTTCTAAAAACAGAGTTTCCAGAATCTGTCACGAATGTAGAAATCAATTTTAAGAAGGAGGAAAAGAGAAACAGTGAAGTTCATGTTTTGTATGAGATTTGCTGTGGAGACGATAATCCTCCGAAAATTGAAGAAAGTTGTAAGAAGTCACTCAAACAAATAGTCGTCAACGAAATCCTTGATTTTGTAGTTACAGGTGCGTAAACCACAGTATTTTGCATTCTGGTGTCCTTGTTACTAATATTTGTAATAAATTGAAACTGTTTTCTTACTTTGTAGAAAGCAAACAAGGTGGTTGTTCATACACTATTAATAGTAATGGTGCTGACGAAATCTGTCGCCTTCACAAAAATTACAATTTGCCTGATTCTTCTATAATATATTTGAATGGGCCTGATGTGTCTTTTGCCGAATGGAACAATAAATGCTTCCTTTCAATTCAAAATTTTGGGGAAATTTTTAATGAAAACAAGATCCAGTTACCTAAACAATGGAGCCAATACGTTCTTCATGGCGCTATTGCAAAGAGCATTTTGGAGTGCATTAAAGATGTTTGCAGCAACGTTTATCTCTTTACTAGATATGATTTAATAAAGCATGTTAAATTATGTATCAATGAACTGACAACGATGAATAAAGCGAATCTGCTGATTCCTGATCTCTTAAATGATGAAAGCTTATTAGATTCATCAAAAAGAATGATTCTATTTCATCAAAATAAGAATCTCATTCTAAACATACGGTTGTGTGATGATGAAATACAACTTCCAATGGAAAGGAAAAATGGAGAAAGTGATTTGAGGCTCTTAAATTTCATCAACAAAAACCTTCTTAAGAACGAAGCGAGAATTGTCAAGAATATAATTGTTGCAACTTACTCGAAAGGGGGTCAATTTATCATTATAGATCCTAATGGTGGCAGCAATAGTTTTCAAAAATGGTTTAAAACACATCTAGCTATCACATCAACCGATAAGACCATTACATCCTTTACGAATATTCCTCATTCTGTGTTTGAATTCATGATAACAACAAAACGTAGTTTGGAAAAGATATCTTTTTGTCCGGATATAAAAGAAGACGTTTGTAGCCGGCAGTCCACACAATCCACGCAAATAATGTTAAGAAGTGGTGAAGACCTAGTTGGTTAGTATGTAATATATTTTAACATTAATTAATCTTTTCCGAATTTTTGTTTAAAGAAGAACTAAGGTCAAAAATTAATTGCGTTTGGACCGTATATCTTTAGCGTTTATTAATGTTTGTCGCTAACATTTCTTTTTACGTGGCGGTGAGAACGCAAATCGTTCAGTTAAAACGCTAAATATAAGGTTAAAGATGTTAATTTATTCTAATTAACGCTGGCGTATTATAAATCATTTTGATATCTAAAGATACAGTATACACTTCATACGTCTAAAAAAATTGAAAAAAATACTCTGAAAATAAATTAAGTCTGCTTGAAAAGTTTGTGCACTTGGCATATTTCTTTCAATTTTCTAGCGCTGCCTTGATGAATTTAAATTTTTGAAGATTTGTAAAGTTATAAGGGCCCAAAAAGATCTATGTAAAAATGACTAAAACAGATGTTTCGAAAAAAGAACATGTTTTTAAGTCTGTCTCAAAAGAAAATTTTGTGCACTTTACGTTCGATCGACATTTGTACGTCCAGCGGAGCGATCACAACACTGTCCCTGTTCCCTCTTTCCTTGAAAAACCTTTCATTTTTTATAGAGGTTTGGGGAAGAGTAGCGTTTCGGTATCCATGCTAATCTTCATACACGTAATTTGGCGCAGGGTATTATGGGTAACCATACTGGTAGGGAAACGGTTGCATACAGCAACCGCAATGTCCGTAAATGATAGGCTGCATATTCGGTGAATAAAATGTCTGAGGGTTACAAAAATGGGATTTTCCAGGTGATAGATCGTATGAGGAAGCGTACATATGTTGTTGTGGAAAGTTACGATTGTGTTCATGATATTTATGGTATGCAGCATTCATATTGTCTGTGTGTTGTGCATTATTCATACACATGGTTTCTATTCGATCTGAGATCGAAGTCAACGTTGCATCAACATTTCTCAGCTCTGTTTTGTTGAATATCAACAAATTTACCCTTGTTCTAAAGATATTTCAGAGTGAAATAATATGCTTTCGTAAATTTTAAGATAAAAGAAGAAGAAAAAAATGAACTTTTTTTCTATGTAACCTACGTAGCTCATTTATGCATGTTAAAACGTTTTCTACTGCTCCATCTTTCCTGATTACTATGAAAATATTTACAATTTTTTTCTGAAGTTTTAAAGCAATAAGGGCTCAAAAACACTGAAAAATCGATGAAAAATCGATGAAACACCCAGTGATGTTTTGAAAAAAGGCGGAAATTTGTTTTTCCATATCGGTTGCTGTTGGTATATTACATCCAAATTTTAACAATAATAACTTAGGTCACGAGATACATTTATTTTAGGTGCAAAATTCATCCATTCGCGAAAGAAATCATTCAATTCGCTGAAAACTACATTAACTTTGTTTCATTCAATTTAATTAAATTTTTAGAGATCCAGCAAGATGAAGACAGCGTTGTCAGTCAGGAAGAATGGCTAAGCCTCTTTGTTAAACTGCAGCGTATACGTGGGGCGTTGATACGCATTATGCACAATGCGAATAACGATCCCAGTTACGAAGGTTTGCCAAAAGATCCTAAACGGTTGTTTGAAAAATTGGTAGAGATGAAACGTAAAACAAAGAGCTGGCCATTGGGGAATTGGGTCCTGTTTCAAAATCAGTTTTGCTCAAGTAATAAAGAAGCCGATTCATCAAAATTTGATATCCCAATAATCTTAATGTTGATACGTTTTTGCACTGAGATTTACAAAACTTACGATCTCACAATTACCAATAACATTGCTGCTTATTGTGAGCGAGCAAAGAAATGGAGAGCAGATGTTACACATTATGGTGACTTTTTACAAATGAAAATGAAGGAATATAAGGTTTTTCGAGACGAAGGTGATGCTATATACAAAGGTCTGACGGAAAACACATATCCAACACATGGATTATATGAGACACATGCATAAAATCTTATGAGTAAATAACAAATTGTCTCACGGTTGTAGATTTGATTATATATTTATAGATGATCAAAAAGATGATTCAGAAATTATTTCAGATTTATTTTTTGTTGATAAATCGCCACTTACTTCGAAGCGAATTCACACGTATAATATCATTAGTGATGAGAAATGTTGAAGGGAATTTTTTTTTGTAATTTGTTTGCAGTATTCACTGGAAAGATTGATATTTTATTGCACTTTTTTAAAAGAGGGAAAAAATAAATAAAATGCTGTATTTAATATTTAATATTTGATATCTGGCAATTCCGATCAAGTCTCGAATTTTTTATGATGGTTTCGGTCAGTCATTATTGCTACATCTATATATTTAAAACTGTTAGCTTACCCGATAAGCTGGTTTCCTCTTAGGCTGCACCACGAAGGAATAAAACCAAAGGAGAAAAAAACTTTTGTTCCATCCGTGATGCGCTGTTTTATTGAAGTACTAACTGCTCAATAAAATGTAATTGCTACCTTTTGTATAATTTCAACATATGTTACTCCCTCACGTTACCGTCGCATCCTCGTGAATCCTCTAATGTGATTAAGAAGGATTAAATCAGAATGTTAAAGCTTGATTTTATATTGCAGATAAAGTAACTAAAAAAAGACTTATCCAGGGACTTCCATTGAGTGAAACTGTTGATGGCGGTTTAATATGCAAAGCTGCTAGGTTCTCTCTTTTTATTGAAAACTAACACTCTGACTGGCTGGCATGTATATGATAAACAATCTGATTGGCTAGAATTCAACGATGAAATGATGAAAGCATTTTAAGGAAGATAAAGAGGAAAGATTAGATTGTCATTGAAGTACGATACCACCGGAAATGTTACAATGAATATACCTCGTGTGTAAAAAACAAATGTGGAGGAGTACAACGTTATGATATTTATTTTCAGTCTTAAGTGTCGTTTAGATCGCTTTAAATGATTAAACTCTCCTCCACAAATTTTGACTGACCTGTAGCTACGCCTCTGGGTAGTTAAAGCTGAGATATCCGATATTATTTGAGTGGGGGGGGGGGGGGGGAGGGGAGGGAGGGAGGGAGTTATCATCTACACTTGGCCAGTTCATCCATAAAAGTTTTAGTTTCATTTGTGTTTCGTATCAAAAATCGTACAGAATGTTGGGCGTTGCTTACATTACTTGCAAATTACCATAGCAACAGAGTTACTGAGTTCTATCAACGGCACTTCTACAACCAATGCAATTCTCAAAAATGGTATTCACCATGCAGATAAATTATTTTTAGCAGTTATTGTTTTTGATGAAGCTGTTTACTCTAAAATTCAAATGGTGAGGTGGAGACATGAACTTTATCGCTCCCGTGTTGTAGCTAGGCTTGGAGATTTACACATGGGTATGTCATTCTTATCAGCTGTTGGAAAAATATTCTCTGAAGCATGGTTAATCGTTAAGTATATGTTAATTAGTATCTAAATATGAATTTCACAATAAGGTTTTCCAAATTTTGAGTGTTTACATTTTAGTATGTGTCTATCGAATCAGGAATTGTTCTCGCTCCTCGAAAGGCGTTGTTTATGGTAAATGATACAACCGCAGTATCAGATAATGTAAAAATTAATGGTTCAGACGAAATATAAAATGTAATGATTTGGTTGCAAGATTACTTAGATAGTCATACCTGAAATTCTACTGAAATTAATCTAAATTCGTTAAGAGGCAAAATAACTACGGATTTGCAGATGTATCACGCAATTGAACAAACATTTAATAGAAGCTTGAAAATCAAAAGGTATTGTTGGTTTCAGGAAAACTCCAGGTACGGTGTTTAGGTGGGCTCTTTCTCAAGCAGAGAGAACAGGAATATTAGAGGCAGCAGAAGTATTTTCGAGTCAATCTGATTCACATCGGTAATAGTTCATCGATAAACTTTATTATAAATGCTATTAGTTTGTCGCTTTGTTTGATTGCCTTCATTATAAATATTAAGGTGTTGAACATGGTCGTTACATTGTCAGTTCTCTGGTACAATCTTGTTAGTATTGGAATCATATGTATCAGAAAATCCTGGACGGCAATAGATATATTTCGAATAATCTTTGATTAACCATTTATGTAAGGTTAACACTGCTATTGCAACCTCTCTAGTTTTATTGGGACTAAGATCGGTATATTCTCCAGCAGTTAGCTATAATACCAATAACTGTTTTGCAAAAGCTTTGTCGCCAACGAAAGAAAACGTACGGAGAAGGTAATACTTGTTCCGGGGTAAAGGTGTAGGATTTGTTAAATGCAGCATACCTCCATCATTTTTCAAATTTTTTGTTATAATAATTTTGCCACATGTTGAAATTTTACAAAATGTTCATAGTTGTGCCTAAGCTTTTTATCTGTTTTTACTCGGCGATTCGATTCGATTCTTAAACAAATGTTTGAAACAAATGTTTTACTCGTTTTGCCCAAGTAATAATCACAATTTCAATCCATAAGTGTATTTTTCATCATATATTTTCTTGCAATAACAACAAATATGTCAACCTTGTATAGGCTGCTTGTAGATGCTTCTTCATTTATCTGCAAGTCACAAGCAGTTATCATGTCTATTTCAACATTTTTACTAAGGTTTACTGCTGACTTAAATAACTTTTTTAGAGGGATCGTAATCTAGTATGATGTCCAAGATAGGTGCGTTTCTGTAGGTATGGATGTTAGGATTAGACTCTTCGTCAGTATTCTTTAACATCAATGATAGATCTTTTCAAAATTGTTTGTCCTTAAGATCTGCTTTTTGTTTGTTATCAGTAACGGATTTTCTAATCCTAAAGCTTTTAGCGAATTTTGCTTTTTCAAAATTATCGCATCAGTATGTAGTCTTTGCTGACTTGATAATAATTGAGCAACAAATTCCGTAACCTTTTATATATTTGGCATCTAGGTGAACCTTTTTCAGCTCGTTTTGCTTTTTGCAAAAGTTTGAGTTCTTTCCCTATGGTGCCTCTGTCATCCACGGTTCGGTTAGTGTAAGAACTTTCATTTTCCTTGTTAGGATGTGATCATTAATAGGACATTACAGAGTTGTTCAAGAACGGTCACCGCATCGTAAAAGTGTAGTTTTTCACAGTTTTTCGCAGTTTTTCTCATTCTTGAAAGTGGTCTTTTCACAATTTTTTTCATTGTTATATATATAAATCAGGTTATGGTCTGAAATGACACCTGTTGTAATTGCCACTGTTCGCGACTTTTGCAATATTCGATATTATTGTAAGGTCAATTTAACGAGTTTTCTATTATTCTGGTTAGTACGGATTTCTAGAGTTCATATTCGAAATTATTTTAAAGATAATAAGTAAATAATCTAGTATGAAATAAAATCTTCAAAAAGCCTTTAAGGAGGAGTGTTTTCTATAGGAATGGTAGGCAATACTGCCTACTGTTTCAATTAAACCCCACTCCTCCACAGAGACTTTTTGAAGATTTTGCCCAATTGGCTGTCGCAAAATTAACATGTTCCGAAACATTTAACTAAATATTTTCTTAACACAATTTAATGACCTTTTTTCCTTAACATATATATTAATGAAATCGAAACGATGACAAGAAGACTTTGAACTACGTTGCTTTTGAGGGATATTGAAGTTATTTGACCAATACAAACTGCAATATACCCAGCCGGCACAAGACGTCTTTTAGACGTCTTATTTATGTCTAAATTAAGTCTGTAGAAAGACTCATACTTTTAGACGCTTTTAAGACGTCTTTAAGACGTCTTGAAAAAGTTACACGTCTAAAACAGGTCTAAAAGACGTCTTGAAAAAGTTTCGATTTATTTGGGTTTACAAAAGATGTCTTTCAAACGGTTTCAGAAAGATGTAATTTAGACGTCTTAATCACGACGCCTTTAATACGTCTTTAAGACGCCTTCTTCTAATTCTTCCCGAGAATTTTACAATTTCTAATCAATAGACGGGGAACAAAAGAAAAGCTTTTTTTAATCATACAGCAAAATTTCTATTTTATAAATAAAACAACACATAAGAATCAACTTTTTTATTTTGTAATAAAAGATCTGTTCATGCCGGACTTTTTTAACGTTTACTTATGATTATAACAGAAATTTATTTTCTAACTACTCCCTGGAGTGTCGGTACTGCAGAGAAGGTTTTTGCGAAGATTTTTCATCTGCAGCTTTCGTCAAGTTCGTGTATCTGCTATATCTAGTAAGTGAACCTTTTGTTTTTTCTGCCAAGTATTACCATGATGAAGTCGAAGTAATCAACTTGAAGAGAGGAGGGCTGACTTAACTTTATCTAGTCACTTTTGTGAAGACTTGCTTGTGATTTTTGAGTGGTTTTCTTTTGAAGAAATTGGATCTCACATTCACATAAACGTTTTTTAGCTGTTTTATACAGGAAGATAATAGGGACAAGTGTTTGACATTTTCTTGTTTTCCTTTTCATAATTGATGTAGTGTACAGCATCACTTTGGATAGGATTTTCTTTGCTTGCTTTGTTAATAAAATTATGCAGTTAAAGATTTTTATTTCACTTTTATTTTTATTTCATTTTTTAAGGAAACTTTGGTGATTCGCTTAATTGCATTTCTTTTTTTCTGACATGTTTGTATATAATAAAAGGGGAGAAGGAGAGGTTGGCACTTGGCTGTCATGGTTTTGCTTAAATATTTTATGAATATTTCAGGAATCGTGCATACACCAATCAATGGATTTGTTCATTATTAATATTATAATATTATATCTTTTTTATTTACTTATTTCAACTTACAACTTGCATGTTTTGTTTTGTTGTTTGCATACATTTGTAAATAATACTAGCAGACACGACAGTGATGGTTTTGTTTTTCATTATGTTGTAGGATTTGTGTATCACGTGACGTACATGATGTCGATTTATAACTGAATATCTTTTGGTAAGTGTTTTTATACTTGATTGTTTAAATTTGTTTAATTGGTTTAATTGTTGTTGCAGATCTAATCCTATATATTAATATCCGATTCTCTGTTTGTCTGTCTGTTTGTTTGTTTGTCTTACTGTTTGTCTGTGACGCAAAATGGTGGATACGGTAGTACGGTGGTCTAATACGCTAAAACATTTTTAAAAAATTTAACCCTGGAAATGTTTCGAAGTAAGTTGGACCATTATAATAACAGAGAGAGAGCGCGAAGTTTGGTTTCACAGCTGGGAGAAATGCTGTTTTTCAGCAGGAACAAGAAATACGTGTAAAAGTTTTTTTTCTGGAGGTTCTCAAGAAGAGTTACTTTTTACGATTAATTTTATTTAAGGGAGTAAAGCTTTTTAATGGGATCATGGGTGAAAAAAATTTACGGTTTCACTTAATAGTTGGAATGATATAAAAATTGTTAGGTTGTGTTTTTAAATTTTACATCACTTATATACGTGGAACCAATAAAAAAATTTAACCTGGTTAGCTTAGTTTTTTTGTGTGAATGGAATCAAAAATAGGAATATAATTAATACATGAAATGTTAGCTGAAATGTCTTGTGCAACCTAATACTGATGGGTGGCGGGCGACGACGCCTTGGTGGCTAGTGTCTTTTAATTCCTATGCTAGCTCCTATAAAATAAGCGAATCAAAGAACGATAAAATAAGACAAGCAATTAAAAGGAAATTGGAAAATATACTGGACTGTAGGTCTATTATGTTAAGTGGTTACTATCTATATTTGCAGGTCATTTTTTAGAAAATTACTTTCGATTTTCATGGTTTTTTTTCCAAAAAAAATTGTAAAAACCTGGAAATAGAGATAATTCTGGCAGGCCTGATGAAGGATACTGAAAGAAGTAATGATTTAGGAAATAAAAAATGAAAAATTACAAATAATTTTTATGTCATCTACCTGAAGAAAATTAAAGTTATTCTAGTCTTCTTCTAGATTTCACATCTAATCTGACTTGATGGGAACGATGAATATAAAGGAGCATAAAGAAACTTTTCCCCTAAGAAGTATATGCCACAATTTACCAACTTATTTAAGGTAAAGTATTCCTGTTAATTCCCCTATTTTTGAAATTGTGCTCTGAAAAATATTTACATATTTATTTTCTTTTTCTTCTAGGGACACTTAAAAGGAACTTTAAAGATTCAGGAGCAAGTCATCAAAACGAATGTAGCAGCACAAATAAAAGAAGCACCAGATGCAAAAGGTGGACTTGGTTGGAAAATCAATGAATTAAGCCAAATGAAGCCAATTAATTATGTTTATTTTGAGTATATTATTTGGGGTTCACATTCAGTAGTTTCATTGTTTTTTACTCATGTTAATGTTTTATAAACCCTTCTTGCAATCAAAATTGTTTTTCCTCTTATGCTATTAACCTACCAAATTGGGATCATTTGTTTGGAAATTTTAAACAGTTTTATGATTCCAAACAATTTTTTCTTCATGATACTCTGGGTTACTTTAACAATTTTCATATTGCTTGTATTTATAAAATATTTTCATCAAACTTTGAATGACAGTTTATTTATTTGTTTATGTTAAAACAGAGTAGTACTGACATTTCAAGATTTTTATGAGGTTAACATTATTGTAAATATTTTGTTCGTGAATAAAAAAGGTTTTTACCTTTCATCCAACAAATTGGTATCTCAAATATTTGTGGTAAAAACTTTGTTATTTTATTCTGGGATAACCAGGTAATGGTTACGCCATGCGTCATTTTTTCAAACAAAGAGACTTTTAGCTGAAAAGGTTTCAAATACCAATCCATTCGCTAGTCGTTTTAGTGCTAATAAAAGTTTTCAATATTCCGATTGTATTCAGAAATTATTTTTATAGAATTTCAAAGTAAAGTTTATTTATTCATATATTTATTACTAAGTTATTGTATCAAGCCTTCATGGGGCATTGGAAATAGAAGATAAAACAACAAAAATTGTCATGGATATATTGTCGTAATTTATCTCCACTTTCGAAGTTTCTTGTTCAAAATAAAATGTATGTAACGCCTGTTTAGAAGGCATCTAAAGATAGGTCTAAAAGACATCAATGAGACGACTTTCAAGACGTCCTTTTGCCGGCTGGGATGTGATCCTTGCTTTAATTGAACACAAATGATTAACAATCCAATTTTTTCGAAAAACATTTGAAGTTTTCGATCGATCAATTATAATTGATAAAGGATGTTATATGCTTTCCTCCTAATCGGCTGGTTCAGGCTCCAGATTGACATTAAACGGATTACATTAAGAACATGCAAATGACAGATTCAAATTCCTAGATCAGCTACAAACTTGCAGGACCAGACAGGTTATGCTGAGACATTGCACTGTAAGGTTGCTTACTAAGTACAAGTTTCAGTTCAAAAAGATCTACAAATTTAAAATCAAGAAACAGGTTTTGAAGTTTTTACAAACTAGATGCACCTTCTTAGTGGCGTTATTTTCTATTCAAACATTATAGGTTTCTTTAGAGTATTCTGAGTTATTAGAATCTGAAATTACTATGTTGTTGTTGCATTGTGACTTTTTTGCATAATTGTGACATTTACATCAAATTATACGTTCTTGAACTTGGATTTCACCTGCCGCAAAATTACGATTACAAATCATTATCATATTCAGTGTAGATTTATGTTGATAATGATTATCAAACTGCGCACAATAGGAGCAGATAAAGACCAAGTATCTGCCTCCGTTTCCACTTAGTTTAAATTTCGTGGTAAGCCAATGATGTTGTTGATCGCATGTTGTTACATTAACCTATAGCTTAGGAGCAACAGTGATCATGTTGTCCCTCGTGTATAACCGTTGTTAAATTATCAAAATCCTTTGATAATTCAAACAACGATTACAGAACGATAACAATACGATTAGAAACGGTGTCAGGTGCCTGCTAACGTTTTCATTATACGATTACAAGGATTATTAACGACAGGATTTATGCTAGAATATATCGCTCATAATCGTTATTTTGCGATGGGTGAAAATCAAGCTTTAACACTCTATTTTAATCCTTCTTAATCACATTAGAGGATTCACGAGGATGCGACGGTAACGTGAGGCAGTAACAATTGTTGAAATTATGCAAAAAGGTAGCAATTACATTTTATTGAGCAGTTAGTATTTCAACAAAACAGCGCATCACGGATGGAACAAAAGTGTTTTTCTCCTTTGGTTTTATTCCTTCATGGTGCAGCCTAAGAGAAAACCAGCTGAATTGCTAGATATTAAATATTAAATATTAAATACAGCATTTTATTTATTTTTCCTTCATTTAAAAAAATGCAGTAAAATATCAATCTTTCCAGTGAATACTGCAACCAAATTACAAAAAAAATTCCCTTCAACATTTCTCACCACTAATGGTATCATATGTGTGAAATAGCTTCAAAGTAAGTGGCGATTTATCAACAAAAAATGAATCCATTCCGGTGAAAGATTTTATGTCAACCTACTTTTCCAGGGAGCTGTCGAAACAGAAAATTACGATCTGAAAAAATATCTCTTAAAAAGTCCTATCTTCGAGAATGTCGGATCCTTTCAAAGCAATAATAAACAAAATATAGTACATTCTGCAACTTCTGATTCAATCAACTCTCATCTAAGACACTGGTTTCCAATCAAAAATGTGCATTAAATGCGTGTTAGTGCCTAAAGCTGAAATAACTTCTGAATCATCTTTTGGATAATCTATAAATATATATACAAATCTACAACCGTGAGAAAATTTGCTATTCACTCATAAGATTTTATGCATGTGTCTCATATAATGCATGTGTTGGATATGTGTTCTCTATCAGACCTTTGTATATAGCACCTTCGTCTCGAAAAACCTTATATTCCTTCATTTTCATTTGTGAAAAGTCACCATAATGTGTAACATCTGTTCTCCATTTCTGTACGCGCTCACAATAAATAACAATTTTATTGGCAATTGTAAGATCGTTAGTTTTGTAAATCTCAGTGCATAAACGTATCAACATTAAGACTATTTGGATATCAAATTTTGATGAATCGGTTTCTTTATTACTTGGACACAACTGATTTCGAAACCGGACCCACTTCCCCAATGGCCACTTTTCTGTTTTACGTTTCATCTTTACCAATGTTGCAAACCAATTGTTTAAGATATTTTGGCAAACCTCGTAACTGGGATCGTTACTCGCATTGTGCATATTGCGTAACAACGTCCCACGTATACGCTGTAGTTTAACAAACAGGAGTAGCCATTCTTCCAGACTGAAAACGCTGTCTTTATCATGCTGGATCTCTAAAAATTTAATTAAATTGAATGAAACAAAGTAAATGTAGTTTTCAGCGAATTGAATGATTTCTTTTCCGAGTGGATGAATATTTGGCACCTAAAATGAATGTATCTCGTGATCCTGGATATTATTGTTAAACTTTAGATGTAATATACCAACAACAACCAATATGGAAAAATGAATTCCCCCCTTTTTTCGAAACATTCCTGGGTGTTTCAACGATTTTTCATAAGTGTTTTTGAGCCCTTATTGCTTTGAAACTCCAGAAAAAAATTGTAAATATTTTCATAGTAATCAGGAAAGATGGAGCAGTAGAAAAAGTTTTAGCATACATAAATGAGCTACGTAGGTTACATAGAAAAAGAGTTTCTTCTTCATTTTTCTAAAAATTTACGAAAGCATATTATTCCACTCTGAAATATCTTTAGAACAAGGGTAAATTTGTTGATATTCAACAAAACAGAGCTGAGAAATGTTAACATATATGCCAAGTGCACAAAAGTTTCTTTTGAGACAGACTTTAAATCATGTTCTTTTTTTGAAACACCTCTTTTAGTCGTTTTTACATAGATCTTTTTGGGCCCTTATAACTTTACAAATCTTCAAAAATTAAAATTCATCAAGGCAGTCCTAGGAAATTGAAAGAAATATGCCAAGTGCACAAACTTTTTAAAGAGACTTAATTTATTTTCAGAGGTTTTTTTCAATTTTTTTAGACGTATGAAGTGTATACTGTATCTTTAGATATCAAAATGATTTATAATACGCCAGCGTTAATTAGAATAAATTAACATTTTTAACCTTATATTTAGCGTTTTAACTGAGAGATTGACGTTCTCACTGCACGTAAAAAGAAATGTTAGCGACAAACGTTAATAAACGCTAATAAGCGTCTTGTGAGCGTGCTTAAGCGGACCAGCATCTTAGCATGAATGTGAGATGAAATTTATATCGGCTAAGTAAGCCAGTTTTATCGTGTCAGCTCACCTTCATATAAACTGCCCCTTAGACGGGCTTAGCACTTTACCATCTCATAACAACAATCAGCAGCAACGACGTCAAAAATGTCGAAACCATGGCTACCGAAGTAATTCTTTAAAAAGTTAAAATTCAATATTGAGTGAGAAATAGAGTGCAATATATATAGCTTTTTCAATATCGCTCAAAATATACAGTCCAAACGCAATTAATTTTTGACCTTAGTTCTTCTTTAAACAGAAATTCCGAAAAGATTTATTAATGTTAAAATATATTAGATACCAACAAACTATGGGTTTTTCAGCACTTCTTAACATTATTTGCGTGGATTGTGTGGACTGCTGCCTATAAACATATTCTTTTTTATCAGGACAAAAAGATATCTTTTCCAAACTACTCTTTGTTGTTATCATGAATTCAAACACAGAATGAGGAATATTCGCAAAGGATGTAGTGGTCTTATCGGTTGATGTGGTTGCTAGATGTGTTTTAAACCGGTTTTGAAAATTATTGCTGCTACCATTAGGATCTATAATGGTAAATTGACCCCTGTTCGAGTATGTTTTAAGAATTATATTCTTGACTATTCTCGCGTCGTTCTTAAGAAGGTTTTTGTTGATGAAATTTAAGAGCGTCAAATCAATTTTTCCATTTTTCCTTTCCATTGGAAGTTGTATTTTATCATAACACAATCGTATGTTTAGAATGAGATTCTTATTTTGATGAAATAGAATCATTCGTTTTGAGGAATCTATTAAGGTTTCATTACTGAGATCAGGAAACGGCAGATTCCTTTTATTCATCGTTGTCAGTTCATTGATACATAATTTAACATGCTTCATTAAGTCATATCTAGTAAAGAGATAAACGTTGCTGCAAACATCTTTAATGCACTCCAAAATGCTCTTTGCAATAGCGCCATGAAGAACGTATTGGCTCCATTGTTTAGGTAACTGGATCTTGTTTTCATTAAAAATTTCCCCAAAATTTTGAATTGAAAGGAAGCATTTATTGTTCCATTCGGCAAAAGACACATCAGGCCCATTCAAATATATTATAGAAGAATCAGGCAAATTGTAATTTTTGTGAAGGCGACAGATTTCGTCAGCACCATTACTATTAATAGTGTATGAACAACCACCTTGTTTGCTTTCTACAAAGTAAGAAAACAGTTTCAATTTATTACAAATATTAGTAACAAGGACACCACAATGCAAAATACTGTGGTTTCCGCACCTGTAACTACAAAATCAAGGATTTCGTTGACGACTATTTGTTTGAGTGACTTCTTACTACTTTCTTCAATTTTCGGAGGATTATCGTCTCCACAGCAAATCTCATACAAAACATGAACTTCACTGTTTCTCTTTTCCTCCTTCCCAAAATTGATTTCTACATTCGTGACAGATTCTGGAAACTCTGTTTTTAGAAATTCCAGATATCTTTTTTTCAATTTATCTTGAAGCTTTTCAGCCTGTTTCTTATTCTGGAACTGTGGATTAATACAAAACTTTATGCGTAATGAGCCCCAACGCCAATCTTTGATTATAAATTGATGTTCACCGAAATCATCAATTCTTAAATCTGCAGCTGTATTATGAAATATTTCTGTTAATTCTTCTTGTAATCTTTTTGAATCTTCGGAATTACTCTCAAGATGTGTTTCTTTAAGTGAAGTTCCCATTATTTGAATGGTACATCTTTTATCAGAGCTTAAAGGATTCATTTCAACCCCCGCAAAGTTGATTTTCCAATTCTCGTGACTGTGACCGATTTTCCTCTTAACAATTAGTCCGAACTCTGATTTAATTCCTTTCCTTAAATCTTTATTCAATACACAGTCTGGCTTCTCTATACCAATGCAAATGGAAAGAGTTTCGTTTGAGACCTTCTTTGCTATAACATCAACTCCGTCTTTAATTCTCTGCAACGATACATTTATTTGTGTAAATATGTCCTCTTGTTTTTGTATAGCTGCCCGAAATTTATTTTCCACATCCTCTTTACCATGTGAGGAAATGTAATCAATGTCCTCCAGTACCTTGTCGAATTTAAATTGAGTAATACATTTTTCGTTGTGTAGTAGGTATTTCAAAATGTCCGTTAAAGCAAATTTTATCTTTCTTAGTAATTCTTCCCAATTAGTACAACTTGGAAAATTGCTTAGGAAGGATTCTAAGCCATTTGTAGTATTAAAATCATTAGTTGATGAATGTAACAAAATATTTCTCAGTGTTTTTACGAAATAAACAGCTTCGCGTACCGGTTTAATCTTGCACACATCTGATTTCTTTGCTGTACATTTTGAACACAGTTTACATATTTTGCAGCACGGTAAGAATGTATCTTTGCATCCTTGAATTGCCATTCCGCAGGATTTGCATTTGTGATTACATTTACTATGTTTTTTAATGCAGCATGTTCTTGGTCCACAATCTTTTTTTCTACATATCATGCAGGTGTGCTCACAATTACTACAACACTTTTTGATACAACTCCGATCTTTACATCTGTATCCCTGAATGCTTAAGGGGAACTTATTAATGTTGGAAAGCAGTGTAAACAGAACTGTTATATCTAAAGATGAGAAATCAATTTCTGTTTTATAATCCGTCTCGCTTTCCATTATTTTGTTTCGAACGCCTTCGTATTTAAAGCACTCAAAATGTGATGTATTACATTCTGCAAGGATTTTTGGCAACTTCTTTTTAGCATCGTTATATGTTGCACTGCCTGCAGTCTTGGTAGTGTTGATAAATTGCTCTAATAGCTGGCATAAACAGTCATGTGAAATGTCGAGGACAGCCAATAGGTGAGCTCTTTTTTTGACTATTAGATCTAAAGAAACACAAAAATTGGTAATTGAAGTTATACCTTTTATTCTTGTTAATACTTATAATTTATGTCTAAGTTTTTCAACACAAATTGTATGATTTTAAAGTTTTGTTAACCTTTGACTTTTCCGTTTCATCACGTTTAGAGGCTCTGATTATTTCTGTGAGAACTTTTCGGTGAATGTTCATGAACTTTACATACAATTTTTGAACTTACATGTTGAAGCAGAGGATGCATATTTTTACAGTTCTGGGATGCAATAATAAAATTTTCCAGCAATATTTTCGCCATAAGCCTGGCGACAATTCAAAATGTTTAAAAGAAACAATCTGCTGATCTCTCGAAATATTCTACATATTATCTTTTAATGGTCATAATTTAGAAAATGACAATAATCAGTTGTTTGTGATAAGAACATACATTTACTAACCTTTCCATTTACGTGTACGCAGATATATGTAAAGTGACATAAATGTTAAGCAGCCTAAGATTACTGTGGTAACGATCGCCAATAACCAAACCATATTGCGTAGCTTTTTCCCACCTCCAACATCAAAAAAATTGTTGGACTTGTAAACGGCATCTGAAAAGTATAATTAATCGTTTAAATACATCTACGAATGTTACAGCTTTGAGTTGCAAAACAACAATTTATTGTGATACCGTATTTTCTTATTTCATTTTTCATGTAAAATGTCCGGTTTTTATTTGATGGCCTATATTTCCTTTTTTCTAACAGGAAATGTTTTGAAGCTAAATGCTTGTTGAACGAATGAAACGATAGAATATAGAATTTGTTCCATACAATTCTTGTCATGCAAAATTTCACGTTATAAAGCGTTTTGGTTCACCTTTATTTGAGAAAGGAGGGAATATTTTTCGAATAGAAAGACGGAAAATCATTCTCGTCTTACGAAAAAGCTGCCGAGAATCTAGGAAAACCGGAATTACTTGGAAAATGAAACAACTTTCTTTATTACATTCGTGATGAAAAAGGGCAATTTGGGCCAAATTTGCACCTCAATTTGTGTTTCAATTTTCATGAACATTTGCATGCAGAACAATTCCATGATGCTTGTTTCAAATTTGTGAATCATTTTTCATATTTAAGCCAGAAAGGGCAATTGGCCACAATATAGACCAAATTTCGAAAGTCCTTCAATTTTCATGGAAATTTGCAATGAACAAATCAATGGCAAGGTTTTCCCTTATTTTTGCAGTTTGGTTACAATAACCTCCGGCTCTAGTTTTTGTTAACATGATCACACTAAATATGCGACCAACTGATTGTCCCATTGCTTCGATCATTCAAGACGTTTGTCTGACGTAATTTTCTGCTGTTTTTAAGAATATTTATCGAGTCATAAAACATTTTCTGGTCTTCTTTACAAATTCAAATTGTAGTTAGGAAATGAAAATGTAAACACAATGTTCAAAAATTTTAATTTTGGTGAGTATAAGCACAAATGATTTATTACTCAGTGAAAATACAGTTCCATTTCATCCTTGTCTTTCTAGGCTTTGAATATTTGGCTTTACAACTTAGCAAGTGACTCTTGCTTTACGCAAACGTTGGTAAAATGATTTTGTTTACACATTTCCATTGACAGATTTAGAAAAAGTTGAGACACATAAAAAAAATGCAATTCTTTATATTGGTATTATAAGGTTTATCTGTTAAAATTTCGTACAACAAATTTGATTGCGAAAAAACAAACGAGTTTATACAAAAAATATTCATTGCGCAAGCGAAAAGCAGCGATACTTTGCAGCTGAAGCTCATTTAGCAAGATCAAATATTACATACAAAAAGTGACATCATAAAAATTTCTATATCCATTGACAAATTTTTGAGATGGATAGTTTTGTGATTTTGTGGTTCCCCGACTCAGCAAAATTGCTTCGATTCTCTTATATTTCTTTGTCTATTAACCATAGAAACTGAGTTGTTAGTCAGAGAGCATCTACTGATGGGTAATGTTTGGGCAACAAAGGTGACTGATTAAAAAGTTAACATTCCCAATGTTGATTTGATCACATGACTAAAGATTTTCGGTAAGAAAACTATAACTGTTTCACACCAAAATTGTTCATAAGTAAAGAATAGGAAATTATACATAAGTGTTTATCATTTCATTAAAAAAACTAAAACTTTCAAATTTCAATAGTATTTTCTCGTCAACCTTGTGGTCCTAAAGTGAAAATATTATAAATCTTTATTTAACATTTTTTTCAATCAAGCGCCCTCCATCACTTCTCTTTGCGTGACTAACTGTAGAAATCAAAGAGAAAACCACTGGGTAGGAGATAGCACGTGTATTGCAAAACTATCAAGGTGCGAAGCAAAAGATTGAATGAAACATAGCACGCATGTTTTTGAGCCAATGTTCCAATGTAACTTCTTTCCGAATAGCTTGTAATGTCTCTCTTCCTTAGAGCCATCGAACAAAACTTTACTAATAAATTTGAATAAAAAAAGTGATAGTTTTGTTCGCTGTTATTTGATCATGCAAGATTCCCTTACATTTGCATATCTTATGCGACTATCTTGACAAAATTGACAAAATTGATGCCCAGACATCCCAAATACGAGGCACTTCGATTATTCTAAACCCTGGTGTGATTTTGTCCTGCTTTTGAGCTGTTTTTTAATCCAGTCTTAAAAATTGTTGTTGTCTTGTTTGGTGATCACATTGTAATGATAAAAATGAATATGTACTTTTTGTGCATGTACAGGTTTATTGTTTCAGACTTTTTGCATATCTGGCTTGGCGACTAGCTCCTGCTTACAGAAACCTTAACATAATAATGATTTCTCAAATAACGAATGAACTAAAAACTTTATAACTTGAAATTTTGCATGGTAAATCAACTTAACGTATGGAATCTATTCAACAAATAATAAAACAAATATGATCGGGACAGGCCCTAAAGATAAAGAAAGTTACAAAATTTGTGTTCCAACCTACAACAACAACCTTAACAACTGAAAATAAACATCAAAAGGGGAAGACCACAGCAACTATTTTTATAAAAAAATATTATTAATTAATATCCTTAATATCCTAATTGTTTTTTTAATCAATTATAAATTCCACCAATTCCCAGAATCTGTTTTGATCTTTAATTCATACTCTTCTTTCGTTTAACAATTTCGTTTTCCAAAATTGCTTACATATTTTTTACATATATATTATTTAACACGGAAATATATGAAATAATCGACTAAAAAAATTCGATTATGATCTCACAATGCACTGCAATTCCAGTACCCGTTTGACTCAACACGAGGTGGTCAACTGAATTATGTGGTTAATTATTTATAATCTTATGCCCCTGCGTAAATTAAAACCCAAAACATAATCCACGAAAAACACAGAAAGTGCTTTAGGGGCTGTAAAATATTGTTGCCATGACACTTCAGCGCGCTCTACTGGTGAGTATAGACCGGAGTGACGTCACATTAAAGCGTAATTGACCAATAGGATCGCGTTTATTTTTTGTATCGAATAATTCGTGCTAAGCGGGAAATAAAATCGAATAAAAATGTTTTCTACCTAACAGTAGAAGTTGTTCAGACGAGAATTGTGCGTGTGAGTGTGTTTCATTTATAAGTGAATGGTGAATTATTTTTCTCCTGTGTCGCAAATTCCCTTAAATTCACAGGAATTCTGGGTGATCTAAAGACTTGTGACATTTGTTTATTTATCTTTTTTCTTCATTTCATGAAGAGCAAATTTTAAACAGCATTAACTTCCAAAAATTCAAAATTTGGTATTTTATCAAAATTATATTTATGCCTAAAATTTGTATAATGCTTAAAATTAATAAGGACCCACTGGTGCGGCATTAATCAAAGGGTGAGATATTAGGCTGGAAAACTTGACGAAAAATTAGTCTTATTCAAGTAAAGTGAGTTTAACTCTCAAAAATCTGAAGTTAATAAGCAGGGGACGGCGTAATTCCAAATGAATGATTTTACGAACTTATTCGTATCAAACGTGCGAGTGTTAGCGGACAAACGACTTTTAAAACGACTCATAGATTGAACTCGCTATGTCGTATCTTACCCCTTCTGGAACTTTCTGCACCTGTATTTTTAGGGCTTCTAAATGTTTTTCCCAGAACTGCGTTTTTTGACGAAATTAATTTTTTTTGAAAAAACTTCGGATAAGTGGAACATTCGCTAAGTGGAACCATTTTTTTCGGTCCCTTGAAAGTTCCACTTATCGAGCGGCAACTGTATTACATTTAGATTTAGATGATACTTCATTGAGAGAATCTTTTGATAATTTTTCAATTGAGAATTGTGCATACAGAAATTTTCAATTAAAAATCCTGTGTTTAATTTTAAACATGCTTATTTGTGAATTTTTGACTTTAAAAGCAAATTAACACAATAAAGCCTTTATCTATATTTATGGTTTTTATATATGTTATTTATTATATATTATATATATATATGGAATATACTTCAAGTTGACAAGTCATGTGACTTAGCTTTTAGTCAGTGAAATTGGTGTACTTTTGAGGGAAACCAAACAGTTTTTTCTATCCAAGTCATGGAAAATATATTCAGGTGAGTGTACAGTTTCCCCCCAAATATGATGTCACTTTGACTTGAAGAATAAAAGTTCAATACTATTTTTATCCTTTTTGAATGTATATATGTATTTTGTGTAGGTAGCTACAGTATATACGGTTCATATAACTTCATGAGATGAAGAAGATATATTTAAATAACGTTTATTTACATTTTTAATAGTTCATAATAAAAACTTGATTTGTTTTCCTATTTCTATTCCCACTTTTGTTTAAATAATGCAGTTTTTTTAGAACAGTGGTAAACTTAACCTTAATTATATCACGTGATTTACGCTGTCGCGACTGTGGATCATGTGATAATTTCCAAACGAAAATATTGCACATAAAGCTAAATCAGCAAGTAACAGTGAGATAATGAAGCGATAAATAAAAAAGACTATCAACTGTAAATGAGTAAAAATCCAAATGATTGCTGACTTTATGAAGACATCTCAAGATTCAGTTAAAGTACGTTTCATTTTCATCTACATAAATAAAAGCTGCTTGCTGGAAGTAGACACGACAAGAACACTTCTACGACGCTTATAACCATTTGAAGACTTTCCATTATTTACTAAAATGAATTCCAAGCCGAAAATTTGTTCAATAAGCATTTAAAATCTTTCAATCTTCCAGCTGAGCAAGTTCCCTCAATGTTAATGTTTATCTTAAAAACCATAATCATATTTCTTTTCTCCTGAGAAAGGCTTATTTTCTAAGAAACTACTTACATCCCCAAAAAATGATTTGTGTTTGTTGTAAGACGGGGATGTCTTTATCCCTTCGTGGATAAACCGATAAACGGATGTCTTTATCCCTTCGTGGACAAAATGAAAATCTCTTTTGTTGACAGATTCGAAATGTAGCACAGGTTGACTGAAAATGTTGGTATATTAACTGAAAGTTTTGAACTTTTGTTATTGAACATACCTTGAGAGAATTACTTTTTACCGGAATTAATTTTTGTGAATCCCGGATTTTGGTCCAATCCGCAAAATTAAATTCCGCGAAAAATTGTATCATACTAAAAAATCATCAAAGGTGCAAAATATATTGTGTTTCAATTTCATCATTGCGTGTTTTCTTTGATCCAAGAAAATAAATTTCTGTAAAATATGCCACATTTGCTTACCCACGAATATTAATTCCCGCGAAATATTTGATTTGGCCTCATCCGACAAACATCCGTCAAAAATATCCATCAAAAATTGAAGAAAAGTTGTTTAACCGCAAGAATTATATAATTCCACAATATTTTATGGAAATCCTTAATACGGTTAGGTTGCTCAGGGTGAAGTACCGCGTTTGGTTGCGTTATATTTTGGTTCAAGCAGTTTTGATTTGAAATGGGTTACACTTGTGTTGGCGGTCTAGCTATTTGGCAATCTTTCGGTTGCGGACCAGGTTGTGCGGGTCATAAAGGATGTCCTGCAGGTAACCAAGGATGCCGTGTGGGTCACAAATGCGCTCCTGTGGGTAAACGAGGAGGCCGTGCTAGTCACAAAGAAGGCTATGTGGGTCGTAATGGAAGTTGTGTGAGTTACTAAGTTTATTAAAATTAATAGATGAATTCCATTATGACGTATACTGTGTTGACATCAAATATCTAATTTTCCTTGTTGAAGTATTCTATCACATGCGTAACATAACAATTTTTTGAAAAGAAACAGGGGAATCTGCCAAAGCAACCAGTATGGGCTCTGCTATGACCTGAACAACCTCCTTCGTGACCAGTATGACCTCTTGAACGTTCTGTGTTGCCTGTATGACCCACAACCCATCCCTTTAGGTTAACCCATGAGTTGGTTTATTTTTGCAATGAAAAAACTACCTTTCATCTAAATCATTAATATTATTTTAGGAAAATGGAGGGTAAGGGAGTTTGGAATATGAAAACTTTAAGGAGATGAATTTTAGCCCTTGTGGTTGCTGAACAAATTTAATTATGGTCCAATTCCAAAAAACTGGGTTACTTATAACAATTGTGTAGTGAGTGATAGTTGCATAATAGTTGTGATTTTCATAGCACTTTTATTGGAACTATACTATCACTATACTTTGCGGCCGGATAAAACTTTCTTAGTGAAATACCTAAACATTTAGGGGATCAACCGGTCAATCCAGGCGGTCGACCACAGCCTTTCAGTAAAACTTCTCCTTTCATAATTTGTATATTATGTATATTTTGATAATTATTGTTCATTTTTTTACTAAGAGCTCGTTTACAGAGACCCGAAGTGAACTCAAACTGCTTTGAAAAATTGAGCTGTTTACATGGAAATTTCACTTCGGCTAACCCTTTTTTGCTGAAGCAGCAGAATTTATTATTTCTAATAAAGTTTGAACATAATGGCGGAAAATCCTTTCACAGTGGGACATCTCACAAACTAGCCAAAATCAAAACAAAAGTTGCGCATGTGCATGAAAACAATTGGGCATGTGCCGTATAAAAAACCAGACCGCTGTATCGATAAACAGACTTTCACTTCGGGGAGCAGTGTTTACATGGAAATTTAACTACACCCGAAGTCATGTAAATAGTAATAAGAATTGCATCATGCATCGAAGTGAAAATTTTTATTTCAAACCGGTTTGAGTTCACTTCGGGTCTCATGAAAACGGTCTAAGTGTAAAAACTTTTGTAAGAATTACACAAATATGATGCTGAGTGAAAATTATAATAAGAAGAGTCCATCTGCTGTGTTCTCTTGTTATTTGTTTGTGCCTTTGAGGCTCTATAGAAATGAAAAGTATTAGCCCAGTAAAAAATAAATGCATCTTTTTTTCCCGAATTTTTCGTATCCTGAAAAACGATACAAGAATAAATTTATTAGACATAAACTTTGCAGTTATATTGCTGTAGCCTGAACAGTCACCGTCATCGCGTCCATCTACAACACGCGATTTGTTGATATGCGAACCATTTCTTGTTTCCAATTTGTAATCTCGTTATTATCTTTTTCTGTGATATTTCAACTAATATCTTATAAAAGAAGGTCCATTATTGCCAAGAAAAACATATAACAACAAAGAACATAATTTGTTTTTTATTAAAAAATATTATAAATAAGTACTTACTTTCATTGGGATAAGTCAAAACATTAAGACGTTTATGTGGACATCAACAAAAAAATTCTACTTTTATCTGATATACCCTATCAGATCCATCAGAAGTTTGAAATAATATAAAAGTTTAACAAATAAGAAGAGTTCCTTTCACACGGTAGCAAAAATCTTTAAGAACTCTCAAGTAAACCTAATAGATCGCGAGGAAGAAAACTCTTCGAAAAGCTTGCCTTATAGTAAATCTCCGAATATTTTTTATGGAAGTTACCCTTCAGCTGTTACTTGTAAGTTTGACTCCTTGTCTTAAAATAGCGTTTTACAGCTTTGATTACAAGATAATCACAATAAATTATAAAACATATTTTATATAATATAATATATAATATATAATATATATAATATATATAATAAGAGTAAGTTACACAGTATACGAACTACGTATTTCATCATTGGAATAAAAGCCAGAACATCGAAGAGACTTTTGAACTTTTTTATCAGTCCTTTCACAAACAGGGATTATAAACAACAAATTGTTCTTGCTATTGATTCAATATATATTTATAACTTTATGAGCTTTGCTCTAAATGACAAAGTGACCGCATTAAATTGTTTCACAATTTTATCAACGTCGGAACTGAAACATTTTCCGCCATAAATTTATCTTTATAACTGATGAAAGCAATAGATGACTTTTCAAGTAGCGCATTTCGTTGACAATTTCCATCTCCTTTTCACGACAGTTGTTGGTAATGGAATATTAATAATCAAATCAATTTTCTACCAACAAGCACTGGTAATTCCCACAGTGCTAGTTGACTTTGTAGACATCTCTGAAACACAGAAGTTTACAAACATTTCCGGTGGAAACTGTGGATCAGACCACAAATTAAAATTCACATAAGTCCTATATATAATATGGAATGTATACACCTTTCCCGAATTCATGATTTTATGTCGCATCCTGACTCAGTTGTCCATACGGACCTCGTTTTGATGTATTGCATTGTTTCACAGTAAATATTAAGTTATATATTTTGTTAATTAGCAAATCGCAATGGGACAATTTTCGTTAATTTTCAACACAGAAACAAGGTCCGTATGGACAATTAAGTCAGGATGCGATATTTAAAAATGAATTCAGGAAGGATTGTCTTTATTTAAATGGGTAAATTGTTATAGAATACACACACTTATAGCAGACGGTTATGAACGTTTAGTTTGCAATTGGTTTACATATGACAAGCCAACAACTTGTGCATGATAGTAACTTAGATATGATTAAATATGCTCAGATTTAAAATATTTTCTGTTGTACGTAGCATATAATGTAGGAATTTAACTTTTTAGATAATGAATAAGCATCTAAGAATCATGGCATTGCAGTGCTTCACTCTATTTTGTTTACGTATATTGTTGACGTCTCCTTCAAAAACTTGGTTTCAACACATTTTCTATGATGATTACCCAGTAATCGCAATGTTTACTCGTACAATTAACTCGTAAATTTAATTAAGGATTTATCCTTGTTAATTGTTCTATGATTAAATCTAATTAAAGTTGCAGCTAAGCTAGGAGGAAAAGAAATTACAGTGATGACGACTGTAGATTTTAATGGTCATGTTGGAAAAAGTATAGATGGTTTTGATAGTTTACATGGTGGATATGGATATGGAGACATAAATAAGAAAATTAAAAGCACTAGAAGAGTTTGTTTATCCTAAGGAGAAAGATTGTATGTAAAGAGTATTAGAGTATTAGAGAGGGTCTTACATTGCATCAATGTCAATCTTAGAATCTAAGACAGAACAGAAGTTTAAGGCAATGCTAAAAGTGAGATTCTTCAACATAAAGATAGTAAATAGATTACAAAGAAACGGATAAATAATAAATAATAAATAATAAATAATAAATAATAAATAATAAATAATAAATAATAAATAATAAATAATAAATAATAAATAATAAATAATAAATAATAAAATCAGATTCTGAGATAACGGACAAAGGTTAATATTTGCTTTACTATCTTAATTTTGCCCGGGTTCTGATTTGAAACAAAAAGATCGGGATATATGGCGTTACTGCTTCGTGAAAACAATTTATAATGCCAAGACAACTTTACCTACTAGTTTAATTATCAGATATAGAGAAAGGAGAAGTAGAATTCCCACATTTGCTGAAACTATTTTTTAAAATCTTATTGGTGGGCTTGATTCACGACCGTTGCAAGGTAAAAGGAAGATAATCAGAGTTTAAGGTCGTAAGAAGCCAAGGATCGTTGTATTGTACCACCTGATCTTTGTAATGTCGATGGAAATTCTCACTGGTAGCAGAACAGTAATTGAAATCTTGAATCGGTTTGGACATTGTGTCAGCTATCACGCAGCTGTGGAAATAGAAATTGAAATGGCGTTCGAAGCGCACAGTCCTTTGCTGACATCAGGTTTTGAAATAAACAATACTCAAGGTATGAATAAGAGAATAAGACGAAGAACCAAGTGGTTTTGAGCCATACAGAAAGAGACTTAAGCTTTATACAAACGATCTTCAGCCTTAAGATCATATACAACGTCAATAGTTTGAGACGAAATCCTTATATCAGGGGCGGGTTTAGAGGTGGTGCACTGGTATAAGGTGTATCTTTCTTACGAGGATCATCGTGTCGCATAACTTAAAAATTACACTTTGTGTGTTGGACAAACCAATTAAAAAAAAAACAGTTTTAAAATTCAGCTTCAATGTTTTTGGACACAGGCTCGTGAAAGGTTTTTTCCGGACGATTTACAGCAAACCGTTTTTTTACCCTCCGCTATCGTCCCCGCCAGTCGTGTTTTCAGTTTTGTTTTGTGAAGCTTTTGGCGTTCAATAACAAATGTGAAATGGAGTGCCGTTGTATAAATAAATTATATAAAGGTTACCGTATCGGCTACCGTATCGCTTTTTGCACCACTCAAGTAGTGCAAAGATGCGGAGCTTCTGGGGGAGTTTTCAAGATCGATCTGACTGGTGCAAGCGTGACTAGTGCAAATGACAAAACGTAAGGTAAAAGCTGTGTGAAGCTAATATAGCTATACGTGTTTATATTTCTTTTATATTCCGTGTAGCCACAAACTTTTCACCAGTCTTAGCTAGTTTGCTGTATTATATTTTGAATAATGATGGCTATTATTATTTTCATTTTGTGAATTACTCATACTGAAATTACTCATACTGAAAAACATAAACCAAAAAATGGTATATATTTTAAAAGAATTGTGGAAAAAATATAGTTTTGATAAAGTTATTGTGATATTTTTGACAACGTTAATTGGATGTAGTTTTATACAAAACTTACTTATTAAATTCTTTAGATGTACTAAATATTTTTATCATCATAGATGGATGGTAAATGTATAGATCATTCATTTTGTAGCTTAACTGAAAGATTTGCTGATACTCGTCCTAACGAAACTAAACTGCATCAAGTTTCCCCAAGTTTCGGGTTTTTCTTTGCACAAAAGATTAAGATTGGGCTGTTCGTAACATTCAAGATGCAAGATTTAGTTGCTTGGTATATTCCAATAAATAGATAAATTCCAACACAGGAGGACCATTTGAATTGTGCGATACATATAAGATAATGTATGTATATGAACGCTCTTGAAACAGTTATTGTGACAAGCACTGTTATTGGGAAAATAAGTCATGGGACATCAATGGTTAATACATGATGATGTAGCTAAAGATGTAGCTGTGCGAAGCTATGCATCAATAATTATCAGCACACGATTCATGCATTAGTGCTTACTGGCTGCCAAACATTGAAGATTGCTAAAGATTTTGAAAGACTGTGTAACTTGGTTATTTCAATGTTTAATATCAATATTTTTAATATCCTGCATAATCTTGCAGTGCTAACAGTCATATATATAATTATATTATGCTCATTTGAACGATAAATGTCATTATTTTGGAGATAAAATATCTAAAAGAGATTAAAGATCTGGAAAATTCTGAACAATGATCATGGAATCTTTCCTACTGCTTCTCAAGGCCAATGGGGTGTTTTAACAGATTTTTATGTTTTGGTTTTAATTTGAATTAATAACTAGTTTAATGGAATTGTTCTTTTGGACATTTTAATGTCAACAAACCTTTTGCTTTTGCTCTTTAACTCTATAAATTCATTTGAAATTATTATTAATATTATTAGTAATTTACCTCATTTTTGTAGTCCATTTTTATATGTTTCTCTCTGGGTGTTACCCATTATACTCACAAGTCTAGTTCTAATCTGACCTATATAAACAGTATTGTATGTGTCCTTAATGTGCTGGTAGTTCCAGTACTACTGGGAAAAATAAATATAAACGATTGTCATGATCCACATTTAGTATCTCACTGCTTTACTATGACCAAATGAATCAATAATGATAATAAAAAGTCACAGGTTTCTTTCAATTGGCAGCTTTTGTTAAATATAAATTTTTTTATTTAGCATTATGATTTTAAACATAGAAATCTAACATCCGTTGTAAACGCTGTAAAACAATCTACAATACCCAACTATGCTGTAAAAGGACCGTTTTAACTCGCAAGGATATACGAAAGGTGTTAGCCTCTAGAGCAACGGCATCAAGAGGGCAGATGGGCTCAAAACACCTCTATGACTTTTGGATTATTCAGAATTTGCACCAGTTGAACAAAATCTTAAATCCGTCCCTGTATATAGTAAGGAAAGTTGGAAAAAAGTTCCGTTGTGAATGACAGAATTTGTGATTGACCCAAAAAACGTTGTAGCGAAGACAGGTTGGAATTCAAGAAAGCCCTCCTTCCAAGCATGTATGTCCATAGTGTGGCACTTGCAACAAAATAATCCATCCCCAACACAACGGTAGTTGCCGAAACTTTGAACAGATCTCTTGCAATGGCCAAGGAAGCCAGCAAAGAAACTATTGCCATAACCTATGATCTTGTCATTGTGAAGGTGGCAATGCAAATTCAAAAACAAGAGTCACCAAAGTATGATCCGTTGTTTATAACACTTGGTCCGTTACATATAGATTTGGCTTTCTTTTCAAGGTAGTTGGGAAAATTGTGGCTGAATCAGGGGGACCGTATATTCAAAAGCAGAGGCTTTAGCGAAAGGTTCAATCAAGGGTTTCATTGCAGGAACAAGTTACAAACGATGCAAAACCTTACATGAAGCACTGACTTTTGATTCGGAAGTGCTACACTTTAAAGTATTTCTGAATCATTGGGCGTAAAAAGAAGTAGTTTAAAGTTCACATATATGAACTTAAAAATTGGAACAGAAAAACCATGTAACTCAAATGAAAATAGAAGAACCCTTCCCTAAATACGAGGGCTCTTGGCAAGAAACAGAGCTAGGGAGGTTAGGTAAAACTGTCCAATTTTGGATGCAAAATATAAAAATTCATATTTTGTTTGTTTGCTTGTAAATTTACTTGAAGTCAGTTAATATAAGTAATACTTTTAAAAATACAAAGGTATAGGTAAACTAATCTAGACCTTGAAAAAAAGAAAGTAACTGTTCTAAAAGTAGCTATATAAACAATTTTTTTAGGTTTATAACATTTGTTATAAACTTTTCAATAAAGGTACACTGCGTTATTTCTGTTATGTTCCGGTTATATATCAGCTTCTTAAAAGCTTTTATCAAGGAATGAATGTTGACACAAGTAACGATAAAGTAGAGGTTCAGATTGCTGAAAATTAATCGAGGATCGTTTAAACTATGATTTGCTGAGAAGAAAAAACCCCGAAAAAAAGTAATCAATATCACGATGAACAACAGTACTGTTCAACCAATTGTATCAGATTATTTACTTTTCAAAATTGGCGTGGATATCAACCTTATATACCCACCTTTCCTGGTTGTCGTTGGTTGCATTGGAAAACAATTTTTTACATTATTATATACTTCCACAATATGTATGAGGGTTTCCACCTCGCTACTATTTGCGGATGCAGCGATTCTTCTTTATGCATAACAAAAGGTTTGTCAAAAGTATCATCTTGTCAAAAGTATCAACAAAAACTAAAGGTAACTACTTGCGCACAAGCTTAAACAGAAAATTTGGGAAGGAAAACTTAAAATAAAACAAAAAAGCTCCATCATTCAGAGAGAATGTTACCATATTTTAATTCCAAAATATATATAGGAATTTATATTTTCATAGATGTTACAAGCAGGAAATAAAATTGACAGAAAGGCTGTTCTCCACTTATGGAAATGTTCGATTGAATAGAAAAAAATTTAACCGAAAAGATTTTTGGTCAAATGATTTGCATGTTATAATTTTTCGATCAAATCCTTGTTTCTATTTTGGTATGTACATTTCATACATGTGCTTTATCACGTGTTTTGATTGGCTGAATTGAATTTTTGAACAAAAAAAAAGTTGAAACTGTTCGAATTATATACTTCTTTTCGATCTGGTGATTTTTTTGTAGACAATGTTATTGAAGAACAATTTAAAGGAAGGTTATTTGATCAAACAATTCAATTTGTGGAGAACGATTTTTGAACAACGTATTGCTCAAAAATTCCAAACTATGTCAGAAATTTTCGCGAATTTCGCGAATGGACATTAAATGAAAATTAAATTCCTGCGAAAAAAAGATGGTGTATATTATCCTCCTGATAGTGATAGAAATATTTTTGATATCTTTAATGAGAATTGTAATAAATTTAAATTTAAAACGTTAACTATCTTTCGTCTTATACCGGTCAATTCCACAAAATAAACAAATTAATGTGATAATTTTCCAAAATAGATGTTCAAAAAAAGTTTCATTTTTCATTATTCGCGAAAATAAACTCTCTATTAAGATGAAGTTAAGTCTGACGGTTAAGTCCGTTCGGCTGGATCGTCCCAAGTTTGCAAATGAATCTGTCCTCGCTCATCTCTTGTTGTCGGCACTACTAATATCGTGCTTGATGATATTGACATCGGTGTCAGTTTCGAAATCATATTGGTTGCTGCTGGATGTTTCATCAGCTCATTGTTGTCTGGTCGCTTGAGGAAGTCGTAGCGGTGTTTGGTGATTCGTTTGCACAGTTCATCGCCGGTATGACCAATGTACAGAAAATCGTGTTTCTTGCACCGGATCGTGTAGATGATATTTTTACTTTTGCAATTATCCCCGGCTGACTTCACTTGTTGACCAAGTGATTGGGTTTCGAACAGTCGATGAATTGTTGATGAGATGACAGGTTTTCGTGCAGGTACCACAAGGTCAATACGGCGAAGATATACTATATTGCATATACATTCATACTCCAATACATTGTAAATTATATAATTAACTAGTTTCCGTTAAAAAAAATGTCATTATGATTATGACACAACAAGTGTCAAAACGTCAATTTTTATTTTTTTTTATTTTAACTGAAAATAAATTCTCGCGAAATCTTTCACTTCGGGCAATTGGCAAAAATTATTTCTCATGAAATGTTCTAAATTTCGCGAATCCAGTGATACGTGAAAATTTCTTCCCGTGAAAATTTCTGACATTAAAGTAAGCACATATTCGGCTAAAAAACTTTGGCAGAAAATCTTTTCGGACGGATTTTTTGGATGAGTGAAGCTTAAACTTATAATATATATACTAAAATAAACAAAAGCATTTTCATTTTTGCAGGTAACTGTGAAAATCACCAGTCAACTAACTGTTCTATTTCTGAGATTATGCTCTGCATAACTCAACTATCACATAATTCACAGTTCACACTGACTTTTTTCAATGAACAACTGCAAGGAGGCTACCTTCCAGCTTGGGTAAATACGTTGTATCACATTTTGGGTATTTTGAAACATCAAAACCATTTTCCCTCAGATAAACTAGCTGAATATATTCATGGCGAAATGTAGCATCGTGTCGGTCCTCATATGTACTATTCGCTGAATACTTGTGAATCATCTGGTGTTTTTATTTATATATACCAATTCCATATCCAACAGATGTCAACAACTGCTTAAAATGGCTTGGAGCAACATTTGAAAAAAAACATAAACTTGGAGTAGCACTCAAGTCATACACACGATACAAACTCCTTGCCGCTTGTTTCATTTCATCTACATCTTCCATACTGATTTCTTCGATTCGAATGGAATATGACACTAGTTTTCTCAAATGATGTGATTGGTAGAAAACACACATAATGCGATTGATGGAATTGTTATCTGCAAACTTTACCTTTAAATCGAGGATTATCAATGGAAAATGTTTTCAGAAGTTGAAGCTTTCTTTTCCTCTAAAGCGAAATGAAAATGCCTTCTCTCATTTGCCTTCTTTATTTTCATTGAACCTTATAATTAACTTCCTTCCCAAGAAATTACACTTCATTTTGGTGCAAGCATAGTCAATAAAAACTTGGATTTGGATTGGAACGGAATTTAGAACAACGGAATATGAACATACGATATTAATTTGTGCTTTATTTGGATTTAATTTATAATAAAGAACGTCGGATAAGGTAAGTAGATATTAGAACATACTCCTCATGATTTTGACATTAAAGACATACCGAACTACGCACTATTTTGAGTATAAAAATCCGAATTTCCCTAAACAGAAATAATATTTCCAGATAAGATTGTTTATCAATTCTTTATTTTATTGCATGCATGTCGACACTCGCAAATTAAATTTATGGTGCACCATGATCAACTTTTAATTTCTATAATTTTTTTAATTTTCAAAGAAAAAATTTGACCACGTCGCGCCTTTAATGGTCGGTTTTTCTGGTCGGTTGGTCGGTGGCCGGTGCCAAATCGATATAAGATTTCACCAGCGGTACTTCCTCCTGCCTGCTTTTTAGGTGCTTGGATATGTTACTTATTCTGTGGTTACGGTACGATGTTTGGCTAATTTTTTTCTTTGACAAATCTGCTTTCTTTTTTGTCACCTAATTGCATCTTGCGCGCGGTCTGCAAATCGAAATGGTTTCCATTCTACATCAAACTTTTTTTGGTAGTGTCAAAAGTTGTGAAATAATACGCTACATTAGTGAGTTCACCACCAAAAATGCATTTTCATGTCGTTTGGTAAGCCCGCAACTTTAAACTGCACTGTAAATACATTTTCATTAATTCCAATTTCAAAATCTTTTTCAAGATACCTCAATTCACTCACTATAGCTTAAGTACAGACCGACGAACAACTTTTTTCTCCATTTTTCTTTCATATTACCTCCATAGATTAAAAATATTTCAAAACTACTCGCGACACATTTACCAACATTTAAAGGAGATAGCAAGAATGTAATTCCTGCAAGAGGAGCTTCATCACCACAAATGGCTATTAAGAACAACTTTGACGACGAAATTATTGTTGAAGTTTAACTGATTATCGTCTTGCTTCATTAACTCTTAAATAAAATTCTGCCAACCTTGGTGCATATTGTACCAAATCTCTAAACTTCCCAACACCAATTATTAGCTAAATTAGCTAATACACCATCCCAACATCACCTTGGACACTCTTTAACTCTTCAACTTCTTCAATTCTCTCGGAGGATATCTACCGGGGGTAATATGATGGGGGTAATCTTGCGAGGGGAGATTCTCCGGAAACGCTGTAATTGTGAGAAGGCTTCTGTGATAAATGTTTCTTTGTGTGTGTGGTGTAGAATGGGAGAAAATGAGTTGTGTGATGAAAGGACATGTTTGTGTGTTTTAATGGGTCCTTGTGTGTGTGATGAATGTATTGGAACAAATTGTATGAACCCGAGAAGGAATGCGATGAAATGATGTAATGATGATGTAATGACGGGGTATTATTGTCTGTTTTTACAACTTTGTTACTTAGTAATGGTCCATATTTTTTTTCCAATTCCCGGTAAAGAAAGAAGTTAAAAGCAATTTTGATATTGAAAACAACACAAGGAGTATGTTGATCTTACAAGATGCGAGCATTAAACTTTTTGGTTGAAAGTCTTTCTTATCTCCTTTAACCCAGACAGAAATAACAAAGTTTTCACCGCAAACTTGTGACGATAACCTATTCTGTGTTCCAGTGTTTCGTCACAACATTTAAGACTGGAATCATCTAGAGGATAATTAATAGCAGTAAAGCATAAAGGCTTTGTTTAATTTATTGTGTGCTAACAAAACTAATAGTGTGCGAAAGGGGAATTCAGAAGTCATAAAAACAGGATATTTGGAACCATCATGGCAGCCAAAGTAGCGAGATTTAATTATTTCAAAATAATTAGTGACGTAAGTTGGAACACAGAATAACTAGGACATTTATGTCTAGTCATCTTCATAAAAAAAAAAGAAAAAAAAGAAACAAAATGGTTATAGGGCGTTCACCGTACTCCCATTACGGGAAAAGGGTGGGTGGGGCGGGAGGTGTTGAACAATTCATTTTATACACGCCGTGTTTTTGTCTAGTAAGTACATCCGGCCTCGTTTTAGATATCAAAATTGCCTCTAATCATTCTACTGGGAGTTTTAGTAATAGAGATAATTACGAAGGAATAAAGTTAAAACATTATTGAAATAATAAATTTAATTAAAACGAGGTTGGATGTACTAACTAGGTCAAAACATGGTGTTTAAACAGACACTCGGGAAAGGTGTATTTGTACAACGCTTTTCTAACTTATTAGAGTCACGTGGTAAAAGAGTTACAATAAACAACTTTAAAGCAAGCATAAGACATAAATTTCGTTTTTTTTTAATAGAGTAAATATCTAACACAAATAAACACAAAAATAAAAATAAATTCAGTTATAATACACATGTCGGAAAGGAAATGTCAACTGTTTTCTTTGCAAAGTTCTTGAATTTTACAGGATAGCAGAAAATACACCGAATAGTTTATTGGTCCTAATTTCGCCGGCAATTATCATATAGTCACCAAAAGTTTAAAATCATAAATCTTCTAAGGCATTACATTCACCCTAATCAGGCACACGAAACGAGCGATCGAGCACACGAATCATACGACTCGTTCCCGTGAATGTACGAATTTTGTTAATCTTGATAAAGTTTTTGTGAAAAATCGCCACTTTCTGTTGGTGAGAAAACAAGAAACTATTTAATAGAAAACTTTTAATATTGGCTAACCTGGCAGACACACGATGCCGCTTGAACGGACACGTACACCTTAACGGCTGAACGTTGTTCTGACCTCAAAACGACGTCGTGTGTCTTTTAGGTCAAACTCCGTGGTAATGAAGAATTTATCCAGTGTAAATCTACCCTTAGAAGATACTCATGCTGTATAGAATTCACTTTCAGATGTTGTTTTAATGGTTCACGCGCTCAAATAAAAGTTCGAGTAACTAAATTTTCAAACGTAAAATAAAAGTGTGATACACCCAGATCACACGTAGTTGAAAATAAAATTTTCAGTTACATAATGAAATTCAGTTTAAATACTAAATAGTTTCGTGGAATCCAAACTAACATTTAAATAAAAAAGATCATAGAGAAAGGAAATTTTGGTAATATAACCGCACTTTTATCCTTTAAGCGCCCGGGCTCTTATTTTTAGGAGTTTATTGGAGGGAAGTGTTCATAAAACTCTCGTAAATATACTTCCAATAACCTCTCATACAGCCGATATCTTACACAAAGTGTTTAAATATACTTCCAATAACCTCTCATACAGCCGATATCTTACACAAAGTGTTTGGATAGAAGGAGATAAATCGTCCTTTCAAAAAGAATCCAATAAAACAGTTCAATTCAGTTACATGTTTAATGTCTCTTTAGTTCCTGTACTTCTCAGTATAGACACAAAGCCTCGCGTGAACAGTTGTCACCGATATAATCCAAAATAAAGTGATGATGATTTAGTGTAATGACAATTAAAAAAAAATTATAAAAGTATCAGGTAACTTATTGAAGACACTGAACATGTAATTCAGTCAATATACTGTAAAATCCATGAAGGTTTCACCTTAAAATGCTTAAAAATAGAAGTTTTAAACATTAAACAGGTCAAGTACACACACATATCTCTCAGCACTTGAAAAGATCTTGATTCCTACCGCTACAGCAGAGAGAAATACCCTTTGCTGAAAACGTGCTCTGGAGCTGCAGTTGAGTTTATAGAACTGCGAAGTTTCGTTGTCCTGTTGAATTTCGCTGATTAAATTTGCAGACCGGAATAGTACCTAGAGAAAACACTATCACACGCATTTCTTTACCCTAGCTCCTATCACTCTCTCCTCAAAAAACCTTAAAGATATCAGACGACAACACTTTGACCCTGAAAAAGCAAAAAAACACAATAAAATCCTTTCCACACAAGCAACTGCCCAACCATTCGAATATTCTAATACAAATTTGAATAATTTGTACGTGATCTTCTGTATTCAAGAATCTTTTCTTTATCTTTTTTGTTTTGTTTTTAATTATTATTTAAATGAACTTGATCCTGACATTGTGTTACCTAGTAAGATAGTCCAGAGCTTTGTGTTGATCACATGATGTTTCTTGCAGAGCATTGTGGATTTTTTTGGGCTCGAAACCAAGCTCCTTAAATGTTGCAACCATATTTAAATACGCAATTGCCTAAAAAACAACGAAGAGTATAATGGTCAAATTCAAAGGTTATTAGAAATTACAGTGTAATCTCTATAAAGCGTGCACCCATAAAGCGGACATTTCACACACTCCGTGTACGGATGGATGGATTTACAGTCAAATTCTCATAGAAAGTGTCTATAAAGCGGACATCTCTATTAAGCGGACGCCTTTCTTATGCATCAATGCTGCCAGCTCTATAGAAGTTCCACTGTAACATACCCAGTGGACAAAATGCTAAAAAACTCTCTGTGGAGGAGTGTTTTTTTATTGAAACAGCAGGCGATATTCCTTGCCATTCTATAGAAAACAGATTTTGCCCAATGGGTAATCCACCTTTCCCTTGTGCATGTTTACCTTCTGCATTCTGACTCTTTTCTGACTTTTTTGATGCGTAACAGTGTTTCACGGTTATTATGTAGTTATAATATTTTGCTCAACTGCAAACTGCAATGGTAAAATTTTCAGTAATTCTCAATAAAGAAGAGCGGTCCGTAAGATGGAGAGTTAAGTCAGAATGCAATATTCAAATATAAAACGGAAAGGCAAACGTAGTATCCAGGTATGCCCTCATATCATTTCATCGTGGTTTTCAACGTAGTTTCAATCCAGCAAACGTCAATTTCTATAGAGAAACTCATCAATGTGACAGTCCGTTTGACATGGGCAAGGCATCAACGACCCACTTTTCAAAAGTTTCTGTAAACTTATCTTATAGCGTCACCAAATTTTCTCAAATATTGTTGGAGCTTATGATGAGCTTCGTCTATTTTTATATGCAAGTAAACAATTTTAAGCCACTAGACGGAATACACGCTTTGTTATTAAGTAACACAAATATTTTTCTGAGACTCGATGTTGCTTTAAGTCGCTCTCCTTTACATGCGGACTTGTTGCTTACTTGTTGCTTGTTGACTATCTATGTGAGAAGACCAAATTTGCGTGCTTGTCTATTCATGTAGACCAGCGGGGGGTTCTTTAAACTAGTGGAACTGTTATAGCACGTTTCTCATAAGCAAGCTTTGGTGCTTTTTTATTTATTTTAGTGTAAGGTTTGGTTCTCAGTTTGCTTGTTTTTTCCCTTGTTGGTGAAATCCAGTTGAGCCTGGGCTGTTGCTTAGCAGTTGCGTCGCTTTTGACAAATTTGAGCTTCGTGTTACTTATAAAAAGGAAAACGTGTATTCAGCACGGAGCGACTTTTGATTGCAAAGGTTATTATAACTCTAACTTATTGTAGAACAAAGCAGAAAGAAAAATCGATGTCCAAACCTGTTCTTTGCTGTTTTCTTTATTAATAAGTGCCATTTCAACGTCATCAGCATGATACCCTCTCTCTTTCAGTTCTTGTACGAGACATAAAAAATCAAGTACCTACAGGAACGAAAACATTTGAAAACATCTTTCAGTATCAATCTGTTGTAGACAGTGTGCACATTTGTTAATAAACTCTTTGAAATTGGGGATAGATAAATCCTTATATTGAATGAAATCATTACTACCTTCATTTCAAAATCTTTTAAAAGCCTGTAAAAACTATTTGACTAAAATGATTTTTGGCTAATTTCCACTCAGAGTGTGTTTACATGATGGCTGACATGAAATGAAGGCGACATTAAATTTACATAGCGGCATGAAATAGTCTTCTGTTTACATTTAATTTCATGCCAAATCTCATGTCGGGGTGGCTGTTCAGATGACAACCTGACAGATTTTCACAAGAAATTTTTTGTTTTGTGATTATGAGCATTTGTAGTTAAATATTATTTAATTAAATTTCATGTCAGTTGTGTTTACATGATATTTTGACACCCAACATGAGATTCCATTCCAGTCATTTTGACCGACATGAAAATCAACCCAACATGAGTTTCATATCGTCTCTTTCACGTAAACAGTGTCAAGGTTTTAACAAAAAAACAATATGTGAAAAATCTCATGTCGGCTAACATGAAACTTCATGTAAACACACTCTGACAGAATCAAAGCTCAAACACAATACATAAATGTTAATACTTGCCTTTGGCTCATCAATTCCCAGTCGTTTTACAGCTCTTGACACACATGGCAATGGAAAACCCATGGCATTCAGCTGATATGCAAAATTCTTCTCATTTGTAGACAAAGTATTTGTATGGTCCTGTAACCATGACACTGTGGGAACTACTGTTGAAATTTTCTGTGAGGTTGATTGGTTAAAATTGGTATCCTAAAATTAAGAACAAGTAAACAAATAAAGGAAATTATGAAATTAGATATTAAAATGTATTCCAATGAAATCGAAAGGAAAATTCAATATTTTCAACAACACACTCTAAATAATAAACACTTGGTTACATTAGGCATTACTTTCTTTAGGAAAAAAACTTATTAGGATTGGGATGGGGATGTTATCTGCAAAAAAGGAAGGCTGAATATGTTTCTATGAAGGATCATTATTATTTTTTTATATTTTGATGAAATATATGCTTCATAAAGTTTAAGTGTTCCACTATAATAATAATAATAATAATAATAATAATAATAATAATAATAATAATAATAATAATAATAATAATAATAATAATAATAATAATAATAATAATAATAATAATAATAATAATAATAATAATAATAATAATAATAATAATAATAATAATAATAATAATAATAATAATAATAATAATAATAATAATAATAATAATAATAATAATGGTTTCTTTCAGACATATCCATGTTTTACAATGGCTTTTCGTCCCTGACAATAAAAATTAAAATTCTATAGTAAAAAAAACAAACAAAAAAAACAAAACATTATGCAGAATAAAAACGTTATGAAAGTATTTAACACGGTATATTTATAATTAAACTTTAGTATGATCATCCAACCTGGACATTGGCGAAAGCTTACGTTTAATTAAACATGGAATTGTCAAGAAAATAATTTTTTGTTTTTTCCACACCTTACAAGACACCTTACATGTCACACTTTGCTCCTGTATAATGTTTTACGATCAATCTGCAGATGCGTATGGTTTTCATTAATATCACAAAAAAAAATCACAAAAAAATCTTACCATGCTTGTTGGTCTTCCAGTCTGTTTTGGCAACACTGCTTGATGGTTAAATGAATGACCAGAACTCATTTGCGTTCGATTCATGGCTGAGCCAAAACTGTTTATAGGTTCATGGAATGCTAAGTTTCCATTTAAATAGCTTGTTGGCTGTGCAGACTGAACCTGTGTTGGCTGTGGAGATTGAACTTGCATAGCTGGCTTATAATGAAATAAAGCATTCTCATAGTCTTCACTATTGTGTTTCGTGCTGACAGGATTTATGTTTATAATATTAGGAGTGTTATTAGAGGACCTTGACTGTATCAAAGTCGGTCCAGAGTGAAATTCATTGGAAGGTTTTTGATAATTATGTAAAGAAGGCAACGGAGCATAACCGCTAGAGACTGGATAAGTTGGAAGATCATTGATCGATCCAGAATGTTCATATCGGTTGGTGTTGTTTGAAACAAAGTTCATATTATTGCTTATTGGAGTGTAGTTTGGTGCAATTGAAAACGGATTTGTATTGCTCATGTAAGGCGGGTTATATCTCCCCATAGCACATGAGGACGACACGGAAGGGATCATGTTTGTCGTAAACATTGATTGAGGAGGAACAACAGTTTGTGAATTGCTTGAGTTATAATTCAAAGAATCTCCAAGTATTCCAGATGTCTGTGTCGTACACCCCGCAAAACTAGCAGTGCTAGGAATTCCAGGACCTAAATTGTTTGCCTGCATAGTGGGAGAGACATTTCTGTCCTTGGCTTCACTAAACCTTTGAAATTGATATTGTTTCATTATGTTCTCAATACGGTTGGTAGGGAAATTTTGTCCATGCGGGGCATCCTCCAATCCGTTTGGTAAAATATTATTCAGTTCTCCGGAATTAGTTCTGCAGCGAGCAGAAGTAATTTCCACGTTTTCATAATCTGATGGTTCCTTTAAATTTGGTAACGATTTAGTTCTTGTTAAGTTACTTGTCATTCCATTGTTCAATTCCTTGTTCTCTATCACCTGCTGCTTTCCAGTGTCCCAATAAGTATTATTAGGTGATACATATTGCATTGATGTTCCAGGAGGGGATTTTGATAAATTCTGTGTTTGCATATTCCAAGTCAACTGTGTTTTTACTGGTTGACCCATATATGGCCGAAATGGGTTATTGGTGTAAAAATTCCGAGACTCCTCAAACCTTGTCCATCTTAATGTGCCATGAGCAACGTTGTTGGGGAAGTTAAACATTTCAGAACCTGAACAGTCAGCAGCTTCTGTGTCAATTAACTTGTCCACATTGACATCAACAGGTTGAGACAAAGTTTGTTCAGGTACACTATTGAAAATGCTAAAATCGATATCATTGTCATTACTGGGTTCTTCAGATAGCTGTCTTCTACTGTTTTTCCGTTTCTTAAAATTTTCAACAGGTTCAAGTACGCTCCTCAATTCATCCAGCTCGTTCAAAGTCTGTAGTTCAACTAGTTCAAAGGGGTTCTGGTTGGTACCTTCAAACTCCTCTAAGTCAATAGCTTGGTTGTTATGTCTAGTGGAGCCATTTGATATACTATTGATATCAATCTTATCAGCTGGACGAATAACAAAGGGCATTAAAATCTCATTAACTGGTTCAGTTAGGACATTTGCATTTTCATCACTAGTGTCTTCCACATCATCTTCATTGTTCGCATTTTCCCTTTCTATACTGTTTTCTCCACTTTCTTTTGATTTTCTTGTAGTGGATTCACCAGCACTTTCGTTTTGGAATAGCCTCTCCACCTGTTCAAGTTCTTGTCTTTCCTGTATTAACTTTTCTTCATCTGCAAGCCTGATTGCATGTTTCTCGTGCGTAAAATCGTACTGAAAAGAAAAAAAACCCAAAAACATTTAGTGATTTTGTTATTACAATAATAGGTTAGAAAAAACAAGACGGGATTCGTAGTGATAAGTTAGCTTTCTCAACGATTGCTGCATACTTTATAATTTCCCACCTGGAAGCTTAAGAGATGTGTTGGATCCGATGGCTTCCATTCATTTGGTAATGTTATCTAAAATTGGAAACTATCTAAAGTAAGAACTGGATAGAACATCATACAATAGACTCTCTATAATTCGAGGGGAAAAAAATGAGTTTGAATTAGGGAGAGTTCAAATTATGGAGGATAACACAGAAAATAACAGGTGAAGTCAAATTACTGTAGTTTCTTCCCCAGAATATTTTGTATGTATTTTACCTTAGCTGGTGCGATAAATTTGTCGCTAATCTTGACCATAACACCATTGAGCATACTTAAACTGTGAACTGAAAAAAAACAACTTTATATATATCTGTCAATTTCTGTAAACACCCACAACACATACAATAATTTTTTACTATCACTTTTTAAATGGTGGTCCTATCACTTTTAAAAGCCCATTAGATTTTATTCAAATTCTTTTGATCCTATTTTTGGAACTTTATCTGAAAAATTTATGCCGTTGTTTTATTAGGATTTTTTTTAGGAAGATCTTAAAGTGAAAGTAATCTATGAACGAAAAGAAAAAAGAAAAAGTCCCTTGAGAAAAATCTTTAGAATGATCAATGCAAATGAGAAAAAATAATTGAATATCAAGAAAAGAAAGGAAATTATCTCTCTTGGGAAAATCTAATAGCCAGACATTTTAAACAATGCTTTATAAAATATACAGTACAGGTTGAAAAAGAAACTTTACATTTCTGCGTAAAATAATAATCTTCAGATAGTTAAGATCGTTAACAGTCTTTTGTTTATTCAACATGCATTTTTATGTTCAGTTAAAGGGGAATTAAGGTTTGGAAATTCATTTCCATAATTAACTTCAAAGACTTCAGCAGAATAAGAAAAACAATCAAATTTCAAAGAGCTTCAATACGTCATGAAATATTTACACTTTTGATGATTTCTGACATCATTGGAGCAAGAAGCGTTCAAGTTTATTGCGAATGGCAAAGAACATATCTTTTCTTTCAAACACAGACATGAATAACTTTTCGTTTTATTCAGGGGTTTAGACACATTAAAAACAGGTCAAAGCTTTTCACATATTACCCTGTGTTTATTACTTAGAATTTTTTTACTTAGGTTTTCTTTATGGTGCACATTTTTGGTTGAACCTTTTCCTGATGTTCTAGATCACTCTATTTTTTCAACTCTTTGGGATAAAATTCATAGCATGTGGTCACTCTATTTTTCAAACTTTCTGAGTTATATCCAAATTGCTGCAGTTGTCTGATAATTTGCTTCTGTACAATCTTCTAACAACAATCTGCAGCAATGACTTCTAAAGATGGAGACTCTTCATGAAAGCTAATTATCTTGTGGAAATTTTGGGATTGTGCAAGAGGTGAAGTGACATAAAATCGACGTCAACTGGGCTGTACTTTATCCATTCACTCATTTTACATAAATGTTTAAAATCCACTTTGGTGTTTTGTATTTTATTCTGCTTTTCAACAATGCTTTCACTTTCTTTTCTTTTATCTCCGGGAGAACAACGTTTATATTTAAAGTTTCATCCCATGAAACGTTTTTTGGAAAAAATATATTGTAATGGAAACCAGGTTCTTTATTTAGACCATGATCCATGTATTTATGGTAATTATGGTCAAGAGCATCTGCCTCCAACAATGGATGCATTAAACCAATATCTGCTGCGATGCAACTATCAAGCATACATCTGGAAACATGCCACTTCAACGCTGTTAAACATGTCAAGTTTTCTACAACATGGTTGGATGATGGAAGATGGTAAATTGAAAATCAAATGGTTATCAAATAAAAACGCTGCAGATGGAATTTTAAACTAAATCAGCTGTAATTGTGCGAGTGGATGTGAAACTAGACGGTGTTTATGTTAAAGGCTCAACTGGTAAGCTCTGATTTAGGTCAATGCTCCAGCTGTTGCAACAGAATATGGGATCACATAGAAAAAAGCGAAAACGAAGATGTCTTTAATGATCGGAACGATTCAGAGGACAATTCTGACTTTGATAATGATCAATATGATGAAGAAGTATAGGTGCCTAAATGTAGTTACCTTCCCTATCAAAAAGATATTTAACAAATAATAACAAAAATCAATAGTTACACGGTTCTTGCTCGATAGGTTACTGAAAAATATGAAGTAGGTCGTAATTAGGCTCAAAATATGTGTAAAGCATATTAATATATCTTTAAAAGGCCTTGGGGTTTCAATTTTGTCTTAATTTATGCCTCGTGCATTGCTAAAGTGATAAATCAAAATCACATGATTAATATCAATAATGTGTAAACTGCAGGTGAGAACATTGGGAACTTTTTCGTATTTGGAATACGCTCATCAAACACTCTAAAATCAAGAAAATCAATTGGTTCTGAGAGGGAGGTCTTCTATTTTCGGAAGCATCCTTCTTTTTGTGGATTGTAGTCTAATTGGACACTTAAAAATGGAACACAACCAATGAATGAAAATCAGATAGAAGTAAGAAGCATCAAGGAGACTTAAGATTGTTGATTTCATTATGAAGACTTTGTCCTTCTCTTTTTTTGATAATGAAACCTTGTTCAGTTGTTTAAAGCATATCAATCCGTAATTATAATATTAGAGAAATTGATTTTCACATGAACAAAGCACTGCAATTTTATAAGTTTTACCTGAATCAGATATTTAATGTTGTTACAGTTTCAGTGTCTGATGGTGTGAATAACTTAATACCATAGTAGGAGTTACTGTCAAGGCTGCATACTAAGGGACTGTTCATATGGATAAAAATTACCTCAGAAAGTGGGAAAGGTTTCTGCAAATTAGAAATTAATCTTTAAATAATTCCAACGCATTTCGAAATGTTACTGTTTTAAGATTATCTGTTATTTTGATGTTAAACTTTTAAAGCCAGGATGTTTTTATTGATATGAAAAAACAATGATGTCTTGCTTTTTTTACCACTGTTTTAGCTAAAGACATACAAAGATAAATACCTTATCGGTAAAAAATCCGTCGGTAAAAAGTGACGAATTTTTGCCTTGGTGACGAATATTTTCTACCGACGAAAATTTTTGCCGACGAAATTTTTTACCGACGAATATTTTTTACCGACGAATAATTTTTACCGACGAATTGCTATTTTTTTATTTTAACACTATTATGCTTTTTGTCGCTTAAAGACACATTAGGGGTGCCTACTGACCTTATCTTTGCTTTACTCGTGTTAAAATGTATTGAAAAATGACTAGATTGCTTATGGAATACGTTTTTTCTTCAGAAAATAAAAAGAATAATAAAGTTTACAATTATTTATCATTTTGTCTTTTCTCAATGAATGGGTTTTCTTTTCGTGAAATAACTTCGTTTGCTGACTTTACAGCTTCTGTTATACCTGCTTTGTCAAATCCATTCACGATTGATTCATTCTGCTGCTTTAGGTAATCAAACATTTCAACGATCCAACGTGCATGCAATGGTTTCAAATCAGACAATTTCATTGATACTTTTACATCACCAGGAGCTACACCTCTCCTTAACTGCTCGCTAACACGATCTGCGTACCACTTGTTGTACTGATGAGAAACAAACTTCTTTGCCTTTTGATTGATTGAAATATCAAGAGGCTGAAACTTGTTGGTCAAGTTATGCGGTACGATAACCAGCTCACATCCATTTTTCAAACATAATTCCTTTATTTCAGCGTTATCTTGACCTTTGAAAGTATCCATTATAATTAATGAATACTGCTCCTTCGGGTATCCTAGCTCTTCCTTTTTGGATTTGAGATATGGAAAAATTATCTTCTTGAATAAGCTGACACATTTCTCATAATTGGACCAATGATTTGGTGTAAAGGTAACATCGAAGGCTTTAGGAAACTCAAACTTAGGTAAACTGCGTTTGGTTTTGCCACTGTAGATGAGCTGGATCGGCAAAAATTCACCTGATGCAGTAACTGTAAAAGTTGCAGTTATTTGTCTTTTGTCATCGACACCCTTGATTGGAACTGTCTTTGAACCCCTTAAATCGAATGTATATTTCCCAGGTGAAACATAGGACAAAGGGGTTTGATCCAGGTTTAACACAAGTTCCATTGGAATGTCATGGTCAGAAACAACCTTTGCAATTGCACGTTGAAAAGTAAACTTTTCCTCTTCTAAAAACTTACTACAAGGTTCAACATTTCCTGTTGTCCCTTTTCTTTTCACCCAATCCATACTTTTCAAAACACTACGTGCCCAGCCTTCTGTGAGCTCTAGACTGCCGCCAAATTCTCTCAAAAGTTTCGGATCATTAGCCTTGATAACTCCGGTAGCAATCGCAATCACCATTTTTCGAGAAATTGCTGTGCCGGCTAAGCGTGAACCAACAATAATATCTTTGATTTTTTTCATCATTTCATCACCCACTAAATTTGGTCTTCCTTTTCTTTGAATTGGCGCATTCGCAATGGGCTGGTGGTTAGTTTTCTTCTTCTTGCAACTCTCTTTCCATCCGTTGACTGTTGTTCTCTTGAGTGAATATTTTGTATACACTTTTGAGAAACGATCGATAGCTGATTTAGTCCCATGGATTAAAGCATAACTCCCAATCTCTTCCTTTATTTTGGATGGAACATTACTGTACTTTACAGTTGACTTTTCCACTTGTTTTTTGACTTCCTTTTCGACGTACTGGACTTCGGCTTCATCTGTAATGTTCGAAGCAGATTGAAATAGAGGTGGAGTATGTTGACTACTCGTCAACGTTTCATAATCAGAATCTACCTTTTTAAAGTAAGATCGTAAATCTGTTTTTGAAGCCATGACTGTCTCTGCAAATAACATGAATTTTTAAACAACTATACCAACAACATTCGAATTTTTGGCAAAGCATTCGAATTTTTCAAAAAACATTCGAATTAAGATAAAAAGAATCATTAAAAACATTCGAATTTTTTAAAACTCGATTCATCGGTGCTACGCCATCTTTTTTCTCTTGACTTCGATTCAAGATGTTTTCTTTCAAAGCTATCATTGCTTCACGTGGATATCATGTTTATAAAGAAACTTCATGCTCAAACGCAAAACTTAATGAAGAAGTGAAAGTAGAATTGGAAAAAAATACAATATCGTTGTCAACCGACCCATACGCGTGTGCGATCAAGATAAAGAATCCTTATTTCAACGATTGGAAAACAGTCGGACACATTCCACGTGAAATATCTCGTTACGTTTATTTTTTCATAAAACAAAAAAGTGGGAACGTTTCTGGAACTCTAAAGTCCCTGAAATACAAGCCGTCGCCAATCCCCTCTGGTGGATTAGAAGTCCCTCTCTTGTTAAAATTTTCTGCTAGAGATAAATGGGTTGTTGATACAATGGAAGAATTTGTGCTTAATTTTTACAGTTATGAATACACCGGAAATTTCTCAATTGACGATAATGAGGATGACGAAGACGAAGATTATCAAACCATTATTATCGATTCAAATGAAACTGAAATTCAAGAGACAGAAACTCAATCCGAAATTCAAGCAACTGGAAGCCAAGACATTGAAACAGAAAGTCAGTCGAGTAATATTGACTTACAAATAAATGAGAACATAATAAATGAGGAAATACCAGTTCAAATCATAATAGATTGATGTATTATTGATATACTTTTATAGTAATTAAAGTCAATAGAGAAAAACAGTAAAATTTAACGTTTTATTATGTGTTTCATTTATAGCCCGGTAAAAAAGTTCGTCGGTAAAAAGTGACGAATTTTTGTCTAGGTGACGAATATATTTTACCGACGAAAATTTTTGCCGACGAAATTTTCTACCGACGGATTTTTTACCGATAAGGTATAAAATTTTTATTTCGCAGAACAAATTTTCGCGGTGGTTTATATTAATAAATTCCTCGAAAAATTCTTTCCGCAAATATTTTGAGAGCAAGGAATTGAGAGCAAATTTAAATGTGCTGTTCTGCAGTAAAACAACCATGCTTTAAAACATTCAATATACATTAGTATTTACGAATATTAATTTATTTTTCAAAAATTTTAACACTTATGTGAAATATTCGCAGAAATAGTGCTTTTTTTCACCAAGGGTACACTACTACGCCACCATCTTGAAAAACAATTCTTAACTTGAAGATGCAAATCTTGACATACTAGTTTTGTAATATGCAACCGAGTATTTTAACTTTAGAGTACACATCTTTTATTTCTTTAATACTTTTATTTCATTTACATACCCCCTGCTAAACATTTCTTTTTATTAACGAAAACATGCTTATTAATTTCCTTGTGATCTTTTACTTTGTTTGCACATTCTTATCATTTTTTTGTGCTAAAATTCACATATTTTATTGGAATCTTCTTAAAAAGTGGGGAGATCACACCTTCCAGAATTCATGTTTATATGTTCCAACAGATATGTTTACCCAATTATTCCATGCGTGGAAAATATTGCCGTTTTAGAAGAATATGCTCTACTGACCATGTTGCCTAACCACAAAGCAGATAACTAACTCCCAACCCACTCAAAAGGCTTCAGCAAACACATGTGCTTCTTTCAAGATTTTTGAAAACAGACATAGTCACATAGTTCCGTACATCTGGCACTCCATTAGAAACTATATACAACACAGCCATAAATAAATTTTACATTTCTGCATAAGAAAATTAGCTTTCATGAAGAGTCGCCATCTTTAGAAGTCAACGGCTATTTGTTTATCTAACGTGAGATTTCAAAAGAATCCATATGCTGGATGTATATAAATTAGCACAGGCTGTACCTGATGTTTTCCTCCCTTGTTTTTAAAATTTCCCGGGATGAGAAGAGGAGACACCAGGAACCCGGGCAAGGCATTCCATCATCAGTTTATACCAGAGGGGAATTTTCTGAATTTTCTCTGAATTAGGATGTAAACTCTCCTAATTAAGATATCATATCCTATATAAGATATGTCCAGTTCAAAACAGCCCATTTTCCAGCACATGCGTCAAAATCGCTTATATGTTATATTTGCTCCTTTTCTGCTGTAGCAAAATCAAATGTGCGTTTTTAAAAATAAATTTTTCCTTTACTGCGCGGAATTAAAGATTTGCGTTTTAAGAAAACCTATAACCTAGCTAGGATATGATATCCTAATTAGGACGTTTTATGTGTGCATTGCACACTTTATTTAATCATCTTGTGTTTGGTGGGGATGTTACAGACATTTTTTCCAGCCGCCATATTTTGTACTTTCCGTTTTGTTCTTAGTCTTAAAGGACCAGCAGTTGAATTGCTTATACTCATTTAGTTATTTCTATTATATTAAATGGAAAAAATGTTTGCAATTAAACTCCTGGTTATGAAAACACTAACTTTGTACAAAGCTACAATTGTATGACTATAAAATCTCTCTTTCAGATAAAAGTGTATACTGTCGTCTCTCATATAAAGTTTCACCCAGTAAATAGTGACAATGCAATAGATTTTGTTTCTTGTTGTTTCTACTGTTGTTTATTATTTTTATTATTATTTTTTCGTCATCAAATTCGGAAAATTGAGATTTAGAATTCATAAAACAATCAAAAAGGCCTTACGAGATTCATCTTGGCTGACTCTGTAAGCCATCCCTTCTTGATATCATCAAACATTGACTTTTTCTTCTTAGAAAGACTAGCTAACATTTAAAAAGGAATGATTAAACAAAGATTTTCAGGCAAGTTTTGCGTATTTAACAAATTTCTAGCTACGTCCCGGCCATTATGGATTACTTTATTCCAATGATAATTTGGATACAGCTGAACGATATATAAATCACATTACATCATTTGGGGTTTTCCCAGTGTGTTTAGTTGGCTAACCCTCCGAATCCGATTTGGCTCTTCAGGAATGCAACTTCCAGCCCAATAGCACACCTTCTCGTTACGTAAAGAAACCGATAAATCCATCTAAAAAGATAATCGTGCCACAGATCCGACTTCGGAATAATTCGGGGAATTTGAAGATATAAACAGCAACAAAGAGCAGCAGATGATTATAGAAAAAGGAGCAATGAGATAATTTACTGACTTACTCAGCATTTCCTTTCTCGGGGGAAATCTCGTGTCGTGTGTGTAGTCAATTTTTGGCGATGATTCGATCATTGAGGAAGGGTAAAATTTGCAGACCAGATCAAGAATTAGCAGACACGACACATTTGGTCAGTTATAACTTGGATAAGCATAGCTAATATTACTTGTCTTGCTTTATATTGTCTTCTTTAATAAAGTAACCTTTACCAACTTACTTGCTCTGTTCGCTACTCACAAACATTTGGTTCCTCCAGCTGCTTTGATGAGTATTTGGAAATGCGATAACACTACGCCCGCCGGGGAAAAAGTAAACAAAAAACACAGAAATCACGTGATTCATGTCGTAGCCCTTTAGGTTACTGCAAAGCCTGATTCATACTTATGAAGCAAGACGCAACATTAAATCTGCATACCTAAAAAATCTATTGTTTAACGTGAAACAAGAGATAACGCGAGAATATCAAAAAGTTTTTTGCGTCGTCTCTAAAACAATAGATTTTTGCGTATGCATATTTAATGTCGTGTCTTGCTTTCATAAGTGGGAATCAGGCTTAAAGGGTCAAGCATGAAAAAAACCCCGAAAATTGTGATTTTTGGATATGATATTAGATTACCTTTTATCTTTTAAATGCAATAATTACTTTTTTGAAATAAGTTCTTAATTCCTGGAAAATAACTATAATGTATGAACTTTCTTATTTTATGAACTTTCTCAATTGTTCGAATGTTGTTGGTGACATCCTGAGACACTTGAAGAAAATTCCTCATCGTTCAACCAGAATATAAGCCTTTCTCTTCTCTTTCCGCGAAAGTTTCCTCATCCACATTTTATGCTTTCTGGACTTTTAACCACCACTTTCTACAAAGCGCTTACGACGTATCATTAACGCCATCAATAAAAATTTTCAAGAGCAGAAGCTTATATTATTGGAACACGCTTCGAGATATATACCATTTAAATAACCCACACAGATGTTCCATTCCAAGTGGAAATTCTTTGTGTCAAACACATTTTAGGAGCCTCGGTATGACGTAATAATTTGGGATGCAGCAACTTGGTACTTTTACAGCAACTTTCTGCAGTTTAACTTCCAACTTCATCAGCTTCATCAATGCGCAATTCTATTTGGAGATGGTGTCTGAGTCCGAAATAGGGTCCTTAGTATTAAAGAAATCTCGAGCACGCTTGGAAAGAATGTTTGAAATAAGAAGTTGGAAATTCGACAGCTAATTTGGTGACATTTTGTAAATTTTTGATCTGTTAAGGAAATTTCACAAGATTTTTCTTAATCTTGCCATGAAAATTTCTCTGCCAAATTTCGATAAACTTCTTTTCAATATTTTGAACCACTCTGCCCCGAAACCAGTCTGCATTTTTCGTTTATACGGTTTGGTTTGGCACAAATTTTTGGCTACTCTGGACTAGTGGTCAGCTCCCTATGCATTGCTAGTCAAGTTCGGTACTGTGACACACTATTTTGACACACTATTTTGATTTTGTAATATTGAGATCATGTTATTCTTGAAAGTCCACTATGGAAACCAGATAAGCTTGTCATAACTGCAAAAGAGGTTTTGAGTAGTGGCAGCGCTTTAAGAGATCAATATTGTGCTTTACGTTTAATTATAAACTAGCAACGATGATCATATCTAGCTTGCAGCGATATCTTTGCTATTTCGTCTAGATTGATCGTGGTAATAGCAATGCCACTGACATAAAATATCAAATCATTCTTCATTTATTTTTACACCTACATGTCCTCCAACACTTAAAGAGCATAAAGTCCAAAGGACATGAAAGTACACCAGTGGTTAACTGGCCGGTTAGTTGATCAAGATCTAAGAACGAAATAAGTAAAACAGAAACAAAATGTAACTGAAATCTGCCACGTTGTCACCGTGTGGAGTTACTAGTGCTATCACTGAAAATCGCAAACCAGATTACCTCAGTCTGTAGATTATTTTATCAGAGAAGAGAAGTGTTTGAAAAAGAACAGAAGTGTCTGGAAATAATTGAAGAGAAAATTTTGGAAAAACATTGAAGAAAAATGTTTGGAAAAAATTGAAAGGAACTGTTTAGAGGAAAAAATTGAAGAGATGTGTTTTAGTAAAGAATAGAAGAGTGAGCCTTAGGGGCCATCGTATTAATCAAATATTGTGCGAAATGTCATGAAGCATGAAATCATGAATGTCTTTGACATTCATTTGTGTCATGCTGTTACTTTTACCCTGCTACATTTTGTTTGCTAAGTATAGTATATATAGCTGTAAGGAAAACTGTCTGATTTCTTGTTTTTTCACCCCTTCACCAGCGCCACTAATAATGGGAAAGGGTTTGAGTAAGGTAGAATTACATAGAATAAGCTTATTTGTAATTTTGCATGCTGCTTCTCATAGCCACAGCACTAAAGATATATTTATATATTTTATTATCATATTCATAGAGACCCCTTTCGAGGGAATAATAAATGCACCAACATGATGTTGATAGGCATGGATTTGATTTTCATGTTGAAACATTCAGTAATTGAGCAAAGGACACAAATATTAACACAATGTGACTTGGAAAGTCATCTAATAACTTGTGTTCTTAATGTCTTGATTTGTGAAGAACAACATTTTTTATTATGTATTGCTTTTATACAAGGGGTCATTTGAAATGGTGTCGATAATTCCTGCGAAAATTCCAAATAATGCCAACCCATAAAAATTAATTCCAATTTTTTAAAAAATTTACCAGTGATTTTCTGTACGCGTTTCTTCTTTTCACTGTATACAAACACTTTTAAGATGATGGGATTGTAGCATTTGTATCATAGCAAAAAATCAATGTGCAAAATATATCTTACATTTTCATCATTGAGGTTGTAGCAATTTGGAGTTTCTTTGATAATAAAAAAAAAAAAAATTTCTGTAAAATATACTGTATTTACTGGAAAGAGCACCTCCCACGAATTAGCGCCCCCTTTTGACGTGATATATTTAATGAGCGCCTCCCTCGAATGAGTGCCCCCCCCCCTTTTCTCTCAAACGGGGCGCTCATTTGAAAAAATGGTATTCAAAGGTGGCGCTCATTTAGGAATTAAATAAAAAAATTCTATAATACAGCTTATTTAGCTTGTAGTGCTATTTTTGTTTTGTAAATAGTGGTGTTTTGCAACAAGGGTTTTTTTGATATATTTAATGAGCGCCTCCCTCGAAAGACTGCCTCCCTCGAATAAGCTCCCCCTTTGAGAACACAGAATTAAATGAGCGCCCCTAGCGCTCACTTGAGTAAATACAGTATGTCACATTTCCTTATCCACGAAAATGAATTCCGTTGAAATATTTGATTTTGTCTCATCCGCAAAAATATCTGTGAAAAATATCCGTGAAAAATGAAAAAAAGTTGTTTAACTGCAAGAATTAAGTAATTCCGCAATATTCTATGAAAATCCTTAATACGTTTAGGGTGCTAAGAGTGAAGTACGATGTTTGGTTGCGGTATATTTTGAAATTTACATAAAAGTTCTTCAGTTCGATCAATGCATTGTTCATCGTTATCAAATATGTCCTGATTTATAAATGTATATGTTTGTCCGCAGCGCTTTGGACACAACTTGTTGGTCTTTTCAAAGTCTACGGCGCAAAACAATTTTACGAAATTTTCTGATACGAGTTCTTCGATGGTTTTCATCATAAAATCGAATGGTAGTTGAGATGGATGGTCAATGTCACAGGCGAACTACTGTGACTCTTTTAGAGAATATGATTAATGATGATGTCATTCTGATTTGAAAGCCATATATTACTCATAAATAGTTGATCAATTTAATAATGACGGGCTGATACTTTTCAACTTAAAACATAAATGTGGTGATTTTATTTTCTTGGTATTTACTGATAATTTTGTCGCCATTTTTAGCCTACTTATACTTGTTATTCTTTTAGTAATGCAGTTACTCTAAATACTGTATATATTGTAGAGTCAATAAAGTAATCGGTGAGTTGTGAGTTGGTGAGTTGGTGAGTTGGCGAGTTGGCGAGTCGTGAGTTGGTGAGTCGAGTATGATTTTGTTTAGCTTGTTGCCGAGAGAATCGGGAAACCATGCTATCGTTATGGAAGCCAATTGTCACACATTTTTGATATTCTTAGTATAACAAATGATTTAGCAGATATACCAAGTCTATCATTTGATATACGTAGTATATAAATTTTTACTATGAATATCGGCTGATATTCGATGTAATTAAAAGCAATTGCGATATATGTGTAAGCAAAATAGATATTTAAGATATTAATTATAACTTAATTATGAAAATAGAAAAATTAAAAGTCAATAACACCCGTTTCCTTTGTTAAATAATTTTGAAACTTCATCCTATATTCAGGTTGTGTGTCAACAATAGACTTACAACCACCAAATTCGCTTTTTTGGATCATCTCTATTAATATAGTCTATACCGTTATCCTTATCGTTATTGTTACCGTTATCGTTGGGATGCTGTCTGCAATTATGGTGAGCAAGACATGAAAACTGCTGACTGATTTTTCGTTGCCCGTTTATTTCCAATTCACGTTCTTAATTTTGATATACCAGCTATATCACTTGATATTTTGATATATAACATATTATATACTAAGAATATCAAAAATATGTGACAGTCGGCTTCCATAATTACAAGCTATTACACTGTATTACAAGCTATTATACTGTATTACAGGCCATTACACAGTATAACAAGCTATTAAACTGTATTAAAAGCTATTACACTGTATAACAAACTGTATTACATGCCACAACACAGTATTACAGGCTATTACACTGTATTGCTAGCTATTGCACAGTATTACAGGCCATAACACAGTATTACAGGCTATAAGACTGTATTGCAGGCTATTCCACCGTATAACAGGCTATTACACAGTATTACAAGCTATTACACCGTATTACAGGCCATTACACAGTATTGCAGGCCATTACACATTATTTCAGGCTATTAAACTGTATTACAGGCCATTAAACAGTATTACAAGCTATTAGACTGTATTAGAAGCTATTACACCATATTACAGACCATTACAAGTATTACAGGCTATTACACCGTATTACAGGCCATTGCACAGTATTACAAGCTATTGCACCGTAATGCTGGCCATTACACCGTGTTACAAGTGTATCACAGACCATTACGCCAAGTGAACACAACGTGTTACAGACATATCTGGTAAGTGGATACGTGTCGTGTTTTACATGACGGGATATTTCGAAGGCATATGACGGGTACTTTTTCATGTATGGCGACGGGTTTTTTTCATGGTTGTGATACAGCAAGTCGTTGCCAAGACGTGTTGTTACCTTAGCATACCACGTGGTTAAGCTATACATAGGTGTATTCAAGGTCAGTCAAACAAATGTGGAGGAGTCCAACCTTATGATATTTCTTTTCAGTCTTATGTGTCGATTAGGTTACTTACACGTTTTCCTTTTCTACTTTAAATAACTAAACTCTCCTCCACAAATTTTGACTGAGCTCTGGCCACGCCTCTGCTATATTAGAAGTTTTATACCGGAATTGTAACGTTAAAGATGCTGTTCAGAACAGTAACGGATCTAGCAGAAATTTAACTGATGTAAGCCAGTTTGAAGGAGAACTTTCTAAAACGAATTGGCCATTAAATTGCATCTATTCTTTTGAAAACACTCTTCTCCATAATTTTTCCACCAGTAGAATTGCTTCTCGATCTGCCACTGAGAGGGTAAAGTTTTAAAAATCAAATCTATTAAAAATATTACATCTTATACACAAATACAAGTTTATCACGGAATCTCAACAAAAGTTTTATAAAAAGAACGGTTCACACATGCAAAATCAGTAAACGAAATTTTGAAAGTCTCAAAAAACTGAACATTCATTATGCTAGTTGTAAACGCAAGGAAGCCAATTTCACTTGGGATGAAAACAGAAATAGAAAAATATATTGAACAATAATGAAAATATTGAACTTGAGCACGAATCTCATCCTCACACAGTTACTGCTGGAAATATTCAGCGTAATTTCCCACTATAAGAGAAATGCAACAGCATGCATCCTTCTGTCACAGTTAACAAGACAAAAGGATATCTTTTCGAGAAAGCCATTGATTCGGCTTATAACGAGACCATTCATTTGAGAAAGAACATTTTAATGCTTCCCTCAGCTAAATCTTTCATTAGAGAACTAATATTCTGGCTTGATCAATTCAACCGAGAAACCAAGCTACACACAATTACTTTAGAGACTTTCATCTTATTTCCCAGCTTGATAATGCAAAAGCAAAAGAACATAAAATCAAACATATACAGGTTAGGAATGATTCTAGCGATTTGTTTTGGATGTCTTCTCTGTACACCTTTTTAACGACTTCAGCAAACGTTTTTCTCAGCTCTGAACCACGATCGCCACGATCATTTTCTTACATGAAACTAACAACTTTGTTTCAGAAGCATCTGCATCTAATCCAGAAGGTCCAGATCCTCTTTTAGTATGTTTCGGTGACGGGAATTATTCAAAAATTGGTCTCACATGGTCTGTTACTCAAAGGCTGTTCTTTTTAAATCGATCTAAGTTTGAAATCAACTAGAACAACAAATAAAAAGTAATAAAAACCTGACATTAATTTAAAGTGAGCGAATTTTGAAACTTAAATTTGGAACGTTTCCAATCAAATCATACAACTGATTTGTTTACTATCACATAAAAATCATACGATTAAACAATTTGATTCTCATATTATTAACTAATAATTGCTTTAAGGTTTGGATGATTTAGAGAAAAATTCATTCGCTTTGTTCCGTTGATTCCAAAATTTTTGTTTAAAATCTAGGGGTTGATTTTCCCAAATCATCATAAAAGAGATGTAATTACTAGTAGAAACATAGATAAAACATTATGAGTCTTTCCAAATTAGCCTTTCCTAGTTACAGTCATCTATATCGACCACGGTTGAAATAATTAATGATTTACAATCTAGGGAAAGCTCTCATACGCTTTTGCCGCGCCTATGTTGTAACCTCATTCAACAACATCATCCAAAACCACAACAACAACAATAACCACAACAAAAAACAAAAAACAAGAGCAACAAAACATAAACAATCCCGTGAAACAGAGATTCTATTCTCATAGTCTGCGATAATCTAGTCGAATCATCAATTTTTTTCTTCTTTAGGTCAAAATTGTATGATCTGATTCGTTAAGAATCTTTGTTGCAAAAATAAAATAAAACCGAAAATAGAACTTTTTTGTGATGTTTTAGACAAAGCAAAAACATTTTATATTTAATTTGCGCCTTAGTTAAATGTTGTCTTAATGATGTGTTGTTTGCTAAGGAATTCCATGTAGATACAAAAGCTTACCCCTACAGGTCCTAATAATAACACAATGATTTGATGTATAATTTGTCCAACAGTACCTTACAATTGTAAACAAGAAAATGCTGTGCATATTTACAAATCGCTCGGAGAAGAGAACCAAAAAGGGATTAGAATACCTATCTGGTGTTTATTTATAAATCGGAGGCGAGGAAATAACCTGATACAGCAAATCTCTATCGGATAGCTTTTGATTCTTATTAACAAGTCTTACTTTATAAGCCTAATCGAACTTACAGCATTTCCGTTTGAAGGGACACAGAAGGGATAAATCAGCGTCCTTTTCGATTCAGCAAGTGTACGATAATTTCCTTCATACTAAACATTTAACATTTAGCAAGATTTTAATGCATCTTCGTTGCGGAAGGGAAAAAACATAAAAAGCAAATGATGGGCATATTCCTCTGGATATTTATTTTTGTTTGGCACATGATAATGCAAAACCGCTTTAACCTTTTTGCATTGTAGGTTTTCTTTAGAAGACATCAGAGGGATCATTTTGGGATAGCCACAATCTGCATGATTTGATTCCATCAATTCATCATTGAGGACAACAGGCTGAAAATCATTTTCAGTTTCATGAAACATTTTCTTGGTGAGATAGTAATGGCACAAAAATTGGGCAAAACAAATGTGTTCCAGAATTCTAAATTTGCCATTTTGAAAGAATTGATTTGGCCTGTCTATATAACGATCAATCATGTTTCGCTGAAATATTTCTGTGCAGTCTTCAGGCAACTCATCTATTTCCTCTTTGCTTCTACATATTCTATAACGTTTTTCAGGTAGATTGTTATTAGCAAAAATTATACCTGGAAAAGTTTTCCTAAGCCATAACTCTGGCATAATTAAGTGAATAACTTTCTGAACAGAACATGCTCGTTTTGTAGTATATGCCCGAGCTACAGCTTTCATTTGCTCAAAATGGTTTTTATTAGAACTAACAGCCTCTTTTGCAGCTTGTTTCATAGCCTGTGAGGTTTCATGTTCTGCTTTAGAAAAAGTAAGCACACATATAAGTTACAGCCTTGGAATGATTGAAAACTGGTTGAATATTAATGTTAGCCTTCCAAGCTTGGAATCCTTCACTAAAATAATTGTTTACAAAACAGGAATCTGGTGGTCGTTTTAAATGGATTTGAAAGTCTGGGTCGCAGGAAATGCTAGATGCATCATAGTAATCTGTTTCGGATACTTGCATTTGCTCTAAAACTTTTGAAATACATGGAATGTTTTCAAAATTTTCTTTTGCAGGATCAAGAATATTTGCTTCTTTGGGTTCAAGTATGTGTCAATATATTCTTTAACAGTTGCGAGAGTCACCTCACCTCACTTAATGGCCAATCTCATTGAGTGCGAGACATTTATGGTTTTCAAACAGATCAGTATCACTGGAAAAAAGACTATTTTGCATCCCAAGAAAATAAATTTGAATTAGCTGACTTTCGATCATTATGTTATGAGGCATTTCATCAACTGCTAGAGGTCCTGTAGCTTTCAATATCTTAAACAATGTGTCACCTTGATTTAAAATATAGTCTAAGTCCCATGATTTCCATTTAGATACTTTTTTAATAGCACTGAAGCATATGGCAAGAAAATAATTACCAGTGCATTGGAAGCCTGCGGTCTCACCAAATTTTCATCAAGGCGCGCCTTGGATGAAAGGATCCTTGAACTACTTTTGAAAAAGTTGGACCTGTATTACTTTCGATACCATGCACAAGTAATAAAATAAAGTTCAATACAGAGAAATGAAGATCAGAGTAAAACACAGTTGAACTAAGTATAACATGCCAATATTTATTATAAATGTAAATATATGTATAACAAAATTATACAGTGCTGCAAGGAGTGTGTTGGGTAATGTTGATTAGGTTAGGTAATGCTGCGTATTTTTTCTGAATTAACAGTTTCATAAAAAAGAATAATAGATAAGTAGAAACGATAGAAACTTACTGAATTCCAGAAATATCCAAAAGTTCCACCAGATACACGGTTAGATACACACGTGGTGAAAGGTCACTTTGACGAATGCTTAGCTTAGAACCCTAAGCTCTGTATCGAGGAACATTGAGTACTACCGGTACGGATAAATAATTAAAGTCTAATTCTTTTAGACTGGTTTTTAGTTGTTTGTACTTATAGAGGCTATTTTTTTGTCCAGTCGACGAGCGCTTTGCATTCCAAACACCTCGCGTATACGCGATTTGAATAATACTTGTAATAATTGTACTTAGAAATTGTAGAGGTGTGTAACATTTAGGACACCACAATTATGAGTGTACGTGTCATTTATTGCTTACAATGACGTTATTCTTGTAATATTATAAAAATGCAATAAAATGCATTAATAAATGCATCATCTTTAATAACAATACATCTTCTTCAGGCGTGCAAAGTTTTAGAGGAATCGATAAGCATGGATAAAAAATTTAGAACGTTACTACGAATTGTACAATAAGTAGAGAAACCCGTGAAAAAATGTAATAGAAGTATGCTACAAAGACATTTTAAAATTCTTAGACGTCTTTGATGTATTTCAACCCATCGCAACATATTGGTTTCTAATTAACAACATTATATCAACATGTATTTTCTGTTTTCATTCAATCTTCAGTCTTCAGGAATATGGTGAATACATAATCAATATCAATTGCACTATAATCACTAGCCGAACGGAGGATTTAGGGTTAGTTAAATAAATGTGGAAAATTACAACCGTCACGAAATATCTTTCATTAGTAAGTGTACGTTACTTACACGTTTTTCTATTTTACTGTAAAAACTTAATTCTCCATGAAGTTTGTTTAATCTTTTATACCTCACTTTGTAATAAAGTTGCCCCTACTTTGTAATAACTAATCATGTAGCTCTGAATAAGTATAATTCAGACAGTGGACCCCAAAATCTTGGTCTGAAAGAATTTGACACTGGTGACCTCATCATAACGTGATAGTTCACACGTTAACACGTAATTCTCGTACGAGCCAAGTCTTGAAACTTTGCGCGCGCAGATAATTAAACTAAAAACAGCAATAATAATGATGGAAACGGTATCTTTATCCTGAGAGTTTTGCTTCTGCATATATGTTTTCACAAGTTATAAGACTGACACCACCTGACAAAAAAAGACAGGTAGTTTTTACTCTCACGCAAACTTGATGAAATACTAGATAAATATATAGGTAAGTTCCAGATAAATAATAAAATCCAAATAAGTTTCCTACTCTTCGTGTCCAAAAATACCAACTACCTAAACGATATCGTTACACAAAATACCCTAAAATTCATACATCCAAGGGTAATTTTATCATAGTTGCGACTAGACAGACATCTTGTTCAAAATAATCAGGAGAAAGAAGGACAGGTATAATCTTCCTCAATCACTCTAAGGGTTTTGTACATAACTTAAATAGTAATAAAAATTGTGCATAGGTAAAATAGTAATCAATAATGTCATGGTAACTTCAACAGTCTAAATTTGGGTATACAAATTTCTACAAGGGCTCTTTATATGCAGGTCTCCGAGAGAAAATCTAATGATCTCATCTGTTACAGAATGTTTGTTGGCAAAACAGTGTTAACTCAAGAATATTGTGTTTTGGAAAATTTGCAACAAAATGGAAACATTTAGTTTTAATCTCTTTAACTAACTTAAATGTATACAAAATGAATTAATGAAAAATGAGATATCAAACTTTAGCTATACATTCTATATGTGGCCTATGACGTAACAGTAATCACAATATTAATAAAGACAAATGTGATAGACATTATGAATGACATAAAATTTGTGACCTCTCATGCCAGGAGACAAATTGAAATAAAAAACATTGTATGTTTAGCTTATCAACAAGTTAAGTGAAATCCTAATGACATCAGTAATTTGTTTGAGTACGGCTTTTAGAATACTTACAGAATACGTACAGTTTTTTCTTTTATTACTTTGAACAAATTTAATACGCATGAAACCTGAGATAAATCCTTTGACGTCAAGATCAAAATATTATTTTCAATCACACGTGGTATAAATCAAATACATGGTTTTTACTTGCTACAGAACTGTATGAGGCTACTGAAAAGCAGATCATTTACAAGTCTGCACAAAAATTGCCCGTTATTTGGAATCATAATATAAAAATAAAATATAAAAATATAATATAAAAGAGAACAAGAAGCTGCTCGGCTGGAAGTAACCGTTGCGATTAAATTGCACTGAAAGAATGTGAGGGTGACTCTTTCCGGAATATCCATCCGCAATATCCTATATAAGCACCCTATCCTAATTTATCTGCAAATTGAAAGGGAGTAAAAAAAATGAATAAACAAAATATTCATATGAAGAGGCCATAACTACAATAGCTTTTTTTTTTCTTTCAAGACTATTGTTCAACAATTACAAAGTAACATATTGTTTTGTTAACAGAATATTTTGCAAGTTATGAAAAACATGTTAGAACTGTTTGAAAATTATCAGAATTATAGCTAAATATAATGATGAATACAAATGTTGTTAGAAAAAGCCAGGGAGAGATTAGATCATCTACCACTATGCACGCATGTTAAAAGTTTTAAATGTTATTATCTACAAGAGAAAATGGAGTTGTTGGTCTTGAAATTATGAAAAAGTCAAAATAGCCAGTGATGAGTATGACGATTAATAGCAATTTGTAACAAGCAGACGGTATACAACATTTCCTTCATTACATAAAATAAAAGTGACATGATTTACCTTGTTAACTTGACCTTCTCCCAGCGGCTATTACAGCACAGCGAAGCATGTGAACACACATTGCAATTTCGAAATCATGTTAACAACTGTTTGTGATCACAATAAAATGCTTAAACGTGGAAGATCTTGCAATTTGAAAAAACTGACATGCCTCCGAATTCAAGGACTGGGATTTATGCCAGTTTATTTTTGTACTCATCACTATAGGATGTTTAAGTTGTTGAGATTTCCAGTAACTGCGCTTTTTGGTCCGTTTCAATTTTATATTTTTATTTTTTTATTTTTTTCATTTTAACATTTTATGATATATATACAATTTTAAATATGGAGAAGACAGTATCAGGATCTCCGTGGGTTACTCATGAGTAATGCATCTGTTTCAAAAGACAATGTTTCCTTCACTGGGGTTTTCGCTACAATTGTTATTCTTGTTTGTGATACCAACTAAGACTACCATAATTATTGTGTTCCTTTTATGTGACTCTGTGGCTGTTGAGAAGAAGTGAATAAGTTTGTCTTCTCTTATATCTTTAAAAGGTGTCAAGTTTTTGTAATCTCACTGCAAACCAAGATCCATGTAAAAACCATGCACGATTTAACTTGTCAACATGACAATCGACTGAATTATTGGCTTTGTGTATTTTGAAAACGCACGTAGTGATGACAAGCCACTCCTGCACAGATAATACAAACACTCTAAACGTAACACTTCATACATCCAATAGCAGAATTTGCTAAGTATTTCGAACGGGGGAGTGTAACATGGCTGTTTATATTTAAGTTAGCCAAATCTGATTTATTGTAGACCTCTTAAGACGAGGGGAAAATCAGTCATGAAAAAAAATCTGTATCATTTTGTTTTGTTTGCTTCACTCATAGTAGTTGCTTTTTCCAGGTAAGTACTTAACTTAATTACTTTCTTATAAAGCTGAAACAGTACAAATAACGAATTTGAACAATTGAGATGTGCGAATGTTCATCTCTGTATTAATGGACGTATTTGAAATGATAAAAGGACACATTCCTTTTATCATTTCAGATACGTTTAATATCAGTCAGTGGAAGTACTATCCTTCAGCGGCAGATCTAGCAGAAATTTAACTGGTGTAAGCCAATTTGGAGGAGAACTTTCTAAAAAAGAATTGGCAATTAAACTGCAATTCTCCTTTAGAAAACACTCTTCTCCATAGTTTTTAATCCAGTAAAATTGCTTTACAAGGTCTGAACGTTTTATGGGCGTCATTACAACTTCTGAACATTATATGGACATCTTTACAACGTCTGAACGTTATATCGGTGTCTTTACAACGTCTGAACGTTATATGGACGTCTTTACAACGTCTGAACGTTATATGGACATTGGAACGACGTCCTGTGCCTTCTGGGTTAAAGAGTTTTCATGAATCTAAATGAAAGATTTCAGCAAATCAAAACGTTTCTGACCTCTGACATCGCCTATTCAAAATCTACTTTAGCAATTTCTTCGTGGTGACACCTCAAACTTACAGAGCAGGAGATGAAGCATCAGTCTTTGTGTCGGTCGATAAAGCCGAGAATGGGACAGTTACTGTTGACTTTTCCTATGACGATAGTCGTGGTTACAGCGACCTCACTTCCTGGAGACGCCGTTTAATCGTTGATCAAGATACCGGGAGTGCCGTAGCCCATGTGAAGTTTCATGTTCCATTTGCGGCAAAAGGGAAAGGAAAAATCGAAGTACTTGGTCTCGACAGAAAAAAGAAAGTCATGTATGTTCAAATAATAGGAGTAGATGATCACATTTTTATTCAAACAGATAAACCAGTGTACAAGCCTGGAGGAAAAGGTAATAAAATATTCTTGTTTCAATTTTTAAAATGGTTACAATGGAAAATCGGAATGAAAAATGGAATTTTTTATTTGCTGGAATTGTTTTGTATTTAGTGAGATTTCGCGTTGTGGTGATCGATAAAGATTTGAAACCAGCTCAAGAGGTGTGATTTCTATTAATTCATTAAGTGCTTTTGTCGTGCATTCATTTTTACTTATAATAGTTTGGAGATTCTATTATATTTTATTGAAATCTTATTTGTCTTTTTTTGTTTTAGACTCTGTCACTTGTTCACGTTGTGGTAGGAAGTAACATATTTCTTTCGGAAATTCAAATGTTCTTTAAAATATATTGTATTTTAATATTGATTTCAAATCTATTTCCATCCATGGAAATTATAATAAGAGAAGGCTTACAACTTTTATCAATCTTTACAAATAAAGCGCGTCTCTGTGTATTAAAATTTGTACAAAGTTAGTGTAAAAATTCCCTCAAGCACAGTTAAAAATACATGGTTCTATTGGCTCCAGAAATTTTAACAACCAAACAACGCTTTATAACAAAGTATTTTAAGAATTAAAAGCATTTAGAAGTTAGTCTCTATTTTGTTATACGTCCATGATCCATCTTATAACGTGAATCAATGTTGCAGCAGCGCAATATAACGCATCAACATGAATGAAATATACGTATTCAGGGACAAAAAAAAATTAATCATTTTCCATTACTAGCTCAAACCTTTCTATTTCTAGAATCCATCTGGTTCCAGGATGATGCAGTGGACAAATGTGACATTGATTGATGGTAATGCGTTTTGAAGATTCATTTCCCTTGTTTCATAAGGACATATAGACTAAAATAATAACAATAGAAGCAAAAGGTCCGAGGTGATATCGATATTAAGGTTGATATTTGGAAGAATTCCGGCCTGTATTTTCACAAGTATTGAACGTGATACCAAATCTTATGACTTGTTAGTTAAATATCACGAAATGTTATCAAATATTAATGTGGATTTTATGTATATATTTTACAGGAATTGCAAGCCTTGAAATGCCTATATCAATTAAACCTGTTCTTGGAGAATGGAAAATTTCAGCGACTTATCTGGTAAGTGATCTCATTTCGTTTCCAATATAATAATTTCTTTTTGAAACTTCATAGATTAACCAAGTGTAAGATCCTTCTTAATAGTAAGGGCAATTGTTTTATTCCTGTTTAATAAAATAATAATGCCCATCTTTCATTCTCAGAAATCGACAAGTGTTCAAGTGATTAAGGTCGACAAATACGGTAAGTCTAAAAAAATATTTTTGGAGGAGGTTAATGACATCATTAGGTCATAAAATAACAATTGTTAATCATTACACAATTACAAATGTTTTTTTTCAGTTCTTCCAAAGTTTGAGGTTACAGTGAAGTCACCTCCATATTTACTGAGAACAATGAAAAGTGTTCCTATTACTGTTTGCGCTAAGTATGACTTAATTATGTTGCAATTGATCTCAAATCGTACTTGATTTTTAAATATGATATTAAGAATCTTTGAACCACAATGGACATTTAAGCTTAAAATTATGGTAAATTGCAGTTACTTAGTCGAGAGAAGCTCAAATAATAAATTTATATCTACTTATAAATTTAATTTAGGTACACATACGGAAAAAAAGTCACAGGAGATGTGAATTTAAAGATTTGTTCACGGCTTAACAGGAACCTATGCCAGTTGGTCAGCAAAAAGGTATATATCTGAATAAAAAATAAAATTGTAAAAGATAATAAATTCCATTAAGCTGGATTTGATTACATAGTTCACGCTGCAACTGGTTTTAGTAAAGCTACGGTAGACTTATATTGGCTTATATGGTAAGAGATTCCAGCTTACTACTCTATAGTTATTTTTTTTCTTGGTTTATTTTAGATTGAAGGTTGTACAGACATATCATATGAAGTACCATCAAAACTTCACGAAGATTACTTCTACTATGACGTCAAGTTATCCATAGATGCTTCAGTAACGGAAAATGCAACTGGAATAAAAGCAACTGCATCCCATACTACTGAAGCATTTCAGCTTTACCGAGTCAAATTAAGATTTGGTGCACCGAAATATTACAAGCCCGGATTCAGGTACAAAATTAAGGTAAATAAGATCATTATATTCTTTACAGGTCTTTCACCAGATCAAACAGCAACAGCGTTCCGTCGTTTCTGAAATATCATTAAGCTGAGCCGATTAACGCTATTATTCCAGGGGAGGAGGGGAGGGAAGGGGGCATTTTGGCCTGCAGCACTTTTGAATCTTAATAACTTTTTAACGCTTTAACCGAATTCACTGACCCTTTGTGACTTTTTCTAACTTTTATATAATAAGGTGACCATGCCCTTTTTTCGGGGTGGGCGTTTTGTCAACGATGGGTATTATTTTTAAAATCAGCCTTTTCTTTTCCTAATTGGAATGTGCTCAATCAACTTCATTTTGTAATGAATTGAACTTACTTGTGATTACCAGTAAAACTTTGGAGTAATTTACGGACCTGTTATAATAAATTACAGATCAGATTTGACAATTTACAGACCAGATTTTTTATTTTTCGGAGCAGATAACTATTTTGGTATTTAGATACAGAATAATGTTAAATTTTGCAACAAATCACTTTTACCTATAATTTATAGTTTTCATAAATTTCAAAATTCTCACAAAATAGACAAGTTAATGACGTCATAACAAAAAGTGATGATATCATCATGACATCATTTGTAATGGCTCTTGTAACAAATAGGTTACTTAAAGCCTGTACTAAGTTTAATGTCTTAGGCATCAACGGTTTAGCAGATATAAGACGTTATCTAGGCGCGGGCAAAATTGAGATTAGGTACCGGATTCACACCAGATAAGTTATGACGTAGTTATTTAACTAATCTGAAATTTAATTAGTCTTCACAGTAACTTTCCTATGATGTACTTTATAGCTTTTTGTTACAACTCCTGATGGACGCCCAACTATTTCTGAGGTAGTAAAACTGACAATTTCCAACAACCACGGAAGAGTCAAGGAGTATACCGTTACAGTAACAAATGGATTGCATGAATTTCATGTCTTCCCTACATCTGGCACGAAATATTATAATTACAATGCGGAGCACTTACCTGAAAAAAGGCTACCAATTTGGGTAATTTAATTTCTGTTATTAGAACATATTTTATTATGATGAATCTAGGAATAAATGGAATCTTGATTTATTTTTTGAAGACTTCCCCGTATAGACAACCTTCTTATTACAATAAACCTACTGCGTATGGAAAAAGTTATGCTTGGTTCTCACTTGGAAATCAATATGTTGAAATTAGAAAGATGGATCATCTCGAAGTTGGAAAAACCGCTAAATTCAACGTCAGATTTTCGGATTCTGGTAAAGCTATAGGAAAATCTTTGAACTACCTGGTATGTATAAATATTTTGCTTCAATGTTAAATTTTAGGCTTAAATTATGAACTTATTCCAGCAGAGAACAATGTTACTTTTAAAGTATATATCAGATTACAACCCGCAAAAACCCTTTTAGACCGTTGAACAATGGTATGATATAGCGTATGGACTGTATGCACTGTATCATGAAGTACTTTATTGAGATTAAATGAAATTTAAAAAAATGTACTTTCTATTAGGAAGTAGATGTGTCTTGTTGATTTTATTATTCAACACAATCTGTTTATTCTAATTTCAGCTAGTTTGTAAAGGGAAAATTATGATCGCCGATCAAGTCAAAATTGATAGGTCACACTTACACGTACACATTCCAGTCACGCACGATATGTTACCAATGTGCAGAATGTTAGTTTATTATATCAGCGATGATGGAGAATTTGTAGCAGATAGTAAAAAAGTTGAATTCCTAATGTCATACAAAAATAAGGTACGGCGTTATTTTTCCCAAAAACTGGATTTAGTTTGTGTTGATTGAAGGATTGATAAAAAACAACAACCAAGGTTTTTTTCAATTTCAGCAACAGTTTTTCGAACTAACTAATTCATCATCTTCACAGAAGCACTGATGATAAAGTAAATAGTTTGAAAAGCGCTTCCTTAGTTTAGAAAATATTAATGTTGTTTTATTTGTATCTTTATTTTTTTCCAAAAGTTATTTAATCATGGTTGATTGACATAGGATATTTTTAGTAAACATTTTTCAGAACTCATTAAAAAGTAAATAAACATTCTGGTTTATAGGTGTCCCTTACATTCACCGACAATACACGTAAACCAGGAGAAGAAATTTTCCTTACATTGAAAGCTTCTCCAGGATCACAATTTGCGCTGTCAGCTGTCGATCGAAGTGTACAGCTGCTAGGAGAGACGTCTGATTTAAGAGAAACACAGGTACTATAATATGACGGGTAACAATCAACAAAACATTGAAAGTAAAAATCTGAAATCGCACATCAATATTAATAAAACTGGAATCGGCAATAATCTTACAACCTTTTTAACTGCTGCTCTTTTCTGAATGTATAATACTTTTAATACGACTTGGGAACATAAATAATGCATAGAGAGTACTATCATTATATTCCAGATTCTCAAAATGCTGCACCATCAAGATATTCAAGAATCAACCCTGTCACGTAAATGTAAAAGGAGAAGAGGGTCCTGTGGAAGGTGGTTTGGCTGCTTACCACGGTTTTCAGAAAAGAGAGTGGATGGATTAAAAGCAATTCAGGTATAGATAAAAAACCAATCATAGACGTGAAATTTAGTTACTCAATATTGCCAATTCTTTGTTTAAATATTTCGTTTTGGCTGATAAGTATGGAAAGAAATTTTAATTAAAATAAACTGTATGCTTCTTCATTATAGGAAACCGGTTTGCGCTATTCCAGTAACGCAAAAATAGATGTTCTGCCATGTCCAGAAGTAAAATATCCAGGTACATAACATGTTCATATAGTGCTGAGATGATCACAGGGCAAAAACATAAATAAATATTATTATGAATTAGATTATAACATGACGGCTTATATAATTTAAAATTAAATGTCAATCTATGTTGTTTAGAAACTAATATGTTAGATTGTGCTGAAAGTTTTTTCGATGATAATGTCTAATAAAAACATTTATGTGTGTATTTGTTCAATTTTACCGTTCCAATCCAAATCATTTTATAGCAGTGTACCTTCACATGTATTTATCATGCTTTTAGATTTTTTCCTCAAACGCAAAGTAGTGTTTTCATCGTTTGGGGGTCGACCTGGCCCATCTATAAAAAAAGAAGTTCGAGGGCCTAATAAAGAAGAAGACTTAGAGAATAAATTAAAAAATAACATGGAAAAAGGAAAAAAAGACAAAAACAAAAAAACATCAAAACAAAATGATAAAACTCCTGTGAAGATAAGAACAGAATTTCCGGAAACTTGGTTGTGGCTAGAAGAAAACATAAGGTAACTTTCTAAATAGTTTTTGAATATAGCTAGGATAAGAAAAACCAAGATAAAGTTCTGTCTTGCGATCACAACAATAATTTCTAAATTGTTTGAACTGTCGATATCATCATTAATCAACAACACAGATTTTCATGAACTAATTTTTCGTTGCTAAGTATTTTGACTTTCTTCTTTTGAACATTCTTAGAACACTCGCTTCAATTTTAAAACAAAAACTCAACATCCCACTAATGACAACGGTTCCTTATTTTTACGTTTACTTAATTCAATAGTTCCACTGGAGAGAAAACACTTAATGTGAAAGTACCAGACACTATCACAACTTGGTATGCAAATGGCTTTGCAATTTCACAAAGCGATGGTATAGGTATTGCAGCCCCAGCATCTCTCAAGGCATTTCAGCCGTTCTTTGTTTCAACGGCTCTTCCATATTCTGTGATTCGAGGGGAAAGTGTAAAAATGCCCGTGTCAGTTTTCAATTACTTAGATGATTGTCTGGTGGTGAGTTTTTTTCCTATTTTTTAATAAACATTGAATAATTATGTTCAAATTGTTATTACATTCCTAATAACTTACCTCTGGATAAAATTTATTTCCCGATAGGTGCAACTGAGTCTTATAAAATCACCCCAATACGATATCAAAGGATCATCAATCAGCAAAATATGCGTTTGTGGAAGCACGTCTAAATCGCACAAATTTATCATAAAACCCAAAATGCTAGGTAACATAGACATAACCGTAAAGGCAATATCTTTAACACCAGATGTTGCTGTTTGTGGGGCAGATGCAGTGATGGCAGATGGAGTTTCTGCAGCTGATGCAATGACAAAGAAACTACTTGTTGAAGCAGAAGGGATTAAGAAAGAAATTTCTGCTAGTAGTTTCTTCTGCCCAAGGGATCATGATGGAATCTACAGAGACTTGTTTGTGTTATATTCTGCTGAACCAATCGTACCAGGATCAGTATATGCAGAGCTCTCAGTTGTAGGTCAGTGCTATGAAATCTTCAGACTTAATTTTGATATTTTGTTATCATTCAATAATAAGTGGTCTTTATTTAGGTGATATGATGGGCCCAAGCATGGATAATATTGACAAGTTACTTGCTATGCCTTATGGATGTGGAGAGCAAAACATGCTTAAGTTTGCACCAAATATTTACATAATGGATTACTTAACTGCAACAAATCAAGTAACAAATAAAATTAAGGAGAAGGCTATCAAGTACATGAGATCAGGTATCAGAAATCTTGTGATTATATAATATAATTCGTCATTATAGACTGCCAGACCTGGAACTTTTCTAATGACTATGGTGATATAAACAAATCATCTATTTCGACTGTTTTGTTGAAATATTATTATAGATGATATTCTATTCAGGTTATCAAAGAGAATTGACATACAAACATAAAGATGGTGCTTACTCTGCTTTTGGGAGAGGTGTTGGAAGTACATGGTAAGAACCAAACAGGATGATGTTTCCTTCCGTTTATATGTACAATAGAATTAACTCTATGTTTCCTAGAAATATTAAGATCATTTTCATAACCACGGTCTTTTCGATGGAGAAAATTATTTATCCTTGTTCTTTTCCTGTTTGTACTCAGGTTGACAGCATTTGTATTAAGATCATATGCTCAAGCCAAAAGATATATCTTTATTGATGACAAAGACATAGAAGATAGCAAGCGATGGTTGTTGGGACTACAAGAATCATCCGGCTGTTTCAAAGAAATTGGTATGGTTCACCATGGCAGTATGAAGGTATATTTCTTTAATTTATATTATTTTGCCTAAAATATGTCATATTAGAATATTTGTTCGATATTTATCATAACAGCAAAAAAGATTACTGTACATTGAATTCTGTTGCTTTGTAATAGGGTGGTGTTACAACTGGTATTACAATGACAGCATTTGTTCTAAATGCCCTACTTGAAGCTGGAGTTAACCGTTACGTAAGTAACAATGTTATTTCATTTAACATGAATACTTACTATAATTTCAATGAGTGTATTATCTAGGCCCTTAACTGTCACGTTTAGCGGACGGCGAGGGCAATGTAAGTTATTTAGTTTAGGTGTTAAATTTTTATTTAGGATCAAAGAATTCAAAAAGCTTTATCTTGCATATCAACTGGTTTGAACGATGTAACTGATCCATACGCTGCATCTATACTTGCTTTTACCTTGACACTTGCTGGCAGTGACAAACGATGGAAAATGCTTGAATTATTGAACACAATGGAGAAAAAAAATGGTAAGCAAAAGCTCTTCTTTCTTGATATTATCGTAATTGAAAGCAGGAAATGAACACATCCCAATATCCTTATAGATGGTGTTGTTCATTGGGAAGAAACGAGACCAAAGAGAGATTATAGCTTGTTAACATGCTATTACCGTGCGCCATCAGCAGATATTGAAATGACAGCTTATGCATTGCTATCATATATTGGTAAAATCTTTTCATTAAGTTTTATTTGAAATGTACTAAAACTGCTCAAATTTTAGCGGATTTATTTCCATATGTTGTTCCTCTTCAAGCATTTTTTCAGTGAATTCTAGATTTGGCTATACAAAGTCCTTTACGTGCTTCAACTAAACAGAAATTTTGTAATTTTCATGAATATCAGGTTTCTTTGAATCTTCGTATTCAGGTGGCAGAAAACAATTCAAGACACCATCAGAACATCTAAAGATTGTCAAGTGGCTTCTAAAACAAAGAAACTCATACGGTGGCTTTTCATCAACTCAGGTACGCTTGTCAATACTCCCACCATAGTCACTCACAGTTTGTCTTGCACTCACTTTGATCACATGACTTATTACAATCAATGCAATGTAATAATTTACTATCATGTGATCAAAACGAGTGTTAAATAAAGCAAAGTTTACAGACCTGGGAGTTTTCTAATGACTGTACTCTCACTGAACATACACAAAATGTTTGTTTTTGCTTTAATACGTTATTTCGCTATTGCTAATGCCACGATTTTTAATCATCTGTTTTACTTTACCCTCCATTTCTTATTTGCGTTTCAGGATACCATTGTTTCTCTAATGGCACTGTCTCAATATAGTGCAGGAACTTTTTCAGATAACTACGCTATAGATATTTCAACAAGTGCACCAGGATTTTCAAAGATGTTCAAAGTGACATCCGATAACAAATTGTTACTCCAAAAAACACAAATACCTTCCATTCCTGTTAATATCAGTATCGAAGCAACAGGACGAGGTTGTGCTTTAGTTCAAGTAAGTAAACATCAACATTTATTTCATTTTCCTGGGCTTGATATCTCCTAACAATGCAGGCTGTTCTGCTGGGAAGACGACGATTGAAATATTATAGTTGTTTCGGTTGGGGTCATGAACTGCCTTTAATGAATTTAAAATTAAACATATAGATCAGAGTAATACCAACGCATTGATTTGCATTTACTTTAACTAAATGACTAATTTATTCATTCAAATGTTCAAGTTACTTTAAGCTCTGCTATATTTTCCGATTTATACTACTTGTAGGCCAGTGTCAAGTACAATGTACCTGATCCAACGAAGATCCATCCTTTTACTTAAATGTGGATGTCAAAGATGATAGAACATTTACATGTAAACATACCATGAAAGTTTGTGGAAGGTGATTATGAATATTATGAATATTATGAATATTAAATTTCAAGTTCTCCTAACCGTTTTTTCCACTACACGGAATATTCAGCGTGAAACAGCTGTTGTTTAATCCATGTGATCACTGAATGACCCATTTGATTGGTTGAATATTCTATGGCGAAAAAGTTGAACTTAATTCTACATTTCAGCGGGTGATTTTGACGGATTTTATTAAAAAACAAAAGCCGATAAACTGAAACGGAATAATCCGCTTAATTGAAAACCGGCTTAACTATAACCCTTGTAACTTTACCTGGAATGTGTTTTGACGCTTTAAAGAGAAAATTAGTAGAAAGATTCATCAGTGTTTAGTAACGAATTATAATATACATAAATCTTAATGAATTCAATGAAAATATCCTAATTGCAAAAGTCTAATTTTGATGCTTATAGCTATACTGGAAATGGAAAGAGTAACATGGCATTGATTGACATCACGATGGTTTCAGGATTCGAGCCACTGTTAAATGAGATAGATATGTCCATGCAAACCGCAAACGTTGCCTTTTCAAATTATGAATTCGAAGATGGTGTTCTCTCATTTTATTTCGACGAGGTAATTTCTATCTTTCCCTCTACCCTTTGAAAACGATGTCATATGTTAAAAAATGAAATATCGATTATATGTTATTTTATTGTAAAAACAACAGCAACAATACGGTAGAAATACAACGATTTTCAAAGGTACCTAAAAAATGTTTTTGCATTTTGTCGCACATTATTTTGCAGTATTCTCCCGTTTGTATTTCTCCTGAAAAAACCATTAAAATGACTTCTCTTCATATTACTTGGATATTTTTTGTAATACAGTGTTAACACTAACATTCTTGTGTTTTTCATTAGTTTGAGGCAACAGCAAAATGCGTTGAATTCTCTATGGAACAAGTTGCTGAAGTCAGTGATCGTAAACCAGCCATCGTTAAGATTTACGATTATTACGACACCGGTAAGAATTCAAATCCATTATTTCCAATCTTGATATCTTTGAAATGTGTTGCAAATGCCAGAAGTTTCCGTGAGTTTACCTTTGATTTAATTTATCTTAGATCAATCGGCAACAGTAAAGTACGAAGTTGGAAATTGTCCTGAAGTGAATGCTGTATAAATCACCCCGAAGATTAAATGCATATCAAAATTTCACAGAGACAACTTATTAATTGTTATTAAACTACTTTAATTATGAAGTTTTTGTACGTAATAAAATCAACTCTATAGAAATAAAATTATATCGTTATTTACTGGGTTCCTCAGTCAGAGGTATGACCGTGAATCTTCAAGTAACTAAGTGAATAGTAAAATGGTCCATGTCAGCTAGATTTGGGCATAGAATCAACTGAAAACACATTTTTTTCTGTTTACCACAATTACATTAGTAAAGGTAATATAAGCTGGACTTGTGTTGCAAAAAAGGATAATGTTATCATCTCGATTGTATATTAATAATCATATTGATTCCTTAGTAAATTTCAAATGATATCTATATTATAAATGATTACTTTTCGCGTTATCTCTTGATTTGATTTGAAGATTAATTTCAAAATACCTTTCCGTTTGTTGTATGTTGTATGAACCTAGCTATTCACCATTCAGCTAAGAAAAGGAGATAAGAGCTACCGGCATAATATACTTTTGGCGTTTAACATAATGAACTTGGCCGTCATTAGCATGGCACCTCATTTGCTAGGTACATGACAAAATCAAATTAAATACTGTCCAACCTCGTTACAGCATACACCATCAGGACCAAAATAGATTTCCCACCATAGGTTTTCGGTAAGTATAGGTTTGAATTTCATTGATTAAAGACGTTTGATATTGCAAGAAGTGACCGAAACAATCGGAATGTCCTCCATAGCTCTGCGATATTTGCTATAGAGAGGTTTGACTGAAAGCCTGTTTGAAAAGGTTTTATTTATTAATGGTAATCACCTGCAGCCTTACCAATCTTTAACTGTAACACAATTGCATTGAACCTAATATGGGTCAAACAGGGCAATCGTATTTGTTGTCAGCAAAGCTAGCTTTCGCACAAACTGCCAGTACACATACATTACGCAAAAACTTATGATCAAATAAATTAAAACATCTACATAGGCGGTGATAGATGTTGAATTTTCCAACAACAGCCCTTGGACTGAGGTTTGGTGGTAGTAAATTCTAAAAAAAAGTGTGCTCCTTCACAGTGTTTAAATACAAAGAAGCATGTATTATGAAGGTTTTCATTGTGAAAATGCATTTAAAAAAAATAAGAATGTTTTGATGTGCAAAACGTTCTCCATTTGCCTTATTTTGTGATTAAATTAACTTCCTTAAAAGATTTTCTTATTTCATTTCCATATCGCAACTTAGTTCTAAGAAGTCTATTTTCGACCCTGTCAAAGCTCTCTTAAAACATATTTTTACCTTTCTCATAACACGGGAATTTCCGATAGGTGTATTATAATCTTGTTGTTTGTTTGTATTTTTGTTGTTATTGTTGTTGTTTTTTTGTATTTTTGTTGTTATTGTTGTTGTTTTTTGCTCCATTACAAGTTATTTATTACTATTTAGCAATAATTCTTGAAAATAGAATATATGTTATTGATCATCACCAACTGGTGGGCTTGTGGTAGAGTGCTCGCCTTCAGTGCGGGAGGTCAGGGTTCAAATCCTGGTCGAGTCATGCCAGCGACTATAACAGTGTGAATCGATCCACTCAGCTTAGCACTCAGCTTGAGAGCGGGATTGATATCTAAGGGGGTTGTCTGGTTCAGCGGTTGAAGCATACTTGCGGCTTCCGTAGCCCAAATGGGGGCTTTAAATGCTCTGGGACCTCCTTCGCAGGACCCTCATTGATAACAGTTCCATCAGAACTGAAGAGGCTATCCTGGGTAAATATTGATAATAATAATTAATGAGTATAGCTTGTGTATAATATAATATATAATATATTAATATATGACAATAATAATAATATAATAATCAAACATTTGTAGAGGGCGTTTATTTGAAAGGGGCGTTTATTACAAAATTGGGAAAATTGGGAAAATGAAGGAATGGAACAGTATTGTAAGATTTTATAGAGAAAAGGATGGAAACATTACTAAAAAAGCTTTGATCTTTATTTTTTGTGTATATACACGAGACAGTGGCGTATTGGGGAGGGGCGTTTATTTACTTTTGAACTTACTTTAGGTGCGTTATTCAAGAGAAGTGTTTATACAAATAAGGACGTTTATTCCATAAAATAAGGTACTGTAGGTGAGACGTTTCGATCAGGAGGTGTTTGAATAAGTACAACGGAATGTTAAGCCTCCAATAAAAATTGAGTGGATGTTTTTTTAACCGTAGCTATAAGTTTGTTATGAATCTACCCAATAGCTTTCATTTTCATCATTTTCTGTTAATTTACATAAATACATATAAACTTCATTATCAATAAATTAAATTAAATAAAATGAAAGAATTCATAATTTGACTCCACTCCAAGTTGAATTAGGGTTTTTGCTTTATAGTTAATTTAACTGCGTCATGATCTGAATAGTAAACAAAACGCATTGAAACATTAAGATTGGTAGTTTGGGCGAACTCTCTGTGGACGTACACATGATCAATCAATGATCCAGATATATGAGTTGCAGTGTCATTCATTAAAACGTATTCCTCGTTTAAATAATCATGCACGGTGTTATCCATATGTAAAGCATTAATATTAAGGTCTCCTAGAATTATATGAACCATGTCAATTTGGATATGCAAATGTTGGATAAGATATAAAAAGTCTACTAGATGTAAATTATTTTTCCGATAAAAAAGGATGATATTAAGTTGGTCAGAGTAAGATTGAGATTTACTCAATGTATAAGGAGAAACCCCTGGAATGGAAATAGTAATGATCAATGTGACACCATCCTTATATGCCAATGCAATGTTTGAAAATTTGGCATTACTAGTATTGCTAAATTCAAGTTAAAAAGGAGTTAATGTATCGGATATCTGTGTTGTGCTCATACTGGAAATTAATTGGGTTTCGGTGAAACAAAGTATATCTCTTTTTATAAGTTCAATGCTTGATGTCAATAGCGTGCTTTGAAAGTGAACGAACGTTCAGTAATGAAACAGACAGGGATTCTTCTTGACCATTTTCTAAATGATCATAATCTAAAGACAGGTTTCCTCTCATGAATTCATACTCAGCAGTCGCTCTTTGATCGGTGGTAACATGCTTTTGATCAATGTCTCCCAAGATATACAATCCGGCTAAAGATGTACGACTTAAGGCGACATAACCTTGACCATAATTGAATCGTCGTTGTCGAAACATATCAAGGCTGAAGACTATTTGCGGAAATGTTTTACCTTGACCTTGTGATACGAGATACAAACTGTTCAACTCCGTGAACTTACGTGTCCACCAAAATTAGGTGGCCCTCGACAGAGGTGAAAGAGATTTTCTTCGCTAGGCAGTTGTCGATGCCTAAAAATAAATGTGAAAGTTGTTAAATATTAGTCCAATTTTCTCTCGCAGTGATCTTTTTTCGTAACTTCAAAAAATGTCATACCATAATCAACCTTGTTAGATACAATAAAAAAGAAAATAATAATAACAAATAAACAACAACAACAACAACAACAACAGAAGATGTAAAGAAATAGTTTTACACAAAAAAGGGCAACCCTGTCCCAACCTTCCAAGCTCCGATAACAATTCATTTTTGAAATCAGATATGACTTTCTTTTACATTTGTTTTCTGACCCTAAACAACAACACTATCTATGCCACATAGCTATCAGGGGCCATCAACAAAATACTTGTACCATTAGGCCGTTAAGGTCACTATTTTCATTGCGGCTTTGCTAAAATTGTAGTTGTCTTCGCTAAGAGTGGATTGAAAGTTTTTTGTCGATGGTCCATTATTAGGCTACCATAAAAAATATATTGTGTCCTCCCACTGACTTGTTTTGAAGTTGAAAAGTTAAGTTGGTGAGTAGGTAGTGTACAAAAATAATTAACACGGTCTACCACAACATAATCACGTGTTGCCTGTCAGCTATGTGAATGAGATTGCCAACAATTATAGCTTAGCTTTCATTCCACATAGGGTTCCACAGAGGAGAAGGAAGATTATGTTTCTCATGTGTGAAGGACATTATTATACACCTCGTGGACCACACCAAAGATTTTGCAGTTTATTTTTTATGACAGTTTATTTTTTATGCCTGACCGACCGATTTGTTTTTAATGGACAAAAGGACACACTAACACAACATATTCTTGAGGTTGACCGTACCAAAAAAATAATATATATATATATATATATATATAATTCCTCACAACATTCCAGGTGGATAGGATGGCACTTTTTAGAAGTTATAAATAGGATTCAGAAGAGACCTTGGCTAGGAAACCTGACTCTAACCCTTTCCCTGATATGATTAGATATCACTCATTACCACCACACAGTTCGCTACAGTAAGTGGCTGGGGTGGGGGAATGAGAGAGATAGACAGATTGTACAACACAAACCCTTGGCGTAGGGGTTGTACAATACAAAAAACAATAAAATCATCTACATGCCTTGCGAAATTTTGTTCCAATCCAAAAGTTTGTCCATTGGTGAACAGGACAAGTCGTGGTTACTACATTTACCAATAATAATTACAATTTCTTGGATATACGAACTTGAGAAAGCGGTATGTAAATAAATTAGTTTGAATTTACTTTTTGAATTATAAGGAGCACAGTACAGTGACAGCGGTGATGACACCACGAGACTGAAGTTATTTCCCAGAATTCACTGCATTTGAAATTAGGGTGTAAAGAAGAAGGCGTAAGAAAGAATAATATAATTATTCTTTATTTTACTTTTGCCTTTCAATATACATAAGATTAAAACTTATTTCTTAACCTAACAGTTCATCTTTTAATAATTATTAGTGATCGGTTAAAACTTGTTAATTGGAATGGAAAATTTTTGTTAATATTGAAGGGCGTTATAAACGGGCGAAATTAACTGCGACATTACACACTGGCTAACTGACCGACAGACACGGGGAAATGAAAGCTGCCTCGCGGAGCTGACCAATAATTATAAAGAAACATTTCTTTACTATTCTTTAAAGGTTTCGTCAAAGTTTACTTTAAACTGATTCGATTACCGGAAAATTCCCCGACGGACAATTCCCCAACGGATAACTCCCCGACGGACAATTCCAACCGGACAATTCCCCCCACGGACAACTCCCCGACAGACAACTCTCCGACCGGACAATTCCCAACCAGACAATTCCCCCCACGGACAACTCTCCGAACGGACAATTCCCCGAACTGACAATTACAGACAGTTAAAAGGAATAATTACCCGATATTGACAGAAATTTGGATATGTTAACTAATCCCTGCCAGCACACGACGTTATTTTGACGTCACAACAACGTCGAGCCAACGTCATGACGTTGATATGACGTTATAGCGACGTTGTTTTTACGTCATGTGCCGGCTGGGATATAGAATGTTAAATAATATAGGATGTACTAGCGATTACGTTTGCGTGTATAACAAACCTACATATACGTATTCCGTTTGATAAATCGCTAATTGTTGCTAATTCACACATGTGATATCTATATAATTGGTTATAATTAAGTCGAAAATTGCGCTAACTTAGAAGTTTCTTTCGGTCACACTTCCGCTGATATTCAAAACAAACTATTGAAAAGGTGACAGGGGGCAGCTGCGAATCATGAAAAGTTGTTTTTCAACATTTCTTTGCAACATTTGTTTTTCAACATTTCTTTGCACGAATCATTTCAAATACACAAGGTTAAAAAAACATCAACAACGAAAAGAAGTAAAGAAATATCATCAACGATCATCAGCGAGAATAGAATTTATTACATCAGAAAGAGGAAAAAGAAAACTTTGTCGAAATGGATATGTGTATAACAAAAATAAAACTTTAGCAAATGGTAACACGTATTGGGAATGCGAACAAAGAAGATCAGGCAACGGGTGTAGAGCAAAAATCACATTAGATGCAGGGGAAAACTTTCTAAATATGACCGGTCAACACATACATGCGGCGAACCCCGAAAGAGTCCGTGCTGGTTCAATCAGGTCCACCATGAGAAGAGAAGCAAGGCTTGTTCCTGTTGTCGGAACAAACAATATAATCGCTGGGAATATCGGTGCTTCTGCTGACGGTGTAATGGCACAACTACCATCATTAGAAACAATGAGGCGTGACCTCAGGAGACATCGTCGTGATGAACGAAACATACCACCAATTCCTTATCGCAATAATCACATGTAAGTTATTGTTTTTCTTTATCCCGTCTAGTAATTACATTTAAGGCCATGTGATGTACAGATAAAACTTGATTTTCTTGTCGAAGATTTCAACCCTATTTACTATTTAATTTTGTGGTGTACTATTTTTCATTCAGAGCCAAATGCATAAATTAACTTAAACAGGTTGATCACGTTATCGGGATATTTTTCTGGCTGGTCAACAACAAAAAGGTTTTCTTATTATAACCATAACTTACTATTATTATTGTTTTGTTTTTTTAAGGTTTTTAATTCCAAGGCCCTATGATGAAACTACTAGAGGAGAACTCTTTCTTCAATACGACAATGCCAATAATAATCGTACAGTATAACCCCGTTAAGTCGGACACGGTTTAAGTCAGACTTTTCTTTAAGTCGGACTAAAACCTTGTGCCCCTTGGGATTAAATAAGTAGAGTCTGACTTAAGACGAAGTTCGGATAGGTCGAACAAACACAAAGATGATATCAGCCATTAACTTTGTTCCCGTTCAATACGTGATTCAAGCATTTACGGAATTGTCTAACCATTGTGGCAATGAAGAACAAGTCGTTTTGGACTATTTCGAAACAAATTATATTGGGGAACAAAGGCATGGCAGAAGGCTTCAACCAAGGTATCCCCATGAGATGTGGAATGTTCATGCGCGAGTGGGAGACAATCTGCCTAGAACAAATAACCACCTTGAAGGTTGGCATAACCGATTCAATGCATTCATTGGTCAGAGGCATGCTGATATTTGGAAATTTATAAATGGATTGAAGGACAAATTTACATGACCATACGAGAGTTCAAGTACTTATGGGCGCTCAACCTCCCACTCCACGAGCTGTTTATCAGCGAATAAATGAGCGCCTACAAAATTTAGTCCCTAATTTTGACCATAATGACATCATCGGTTACTTGAGAGGTATATCGTATAATCTAGCTTTCTAAATATTATATCATACCATTTATACTACATAGATAGATATTTTATTTTCATTTTTTTCAAATCTTTTGTTATTTTTCGTACTTTTGGTCTGTGATTAATTATAACTTACAAGCTGGCAATCTAAATAAATTGGTCTTAAAATTACTGTAAAGTCTTTGTCTCGGAAAAGTCTATATATAAATTTAAGTTCTTGATTCGCAAGTTCTTTAGTAAGACTATTATTAAGTACCGCTGTTTTTGGAAATAGCATAAGATACAGCATGCTCTTGTTCTTTTCTTTACATGATTGAAGGTTGAAGTCAACAAATATGCGTCTCTGTTTTAGTCTCTGTTACACTTTTCCTCGCTCTTTTGTTACTTGTTTTTGTAAATATCTTGTTGTTTTTATCGCTTTTGTAAGGTTTTGATTCTTTTGTTATAAAAAAACATCTGTTTGTAATTTAGCCAACAAAGTTGTTTAGCCCATGATTATTTTTCCGTGTTTACATTTTTTACCCCATTATTTTTCCACCATAGCAAAATAGATTCCAGTGTTCTCCTTTTTGTCAATTGGAAGAATCCATATTGAAGATAAAAAATGACATAAACGGTACTGACAATAGGTCCACGCAAAAAAGTGTTTGCGAAAATAATACACGGTTGTAATCTCGTTCGGGGAATTGTCCGTTCGGTGAATTGTCCGGTTGGGAATTGTCCGGTCGGGGAGTTGTCTGTCGGGGAGTTGTCCGTGGGGGGAATTGTCCGGTTGGGAATTGTCCGTCGGGGAGTTGTCCGTCGGGGAGTTGTCCGTCGGGGAGTTATTCGTCGGGGAATTGTCCGTCGGGGAATTGTCCGGATACCATACATCTCTATTAACGTTGGAAAGATGGACAAATTGAAACACTATTAAAGGAAAGTCTAACGATTCAAAAAATGCCAGTTAATAGCAAAAAGAGGGACCAGTTCGACGTATCACGCATATTTGCTAAGCTCATGATGGAAGAGCAAGTAAATGCTGCAATCAAGCTGTTGTCAGAAAATAGGGAATGAGGTGTACCACCAGCTGATAATGACATCATCGATCAGCTGAAATTGAAATATCCAAGTCCAGCATTTAGCAGACTCGTTATCATATCAATGAGTCAAAATCGTGGATAATAATTAAAGGTCACGTAGAGCTGGAAGCAGTCAAGACACTGTTCGCTGATTCCTCAATAAAATATACAACAGACAGTAAACACCATTTAGCAGCTTCTATTGGAAGTTTAAATTTCAGAAAAGAGTACGCTACCGAAAAAATACAAATTTGAAATGGAAAAAGTTGCTGAAATAGCTATCACAGAATCGCACACAGCTTTTGCTGCATATATACATGGAGAGATGCATAGATTTAATCATTTTTTGAGAACTATTCCAGGAATAGGGCAATATCTAGAACCATTAGATACTATCATCAATTATCAGTTTATCCCAGGTCTGCTAGGTACGAATATTTCGGAAACCGTAGACAGTTATTCAAATTACCAATTAAAGAAGGCGGTCTTGGTATGCCATTATTACTCAAAAAGGCTAATGTTGACTTCGAATCGTCAAAAATAATAACTGAAAAATGTGGATAGCCAGCTCGACCCGCATACAAAACGAGCAATGAATCAAAACTGCGAGAAAGGAGCATCCAGCTGGTCAATTGTACAACCATAAAAAGACCATGGTTTTACGTTAAATTAAGAAGAGTTTTGTGACGCCTCTGAGATATGATCGAAATATTAACAACCTCCCTTCAAAATGTTCTGGCCAAGAGCTATTCAATGTCAACCATGCAACGAACTATAAGAAAGGAGGTTTTGTGAGCATACGACTCTTTCCGTAATTTTGAAGCAAACGTGCTAAAAAAAGTCTTTGCTGACGTAGAAATTTAGCCGAAACTGCAGCCCGTTAACAACGATGAAGCTCAACTGGACATCAGAGCACGTGGTTTTGGGCACTCAGGACAATCCGCTTTCTATGATGTTAGGTTGACTAACACTTATGTTCAATGTCAAGTCAACACTCCAATCGATCAATTTTGTAAAAAAGCATGAGAATGAAAAGAAGAGAAAGTATAGCCACCGTGGTCTAAATAACGAACATGGCTCATTCACTCCCCTCTTCCATTAATGTCGGTTTGAGCCATGAAAACACTATATAAGCCGCAAACACTTAGCAGAAAAGATATCCAATAAGACAGAGCAAAGGTATGACCAAGTAATGGCTTGGATAAGATGCAAGTTGTCTTTTCTCATTATGAAGTCGGCTAGAGAGGACACATATTGACAGCAGTAATTTATTTGTAAATACAGTATAACCCCGTTAAGTCGGACACGGTTTAAGTCAGACTTTTCTTTAAGTCGGACTAAAACCTTGTCCCCCTTGGGACTAAATAAGTAGAGTCTGACTTAAGACGAAGTTCGGATAAGTCGGACTTCCGATAAGTCAGACCGATTATTTCGGTTCCCTGAGAGTCCGACTTAACGGGGTTATACTGTAACTGAATTGTATATCCTCTAAAAAGATTTCGTAATAATAATAATAATAATAATAATTGCTCTGTCTTAGAGGCAGTAGAGCAATAAAATTGAATGCAGAGTCTGTGGACGACTTTACCTTTGCTTCCGATGAAGCCAGGCTTTAGTCGTTACATTTTATTATTTCTCAAACTTCGTTCCCAATGTTAATTCCGCTTTTGATTATCTTTGTTATCCTTTTCTTTTTTTAATTAATCTATTTTAACTTAATTTTAATTATTATTTTTAGCATTTTTATCTTTTATTAATAAATTGTTATTCGTTATTATTAAGTACGAGGATAGGGAACAGAATATCTATAATGTATTTTTGTTTCTTCAGTATCTTTCGTCTACCATTATATATCTCGCGTGGTCTCCGTTTGTGTGGCTTCCCTGATTTGTTCGGCAGTTAGCGGGGGGAAATTAATTTGCATGACATTTATGGTGTTTACATAGACGGTTAATTTTTTTAGGGAGCGGAAGTAGTCTGAATAATATGTCCGCTTTCCTATTTTCCTTGGTAGAACGGAACGGAACTCAACGTTGATATGCACATAACATAAGTGACCAGTAGATTAGACGGCCAGCTGCGAGGATTGGGATTGCTGTTTTGCTGTCGAAAGTACGGGATAATGCATTGTTGTCGGTAATTAATGTGTAGTGTCGGCCGTACAAAGTTTTGTGAAACTTCTTAATCCCAAAAATGATAGCAGCTCCTTCTTTGTTTAGTTGTGAGTTTCGTGCTTGATTAGTGTTCTGTTTGCATATGCGATTGGACGTTCCGTGTTGTCCGAAAATATGTGTGATAATACTGCTCCGACTCCGTAAGCTGATTTGACGGGTAATTTCGGGTCGTATGTCTACAGAACTGGAGCTTGTGTTTCTCCCTTTAGGTTCTCAAATGCATTTTGTTGTGGGTTTTGCTCATTTCCACGATGAGTCTTTACGTAGTAAGTAATATAATGGAGCGGTGATATTGTGGATGTCGCTCTCGTCCATGAACGAAGAGAGTCGAATATAATAAGGTTGATCTTTGTCCAATTTGCATAAAAAAATAATCTTATAATAATATTATAATAATATAATTATAATAATAATGGGAATAATTGACGTCACTTTGGGTGCGCGATATTGGCGATGGAGTGACGAAAAATTTGGGTCTTAAACTTTTTGGGGACGGGTGTGACGTCATCAAAATCTTTGATCGGCGATATCTCAGTAACGGCACGTCGTACACAGGCAATCCCATACATTTTCTTGATCAGCTTTTCGAGCTCTACAACTCAGTGTTACCTATTCTTTTGGATTGTGTGATTTTATTTTTCGTCATATACCATATATTGAAAGAGGAAGGGCACGGTAAAATGTTTTTACCCGGGATACTAGTCTTCTTATACTAATACTAAATCTTGCTTTTTTCTTACCTAACTTTGAAAGAAAGAACTTTAGAAAAAATATCTCGGGAAGTTCGTCAATGGATGTTTATTTTTTCCGTATTAGTATAGGGAGAATCTCTAGCTCCATCTTACGGGGTTTTATTACTTCGTGGAGTTTTTGTACCATAAGGAAGACATCGTAAAGGTACACGGAGGAGAAGGCAATGCAATGGTTTTTGCGTTCGAAAGTTCATCAAATTTTTTCAAACGTTCATTTCTTTAAACGAAAAATGAAGACGATGTGTGTAAAAGTATTTGTTTTTGTTTTTATTTTTTTATCCAACGCTTTAAGTTTAGTAATAAAGAATAACAACATTGATCGGTGTCAGTAACTATTCTATCCGACGAGATAGTCGATGTAGACCTGTTATGTGTTCATGTTATCAGTTCATCATTTTCTACCGATGTGTATTTTTTAATGTGTTTGAATGTAGCTTTTTCGTATCAGTTAGTTTTGACTGCTACGCCGAAATGTGTAGCTAGCAGTTTATTTGGTATTTCATTGTAGTATGTGGATTGTTATTATTAAGGTTCGCCTTTAGGGAAACGAAGGTAGCGAGATCATTATTATATTGTTTTGATATTGTTTGATTGATATCTTTTTGTTTTAGATTAGACAATTGAATGGTATAGATGAATGTTATACAAGAAGGAATGTGTAAATCATGGTTATATACATATTTACATGGTTTTTGTATCATGATGCACAAGTGGAGTTTTGGGTTTTGACTTTCCACAATTCATAGCAGAATAAAGATTTGAAAGATAAAAACGTCTCAGAAGGTATTATTTTTATTAGATAATAGGGAAATTTGAATGTATTTTCTGATATGTCAGAAGTTTAACTGTGGTAAGGTAGGAGTATACATTGGTTAGGTAGGAGTATACGTCGTATTATCTCTTTTCTAAATCTCTGAACATTGGAATTTTAGCTTTTAGATTAACTGTACAACTTTAGAAATCTCTAAATAGGCCAAATAGCACTAAAAAATAGGGATAATAGCATTCTTTGAATGATCGATCCAAAATATTTGTGTTAAATATGATATAATTCCAACATGGACAAACACAACAAATTTTGTATATACACAGATTTATCATGGCAGTATTGCGTGTAAAAACAATTTCTGGAGAAAAACTGTAAAATGTTTTTACACGCTACACTAGTACGTCTTATACTAGCGTTACGTTAGTATATATCTAAGATGCACGTGGAGGTCTGGGCCAAGTCGCGACGTTATCACCCACCGTGATCCGAACGGAACTCACGGGTGGTGCCGCCGACACTCTCCCCACTTTAAACATGAACTGCTAGGTGAAAATCTTCACAGAAAATTTGTCCAATTTTCGTATCAGTTCTGTCGCAGTGTTTGTTAATAAAGAGACTTTCTGGTCAGTGCGCTATCAATATACCACAGTTACTTTATTTTTAGTTACTGAAGATTGGTGGGATAGATTAAGAGTAAATTGAAATGGTCTGTAGCTTGTGGCAACTAAAATACGGTAGATTATAACATGAACTTCGGAAAGGTCTATTTCGATACACTGACCATATTATACTTTTATAAAATAAATAAATAAAGTTATTTTCGGTTGCGTTGTTAACGATTTAGAAATAAATGATTCGGAAATTCCTTCCAAACAACTTATTGTCTATTTTTCCTTCCCTTCTTTTTTTCAATAGGCAGACTTTATTTTGATCACACATATGACTAACAAATTACAACTAATTTACAGCAATTAGCCATACCCGTGGAGGAGTCCAACGTTATGATATTTCTTTTTAGTCTTAAGTGTCGATTAGGTTACTTGCACGTTTTCCTTTTGTACTTTGAATGACTAAACTCTCCTCCACAAATTTTGACTGAGCTCTAGGTACGTCTTTGATTACACACACTGTAATTATATTGCACCATTCATTCGCTAGGTGCGCATCAATTACTTTACTGTTACGTAAGTTATGTTATCTCTTAGTGAAGGTGAAAGAGAAATGGCAAGAAAGACTTTATAATAAAACTAGAAACAAAGTGAAAGTGTGATATGTAAAATGATACATAAAATATGATATTATTGACAAAACATCGCAATCAAATCTAAAACAAAGGTATTTTGCAACCTAGAAACCAGGGCTTCTTGTCTTTTTGGCATACTAGATGGCGGCAAAGAATATCGAAAAGTATATATCCAGTATATCGAAAAGGCAAGAAGCCCTGGGGACAAGGTTATCTTTGCAAACCCCGATTATAAATCTTCTCTGTGGAGAAGTGTTTTTATTGAAACAATAGGGGATGTGGCTTGTCATTCTTATATAAAAACTCCTCCACAGAGACTTTTTGAAGATTTTGCCCACTGGGAAGAAGCTCTTTTTACTACCTTCGTTAGACCACAGCTGAAAAGCTAAAATCGCACAAGCCATATCAACGTTATTGAAAATGTATAGCGTAGAGTAACAAAGTTGTTGGATGGATACAAAAATCTTAGTTTTGAGAAAACTGAACTTACCGATGAGTACGAGGGGACCGTATCGAACTTTATAAACATCTCTATACATACGAAAAAGGGACATTTTCTCCATAAAGCTTTAAATATAAAACACGCACATCGAGAAAACATGAACAGTCTTGTCGATTTATGGGTAGTTTACTAAAGCCTATTCTCCGCGAGGTGAAACCGTCCGCGCGTACTATTCCACCACGTGGAGATCCACCGAACAAATGAGAAACTACGCATGCGCGAATTCCGCCAACTTGATTCTGCCCAACTCAATTCCGCCTTGTGGAGAACAGGCTTAAAGTATGCTTGCGAATTTGTTTTTTATAAATAAATAATAAGAAAATAAATGTGATCATGTGCTGAAAAAGAGTTTCAGTGGAAAATACCAAGAATAGAACACGACAATAAGCATCATCCATGCCGGGAGATTTTGTATATGGAATAGTTATTACATAGTTTTGTCCTTTTAAATTTGTATGATATGACTAACTTTGTTATCATTCCATCAGAAAGAATTTGTGTCACACGCAAAACGTGTTCGACACTCACAACAAATCAAAGGAGAACAATGGAGTATTCAAACTACTGAAATTCATGATAGTCTAAATGAAATGAAAAATAAATGAAAGGTTTCACCTTGGTGGTCAGATAACAAAGAGTGTATAAGGCAATCTATTGCGCATATGAACCAAATGAAATGATATGGTCACATGACCGATATTGAGGAACGATTGAAGTTTGAAAAAATGTTTTGTGTGTTTTACTAGAGGATTAGTTGCATTCCAGAAAGATTTTCATTCCAAAAAGATTACAAAATAAGAAATGTTTGTCAAAAAATCCATCAAAGTTATTTTGCTGAATCAATTAAAGTGACTTAACTTTGAAAAGAAAAACCGCTTTTGTTTGTAAAGAATTTAGAAAAAATATTCAAAACATGCGTGTAACATAATTTGTTGCAAATAAGTTGGTGGTTAAGTAATCGTAACTACAAGCGAGGCTTAAAGATATTAGCTGTAAAACACCCAGTAACGATTCCTATGAAAGCTTTGTCACGATATCTCTCATGTAGAAGGAAAGTTTCATAAAAATGAACAACCACAAAATAAAATCAGAGGATTAGACCTATTAACGTTCCTTTTTACGTCTTAATGGCGTTAATTTTCATGACTTAGCCGTTGAAAGGGCCGGCGTTAGACGTTTGTCTGTGAGTGTTTGACTGTGGAATTTCAAAAATAACGCCAATAAAGACCGGCGTAAAAAGGGCCGCCTTTAAATTTGGGGCGGCATAAAAAGGGCCAATAAGGTATGCATACGAGTTAAATTGATTCGACAGTTCTCGAATAGGTACAAGAAGAAGTGTACTGTATAAAGTATCTCATCTATGTTAGCAGATCCCATTACCATCCTCATCCCGCCCCCGCAAACCAACTCATAGTTAAGACCGAAAGATTCACGAATGTTTTCGTAAAGCGATTTTGATGGTTAATCTATTAATGACGGCTAGTTTGTAACTCACGGACCTGATGCAGCCATCGGGTTGACATAATCGACATGTACCTTCTTGTTCAACTTTTCACATTCAACCGACATTGTCTTCTACTCCTCCTAACATAAAAGTTTCTGAAAATCTTTTAATCTCATTTCTTAAGTACCTGTCAAAGTAGAAGCATGTAAATACACAATCTCCTTTTTTTCAGTAAAAAAAACATCTCCTTTTAGACAATTAAAATAGATTTGGAAACGAAATTGACTGTAAAGGAAATTATTTGCTAAACTTTGTTTTCTTGTTTGAAGTGCCCTCTAGAATGAAAATAGAATCCGTAAGAAATAATCAACAGTTTGTGGAAAGTGATTTCAAAACCTTTCTAGCGTGAGCAATACAAGTAGGTTATATATTTATATAATTAGTTTTTTATTTTGTCTCAAAGAATGCTTATAAGTAGTAAGTTTTAGGATAACCTTTTGTTATCTTATATCTACTGTATAAGATTACATCGCCCTCTGTTGAAACATTTATAAGGAATGGTTATCGAGAAAAAAACTATAATTTTTGTAAGGCAGTATTTACTACTTATTTGATTGTACGCAAATATCTGAAGAAAGCTGTCGTGCAACGTCCTTCATATATCGGTGGTATTTAAAAGTTGTGTCCTTTAATTGTCGGCGGTATTATTCAAAACGTCGCTGGCTCTCCTACGAAAACGTAATACAGAAATTTAAGTTAAAACGTAATACAGAAGTTAAAGATTCTTGGAGTTTTTTTACTGGAATGGGAGAGGTATATATGATGGAATGTCATTGCCGGATAATTTTGAAATAGCAAATAATCAAATGTATAGATCTTAAGAAAGTAAACTCCGGGTAACTTGAACCTAGTAGGCACTGATGATCTGTGTTCGAGTTATTATGTGATCAAGGGCTCTACTGTATTTCAATCATTCGAAACGAAGGAACAATATGGCTTGGAAAATGGTGTATTTGTATTACCAGGTATTTTTGCATTGTGGAGAAATGGTGTAAAGATTTTTGAATGAAAGGTAGTTCTGGGCTATTGTTAGTAGGAATTGATTCATAATTTGGTCCGAATACTCTTTTTTATTGTGGCACCAGATGAAGATTATAATTTGTGTGGGGAAATCAAAATATGAACTGGCGCATATTTTACGACACGGCGTGTTCGTAAAAGGCACTTTACTTTACTTGTCCGAACGAGAAACAAGAGTTTCTAAAATTTTCGCTATTCGCAAAAATCATATCCTTTCAGATACTGAGAATTTTTGGGTCATTATTTTATCAGTATTGTCATTTTTTATATCATCGTATGTTTTTTCTTACAAATTATTTGATATCACGCAAAGTAAAATTGTCATAGCGCCATGGCGTAAAAGGAACCAATAAGGTAATTCTACATAACTCCTGCTATCTCGAACACTGAAGAGTCCTAGTGATACGTTTCGAGATTGCGAGAGGTCTTCTAAGGCAACCAAATGCTCAAGGGACTATTTGAGATAGCGCGTGTTCGAGACAGCGAGAGTTGGCTGTATTGCTTAGGAGAAGCCTCTTAAATTTTTATTACCACAAATGTAACGATTTTCAAAATTCTTTAAAAACAAATAAAGTGATTTTGTGTGACCTTTCAGGAATATCTGTTGACGTCGGTTAAACGATTTAGTATCAAAGTAACACTAAATTCGTCACATCGTTAGGATTAACGTTAAAATAGATCTAAAAAAGTTAAGAAAATACTGCAAAATAACAAAGACTTTGACACCCGTCAGTATCGTAAATGGCTGATTAAGTTTAAAAAATCGCTCATTCCCGAAACAAGCATCCGGGATTAAAGGGAACATATTCAATAAATGCAATGGTGGGGGTGAAACTAGGCGCTTATTTGGGCGTTTATTTGGTTTTGACTTAAACTTTTATAACTGAAAGAAAAATTCTTTATATATGTTAAAACGCTATATTATCGATTTTTAGATAACCGCCCTGGGCTCAACTATGCGCCCAGTTCGTATAAGCATTAAAAAAATAAGAATTATTTACAGTAAACTTGATCTTTATAATTTATTGTCTGTTTTTCTGTTTTCATACAAAAGCACCAACATAGCTTTTTTGCGTTAGCATTTGCGTCAAATTAACGCGGGCGGATTATTGCTCTTTCCTGATTCCTCTCAAACGTTTTATGTTTTTTAAAGTGGAATCTCTTGTGGGGCTTTGAGAACGTCTCTTACTGGTCAGAATAATTTTGTTTATTTGTTTTGCTTATTTTCTAAACTTTAACAGTGAGGTTGACCTTTATAATGAATGATTTCATCCATTTTCAATGCAACACTCCCTGTTTGTTTCGTTAGTATTATGCATGCGCCATTTTTGAGGGTTTGATGCGATCTTTGCATTTCCCTTATCTTCTTGTAGGTTTATTATAAAGATCGTTTATAAAGTTCCTTTATTTTAAAGTAGAACAGTCTAAACTATAGGTAGGAAGAACATGATGCGATCATCACTAGTTTGCGATGAAAACCTTGTTATTTCTGTCTGGTTAAACGAGGTAACGGTAGGTACTTAATGTCTCAAACCTAAAAAAGGAGACTTTCAACCAAAAAGTTTAATAATCGCATCTTGTTAGATGCGGCTGGATCGGTTATCATAATGATAATGATCTTGTCTATTGTGACACCATAAACGAAGAGATTTGTTTGGACGAATTTGCTTTTGTTGACGTTCGGCAAATTAAAATTTGAAAATTCATCTGACATGTTATGTTGAAATCAATGAAATCCGATTTGATTTTGTTGTTCTCGTTCACATATATGTCAAACGTGGTGATTTAAATCAAATAGTTCCGTAACTAATCCCATCTGTTAATATGTCTACCACTTACTAATAGTTATAAGATAAGGAGGTGAAACATTTTAAGTACTAGAGATGAAATAGATGATATTTCAATCAAACGTGTATATATTCATCAAAGATTCGTATATATTATAAAGAGAAGGTTCCTAAAACGGGGTACACACTCGTACTAGCTGTAAAGTCTCTGAGATTTCATAGAGAAAATGTGATATAAGAGTTGGAGACAAATGAGACGTGTTTTTCATTTCGGTGACGTCGTTTTTGAACGTGATACGGGACGTCGTTACAACGTCTGAACGTTAAAATGACGTTGTGTGCTTGCTGTAATGTATGTGTCATTTATCCAAATATGTGTTACAACTGTGTCATGGAGGGGATGGCCTTATTAGGAATTGTAAACCTAATTTATTATCGAATTTCCTCGTCACGACGTATAAGCCTGTGACGAAATCAACGTCACAACTATCAGTGTTGCGTCATCTTCGCACCAAATAAAGAGAATTGTTACCTGAACTTTTTATTCGCTTTGTTTATACTGATATGAGTACTCGTCGCAGTCCATTAAGTTCCTAGGTGATATATAAATATTGACCAAACACACAGTCTATAAGAGTTATATAAACGTTCAAGGATTTTGATACGAGAGTAATATATTTTTCTTTTCAGATTTCAGTAAAGAATCTTAAAACAACTTAAGAGGAAGTTTCAGAAGGTGTAGACTGTCTTTTGGTATCTTTAGAAGAGCTAGCCATGATTAAAGCTATTATATTTTCGGCTTTATTTGTCGTGGTGTCATATGCTGCACTTTTGGATGATGTTGACAAGTTAGAAAAAGGTTTGTTTTATTGTTATATGAACCTCTTGTACTAGATACTTTCGCCGTCAACGAATACATGATAGCTAACCGGAATACGGTGATAAGGACAACTTAAAACAAACTCGATATCAGTTACGGATTGAAAAATAAAGAAGATCGGGAGTAGTAAAATCAATTCACGGGGTGTGGACAGTCACTCTCTTTTCACCCCTGCTTTAATTCTGAAGAGGAACTACAGTTAAATTCCAGCTACCCTATATTAACGATTTGAATCTACTGACCGTATAAGATCCATAATAAGCGCTTGACGAGACTATTCTATTTGAAAACTCTAAAATGTTAATTTATAACCATACAGCACAGAAAATAAGGAAAAACATCTCATTGGGCAAAATCTTCAAAAATCTCTGTGGAGGAGTGTTTTCTATAGGAATAGCAAGAAATATCGCCGATTATTACAATGAAAAAAGCACTCCTCCACAGGGACTTTTTGAAGATTTTGCCCACTGGGATAGGAAAAACAATGAAGGAGTTCTTTAAAGTATGTCTTGTTAGAGAATGTTTATTTCTATTTATTACAAAATTCGTCCCCAGAAAAAATTCCGGTTGGTACAAACGGAATTCACAAATATTTTGCCAGTTCTTTGTTTGAATGGGATGAATAAGAAAAATACATAATATAGAATAAATTAAAACTAATAAGAGGGTAACATCTTAAACGATTAAATAAATTATGCTCAAAACTAAATTAAGTTCCATTCAAAAAAAAATAGTCAATTGACGTCAACGAAGAAACAAAAGAAAAGTTCAGTTTATCAAAACAGTTTGAGTTGCCTGAAAATATCTTGACCAAAATAAATGCCATACTTTTTTTTTTTAATTGGCATTTGAATATTATTTATTTTATATTTGTTTGTTTGTTTTTGTAATTAGATTTCGTCCCTCTTTTTTACGCCTACGAAATCTATTATACGTTGAGTCAAATTTTCATTTTGAAATTAAATTTCATTCTTGTCTAAATTAGATTTTTTTTATATCTTAACAATTAGACGAAAGAATGAAACCCATAACACAAATATTTGTAGTTGCTTTTATTTCTAACAACAACTATCGAGTTCCATTTTTGTCTGGAAGCAAACACTGATTTTAAACAATCTGCCAACTGACTCCATTTGTCTAAATACATTTCATGTCAATGACAAACAATCATATTTGCTATCACTGTGCAGGAGGCAAATGGGAGCGCATGCCAAGGACAGCTGAATTTTTTAAAGTGAGTGTGATTTCAACATGTTTTTTAAAAAAACGAGGAGCGAATCACATGCAAATCACATGCGAATTTTAAGATTCGAAACTCGTTCAATTGAATGCCTTACCTTCCAAACATTTTTATTGTTTCGAGTGATTTCAAGTTCCGGTTGATTTCAAAAGAACAACTTTGAATTTACTGGTGATTTGAGGTGTAATTTCAAGTAGGCATGTGATGAACCGGTCTAACAGGACTAACAGGATCTTTGCACGTATTTTGTTATAAGTATTTTAAAACCGTCTAGTAAACCTCCATGTAAAATTTGAGGTTTTTTTGGTTTTTTTTTTTTTTTTTGGGGGGGGGGGGGGGGGGGTTTGTTGGTCTTGATTAGATTTTTATAAGTTATTATGAAAAACTAATTTATATCTTAAACCGACATTAAATAAATTTAACCAACCAAGCAAGAAACTTCTGAAAGGCTTCTTTTTGTAAGATTTTAATACCCGTATTAAGAAGCTGGTAAGAAACATTTAGTGGCAAATAAGACTGGAAACTATTACTAAGATTTCTTATGACAAAAGTCTATGTCTGTTTTATTTACATAAAATTTTAATGACTTATTTAAGCTACTTCTTCCAGCCCCATTTCTTATTGCTCAAATTAGGGACATCCGCACACTGCAACCCTCAGTTCTATTTAGAACAGTTCATTTTCTTTAAGGAGTAGTATATTTGAGACACCCAGCTGTAACTATTGACGCCCTAGTTGACGCCCTATGTCACCTCTGGCACTGACCTTATCATTTGTAGAACTATCTAAAGGAGCCACCTACAAATATTATTAAAACAAATATATTACTGATTCGTGTTTTTCATATGTGAACCAATCCATGGTCTGTACATAAATAAATCTAGAGAATATTCTATATAATATTGTGTATGATAATGTCGTCAAAGAAAATAATATTGACATCGACTTAGTTTACAGAATAAATATTAGATACAAATATAAGTACATTGGTTTTGAGTCATCTTGAGCTTAATTCACGTCAGAAAACATGGCATAATTGACAGTCCATCTCTTGCTGTCTGTTGTTGTTGTTGTTGTTGTTGTTGTTGTTGTTGTTGTTGTTGTTGTTAGTTGATAATATACTTTTGTTGGATATTTTAGATCTCGAAAATGCACACTTACAACGTGCATCTAAAAAGTCCTTGAATGGTGAGTTTCAAATAATATCTGTTTTCTTTTAAATTTATCGAGTTTGTTCTAAACGGAAGAATCTTTCTAGACGTGATAGGGCTTCTAATTTCGGAACTACAGTGAAAACTCGGCGAAAGTTGTACCGAGTTCACAGTTCGCAGGAAGAGCTCCACAGCCACTTGTACGCAACATATATTTCAAACCCCCGATATTACCGAATGTTATAACACACTCGGTTCTTCTCCCCCTTCCGAACGAACTTTCTCGAACTCTCGATAAAATGAACCGATTTCCATCTCCGATGAGTGTTTATTGTCTTTTAGGTTAATAGATTTAGATATCAAATATGTTTCTTCGTGACAAAGAGTTAAATTTGGTTTTACAATTTAGACACTATGTTTTCGTTCATTGCTTTTACAATCCTTACCAGGCAGAAATAAGAACGTGAAAGGACGAATGACTTAATGTTTCATTTAGACCTATCTATTGACGAACTTGTCGGTGAATTAAAGAAAGAGGTGGACAGTTTATCACAAGGCAAGTAGTTTGGTCTTCCAAAAATGCATCAAGGAAGTTAAGAACCTCGCTTATACTCAATGAGATAATGAACAATTTCTTTCCAAACCTTTATTTCCAAAATATTTGAATGTTTAAATACTTTTTAAACTATAGTTATCTATAAGATTTTGACTGTGAACAAATAAACTTTTCACGGAAAGTAGGTTTGAGAATTATCGTCAGAGGAAAGTCGTTACTGTAAGGGACACAAACTGTTCTGAAATGAGGGAAACTTTCCACCATAGAACACCACGATGCTTTTCGGTCGAGATTTGACAGTATTGTGGAGAATACAAAGAGCTTAGATAGCATTCTGGAGAATACCAAGGGGCAGGAAGGCGAAGGTGAGAATATCTAACCGGAAGTTGTTGAAACAGGGTCTTTGATCCGATCTAAAGCTTTCTTTTTTTTTTTTGGAAATAAATTTTGTAAACTCAAAAAAATATTTGAAAATAGCAGACACACCTGGACAAATATGGATTTATTTCAAAAATGCTCAAAATTGCTGAAAGTTTGACATGGAATTGAAAATAAAGATACCATAATGCTCCATTGAAGCGCTTTCACTCAATAAGCGCCCCACTCCCCCCCCCCCCCCCCCCCCCCCACCTTATCTGAACCAAAGAGGCCGCTTTTCGGGAATCCCTTTGGAAGTTGACTTTTACGGTAACGAAAATATGTACTGAGCATGGTGACTGAATTTTCATAGATGATGGGATGTGGGTGAAAACGATGAACGCCATGGCTGATGAGATCATCAAAAGATCTCCCGCAGTGGAGGGTAAGTTAAAAATGTGTTTGCTTAAAACATTTGGACTGCAAACAAAATTTGGACTGCAAACTAGTGATAATCGCATCTTGATACTGTGGAATCTCTACAAAGCTGATATCAAGTACATAGTAAAGTACTGATACATTGAGTATGTGTCCATTATAGACTTTCTAAAATGCACGCTTTATAGAGATTCCACTGTGAAAACGATTGTTAATGCTGCGTGGTTGAATATAACGCTTTTGTTTGTTTGTTTGCTTGTTTGTTTGTTTGTTTGTTTGTTTGTTTATACCGATTAATATTGTTTAGATCAAGCCGATCCAAAATGTAAGGATGAAAGGTCTGATTGTGAGAGTTTGGTTTCATATTGTAAAAGTCACAGAGAGAAATTAAAAAGCATTTGTAGCAAAACCTGCGGATATTGTGGTAATGCCTTTGTTTTTTGGTTTTGTGTGAAACATTCCACAGTTCTTGTGTTCTTTAAACCAAGAAGGGATAAGAGGTTCAATTTTTTTATTTCTATTTTCAGGCAATTGCGAAAACAAACTCGGTAACTGCGAACTATTAGCTAAGCTAAGACAATGTGATATAAACCGTCTCAGAATGGTTCAGTTGTGTCCCAAAGCATGTCATTTCTGCAGAGCACCAGCTCCTCCGAAATGTTCAAAAACAACACATGGATGTTGTTGGGACAAAGAGACAGCGAAGACATCAGAATCTGGTAGTAATTGCCCAGGTAAGTAAGCTTTTATCACTTATGCATTAAAAAGGGCTAAACATATTCCGCTAGGCTGAGATGTCACTTCTGGTCTAGTGTTAATATTAGGAATGATTTCTAGAAAACATAGTGAAGATAGATTATCTGTTATGAACAGGAGAATAAGATGGAAAAACGGAAATCTCCAAAGTAGGATTCTTTCACACCTAAGTTTATGGTGAAAACCGTATAAATTTTGTCTGAAAAAGTGAGGCTAAAATCATGTTATGCCTTATTCTTTCAAACATTTTTATAAGAATGTTCAGCGTAAATTCATAGCGGTGAGAAATTGACAGTTTTATGAATGACCTCGCTGTGTAGAAAGGGTTTAATCTCAAGACTTTTGAGTGAGTAGAAGCAGTTTTTCATTTTAATTTCCGTTCTTCTTATTTCAACATTTCAGCATGCAAGGATCAATACAAGTATGTGTGCAAAACTTTTTACATGGACTGCCCGAATTTCAAAAAAGCTGGTGATTTTATGCGATCACATTGCCCGGCAACCTGTGCTCTATGCAGTAAGTAACAGTTTTTCGTAATCCGATCAGGGGATCACAATTAGTTCTCCGAAATCGTTTGCCACACCCTAGTGGGCAAAATCTTCAAAAAATTCCTGTTGGGGAGTGTTTCCGATAGGAATGACAAACTATATCGCCGGCTCTTTCAATAAAAAAAACACTCCTCCACAGAGACTTTTTGAAGATTTTGCCCACTGGGACTATTTATCTATATTTCATTTATTTATATGTTTTACGACAACCTCGATCACACGGCATTGTCTTTCTCTACATTCATACGAAGAGAAGATCTGAAAACGAATTTTTGTGTTTCCCTTGTGTCAACAATTGTGTTTTAACAAGGTCATATGGGAAAGAGATAGTTACCATAGTTACAACCAAAGGAAAACGTTACTAAAAAAAGTAAAGGAAATGTCAAGGAGGGACTTTATATCATGGGAAAAAAACCTAAGAATTAGTAAAGGTGGTGGTGTCCCCATTAATATAAACTTGTGCTTATTATTCTACTGGTTTCAAAGTATAAATATGTTTCTGGTGTATAATTTGTTCGAGAGTTGAGTTTAGGGTCAATTTATATGCTTTACTGTTCTAGACGCTTTTTTCAGAGAACTGGTAGGTGAACACATTTTCACCAAATATGCCAAACAAAACGCCCAGGTCGTGGTGCAAGAAAATAAATAAACAAACTGGTAAAATCGAATATACGCCCACTGTCTAAGTCCGACTTTCAGATAAATGCCCGATCGGTTATTGTAATCGGCAAGTAACCAATTCTCTCCTTCTACCATTTGCTCCGCAAAAACACACCGAAAAATAGTTTCCTCCGCATCAATTTTAGATTACATGACGAAAAGTCATAATTTTTGACTTCTTGATTTTAATTGCATACAAACCTTTTTCCAGGTACCGAATGTAGCGACGATGCAAAGAAAGGTTTCTACTGCAAATTCTGGAAAAAAGATTTGAAATGGTGCGAAGAGAAGAAGGAGATCATGCGACATTACTGTCCAAAAACATGTGCATTTTGCTGAGTCATCATCACGTCAAATGTGTACATTTACCTTACATTATTTTTTTGTCTTTATGAACGTGTAGTTGAACAAGTGAAATATACTTTGTCTCGATAAGTCGATAAAAGAGGACCATTTCCATTTAATTTCAGTTTGTTTAATTGAGGTTCAGTTGTCCCAATCACCATTACAGAGGCGCAGCCAGAGCCAGTCAAAATTTGTGGAGAGTTTAGTCATATAAAGTAGAAAAGGAAAGCGTGCAAGTAACCTAATCAACACTTAAGACTGAAAAGAAATATCATTACGTTGGACTCCTCCACTTTTTTTGACTGACCCTGAATACGTCTATGATTTATTAGGCAGCTTACGAAACTGTGACGGCAACGAGGACGGCGACGTGAGAATGATCACCGAATTATTCCAAAATTAACGAATCTCAAAGCAATTGAAGTTTCAAGAACTTCTCCGTAATAACAAAACGTTTGGTCGATGAAGTAAGAAAGAAAGAAATGCTTTCTAAAAAGGGTAAAACCAATACGAGAGAATTATAATCTACTGCTACGCTTTTAAAACGACTTCAAAACATAACTTTTCACATTTTCTGTAGAACGTGCAAATCTGATAATGATGTTATTAACTGACAAAAATTTCTCAAGAGTATATAGTATGAAACGACTAACCAAAATCCAGAAGAAAAACAAAGGTTTTGTTTCATTCACGTTGCCGTTCTCATTGTAGTCGTTGTATCGTAAACTCCCTAATCTTAACCCGAACATCTCGCTTGATCATTAGTGCGCCCTCGTATTATTCAAATTAACGCCCAATTGATTTTCTTTTCTGGCGCAGGGTAAATGTTCCATAGACTGTTTTATGAAGGACCTCACACCAAACATCCCCTCGTTTCTAATCTTATCGGGAAAAAAACGTTAGTATGTTAGTTGGAGAAAACTGTTGGCTGGGTTAAAATTTGGTCACCAGTACTTAAAAATTAGCCACTTTTCCCCGACAAAGTTTGGATTTTACAAGTAAAGAAAAAAAAACTGTTTAAAAAGGTATTTCATTTTTATCCGGAAATCAAGAATGTTCATTTGATTCTTCCCAGTGGGCAAAATCTTCAAAATAATCTCTGCGGAGGAGTGTTTTTTATCGAAACAGCAGGCAATATTGCTTGTCATTCCTATAGAAACACTCCTCCTCATAGACTTTTTGAAGATTTTGCCCACTGGGTTAGCATTATAAGATTGTTTATTCACGCCCCTGTCGTTTTTCCAAGTCAGACAAACGCGTGAGAAACGGACCGAGAAAAATCGGCAACCTCACACGCAAAATATTTTACCAAACTAAATTTGTTACGCACAACTCGCTATTAGTATATAGACTAGTATAGCGTGTAAAATTTTTTTACAGGTTCATTTTCCCAATGAGGTGCCCGGGTAAAACGTTTTTACCGATGCAATTCCCATTAAGTTGCAATCTACAGTAGAAGAAAAAGAAAAAAACATTACCAAATTATTAGAGATATGATATAGATTCAGGAATGACTTAGAGAATCATCATAGAATAGGTAGATGTGATCATTGTGAGAATCATGATAAGAAAGAATGCACCCTTAAAAATGTTTTTAATGTATTTTTTGCAACTATTGAGTGAAACCGTAAAATTATGTCTTTGTCCGAGATACCTGAATCAAATGTGAATCATAAAAAAATTATACCGGCTCAGGATTCAACCGAAGGGTCTTTCCACCATGAATTCATTAAATGATTTACCAATTGCATGTACCATATGATGTAAAACCATGATTGGCACATTCATTATTCTCGTCATAATCTTTATTTATACTAAATTTTCTAATCTAAAAAGAAAGAAATAGCATAGAACAGAAGGAAGTACATGATCATCAAAACCAGAAAAAACTCTTTTAGAATGTAAAATAGCACTTAATAAATATCATGTGCCCTAACATTTCTAATATAGAACCAAGATAAGCACCAAGGCTTAAATACGAAATGGGGATTCCAAAACAACATACGTAAAGCCAGTAACAATAATTAATAGGCTCCCGTAAAATTCACATGATGCAGTAAAACAGTAACTTGATAAGAAATCATACATCACACAAACCCTCCCCTCCCCCCACCCACATGATAATCAATCATCATCATGAGAGGGGGAGCATGAACTTTCTGGAAAACAGCCACACAAATTTCGCTTGAAAAATAAACAACAACAACAACACAGCAGCAATAATATCTCAGCGTAACGCAAAACCCTTTACTGTAGAATTTAGCTCTTCCAAAACATGTTGATAATGTTTCCCACATGGTCGAAATGATTGCAACGACGGAACCATTTTTAATCACTGTTAAATTTGTAAATTCCACTTCGTTAACAATCCTCCAACTCAATTCAGTCTCTTCGCTTTCCAACACACCATACTACCAAAAACAACGACATATGTTCGTGTTTTCATTCACTTTTATATGTATAAGCATTTCCACTCGTTAATTCCATCATTACAAAAACGATCAATTCCAAGAAAAAGAAATAAATTAAAAACCATTTGACAACTTCTTCTGTGCAACCATTTAATAACTTAGCATAAATAAGTAAGATGTTCTTCACGTTCTTCTGCTTTTATAAACCATACATTTTTTCTTCCGCTCGTTAATTCGTTTAATAATAAACAATATCCTTCGTTTCATTTCTTCGTTCGTCTCGCGAATCAATCTTTACGAAAACAAAATCAGATTTGTTTAAATTTTAAAAACCCTCGTTTCTTTTCTGCATCATACGGCGGGTGGTAAACATACTAATACTTTCTTTCATAAGAATACTATTCTTCGCTTTTGAAATAAAAACAAACACAATAAACAATAAAAACAAAACAAACAACAAAAAACGCTTCTTCTCTCTTCTTTTTCACCAACAAAAATGATCGTTGAGAATATTTCAAACGAAAAACCATTGCATTGCATCCTCCTCCGTGGAGACCTTTCATCGTCTTCTTTCACGTACAACACGCAAAAACATAAAAAACCCTAAGATGGAGTTGGACTATTACTAATACGCAAATGAAAATACCGAAAAAAGCTTCTCGCAGCATCGTGGTTTTACGCGCTCCCCGTGAGAAAATGACCGTGAAATTTTTCTAAATGTATCACTCTCTAAAATAAAAGTGGTATGCACAACTCGCTATTTTTGGGGACGGGTGTGACGTCATCAGAATCTTTGATCGACGATATCTCCGTAACGGTAAGTCGTACACAGGCGATCCCATACATTTTTTTGACCAGCTTTTCGAGCTCTACAACTTAGTGATACATATTCGTAGCAATTACGTGATCTTATATTTCGCCACCCCTATATTTTGAAAGAGGAAGGGCACGGCTGATGGGGGCAGCAACTAATGGGAAAAATCAATGTATAAAATGTTTTTACCCGGGATACTAGTAACTTAATTAATAGCGTGTAAACACATCATCTAATCTTCAACGAACGAGGAGTAATCCAATGACGGGTAAGTTAAGAATGTAACAATGCACAGAATTTCCTAAAATTTCCTCTTTTCGAATAGAATTCGGTAGTGAGTAGTAAATGTTTGCGGCCATGAAGTAACACTATTTTTTATCGGATTCAGGTGGGCACACCCGATAATTTCAACGAACCATGACTATTTTTCGGGTCATCTTGTTGAGCTCGATCTTCGTAAAGTATCGGTCAAAATTGACGCAAACACGTTTCTTGTTCTAGTTGGCTGGTTAACTGCATATATAATCTTTTGTGCTTGGTTTTCTAGGGATGTTAACTTCTTATAGCAAGTTTCGGTTGTATGTGAAGGTTTACCAGGCAACAGTATGTAATTACAGGTAAAACTAAAGATATTAGCTGTAACAGCTTTGACGTTCGGTTGGTATCGTAGTTGTTAGAGTAAAATGCGACGATGCTTTCTTGTAAGTTGACTCAAAGTGTTCTGAAAATGTCAATGATTGGTCTAACTGGACTCCAAGATATTTATAAGAAGTTGCAATAATAATCATGCTGTGCTTGCATCTAACTTCTGGATGTTTTGATAGAGCAGAAAGCTTCTTGGCGCAGCGCTAAAAAGCATTCCTTCAGTATCTCTCTTTTTTAAGTTGAATATTAACTCATTGTCCAGTACACCATGTAGCCAGCGCGTTCATATCTTCAGATAAAGCTTGTTCGAACGTACTAACCAGGAACAAACAATACCGTGTCATCAGCATACTTGATAAATTTTTTTTTTTTTTTTTTTTTTTTTACATAATCAACCATGTCATTTGCAAAAATCAGAAGGTTCAAAGATAGATCCTTGTGGTACTCCGGATGTCATACAACGTGGTTGAGAGAAATTGTTGTTATAGTTGACAATTTGTTTCTTGTTAAAAAGGTAACTTGCAAACCAGTTATGTTCTGTATCAGTAATGATACCGATAAAATTGGGACAGTTACGGTTAATTCTAGACCCCAGTGGCGGATCTAACAGAAATTCAACTAGTTAAGCCAATTTGGAGGAAGACATTCTAAAAAGAGATTTGCGAATTAAATTGCAATTATCCTTTTGAAAACACTTAATTTCTCCATAATTTTTAGACCAGTAAAATTGCTTCTCGATCCGCCGCTGGACCCTTTCAAACATTAAGCTACTGAATAAACCTTTTTATTCTATCAAGAAAAAGGGACGAACAGAAAACACTCTTCCGTGCATATCGTTTTTCATATTTTGTATTTTGTTTAAGCAAAATATTACTATAAATATTATTAATATTGATATTACAGCGGGGAATATTTATGAATGATTTGTAGAGTACCGTCGGTATTATTATCATTTTGGGAAATAAACAGACAAAAATTAATAACTTAATAAATAAATAAATAGATAAAATCTTGTTACTGGAATATAAATAAATATCCGGAAAACTCTGAAAGTCCTATTGAACGGTAAACGAATAGATAAAATCAAGTTCAAAACTTACTTAAAATAGATTAGTTTACGGAATAATTTATCGTGCATCTTTATTATTATTATTATTATTAACTGGATATATACATTTCAGTACAAAGTTATGCTGCTATTAACATGTTTCCTGTAACCTAAATTATTCAAAAAACTAATCAATTGACGTCAATGAAGAAAACAATAATTCATATTATGGAAAAGGTTTCTACATAATTTGTTTAATAGTTTACCGTTTGACAGGGTCTTAACGAAAAAAAATACTACTTATAGCACGTGATCAATTTTGTCCTCGTGCTTCGACCTTGTCAATTTCCATTGGTGTGTATTGGTTTTAACGATCAGACAGTCTTCTTGTATCTGAATTGTACTCAAATTAGGGATCTCTATCATAACATCATAAAATTCAATTCGCTTTTTGGTTGTGTTACGAGCGAATGGAACGTCGTAATCATCGGAAGAGAACGTTCCATCGGATACCTGGAAATCTAATAACTGGTGCGTCGAATCCGCCGATGACACTGATGCAAAGCAGGACTGCATTGTTCTTTTCTCTGTTGCTAAGTTTGGTGCAGAACGGCCCTTACGAGGCAAGGTTAGGTTAGGCTCCATGTTAACGTAGACCTTTTCGAAACTTCGAAGATGTGTTTTTGCAGTGAGCTTATTCGTCAGCAGTGAACGGCGACTGAATGTTTGCTTTGAATCTATAGACGTCAATGACGTCGACAGTGTCGATAATCCTGATTGGAGCTCTTTTGATCTGTCGAAACAAAAAATCAAAAATACTAAAAACTAGTCAACATTTTGTTAGTAACATACACCAGAACGGCCTGATGAGACTTGATTTGGCTACAACCTACACACCTGCACCCAATTCTTAACTAATCTAAGTCCCAAAGAGTCAATATCTATAAATCAAGAGATTGTGTGACCGTGCATCCTAAATTTTCCAGGATTTCAAACACTATCGATGAATATCGAGTATGCCTGTGAACAGCCGAATGTAGGAGTGCGTCATGTATACTCCAGGCTCCTAATGGGCTTGCTGTTCTTGCACATTTTGAGTTCGTTCCAATACATCGGTTATGGAGGTTTTAATTTTTAAATTTTAAAGAGAATTTTCTGGAAACTTCACGTATTATAGCTCAAGTAAACAATTAAAACCAAGCAGCTGGTTTAACATACCAAATAATTTCGATTATCGGTAGTTTGCAGTCAGAAACGTTGTATTTCTGTATGGGTTAACGAGATTGATTCAATATCTTTAACCATCTTAATGCAAAAATGACATCGAGACAATATACTATTTATTCGGTTTTTCGATTACAAGCATATAAAATTAACTGTACACAGGAACTTTGGAAACAAAACTAGCATATACATCTACCGATTCCTAACCAGCTAAACTTTTCAGTTAAGTCTGAATGAACGAGGCATAGCCTGACCCTCACTTACCCAGACAAATTTAACAAGGTTTACACCACGAACTTAGCTGGTTAGAAATCGGTACATGAACTGCATGATACCAGACAAAACGAGTAGTAATAATCGACGGTGAAATTTCCAGTTACCTGTGTGATGAGTAAAGAGATAAACAAGAAGATCGACGTTGTGAGCAGTGTAAATACGTTGACGTCGTTGACGAATGACATTCGTTATCGGTAATTAATTGTCGGCATTCATCGTTGTCGATAGGAAATAATGTTGTGTAAATCTGAAACAAAAATATCACCCGTGGAGAATAATGAGATAAATAAAACTCAAAGGAGGAGTAACAAATGTCTAACTTACTGGATCAACTGTAGTTGTCTCTTCGTCGCTGTTGCTTTTGTGTTTAATACCACCGTGCAGTTCGATGATTTGCAGAATTGTTTCAAACCATAGCCTTTTCTGCGATAATTCTTTGGCGCAAAGATAGAATACTCTCTCGTGTGTCTCCAGCATTAACACGTGCGGATACTTCTCGTATAAGTTCGGATGAGAAGTAACACAAATCCTGGTGTTACAGTTAAGAGGAATGATACCTGTCAGTTAAAAGAATAAGCGGTTAATGCGACAAGCTTTGATGCATAGATGCCTGGAAAAAATCTCCACTTTTAGAGTATAGAAACTACTTTACTGTTCATATAAACTATTCATATAAACTATTCATAGAAATTATTCATACACTATTTCCCTGCATTATTCCCCCGCATATAAGACCATTTTGGTTATAAACCCATGGGCTTATATCCGGGTATAAATAAACAAGAGCATTGATTTTAGGAAATTAATGGATGAAATAAGATTTCCCTAATCAACTTAATCTTCTGCTATCAATATCTCTTATTAAATGTTCTGACTTTGACATAAATGGCTTTGACACCTTCATAATCTATATTTACTCGGAACTTTTAATGGCTCATCGGTTCCCTCTACTGTTTCCTTTACAGTTTTCTCGAACGCCATTTATCAACCTCTCCAGCGTGTTATATCGTCGATGATTTTTGAAAGCCTATGAGAGCAGTCTTTAAATTAAGAAAATGGCAAATGTCGAAAAATTCTGTTAAAACAAAAAAACTACTTCCTCCCTTTAGGTGGACCCCTTTACGGTATTCCCTTTCTCAGTGCTAATTCTATTGATGAAAATGTAATCATCAGAGAGAATGGAAGGGTGTGTGAAAGGGTATTGACATCAAATAATGGAGAATGACTTGCTTTACATTCTATTAAGTAAATGAGTTAGTAAGAAAGTAACTGGGTTTTTTAAGTACTTGGTCCACTACGCTTCCATTCGTAGTGGTTGGCTATTCTGCCCGCCGACTTACAACTGGGAGGTTGTCTTACCGCCAGAGATACGTGTAGCATTGCTCTAACTTACGCAAAGGCCAGTGTGCAGTCAGTCGATGGCTATAATTTTCTTAACTGGCAAAATCTTCAAAAAGTTTCTGTGAAGGAGTGTTTCTATTGGAACAACAGGCAATAGTGCTTGCCATTCCTATAGAAAATACTCATCCTCAGAGTTTTTGAGGATTTTGCCCACTGGGGAAATGTTATTTTTTAATTTCAACCCTTTGTACAATACAATAAACAAGGATGAACATTAGGAATAAAAACAGGAACATACGTATCGGGTATTTCCCTCTGTTCTTTTCAATTTGATCATTCCAGTACATTAGATAAAAGACATTGCTCGTATCCACTTTAGCTTTTCCCTTCTGACAAGCAGCTTTGATTGGACCACCATTTTGATCTATTCTAACCAGGGCAAAATAGCGGTTGCGCCACGATTTCTGGAAATCGAGTTTGTGTTTTGGCGGTGACTTGATTAACCAGTCTTCAAGAATTGCTTCGCACCCTTTGTGAAGGGTCCTCATTTTAAAATCTAATGATAGTAATAGATAACCGAAAGAACATTCGAGCGGGTCTAAGGGTGGGATTTGAATGAATATATAAGGTCTGTGCAGGTGTGAGTTAAGGCCAACGATTTTTGCAAACGAAAGTTAAAAAAAAAACAGTGCTTATTAATCATGAAAATTAAAATTATACTGAAGGTATTGCGATATCATAAAAAAAGAGAAACAGTGACTCACAATATTTTCGAATCCCACAAATCTCTTGGACAGAGGAGAGAAACTCTCGTATGTTTGGCAAACCGGATCCTCTTTCAGATCGCTTCACTTACCAAAAGCTTTGTAAACATTTCAAAGGTCACACTTGAATTTCCTCTTCACAATGTGATGGCTAACAAAGGAGTTAAGGAAAAGTTCTCTTTATCATTTTTAATTGAATTTTGCCTCAAAAAAATACAGATTCAGAGAAGAGAAACAAATCGTAATGATTTAATGGCTCATCTCTTACTAAGAAAAGAAACATCGATGATGTGAAACAACAAAAAGGTCTCAGCGGCGGATCGAGAAGCAATTTTACTGCTGTAAAAATTATGGAGAAGAGTGTTTTCAAAAGGATAATTGCAATTTAATTGCCAATTCTTTTTTAGAAAGTTCTCTGCAAAATTGACTTACAGCAGTTAAATTTCAGCTAGATCCGCCACCACTTGGTCTGATAAAATATAAAGATGGTAAGCTAAAAGAAGAGGTATTCCAAACCTCGTACTCAGGACCTTTTTGAATTTTGATGAACTGAAAACAAAACACCCTGGGGATGAGGTTGGCCTCCACCTTCTTTGCCATCAAATGACTTTTGTATAGACCATAACAACAACAACTTCTTCAGACTCACTTTGTGGCAGAACATGAACGTGAAAATAATAACTAAGGGCACGTAATATGGTTCTTATTGCTCCATAATTGCTGGATGGCAGAGGCGTAGCCAGAGCTCAGTCAAAATTTGTGGAGGAGAGTTTAGTCATTTAAAGTTGAAAAGGAAAACGTGCAAATAACCTAATTGACACTTAAGACGGAAAAGAAATATCATTAGGTTGTACTCCCCCACTTGTTTGGACTGACCCTGAATACGCCTTTGTTTCTCTATATTTTCATGCTTTTTATGTGATTATTACTTTATACAGGGTATAAGCTTGGAAGACAAACATTAGAAGCTCATTTGTTATCGAACCGACAGGGAAAATTTCACTCAGAAATGATATCTTTCCAGAGAATATAGAGTTTTCAGAAAAGGGTCAAATGTGAAAAGTAAGTATCCGCTAAAAGAATTGAATTTTGGGCAGAAAAACACCATCCATATTGACTCCTTATCTGTATATCATTTTCAGTCTAGCTAGCTGAAATGAAAATGAAAAATATTTACATTTCTCTGGTAATCTCAGTCAGTAGTTTCAGTAATTTCTGTTCAGTCTCTCAGTCAGTTAGTATTGTTATACATTTTCTTTTTGACGCGATTACTATGATTAGAACTAATCTTCATACCTCGTCATCAATTGAATAAATTCACCACAATAAACTTTTTCATTTTGTAAATCATAAAAACAAGACACGCTTTCACAGTTGTCCTTCTTCAGTCAGTTATCATAGCTCAAACTATGATTGCGAAAAAATACAAACAAAAAAATCATCATTACTTTTAATCACCCCCCTGTTGACTGATTAAATTCTCTCAGGAAAATAAATAAATACGCACACGGGCGAAAGTTTTTTAATCACTCCATTTGGAAAACGTCTTCTGACTTCTTCTCCCTCGGGGGTAACATTGTATTCCCACACCACAACCATGGACAGAAATTGTTGAGAGAAAGAGCCCGTTTACATGAGACCCGAGTGAACTCAAATCGCTTTGAGATTTCAAACCACTTTGAAAAATTGAGCTGCTCACATGTAACATTTCACTTCGGGTAACCCGAGGTGAAATCCAACTGAGTGCATACGGATCTTTTTTACTGAATCAGGGGATTATTTCTAATAAAGTTTGAACAAAATGGCGGAAAATCCTTTCAGAGTGGAACATTTCACAAACTAGCCAAAATCACAACGACGTAAACAAGAAAACAATTGCCCATGTGCCATATAGAATAACCAGACCGCTGTTTCGATAAACAGACTTCCACTTCGGGGAGCAGTGTTTATATGGAAATTTCAAACCGGTTTGTGATTCCACTTCGGTCAATTTGACCGACGTGAAATTACACCCGAAGCGAGTTTCACTTCGCCCAAAGTTTTATCCAAATTCAACATTGGTTAAGGGTATGAAAAAACCGTTTTGAGGCGTTGCAAGAGCTCAGTGAAAATTTGTGGAGGGGAGGTGAGTCGTATAAGGTCATTGAAAAATTTAATTTCCCACTGAGTTACAAAGGTTTTCAGTGAGAAATATTTCAACCGGAAACAGGTGTTGTGGTTTAATTAACGTTCTTATCAGTGAGAACATAACACATTTATTCGACTTTCCCATCGTGTTTAGTTACGTAAAATGTATTTCTAATTATATATTTCAACATTTGCTTCAAAACTGACGTTTGCGAATACTGTGCACGAGTCTTTGCCCTTTTCTATTTATTATTTTCTCGCGAGAAATTTAATGCGAAAAATTATCAAAACTTTTTAGACAAGAGGACAACGTGCAAGTAACCTTATCGAAACTGAAAAAATAGTACAACATTGGACTCCTCCACTTGTTTTGACTGACCCTGAATACACCTATTGGTTTATGATAAAATCAGCGGCGGATTTAAAGGGTATGCTGAAATTTATTGAGGAGAATATTAAAGCATTAAAGAATACATGCAGGTGATACAGACTGAAAAAGAAATTATGCATGCATTTTTGGATTTTATCACAACAATTTTGTCTATGATTGAAGCTCAATTTTGATGCAAAGGCCAGCTAGGTTCAATATTGAAGCACACGATCAAGGTTCTATCAAAAGACTTTTTCAATCTTTCCAAATGGTTCATGTGAAGTGAATTTCCCGCATTAAAATCTAATTCTGGTTTGTCAAATACAATTTTTATGCACATGGAAATATAGTTTGTTTGAACGGTGTATCGGGTTGTTTGAACGGTATCGGGTTAAACTTTTAAGCATAAGACTTGCTTTCAATATCAAATTAAAGCAGCCTCGAGGAGTGAGTGTGAAACCTTTAAAATACAAAAGAGAAACCACAATTAATATATATAATGCGCCCTCCTACACGGCTATTTTTTACTTTAATCCTCCACCTATGACAATGTATTAATTAATTAATTAATTAATTTATTTATTTATTTCACTTTATTTAAAGCCGATCAAAAGTTACAATTAAAATTTAATAAAAAATAAACTAACATAACCGTCTCGATGAGATCGGGTAGCGTAAAAGGCTAAAATCGACTATTCTAGTATATATATATAAAAAAACCTTAAAAACTATGTGGTATATGCCAGATTTGTAATGTATGATGCACAAAGACGACATCTGCAACTTAATTGTGATATTAATTTGACCTCAGAGCAGAAACTTTTCAAGGAAGACGCACTTTTTTTACTCTCTCCAGAAGAAGATTCCATAACTGGGCAGCTATGTGTGAGACAGAAAGTAGCCCATATCGGAAAGAATTAATTCTGCAAGAACAAGATGATCGTAAATTGTATGACACACTGTTAAAGAAAAACGTGTAAGAAGGATTCAATCCATTCCCGGTTTTGAAAACCTCCTGTAACAACAACGGATTTTCATTTTCACAATTTTCACAATTTCTTAATGATCCATAACATGTAAAAGATGACACCTGTTATAAAATTACGTAAAGAACACGAAAGTATCCAAGCCATCTTTTCTGTTTAGACTTGTTATGAGATGACTAGTTGCGGCAGTGATTACACAGTCTGCATTTTATCAAATTCACTTAAAAGATATTTCTTTCAGTTTTTCAATTTTTCCAGTCACTATCCGCTTCGCAATCGAGGCTTTTAGTCGACGACAGATCCCATTTCTTGGATATAGAATGCCAATGGCTCATAATGAAGTCGATGTCCAGGCTAAAATGAAATTTTAAAGGCAGTTTAGTAACGTTAAGGAGTGTTTTTATTGACGCAGCAGGCGATAGTGCTTGCCATTCCTATAGAAAGCACTCCTCCACGGATACATTTTGAAGATTTTGCCCACTGGGTACTTTCATTACGTCATTGAAGTTAAAACCCAGTGGGTAGTATTATCAACGCTTGGTAGACATCCACAAAGGGGTTCGGAGGGAGTTGATGTTTCAATCTTCCACTTAGTGAGATACCAACGACTTAAACAGTTTTAATTAATCTTCTGTAACTTTAAATCGAGAGCGAGAAGTTTGTTTGTTTTACAGACATTCTGCAAAGTCAGCAATTGATAAATGCATGGTCATATCAACTTCAGTTCCACACTGAAGGAAGAAGAAGTCCTCCATTCACTCTCATTTACTTGACCCATTCCCCTTCTTCTCGGTTGTTGTCCAGCTTGGTAGTTGCTTTTATTACAGGTTCCGTAGCCAGGATGAAGGGTTGAAGAGGGTTGTAATATTACAAATACCTATGTAAGACATATGGAACTCGAAAAGCAATTCCACCTCAAAGACAGAAATAATGTTTTTGATTTTACCTGAAAGATGAACTGAAGGAACACCTAGGAGTTTGATTGATCACGTCATCTGAATCGTATGGAGAAAGACATTGGGTTCGACTCTAAAAATAAACAATACTAAAAGTCATGTTGATTTGTTCGGATTAAAATCTGATATGAAAGGAATAATCCCGCCAAAAGAAACACTGATTTGCAGTGTATTTGGTTAAGTAATTTAGGTGTTGATTTCCCAGTGGGCAAAATCTTCGGAAAGTATCCGTGGTGGATTGTTTTTTTATAGAAACAGCAGGTGATATTACTTGCCTTTCCTATAGAAAACACTCCTCCACAGAGACTTTTTGAAGATTTTGCCCACTGGGTACAATTGATAATATTATTTTACAGTCAGTAGGTATGTGATTACATATATCGCTTAACTGTAAATCACCGTGGGTCAATTTCTAATTATTTTTTTAACGATATAAAGCATGGAAACGAGGTGGAGCGGAGTGGTTTGACAAAATGCCCGGATTTAAATAGAAATTCTAGGAAGGTGTTATAAGATTCCGGTTATAGATTTATTAAACCTCGGTAAGGCTACACAACAAAAACATGTTGTTTAGTTGCATAACTTCGAGTACTCTAACGTCCCTTTTTTTATCCACGTCATGTTATGCTTCACCAATTTCATGAAATATTAGGACAGTGATATATTCAGCACGTGTTCTACTTCCTTATGGAAAGAAACTTACGTCCATATCTCCAGTCCTCGCTTCTTCGTAGATGTTTTCGTTGAAGGCTGCGCGAAAAGCGCTTAACCACACGCGTTTTTGAATATCATCTTTAGCGCAAAGAAAGAACACGCGTTTGTTTGTGTTCAGCTTTAAAACGTGAGGGTAGACATCAGACCAATATGGATGCTGTATGCAATGAATGGAATTTTCTTGTGTTATAGGAACAATACCTGAAAGAAGAAATGCAATTGGTTAAAACTACATTGCGATAGAATTACAATCATTGCGCAAGGATTGGTTAAAAATAAGGTAGCTAGAAAGTAAGTAAGTTAAGTAACGGGGCGTTTGAAGTTATGCTGGATCCGCCCCTGATAGTCCTTGAGCTTCCATTGGCTATTCTACCCGCCGACTTGCAACTAGAAAATTAACTTAGAGCCAGAGATACGTATAACATTGCTCTAACTTGCACGAAGGCCAGTGTGCAGTCAGTCAATGGCTCCAAATGGAGTGACGATACTTGGGAATGAAAATACCGTATTGGCCCTTTTTATGCTTGTCTTTGACTGGCTGGCATTAGATGTTTGCCTGCAAGAGTATGACCGTGGACTTTTTAAGAATAACGCAAAAAAGACCGGCGTAAAAAGAGTTGGCGTTAAATTTGGGCAGGCGTAAAGAGGGTCAATAAGGTATAGTCAAGCACTCTATAGCGGGCTCTACATATAGTGAACACTTCTTGCAAAAACAGGCCCTTTTACTCCACGATGTAGTTTCCAAATCGAGAAAATTTAAGAGGGTTAGTCTGTTAAGGCATAACGAAGGGAACCAGTGTTCGTTATAACAAGATTTTAACATGTCTGGGTCCCCGATATCGAGATTTCACTGGTAAGATGGAATTTAAATTAAAACTAAGCACACAATGAAGCGCTTGTCACACCAGGATGATAAAAATGTGACTGAACAAACAGTTCTTTCAACATACGTATTGGTGGATTTTTTCTCCTTTTTTCTTCTTGATTTCGCCAGTACATAAGATAAAACGGATTGAGGATGCTGATTTCTGTTTTTCCTTTACGACTTCTTGCAACCTTGCTACCAGTCTCCGTTATTTTTATCAGTGCCATGTAACGATCGTGCCATGAGCTGTGATTGGTAAGTTTATGAGATGGTGGTGATTTTTTCAACCAGTCTTCGATGATCACATTTGCAACCATATTATCTGCCTGGAACCTAAGGAGAGTAAACAATTCAAATCATTAATGAATGTGCAACACAAATGCGAAGAGGGCGCATTAAAGCTGTTTACGTTTTTGACGCAAGAGTAAGTAGTATGACTTTTTACTGATTTTATACTTTTCTGTTTAAAAGGGCTCTTTATAAATAGCCAGTTATGCACTCATTGTAATAAGAACCTTTATCCGAACAAGCCCACAATGACTTAGCGCCTCTTCTTGTAAATGACGAATTGTAAGTATTGAAGACGCCCACTGATTAAATAAGTACTTTGATTGTAGAACCGTGATTTCTTTACTTACGCCCCACACCTGAAGTTTAGTAATGAATGCATGCTTAATTCGTTATTTACATTATAATAAACACTACAAACATTGTGTAACACCACAAAATTGAGAAATCCTTATTTCTGTATACCTGGAAGAAATGGCTTGCATCTGAGTTGATGTTTGCTGAAAAAATTCCACAGGAGGATACATGTTGTCGTTGCCATCACAACGTGCCAGAGTGCAATCCTAGGAAGGATAGGAGGATTGGAGATCGTTAGACAAACATTTCGGACTGCAAAGAGTTAATGCGAATTCAACGGGAGACGTTTAATTATAATTCTCTGGTGGGTGACCAGCCATAAAGTTTCAAAGTTTCAAAGATTTCTCGTCTTCTGATCATGAATAGAGCGTCAGCAAAATTAGCAGATTTTGTAAATTCGCCTGACTCTGTAACATTGCCTTTTAGCATTAGAGGGCCACATTTCCAAAAGTGAGTTTCAACAAACGCCAAAAAAGAAGTGTTTGATATCTGATAACCTCCCTAATGATATCATAGGAATGTTTCCTTGGTCGCAAAAAACAAACAATTTTGTGTGTGCAAAACTGTAGTCTTACTTTTGTTGTGTAATTACATAGAACATCAATAAAAACAAAAACAAAATCGACAGCCCTAAACAACGTCTTACATCATGATCTCCCCGGACTTGGTTATTTTTTCCTTGGATATTTCCTTCACTTAAAACCTGTCTATTGATAGTCTCCATGAGTTTACTCAGCCAAACTCTCTTTTGGAGATCGTCTTTTGCACAGAAAAAGAACGTACGATCGCTTGTGGCGAATTTCAACACATGCGGGTAAACGTCAGGCCAGTATGGATGGGGTGCCACATGAATGGTGTTATTGAAATCAATTGGTATAACCCCTGCAAAAGAAGAATAGAACTATTACATTTCTTTTACTTTAATCGACGTTCAAACATCGAACCACCCAGTGTCTCTTTCCTTTTTAGTACGCAGACCGTGGTACCCATACGTGGTACCCACCACTTAATATTTGTTTGACACAGTTCACATCCAAGTCAAGGGGCCAAGTCTGGGGGCCAAGTCAAGGGGCCAAGTCTGCAATATTAGTCAAAAAAATTAATTATCAAAAAGTGACATCACGTCATCAAAAGGAGCAATAATCAGTCACGTAATAAACACCTGATCAACACACACATCAAAATTGAATTTCATGAACATCCATGATTAGGACGTTGTTTATCTGCTAATTTCAGACCATCGAAACTTCAGGTTGTGAACCTTGTTTGAATCAGTGATCATTAGGTCACGTGATGCTACGTTTTTTCAAACTCTTTTATCAGAGTTTTCACCGAGAAGTTGGATGGTCTGAATATGTTAGATAAAAACACTCCTTGTTTTGTTGTTTGGTAAAGACGACTATTGCTTTTTGATGTTCAATACGTGGATAGACAATTCAGGACTAGAGGTTAGGTTAGGTTCATGATGTCTTTAGGTGTCCCATGACTCCTTTTTAAACCTTTTCTCTTTGGATATTATTTCACGGGAAATTTTAAGTTTTTTTTATAGAAACTCTGAAACAAGTTTTTAGAAACATTATAACATACGTATTGGATCTTTACCAGTCCTTTTATCATCTTGGTTTTTCCAGTACATAAGGCAGTATGGTTTGTCAGTGTCCATTTTTGATTTGCCTTTTTGACTTCCATCCCCACCTTCGACATCTCTAAGTTTTACTATCGCCATGTAACGGTCATGCCATGAGTTTGGGTTATCGAGTTTTTCAAGAGGAGGGGACTTCTTCAACCAGTCTTCAAGAATCACTAACCCCATTGAAGAACTATATGATTAAATAATATATAATATATAATATATAATATATAATATATAATATATGATTAAATGATCAAAACAGATAGAACGACTATAGAAACCATACATCAATTGTTTCACGAATTCAATTAACGAATTTTCTCTAATAAACGCCCACGTTCTTTTAAACACCCTCTCCAATAGGCACCCCTTAAACGCCCCTCTCCAATAAACACTAATCAAAAATCAAAAACATTAAATACGCCTCTTTATTGAAAGAGAGGAAAACGCCTCTTTTCCTCTCTTTCAATAAAGGTCCTCTCTTTTAAACGAAATAAGATACAAGCCCAGGGCGTTATAATTAGAGAAATTACGTTCAAATAAAGTCTGGTTGCCATTAGCGACGTAAACATAAACATAAGCGAAATATACATGCATCTTGATAGCCCGGCCTCTGCTGGATATTTCTTATACTGCCAATTTTTATTGTAGAGAGAAAAGGAAGAGAAAAGGAGAGAAAAGGAACATGATGAGAAGCTTCATAACCCAGCGGGCACATGACGTTATAATAACGTCATATTTTGGTCATATTTTGACGTCCATATAACCAGATTATCACGTCATGGATATGACGATCATATGACTTTATCAATATTACGTCAGTACAACGTTATGTAGACGTCTTATTCTCACGTCATATCTTTACGTCAAACAGACGTCAGAAAGACGTCATTTTTTGAACCTGGATTCCTGGATAACACTAAGCTTTCCAAATTTAGGCATTTTACAGAAAACGTTCGTAAACCTCAGCCAACTGACGTTTTCCAAAGCATTTAGGTACGTGTAACTTTAAGGAGAATTACATTTAAAGAAGAGTATGTACAGCGAAGTTGAAGTAAAAAAAGTCAGTTCAAAAAAAAAAAAAAAAAATATTTTGTGTGAATACGAAAACATTAGAAAACATAGATACGTTTGACAAATAGCATGGACAAGGTATCCTTTATTGACAAGTTAATGACACAATATACATAAAGTATAAGTTCTCTCAAATTAACTTAAAATATATTTATTTGTAATAGGAGAGATGAAGGCAGATTGAAATCGACTGGCAAAGGACAAAAGCCTTTGATAGGATGAAATTATTTTACCTGTTATGGTACCTGTTGTTCCTTGAAAATACTGATGTATATAATATTCTAATTCACGTTCTCTCTCTTCAACGAAAAAAGTAACGAGACGTGAATGATCCAAGTATTTTAAAAGCAGTTAACATTTATTTGTAATTGATGAAGCAGCTTTATTATGAACATCAGTTCATAAAGGTACATGTATTTGGTATTAGTATTCAATATGTGAAAGTAAGCTCAGTGAAGGATATAATCCGTATTTCAAAAAATGTATTTAAAACGAATATTTAAACTTTTAGTGTTAATCCGCTTAAAATTGATTTGGTTCTCACTATTCAGTAAAGTTATTTATACGTATTGTAAAGATCATTTTGATACAAATATTATATATCAAACAACGTACGGTATATTCAACATATTTATATTTCATTTGCATGGAGTTATCTTGTTAATAAAAGCTGGCTTGTATCCAAATCAACGACTTAAGTAATTCTTCCGATCAATTCCTTGCTTTAGATTTCCTATGCAAAAATCTTAAAAAAGTCTACTGTTCTTGCAAAAAAATGATAAGCATCTATGGTTCTTTTGTTTTAAGCAATGTTGTTTCTTTATTAAACCTTGTTTACACTTAACAAAAGTCAAAACCATGCTTTGAACAAACTTTAAAACTCGGCTGAATGTGTATCTATTTTGTTCGTATTACGACTTAGTTTTGAAATTCTGCTACTGTTTTTCACCATATTAACCGCTTGTTGATATTTAAAATGAATCGAAATTGCTCATAAAAACGCCTACACGTTATACCATTCTTCCTTTTCCTCATTGCTCTCGTGTTTTATGATATCGAAGCTGAGTCTCCTCTGTTTGTTTTTAAGTTAAGCACACGCTAACCCCAGATTTTCTTCAGAACACAGCACAGAGTCATTTATAGTTTGTATGAACAGAATTTTATGTAAACAGACCCAAGTTTAAAAGAGGAACACAAAATAGACCTGGTTCATGCTCAGAGTTGTGTTTATGAAAGTACTAATCTAATAATGAAAATTATATCGTCTTTTACATAAAATATGATTCTTTTCTCGTTCTTTTCTGCATATGTAAAAAGTATACATTTTTTCTTGTTTATTTGATAAAATTGATAGAATTTGAGAATGTGACTCAGATGCATTTACAAATGTGATGAAAACTAGGCAATTAATCTCCTTTGGCGAGGTTTTGAACTCTTCATCGCTGGAACGAAATGAAATAGTATATACTGGGCTTTACAAAATAATCACACCACTTAGCCAAAACGTATAATTATTTTAGGGGAAGTGTGCTCATGTTTTCATGTCTGTTTTGAAATATTCAAGCTACCTAGAATTAATATTTCAACCAAACAGCTTCAAACATCCATATTCTGGATGTTCTCCTCAATCGTTTTTAAAATTTTTTTCCTTGAATGAGAAGAGGAGACGTGAGGAACCCGACTAGCATCTTGCAAACTTATGATAACTAACATATGTATAAGTAAGTATTAATGGGAACTTTTAACGTCCTTGGGGCATATCTATTTATCTCAATGGCTTTTCACCCCCTCCCACAGTCAACTTATTAGTTAACTTACGGCTAATGATACGTTAAGCATTGCTGTAACTTGCCCACTGGCAAGCATGCAGTCAGTCAATGGCTCTTAATAGGCTGAAGACGCTGCTTTCAAAGCGCATCGGAGTGGAGAATCGATTCCAGTTTCCGCCAGTGGGGATTGAACCCCAGCCGCACTGGTTGCCGCATAAGACATGCACATTTTACACATTAGTAGTGTTTAAAGCCTGGTTCTCATATATCGTAAGAATCCCGACGTCGGCGATCTAAGCTATCTGAGATTTTTACGACATATGACAACATGCATCTGGGACGATCCCAGATCTCGTCGTGAAGATAGAACATATTTTCCCGACATGATCGCTGAGTTTTACGATCGTCCGGGACTTTTACGACTTATGAGAACAGATCTGCGATTCTTACGACAATAAATATTTCGGCTACCGTTGCTTTTACATTCATGACTGCATGCAAATAAATATGGTGGCGGATGATTTTCAAAAACTTACCAAATAGCGTGGGTTGATCAAGAGGTTATGTCGAAATTTGTGGAGGAGTGTGTTTACTATTAAAGCATAAAAGAAAAACATGCCAAATAAGCCCACTGGTGATAGACTAAAAACAGAACTGTCTTCCTCCACAATTTTAAACATACCTTAGATACACCATTGCAGATTCCCGTATTTCCATGATTTCAAACATCGTGGTGGAGTGTCTGAAAATGTTTAAGGACCTAAAGAAGGTCCTCGACCTAACGTGAAAGAGAAATGTTATTGTCAACTAAAGTAGTTTGTGACAAGCAAGCTGTCAGCATTTGGTTGCGCCACTTTGTCAAAATATCTCTTTAAAATCTTCTTTCTTCGATGTTGTTAAAAGGTTATCGATAAAAAAATGTTAATAATAAAAAAATAAAAAAAAATGTTAATCACTTTTGCAATACCGATTCCTATTATTATACCAGTTTTCTAAAAGACATAATTCTAAATGTTTTTGACATCATTAGCATACTGATAACAAGAAAGCAATTAAGTCGTCCTGTTTCTTCTTACAAAATCTCATTTCATAGAATTCAATCGATAACGGGAATTTTAACGTTTCCTTAAATTCGAATTGTCATTCAGAAATACAGGGGAAGAATTGAAACAGGATCCATTTTACGAGTAGATGTTCCCGAATTTGTGGTACATGTGTAGTGCAGGTCATTATTAGACTCACAGTGCTAAGTAAATAACTTATTGACTTTTTTTACGGATGCCCTTAATGGCTATAACTCTCATGACCTGGAGTTAAAAGGACCAGGCGTTAGATGTTAAAGTCTGTAAAAGTTTGACCGTGGACGTTTCAAAAATAACGCCAATAAAGAGCGGCGTAAAAGGGTCTGGCGTTAAATTTTGACTGGCATAAATAAAACAGGCTGGTAAGGTACACGTTTGATTTATTAAATATAATGATCACGATTAATTGAAAATATATAGTATATATATTATATTAGTAAACCACCATACATAAAAAACTTCATAAAAATAACTGCAATCATAATATCAATTTCGTAGAATTATTTTTTAAGGTTAGAAGAGACAGATCAAGGCGCCAAAAATATTAATATCACAAAAAACAATAATATTTACAAATATTTTTCCAAACGCCTTTATAATCATTAAACATTGCCACGTACTAACAGGTCCAAAATACTACATTCTTAAAATAATTATACTTAACGAGCAGCAAAATTACATGTTTTCAGTAAAATTTGTAGTTGTTTATTTGTAGTTGTTTATGCTTGACTTGAATAATAGCGCCCATGTGATTATTATCAGTTCAAATAAGCACTCCTTCTTGTTTAAAGAGGGGGATTATTCGGCAGGGGCCGCTTATTCGGCAATCGAGGTTTACTGTATATGTACTCTGAATGGTAAAAACCTCAAAAATAATTAGGTTAACTAATTTTGTCTCTTAACAAACGTTTAAAATACTAGCGGAATTATCAGCTGAATCAAAACCCTTACCATTAATGCCCTGAGTCAAAGTTCAAAGATCTGACCTTGTCGGACATCAACATTGAGGAAGAAAAAAAGCTTATTCCAATCTATATTTTAATAGAATTCTACTGCCATAATTAAATTGGCCGATTGTTGATGTTTTACAGTTTGGTATTGTAGGTTATTGGTATATTTGTGATGCACCATTCGTTTCTCTCGGTCCTTATCGTCAATTTTTTATCGATAATCGTAATTTCACTTTCTGGCGGCATATCAACGAACAGATCGTAAAACTGTATTCGCTTCATACCAGGCGTTTTATTAGAGATGGGCACATCGTAGCAAGCATTATCGTTGCCAATTTTGAAGATTGTCGGGCTTCTGCACATTGTCGGGTTTTGTACTTGACTGGACTTGCGTGCAGGCGTTCTTTTGATGATAGATGGGTCAGTGTATGGGATTGTATCGAGGACGTCTTGTTGATTAAGGCGCGCATTTGGACTCATATCAACGTATACATCATCATCATCATTAAAAATAGGACGCCTTTCTGGTGGCTGATAAATCGAAACCAAACGGTCTGGAGACTGTGCACCGAGAACCGATTGTGACGTTGAGGTAGACGTAGAGATTCCCGAATCTCTATTGCTTGACTTCACACGACTAAAGTCTTTCCAATCCCGGCATAGTGTTTCAGATGCCGCACGTGACCTTAAACAAAATTTTAATTATTATTATTATTATTATTATGAAGTATATTCAGCATATCCACATTACATGGTTCCTGATCTGACATATTGTTAAAAACAGTAAAAGCAGTAAAATAAATATATTAAATATAACTATAATAAGTAATTAATAGTTATTGCTTATTGCTTATTGCTTATTCATATAAGTCATGTAAACAGGGAACAGTTGTACAAAACAGTACAAAAGGTAAAAATATAACGTTAAGTAGACAAGCAACATGCTGTTAACGGTTTAAAATGTTACTGCAATGATATGAGCATTAGTATCTAATTTGAACTTCATGTTTTCCTACCTCCCTTCAGAACTAGTTGATGATGACGTTGAATAAGTGCGCCCTTCATTTTGCACCAAACTGTCTTCGGAAATGGTATTTTCAAAACTGAGCGATACAGCTTTAAGATAAGAAGTAGTATCATCACCCATGAATATCGCTGCATATATCTAAAAAGAATATATATTGAGAAATTAAATTTTTTTTGTGGAGACTGTAAAATACTTATTCAGTTTTATTGGATTGGAAAGGGATATTTAGAACTTGTGTTTCGGAAACATATAATTCAAGACATGTTTAATTGTTCCCTAACCATATAAGGTACCAGAAGTCGGTCTGGCTTATTATCAGTACTATTATCAGTTAGATTAGTATTTAAGTATTTTTTAATATACGCTTAAATAAGTCAGGGTAAACTATGAGAGTTACTTAAGGCAAGTTGAAGGGACCGAGTTCAAATTGGGAAAACCCAGTGTTCGGAAACGTTTTGGGATAACAGGTTCAACGGTATTAGAAATTAGATATATGTTAGTAACCGACTTTAAATAAATCAAATAAATAAAAAACTGAAGGAAAATTCTACTTTTCTGTACTATGAGTACGTTAATAATGGCTCTTTCAAACGTCTTTTCAAAATCTTTCAATATACTTTATTAGAGATGTTTTGTTTTGTTACGTTTGTTAAAAAGATAAATATACGGTATATAAACAGGAATTCATCACTGCGCAACAACCAATGTCACTTTTGTAGGTATCGCGTGTCATCGTTTCTATTCGTGTATTTACGGGGATGATTTTATGGTGACTCTATTTTTTTTGTCGTATGTTATAAAAATTTTCCCATAGGTCAATTAAATTTTCTCAAGGAGCTTCTTTTTTGTCTTCACAGATATAAGTAAATGAGATTTTAGTTTATTGCTATTATGCGTTTTTTCTCATTTGATTGTAAGTTGTTGCAAATATATGGCTTCCTGTTAGGTTAGTGAAGTTTATACAATACCTACCGGGTCCTCGCGTTCAATTTCGTATCCGACTGGAATATTTTCATCACAAATACTTTTTAATGCGTCAAACCAGCGGTTCTTTTGAGTTTCGTCTTGTGCACAAAGATAAAATGTTCGTACACAAGTCATCAACATCAATACATGAGGAAAATCCTTCGGCCAAAACGGATGTGTCACTATGTGTATGTTCGTTTCTGGACCAATCGGTATGATTCCTTGTAAATAAGATACACTTTTAACACTGTCATTAACATAAATGGTCGGTATTAGCAATGTTGAAATTTTGAAAGAAAATGGCATACGCATACATTTCCAAATTTGTAATTTTATTCAATATCTTTTTCATAGCTTAAAAAAACTCATGAATCCTTCTTTCATTATCGGGGGATAAAAAAGTCTTAAAAACGTTTTAATGACCAACTGTTTTTTCCGACAAATATTTTTCCCCATTTTTCCCCCACAAATATTTTTGATTTTTGGCTGACTCTTTTCACGCGAGAAAATAATTCATGATCTTATGTAGTCTGGCTTGACTGTAGCTTGGTTGTTTTCTTCATACACTCATGTCTTAAATACAAATAAGATAGAACAACGATTCAAACAAGTAAAACTATCTTTAAAACCATATTTTAATCAGGGATGCCATAGTGCTATTTTAGAAAACCGAAAATGCCATATGCCATATAGGAATGATCCGTTCACGTAATTGCATGTATACACCGGCTGAAATTGGTTGAGGAAAAGTGACTAAATTTTTCCCGGACTAAATTTTGCCCCGACTTTTTTATCCCTGATCGGTATCGGACATAAAATGGACAAACAATTTTAAGAAAAGTCGATTATAGTATTAAATCCTGTCATTCTAGAGATGCTTTTAAATAAGTTTTCATCACCACAACATCTAGTCACTTGGAAGAAATTTTAGATGTATTTGAACAGAATATCGTATTACAGGGTATTATAACAGACATCAATAAACAGATTGATTTTTTGTTCTACTTTCTTGACCAGCTTCTGAATAAATTTATAAAAAATAGTATCACTAGAGACCTAAATAAAATGTTAAGAAAACACAACATGGTCTCAATCAGAGTGATAATTACCGCAATAATGATGACCTGTGCAATGTCAGGTCGAATATTTAGTTACGAAACACACTAAACATCTACTGTGTTAACATAAACAATGTTTAAGCTTCTTTTATCCTACTTACGAATTGGTTTTTTTCCTTTCTTTCTGTCACCAACATCATTCCAATACATGATATAAAACGAGTTTCGATCATTTATTTTCGTCTTTCCTTTTCGTGACGATCCTTTCACCTTTTCTTCTACTTCTGATAATCTCACCAATGCAAAGTATCGTTCGTGCCATGAAGTGCGTTTGTCGAGTTTCTCCTGAGGTGGTGATTTCACTAATTTACCTTCCAGTACCACTGCACTTACTTTCATCAGGTTTTTCATTTTTCTACCTGCAAACGAACATAACATATTTACTCTTTGAGATAAGGTTTCATCATCAGTTTTCAGATTTGCGTACTCTCGTTAAAAGTAAGATGTATAAATGCGCATTATCTCAGTTTTTGTTTTTGTTGTTGTTTTTTTATAACTTGTAGCCATATTTACATGACAACCTTGTATATAGGATATATCTGCGTTTTCGAAACTAAAGGTCGATTTACACTCAGCACTACATTAATCAAAAGATCACAGTTTTTGCAGTCATAAATGATGTGATTTAATTATTATGAATCACTTTATAAGCTCCAATACTTTCTGCTGGCGCACGCCCATATGTAGACTTTCACCTATGCGTACAAAAATTGGAAAGTAAAGATCGTGCTTTTATGAACTCCTGTTGTTTACACAACGCGGTTTTTTAAATCAACACCAGGAACATTTTTAATGGAATCGAATTAACATACTTTAAATACTTTAAATAACTCCTGACACAAAGCTTAATCGAAATTTACCAACATTTTAAAAATCTTCTGTGACACAGCAGAGGTCGATCAAGAATGCAGGCGAAAATGTATGGAGGAGAGTAAGGTTACTTAGACTAGACAAGAAAAGGTACAGGTAACCTAATCAGCAAGTTTTAAAAGGAAATACTCACTGTACTCCTCCACTTTTGTTGCCTAGCCCTAGGTCCACCGCTGACACATTCCATAGAATATTAACAAAGATCATTTCATACCTATATATACCTATATATGGACTTCCTTTCACAAAGACATAAGAACTCAGCAGCGGTGGTGGATCTAAGCTATGTACTCCCCTGATGATTTTATGCTGTCCCCCTGATGATTTTATGCTGTCAGCATTGCGCTGATAGCAGCAATGAAATAGAAAGATAAGAGACAAGATTTAAGTGATATACTGTGTAATGTTATTATTTGCTTTTCAAAGTATAATTCTCGTATTTCTATGTTTGACACGTGATCTTAATACAACTTAATGCAACTTAAGGTCCAAACCCTTAATAACAAACAATTTATGGAAAACTGAGATATGTTTCTTAAAACAATGACTATAATAACAAAAAATCTTTTAAGAAATCGTAAGGGATAGTAAATATACTGATGATGTTAAATTGTTAGTACTTTTTCTGTTCCCACTTGATTTTTGATTCCTCCCTCACCCTAGGAATCTCCCTTTAAGCAGTTTCATTCTCTTTTTATTAGCTATATATAATTATGTGCGTACGAACTTCACTTACGCTGTCCTTAAAGATAATGAAATGATATTTTCAACCTCACAGGCGATAGTTCCAACAAATCTCTAAATACGATTCCTTTAGCAAGCTGGAGGGGGGTTAAGAGGAGCGGGTTATAAATCACACCCCACATTTACCCAGGACTCTTTCGCAAATTAAATGGTAGTTGAACAATACAATCCTCAACAAAGGAAAGTATCTTTTAAAACCCTAGAATCAAGTCATAATTCAAACAGATGCTTCCAAAAAAGATGAGGATCACAAACAATGATCTTATTCAAATATCAAAAGATCTCTGGACACTTTTGCTCTCCCAGCGGATCACAATTACTGTAGAACATCTCCCGGGGAAACTGAATGTGAGAATTGAATAAGATCTCCATCAAATTACAGGGTTTTTTTGGAAGTTGGGCTCACCCTGTGCATTAATTCGATGACATCTTACTTGAGTGTCAGCTCCTCCACCCCTCATGTACTGTGAACTAGGTTAATAGTAACCAGGAGTTATTTGTTGACGATAGGTCCATGTACAAGTACGTCCACCATTTTTGCGGAGATTGGAATGTACATCAGTTTACTGATTATAGTTATACACAGTAGTTCCTCTAGCAAACATCGCCCTCTTTGAAACGCCGCCCTCCATTAACCGCCTCTTCAATATGTGGCGTTTGTTAGGAAGATACAAAACTGCTACCTCAGATGTAATTCTATACACAGTGGAGTACTTCAGGGTTCAGTACTTGGACCACTGTTGTTTTTTATATTCCTCAATGATCTGCGAAATTGTCTACGTAACTCACAAATTATCAAATATGCTGATGATACAGTATTGTATTTTGGTGCCAATGATAGCGAGGATGTTTCTGCAGTTTCAAAATGAAGATAACGAAATAGTAATGAACATGAAGAAGGGTAAAACAGAATCAATGCTGTTTGGAACCAGCAAGAGATTAGCAAAAGTGCATAAAGTGCCAGGCAATATTAACGTTGTTATAAAATATAAATATCTGGATGTGAAGATCGACAGCTTTCTGAACTTGAATTCGCATTTTGAGAATGCCTATAAAAAATGCAGCAGCAGATTGGGTCCTGTTCGGCAAACTCAGAAAAGTATCTTGATTAAAATTCTTGAAAACTCATTTTCCAGCTGATGATTCAACATGACTCAAACACGATACTGTGGCAGCTTATTTCTCAACATGACTCGAACACGATTGTTGCAAATGCAATCATTACATAATAGATCCATTAGGAGAATTGGAAATGATTCAGAAAAACTTGATGGAAAAGTCTCCTACTTAGTTCAGGTTATTACTTAAAGAACATTTTGCTTAAGCTGAGATATTATATGTGGTAAAACTTCTCATGTGTTGTGTTTTTCAGGACATCTGTGCTTTATGTGATTTATTGGTTTAGTTCCTAGCAGCTGGTATTGTCCTGATCAACATATTCAATTCCCATTTATTTTGAGGTCATCATATACTTTTTGATTTCACCCCTCTTAGTTCGTGTATGGCTCCCTTATCTTGTGCAGTCATTTTACCTCACTCGCCTTATCACATATTCTCTAAATCTAATATTGTTTTATTCTTAAATATTTGATATTTTATAACAGGACACACATTAATAGCCAGTTGGCAAAATCTTCAAAAGTCTCTGTGGAGGAGTGTTTTTTATTGAAACAGCAGCCAATAGTGCTTGCCGTTCCTATAGAAAACACTCTTCCACAGATACTTTTGAAGAATTTGCACACTGGATGGCAGTACATTTTTACTGAAGTGTTATTTTATCCTGCATAAATATTTCAAATAAATCAATAGATAAACTGTGAGTGTCCAGACCAGGGAATTTTCAAATGACTATGATCCAAGCTCAATATAACAATGTCTAAAATTTTTGTTTTCCTTGTTTGCAGTTACCAACCAAAAACATCCTCAAACTGTAACTATAGATAAAGTAAACGCCTCTCTCTTTTTAACGCCCTCTCTCTTTTTTTAACGCCGCCATCCAATAAACACTGCACCAGGACCCTTTAAAATTTTATGCCTAAAGACATATTTATTTTGAACTTGAGGAAAAGGGATACCCCTTACGAATTACAATGGATTGGGCTGAAATTTTATTATATATATAAAAATATTTCAGATCCAAATTAATAGTACAAATGTTAAAATAAACCATAATATTATTATTTTAATTTTTTTAAGCACACGACACAAAGCGATGGATCTTTCACTCACCATCTTGCAATCCAACCAAACAAAAAATAGTATTTCAAGGTTGAATGAACAAGACAACTAAATCTCAAACACTGACATGAATTTCTATAGTAATGCAATTCAATTCTGTCGTTTGTATGGTATAATACTTATAAACTGATATTAAGGAATTTGATAAAAAGTAATATTAGATTTCTTTATTTGAAAGTTATGAAGACATATTGGAGCATAAGGGAGTTTCTTGTTACTAGCATATATCAAAATTCAAATTGTTAAGTATTTTTTTATCAGAAAATAAATCGTTTATAGGTGACTTACAATTCTGACAAAAATTCCTCAAACTTTGTTGCTAAAAGCTCCCCCTCCCCCAAATCAATACTGTAGGCTCGGGGACAGCTATGATGGGGGTGTGAGGGGGGGAGGGGGGAGGGTCTGTCTTTACGAACTTTGACTTAAGTGGTGTTTAAATTAAGAAACTGGACAAGATAGATAAGGTTTTACTATAAAAAAATGCCCAGTAAGAATCAACCTTCAAAAGAGTGATGACAGATCAGATTTCGATCGTTCCCTGTCAAACATACATCAGAGAGCATTTCTGAAATTGATTGCGGTCGATTTTAATTGAAAACAACCCTTAGGATTCCAGTTTGTTTTACGAAAATGTAAAAATTTGTTTACGGCAATAAGTTACACTGAAACTCATTTTTACATTGAAACCTCTCTATAGCGGACACCATCGGAACCAAAAAAATTGTCCGCTATAAGGAAGTGTCCGTTTACTAGAGGTTTGGGGAAATTGCACTGTGTTCCAGCAAAACGTGTCTGTTATAAGGAGGTGTCTGCTATAGAAAGGTTTCATTGTATTCACAAATTCGCTCACAATTCCATCAATTCCAAGCCATTCCATCCCTCCCCACTCACTCATCAGCTTCAAATGCTCCTTTTAAAGAAAGATAACGTACCTGAAGCATAAGCCGGTTTCTTTCTCCCAAAAGAGTTAGACGACATAATATTTTCGCTTGCAGAAATGTTACTCACTGACCAAAAATTACTTGATACCGATCTGTCGCGTTCTACATTTCAGAAATACTAAAGAATAAACATCTGGAACTTCCCTCACAACTTGAAAAAGTAACAATATAAAAAATGAATATTTTAATTTTGCCTTTACAATCCAAAGTAAAGAATGCAATAAAATTCATTTATTAAAGAAACAGTACAATTTTATACTTCCGTAACTGTAAAGGTTTTAATACATCGTCTAGGTAGTTAACCACAAGATAAAACGAAACTTAAACCTGTTTTTTTTTCATTCATAAAAAAAAACAAAAACACTTTCCAAAAGATAGAATTTAGATCCAGATTCCAGTTTCTGTGATGACCATCTAGAAGTCTGTCGGAATTTGTGGCCTCATGGTAGAATGCTTGTCTGTTCAACTAGATAACTAACCTTGGTTTAAGAACGACATATTGTTGCTAGCATGACTCATTTTAAACTCATGATGTTCCGTACGGAAAGTGATCAGAGTAATGACAGTTACCTGACTTTTTATTTATATTCTACCATTTTTTTAAAAAACAGTTAACAAATCAGAAATTTAAGACATTGAGACGCGCGCAGTGCTAATTTTGAAATCTTCCGCAAAAAAATAATTAATTGTTTGTAAGGAGGAAGGTTTGTCAACATTAAACCATCAAAAAATCGCTAAAAGAATGACAAGGTAAGTACCAATTGAGTAGATATCCGAACCTTCTGCAAAAGGAAAAATATCATCGGTATTTTTGGATCGCTTGGAAAAGTCTGGCTGATGTTCTGTCAAGCTACTGTCTACATTCTAAATACACATTCAATTAATTTGAATAGAAAAAACGTTTCATCCAATCAAGTTGGACAATCCAACTAACTGATCCGTGTATTTCAGCACTGTCTATATGTCTATAAATTCTAAAATGGTCACCTTAAATTAGAAATGATGATACTAGTTTGAAAAATCTATTCATATTTGCTCGGATGTATTTCTTAAATGCTTTAGAAGGGATTCGATCACAAGTTCAAGTCACTGCAGTAATATCCCGCTGTTTTATGACGTAATAACTCACGTGGTTGATTTTCGTGGACTATCTTCGGAAGTTACCCGAATGTAGAATGTCCTTCATTCAACACTCACTTAAAAGCTCTCCCTGGAAGGTTTGACAATAAATGTCAGACAAACACTGTGTGTGTGTGCATTAATTCTAAGAAATACATATTTCGTAGAAATTCATTTTAATATGGAAACTTAGAAAACCATTTTCACCAATTTTTAGAGATTATTGTTTGTATTTACTGCAGAATTTTCAACATAAAAAACACCTTCAGTTTTGAGTATGTTACCAAAGCCGAAATTCCAATGAACCTTCCCCTAACAGAATTCGATTTCGTTGAACAATAACGTATCTCCAAAAACAACTGTTTGGGTTACCCATTTAGCCACTTTTTTCCACTTCACAACTTTATATGAAATTTAAAAACTTTTGGAACTAAAATAGTAATAAGCAACTTTTTGGTAAACCTCAAACATTGATAAACCTCTGATTATTGTCATAATACACGGGGTTTTTTTATAAGAACGTCTTAATTTCAGCCTGGATGTGCTTATTTTTTCATACTTTTTTAGCCTCGAATATTCTTAATTGCGTTCTTCTAAGAAAAGTGTAAAACGCTTATTAGAAATATGCGAAACACTGTTTGTTTGCTAGTTTCCGTGTATATGGAAATTTTTTGTATTCCCAAAGGAAGGAAGAAAAACAAAACAATTTTGTGTCAACTACGAAAGAAATCTCAGAAAAAACATTTTTCGTAAATATGTAATAATTATAATATACTATAAGTTTTTAAAAATAAATATATAAAATATTGTCTGGAAGTAAAACAAAAGGGATTCTTACAGTTTTGATAACAAATTTTATTTATTCTTTGTGATGTCGTTAAGTACATTTTTTAAGTAAGGACAGCTTTATGCAGCCGCATAATCGCCGTGTCGAATTAAATTACTTATTAAATGCGGCGAAAATTCGACTGTATAAAGTGAAAAATTAATTAAGTGCGACATAATGAATTAAGTGCAGCAGACTTTGCCGAATAAAACGGCAATCTTCGACATAAATTCGGCATCACTTTATACAGCCGAATAATAGTCGAATTTAATAACAACTTGATAGAACTTTGTGTAAAAATGCACGATATGACAGTGCAGATGGACAAGACCTTGAGACTAGCAGTCTTGGTTGGTTAAATGTTTAAAAATGTTAAAACAAATAAATGCACACCTAATTAAGTAAATGTGAGCACGGTAATAAATTCATGCGACATTTATGCGGCTGTCTAAAGCTATGTCAAATTTGATATTCAGCAACAAAACTTGTATAAACTGTCGCATTTTTCAAATTGAATATATTTATGTTGTTTGTCAGTCTAGTATTCATAATATATAATTAGAGTTTATCATGTCATAGACCGGTTGTTTTTGTTTGCGACGTTTCGACAGTTACTACTGTCATCATCGGGCGTTTGTAAATGAATGATGTAAAGTTTATATATGTTTTCAGTAGGATCGAAATTATTTCGGACCTGGAAGGAAGCAATGTCAATATTTCGGACCTGGAAGGAAGCAATGTCAATAATTTGTTTTGCGTAGAGCTGGAAACCATATCGCAGGAACATTATACGATGTACTATTAATACTGGAATTGTTTTTGACACTGTATATAGTCTCTTTGACTTTTCGAGCAGTCCATCCTTTTTCCTTGTCAAGGATCTTTCTATTCTCCCAATCAAACTTGTGGTCATTAGTCCAACAGTGGTCAGCAATTTCGTTTTTGGTTACATCGCCATTCCGTACGGCTCGCATATGTTCTTTGATGCGTTGCTCAAATGTTCTTTTTGTTTCTCCTATATAAACTGATTCACAATCACTACATGGAATTTGGTATATCACGTTATTTGTGTCGTTCATTGAGATCTTGTCTTTCGGATGAGATAATATGTTACGAAGAGTTTCCGTTGATCGAAATCTGCATTTGATGTTGTGTGTACGGAATATTCTTTGTAAAGCATTACTGATACCAGATACATAAGGAATACTAATAGTGGTCACCGGTTCTTGTTCTGTTGATTCTTCGGTGTTTGAAGTTCGAGTATTGTTTATTCTATTTTCAACTCTTCTAACAATCGTCCTGTCATATCCATTTACATCATTCATTTACAAACGCCCGATGATGACAGTAGTAACTGTCGAAACGTCGCAAACAAAAACAACCGGTCTATGACATGATAAACTCTAATTATATATTATGTCGCATTTTTGTCGAATTTTACCCGAATAAAAGTAATTTAATTCGACACGGCGATTATGCGGCTGTTAAATCATAATTTATAATATATAAATTTGCATAGCTTTTTTCTACTTCATTTATTTGAGAAGAAAAAGCAAAGTTTTGTAGCCATGGAAATACTGAATCGAACCATGTAAATATTGTGAGAAACAAAATGTGCTGAGGGGAGTTGGAGACGTTTCAGAATACGGCCAGAAAAACGCGTTTGATAATTTTTTACTCCAAAACGAAAAATAGTTATAACATGAAAGTTATATCATTATATAGACAATTTATCTGGCTTTCAGAAAATATGTACGTTAAAATCTTGAAAAAATCTTGAGTTTTATTTATTTATACTGAATACATGCTATGAAGGGTTACCGTAAATTCAGGCTGAGCATATTCCTACGATGTTCTTATTTTTTTGGCCAAATCTCAGCCTCAATGTCTCAAACGTGCAAACCGTTTAGATTACCTTAGAATCAAAAACTTTAATGGATTTGATATCATTATGGAAGATTGAAGTGTTTTTTTAATTTGTTGCTGAGATATTGCATGAAACCATAGTCACAAGAAAGAGATAGTCTGGAAATTCGACCCGATTCGGGCCGTCTCTTTTTATATCATGAATTTCGTTTCAAATTCGTTCCCAAGCTACTTTTGAGTGCATAGAGCGAAAGTTTGAAATTTTTTTAAAAGGAAAATCAGTGGGGAAATGTAGACATCATCATCATCATCATCATCTCCGTAGCCGAGGCGGCCGTGGGTGCACCCAGTTCATGACAGCCCTTCTCCAACCTTCCCGATCTTCCGCCATTCTTGTCAAGATGTTGCCTTTTTCTCCCGTCCACTCAGTTATATTCCCCATCCAGTTGCTCCGTGGTCTCCCTCTGCCTCTTCTTCCCTCCATACCGCCTTCCATCACTGCTCTATCAGTTCCTCCTCCACGAACCAGATGTCCGAAGTACTGGAGCTTCCTCCTCTTCACCACATCCATCACATCTTCCGGTTCATATCCACAAATCTCCTTGATCTTATCCATTACCCACTCATTTGTCTTCCTGTCTTTCCAAGATACTCCCAATAACCGCCTGTAGGACTTCATCTGCATCGCTCTTATCCTTTGCTCATCTCCTCTATTAATAGTCCAGCTCTCACAAGCATATAACAGGTTTGCCATCACTATGGACCTCAGAAGCATCAACTTGTTCTTCATTGTCACATCTTTTGATTTCCAAACGTTGTCAAGTTTTGCCAATGCACTCGTTGCTCTGCCGATTCGAATCCGGATTTCTTTTTCCGATGTTCCATTCTGCACTATCGTTGACCCCAAGTAGGTGAAACTCCTCACTTGCTCCAAAACTACTCCATCTACGGTCACATTCACCACTACACCATCAACATTGTCTCCTTTTCCCACAACCATCACCTTGCTCTTCTCCGTACTTATCTCCATTCCATAGCTCTTCGCAGCAACCTCTAGCTTCCTTGTAACCTCGCGTATACCATCCGCAGTTTCGTCTAGCAGGTCAATGTCGTCTGCAAACCTTAAATCTATCAGCTTTCTCCCTGCACACCTGACACCTCCTTTGTAACCTTCCAATGTGTCGCCCATTATCCTCTCTAAGAACAGGTTAAACAAGGTCGGTGATAGTAGACAACCCTGTCTCACACCAATGTTGGTCTTAAACCACTCACTATACTGATCTCCAACTAACACCTTTGATCTAGCGCTATCATACAAACTCTTTACTAGAGATGTTATTCCTTCTCCAATGTTGAACTTCCTCATGGTGTGCCAAAGTGCGTCATGCCATACACGATCAAACGCTTTACGGAAGTCAATGAAGTTGTGGAATATCAGCTTCCCCATGTCTCTTGCTTTCTCGTTCAGTAGTCGCAGAGTTGTGATTTGCTGCACAGTACTTCTTCCTCTTCTAAACCCAGCTTGAGAATCACTCAGGATTTCTTCGACTCTTGGTGTCAACCTCTTCAAGATTATCTTTAACAGGACTTTTGAAGCGTGGCTAATCAAGCTGATTGTCCGATAATCTGTACATCTCCTGCTGTTCGTCTTCTTTGGGATGGTGATGAGTACCGATTCTGTCCATTGGCTCGGCCATTGCTTGGTTCTCAAAATCTCATTGCACAGTTTGTGCATTATGCGGAATGTTGTCTCTCCTCCATTCTGGATTAGTTCCGCAGTGATGTTATCTGCTCCTGGCTACTTGTTCTTCTTCAATTCCTTGATCGCACTACGTACTTCTGACATCAAGATGGTCTCTTCCTCTTGTTGTTGTTCCGTGACTTGTTCTTTCAGCACTTCCTGGTCTTTCGGGATGTTGTAGTTGAAGAGTTCTTCACAGTAGTTTTTCCATCTCCTACAGATGTCATCACTCTTCGTTAGTAACATTCCATCTTTATCCTCAATTGCGCCAGCTTGTCTCCGTTTGGTCCCATCCATGTGTGAACCACACAACTTCTTCACAGTTTCATACGCCTTCTTGGTGTTATTCCTTCTTAGATTTTCCTCGATGTCTTGTGATTGACTGATGATCCACCTGTTCTTTGCTACGCTAATTTCATTCCTCACTTTTCTATTTGCAACTCTATACTCTGATAGTTCATCCGCTCCTAGATGTCTTCTCCTTCTCTTGTCACGCCTCACATCACATGACTCTAGCACCTCCAGTGTTATCCACGGCTTCTTGATTGGTCTTGCTTTTCCTAATTTCTCCTCCGCAGCTTTTGCCAGTGTGTCAGTGATCTCATCACACAGGTTTTGTGGATCTTGGTCGAGCAGTAACAGTGGTGCAAACTTTCCTGCTAGCTCCTCTTGATACGATTCTGCAACTTCCGGGTCTTTCAGCTTCTCAATATCGAATCTTGTTCTGCTCAACTTGTTCTTCTTGATTGTACTCAGCTTCACTTTTAGTGTCATCATCACTAGATCATGATCACTGCCGATGTCTGGCTTGTTGAACGTTCTTGTCTTTGCTCTATTGACTCCAGTCACGAATCTCCTCGAGATGAAAATCCAGTCAATCTGGTTGTGTGTCCTACCATCTGGTGAGTGCCATGTCGATTTTCTCGAAGCTTTGTGGTTGAACAGCGTGTTGGCAGCTGTCAGACGATGTCTCTTGGCAAATTCCAACAGCTTCAGCCCTCTGTCATTTGTTTCTCCAAGTCCAAATCTTCCAATAGTTCCCTTCCAATTTGCGAATGCATCAGCTCCAATCTTCGCATTCCAGTCACCTTGCACTATTAGCACATCTTTCCTGGGAATGGTTTTTAGCAGCTTCTCCAGGTCATCAAAGAATTCTTCTACAAGTTCATCGCGGCAATCATTGGTTGGTGCATACACTTGCACAATAGTCATGTTTAGTGGTTTCCCTGCCACCCTGATTGCTGCTATTCGGTCACTGATCGGTGTGAATTCTAGCACTGCATTCTTGGTGTTCTTGTTCACTAGGAATCCCACACCTCTTTCGTGCTTCTTCTCATCACCTATATACCAAAGCTTGTGTCCTTCTTCTGTCATTCCTTCACCAATGCCCTTCCATCTCATTTCAGATATGCCGAGGATGTTCCAATTCAGCCTGTCCATTTCTTGCACTAAGACCTCCGCTTTTCCGCAAGCCTTCAGTGTTCTGACATTCCATGTACCAATTGTTGTATCCACCTTCGCCACCTTTCTGCTACCTCCGGCTCTCCCTCCCTCCACTCCAGTCGCATACTTTACACTGTCTCCCCTGGAGGCTCCAGAAGACAGCGCGGCCGTTGTTCTCCCGGGCCCCGACCGATCCGGTATGAGGTTGAAGTTAATTGTCATTCCACGGGTGTTTCAATAGGCAAGAAGTACTCGGTGGTGCCTATCTCCTCTCCGAGTTCGCAGTGACACCACGTGCCGGGTGTGCTCAGCCAATGTCCCGAAGGATCCTTTTCTTGACCACGTGCTCCAGAAGCCGTTGGTCCCTGGAGACTCCTCCGCCAACTGGAACTGCTGGTACCCTGCTGCCAGTACCAGAGGGGTGTTGGGTGCTCGACCTACCCGGATGCAGTTTAACGTCATGCCCAGGACATGTAGACATGCCTGGTGCTAACTGTGCTATTTTTGGGTGTACAACTTCTAAAAAGTGTAAAGGAATACCTCTTTTTCGTGTACCGACTGGAGATGACGAATATAGCTCGCAATGGAGGGAGAAAATTGTGAATATCATTATCAGACATCGTGTTGTTGATAAGAGCTTGCAAAAGCAGATTGAAAAAGAAGTTTGTACACTTGCGAACTGCATTATCTCGAGGAACGTTTAATTCGAAATGAGACTAAAACAACGAGAGTACCTGGTGTCTTATCTACCATTAATCTACCTGTAAACTCCATCCCTAGCACAACATTTCCACAGAGATCAATTGCCAGTATACAGAAAAGGGAAGCATTTATACCACCTGCATCACAAGTAGATTCAACGTACTACAAATCCTTCTCTGAGTTCCAAACAAGGATATGTTCACTAAAGCTCGCTTCTGGATGGGTTGTAAATAAAAAGTGTGATAATTTAGTGCAAATATGTTTTTTGGACAATGAACATACCATTCCAAAATTTGAAATATATGTGGACAAAGATCTGAGCTACAAAATAAGAGTCTACAACTGGTTATTGTCACAAGATCATTCCCTGATGAAATTATATGGTGCCTCATTGAAAAATATTTCTTTGCAAATCCTCATATCTGCAATTTCAAAATTTGGAATATGTGAAGGGGTGACAACTCATAAATCAGAATCCCTGTTACGACATCTTGTGCCAAAAGTTTTTGTTGAATCATCCACATTACCACTGTTACAGTCAGAGTATTTGAGACCTCAGAAATGTCATGTTCTTTGTGAATCACACAAATGCCAAATATGCTTTACTAATGAAAAACAACATGAAAGTTGAAAGTTGAATAAAGTTGAAAGATCAATAATTCCTGCAAAGGCAAAAGCTCCTGTTTCTCTCACATCACCAGAACGTATCAAATTAACATTGCAACATCAAAGATTACAAAATAAAGAACTTGAAGATAGAATTAAAACATTGCAAAATGAACTTCACAAGTCATCCATTTCAGTTAACCAAAATTTGAGTGAAGATTTGGTAACTATCATGTCAAATGCAGATCGTAGCAAAGTTACACCATTTGTGAATTTTTTTTGGGAGGAACAGCAAAAATATATACAAAGTTCCTGTTCAGGTGTGCGTTACCATCCCATGAACATCCGATACTGTTTATCTTTAGCTGCTAAATCTGCTCCATCGAACACCGTCCAGGGAATTTCAACAAAACAGCATGAAGTAGAATGTTTACATCATGGCGGATATATGAAGGATTGAAAATTACAGTGAATTCTGTTATTGAATGTGTTCAATTTCTGTTAAATAATGCTGTTGGTGGTTACATACTGACGGAGCGTTTTTGTCAACATCCTCTCGAAAATTACTTTGGGAGACAACGAGCCATGGGATCAGGTAAAGATAATCCTTCACTAAGAGATATTGGTTATCATGATAACACCATCAGAAACCAAAAAGTGTTCAGACCAATTGCCACTGGAAATTCTGAAGACCATGATCAAGTAGAAGTTGGCGATGCTCCATTACCATGTCGAAAGAAGGCTAAAAAAGATTAAATATCGTGTGGAATTCGGATCATGATGGAGAGACTAACAAAACGGCTTTTTTTAAAGCCACACATTAATAAAAAACATTGAATTGGCTTGACATTTTTATTGCCTCAATCTCCACCATTAAAATGTTCCTCTATCCCCACCAATTTCACTACTAACACCATAAATAAGAAATTAATATACCTTTCTTCATGGCTATATTTCTTTGTAAAGGTCACCCCAAAGTTTGAATTTGCTGTCTAGATCGTTTATCATAACTAAAAAAATCTAACGAGAAACACTTGATTTACCTTGAGTAGAGTATTAATTGCAGGATATAAATTTTAGACTTATTTTTGCAAATTTAGTGTTTTTTGCAAAAACAAATGCACAATTTCAATACACCAAATTTTATCCATCATAATACCAATCTATGTATTTAGGGGAAACCAAAAATTTGCCAAGATACTGCTTTTTTGAATAATTGTAGCTATAAAAATATCTGTTTTGTAGAGAAGTATCTTCTAATGTCCAAGATCTAATGAAGTTGATCTTTGCTTAATATCAGTGCGAAGAGATTTGGTTTTCGATTTTCCACTTTGCAGTTTATGAAGCTGTTCTTCGCATATGAATGTGACCTCACTCTTATATAAAGGGTGAATACATCCTCAAGTAAATTTAAAGCAACTTCTTTCTTGATTTTTTCTTCAGCTTTATGTTGGATTTTCGACAAATTAATTAAAACCCATGAATCTTTGGCCAAAGATGTTATGATAGCTTTGCAATCGATTTTTGTGGAGAACTTCTCAGTAGCTTTCAAAAAGTATGACTCTGCAGTAGCAAACATTGAAAATGCATGTGTATTAATTTTGAACAAACCACTACGATCTTTAATGTTAACTAACTTTTGATTACGTATATCGGTCTCATCATCACTAGATTTACAAGCAAGGAGAAAAGACAGTCGATTATCATTATAAACAGTGTGTTTTGGAAAATCGAATGCGACGGTACAGAGTACCAACTACATATCCACCCAGGTAGTAAATGATGGAATTTTGCTTTTCTGAAAAAGATATTTCTTCTTGATTGAAAGATATGACATCATTTTAAAATTTAGAATCTGTCAAATATGCCAAAACATGATTTCCCACTTCAAATAATCTTCGTCTATTGCTTTAAAAACTGCGTCGAGATCACTTTTGAATAGTTAATCCTCTTGAAACCTCGCCATATTGTTTTGAATCTATGACCTCTCAGTCCGGCCACCCTTATTTTTGATGATTGCTCGCAATACGGCCCGGTGCCCAGACTAGCTCTTTTTCTTGTGACTATGATGAAACACATCGTTCTTTTTCTCTCAAATCAAAATTCGAATTCCTTAAATAAGAAACTCTTTAAGAAACTTTTGGAACTAAACTACTCTAATATGTTTCCTTATAAAAATAAATGGTTCTAGGACATTTCCCCGAATGGACACTTCCCCGACTGAAAACGCCCCCGACGGATAGTTGCTCGAACGAATAGTTCACCGACGGATATTTCCCCGACCTTACAACGTTAGGAAAAATCCCCGTTTCCATATTTCGTAATTTTTTCATTTATTGATTTAAACAGGGATAATCAGGTATAAAGCTTTTGTAAGGCAATTTGTTTTGACGTTACCATGGTTTCCATCAGGAGAAGGGATTAAAGGCATTACATCAGGATGTCTTGTTTTATTTTCAAAGGTTATTTTCAAAGATTTCAAAGATTTCAAAGATATTTTCAAAGATTTATTTTCAAAGATTAAAACTATAGGAAATTATAAAGGGCATTAGAGAAATAAACAAATGTATTATGTACATATATATGCAAAAGAACAACTATTAGCTAGGTTACGTAAACACGATAACTTTTGAGTTCTCAGTGAGCAAAATCTCCAAAAGTCTCTGTGGATGAGTGTTTTCTATAGGAATGGCAAGGAATATCGTCTGCTGTTTGAATAAAAACTTTTTGAAGATTTTGCCCACTGGGTTCAAATTGCAATGTAAATAATATCAATGCAATGTACGTAATGTCCATAATGTATATATTATCGTTTCAGGAGAGAATGAGGTAATAATTTCTCTTAACCTAACATCTAATTTATTGTATAAGCCTTGCAAATTTTGTCTGGGTTACTGAGGGTAGATTCAAGTTATGCCTTATTCTTTCAAACATTTTTATAAGGCTTTTTACTGCAAACTTATAGCTTGGGGAAATCGTCCCTGAAGTATATTCCTTATATAAACCACTCTCTCCGTTTTACAGAAACTTTATAATAGAAACTTATTTTGGGCGAGATTCTTAAATTTCCAATGACTTTTTGAGACGAAAGACTGTCATCTTTTATTTTCAATCTACGTAAATATTTAATAATTAAAAACGTGTTAGTTAAGGGCTGGGTGTGTGGTGGTGGCGACACACTAGTGCCAACTTGTGGCACCCCACCTCACCCCACCCACCCCACCCCCCCTCTCTTGAAATTTATGTACCCACCCCTAATGAAAATAGTTTTAAAATACTTCACAATTAAATTAAATTTAAAATAAAACACGAAGTTGATAAAAGAGTCAAAAGGAGATCAGAACTCTATAGTTCAGGACACTGGGCTCCATCCAATATGGATATGTAAGGAGTAATCCGTATTTTGCACAGTTTTCCTTCATCGTATGCTTTCGATACGCCATTCGTTTGTCACTGTACTTATTGTCAGTGTTTTGTCGGTAATGTTGATTTGACTTTTTGCCGGAATATCAATGAATAGATCGTAAAACCGCAGTCGTTTCATTTCAGGTAAGTCACTGCGCACCCACGAATCGGGTTGAATATTAACACTGGGTATTTTGAGGATTTTCGAGGCTTGTTCTTGGATTCCATCAGAACCTTGTTGATCGTGTGGTAAATTTCCACTCATGTCTTCGTATATACAGTCGTCTTCATAATTTGATACGCCGCTTGAAAATGATCCAGTTGACGTTGAGTTTCCAGAATCTCTTTTGTCTATTGGAAGAGTAACAAGTTTCCAGGTCTGCGAATTAGGCGTTGAATTTTCCCGGGAACTACAATAAAAATTGGGTTGGAAGAGTCAATTTAAAAACATCAGGACATTCTACGTATAAGTTCATTATTGAGGGATTATTTTTGTTACTGTATTTTTACCTTTCTGGGTGACCATCTGGTACGGTTGTAGAAACGGATGAAAATGACTGGCCTTCGTAGTCCATGTTTAACTCAATATAGATCTAAAATCAATAATTGTTTAATGTATTTTTTTTGTATTAGACGATTCTTGTTCATGGGCGCAGTTATAAAATTATTCTGAAATTTATGTGGGCTATTATTAGGGAGAAGGGCTCAAAATACGATATTTTATAACATGAAATAAAGAATTTTATACAAATTGTAAACGTTTATTTTTCACATATTTCCTTAGTGTATATCGTGGTATGTACGTACATGGTCCTGTTGCTGCACTTCGTAACCACCTGGACTATTGTCACCACGAATGCTTTTCACTGCCTGAAACCACTGTCTCCTTTGCGTTTCATCCTTGGCACAAAGATAAAATGTTCGTTCAGAGGTCACCAACGCCAGTACGTGTGGAAAATCTTTCGGTAAGAAAGGGTGTGACGTCATTACTATATCAGCTTCGGGACCAATTGGAATAATGCCTAACACAATAAAACCATAGATAATCAAGCTCAAATGTTCGGATTAAGCAAAAGTCTTGTACGAAGGTTTAAAATATGTAATAAGGTATTATTTCTCATTCGATTTTTATGTCTTCAGAAACTAGAGAAAATAACCAATAAAATTCGTGCATCTTATTATTTCAGATTTTGTGGTTGTTTACAGGACTTGAAAAACTAAAGTTATATAACTGATATAATTGTTTACCTGTATAAACATTATCAAATAAATAATAAATCAATAAATACTTACGAATTGGTTTTTTCCCTTTTTTTCTGTCATTGACATCTTTCCAATACATGAGATAAAATTGCGTATCCAATGTTGTATGCCCTTTCACAGATATACCTGTCACTTGACTTTGACCTTCCGATAATTTAACCAGTGCAAAGCGTCGCTTATGCCATGAATGTCCTTTCTGCAGCTTATCCGTAGGTGGTGACTTTATCAAGTCGTCTTCCTGCACTACATTCAACTTCCGGAATTCTACCATTTCTCTTGTAATAGTAAGTCGTACACCGAAGAATGATTTCAGTTTTCATCCGGCTATGTATGTACTTAACACAACTTGCAATTCCTGTTTATGTGAATACTTAGCCTCGGATACAAAGTACTATCAAGTGTTGATTGCATAATTAACCGAGTGAATCAATAAACCTTTCCAGTTTAAACACCGCGTTTTTAAGATCTTAATCGCTTTTAATTATTCTATTGGGGAATTGGAATAATAAGTCACTATTGTTTGGTAATAACGCTATGAAATTAGTAAAGCAATAAAATGCATAGAAACGAAACTTAATAGCTAAGCATTATCACGGTGTTTAAACAGAAATTCGGAATAGCTGTATTGTACCTATTTGTGTCTGAAATCATTAGGTTATTTGAAAGGGTAATTTAAAAAAAAATCCTTCGACTGTTTAAAATAGAAGGCGAGGTGCTTCGTATTTAAACTTTTGAAACTGCAACGACGTATAGTCGCATGAAGACGTGATGATGGTGGCTTTTAGTTGCGATAATCGACTCAAACGTATCACAGAAGATTATGATTCATACTTTGAAATATCATCAACATTACATAGAATATTTCCCTTGTTTATTCTCATCAAAGTCTCTCAACATAGACCACTATTAATATATCTATATATATTATATATATATTATATTGCATTACTGAAAGTTGAATAGTTGAAAGAGAGTTGAGTTACAAGCAAAGTGTCCTCTTGTATTGGACAGTTTTGTATACGCAATAGAATTTATGCAAAGCAAACAGATTATTATTGATTAAATAGAAAATTATATTAGTTTGTCATTAAGCTTTTATATAACATCTCATTTCCTCCCAACATAGAGAATAAAAAATAGATAGCTCCCATACTCCTCAACAATGCTAAATGAACACTCCTAGCAAAAATGGAGTACCTATATATAATGTTCTTTCTGTTCGTCTATAGTCCTTAACATTTCATCTGAAGCAGAGATGTAACAAACATTTGCGTCATTTCTTTTATCTACTCGTCAAATAGATTGAAGTCCAGAACATTAATAAAACATATCGCTTAAACTACCTACTTCGAACAATGCACATTTTCCAAATTTCTCTTTTTAACACAATGTTTTGACTTAGTCAGTTCATCCAGCCTTGTCTTTGATGAAGTTTAGCGTTATAATAATATTTATAACAATAACTTATCCGTTATATCTAGAAACAGAAAAGTAACTTTGGAAATGTGTATTGAGATTAAAGCTTCGAGTTTGACAAATCTCATTTCATTATCGTTAAAAATATTATTGTCACTTATTAATAAAGCCTGTTTTCCACTAGACGGAATATTCAGTGCAGAGCAGCATCGTGTTCTCCACGTGATCACTAATTAAGTCATTTGATTGGCTTGCAGAATATTCCACGGTGGTAGTTGAACTTGATCCTACATTTTGGCGGAATTTATTTTTTTATTAATTTATTTAAAAACAAAGCGGCTAGCCTGCAAGCGGAATATTCCGCCTAGTGGTAAACCGGCTTCAAAACTAGAGAAAAAAAGCGCCAATGGAGAAAATTCTTAAGCGTTATAGAGATGCAACAAGTGACATATAGGAACAAAATACAATGTTTTTTAATATCTAGCTGTTACCGCAAGTCCTGTAGGGTACCGATGTGCAAAAACACCATAAGTTTTTGGAAATTAACTTAGAAGTTTCCCTGGAAAATACTAACAAATACGAAATAAGCTGAAATCACCAGCGACGGAGAGTTAAAAAACATTTTTTTCCATTCGCCATCATGAAAGTCTTAACATTGATTCTCTCCATCCGTTATCTCTTTTAGAAGCTCACATGATTATAAGTTTCTATATAGCAAGTAAGTAATCAAAGATTTCACTTGTTTATTGAGAATATAAAAGCCGGCAGTCACACGACGTCGTTTGACGTTTATATGGACGTTTTTTCGACGTCTGAACGTTGGTCGGACATTTAAACGGTACAATGTTCCTGCGGTTAATCTGGCCATTCAATACCGTTTGGTGTACATGCCGATTAAGAGACGGAAAATATAGTGATAAAGCAGGTATTGAAATAGGTACACGAAGATGGTCTGATATGTTGTGTTTGAAGCCCACTAAGTACCCAGGGGAGGGGGGGGGGGAATCTTCAAAATGTATCTGTGTAGGAGTGTTTTCAATAGGAATGGCAAGCACTGTCGCCTGCTGTTTCAAAAAAAAACACTCTTCTACAGAGACTTTTGGAAGATTTTGCCCACTGGGTAAAAAATCGAAAAAACGAAAAAACGTAAACTTTGTTTAGGATTCAAATGTTTTCAAGGTTTTCTTTATCTGTACGCGTATTAGTATAGAGGGAAACCCTTGCATTACATCAATTGTATACAGATCATTTATTTGCACTGCATTTATTTTTTATTTGCACTGATATGCGAGATATACTCTACTGATTAATTAATCAGATTGCAGATATTTTTTATCCTAATGATAAATGAGGTTATTTTCGTTCGAGAGTTATTATCGAAATAGATAATAACCATCTGCGAACTTCTGTTTAAACACCAGTATCATGACCTACCTATCATGTTCCGCCTCGTTTCCAATATCAATATTGCTTATGGGGAATTAGAATAAATGGAGACCATTACTAAATATTGTTAACCCTTTAGTGATGTCTTTAGGACAATACGGAAAATAACGTTTTCTCATTGGACAATACGGAAAATAACGTTTTCTCATTGGACAATACGAAAAATAACGTTTTCTGATTAGCTAAAACGAACTAAACGACAGGCATTATTCGCCAGTGTAGTTTTATTTTTCTTGGAAACGCAATATGGTAGCTTCAAATGTATACAAAAACGATTTCTGTTGATGCCATTGCATTGCATAAAATTTGGAATGTAGCGACATTTTTGTTTATGTTAAAGCCAAGGTGGAATCGTCCGACTTTGGCAGACTTTGGACATGCTCTCTTGTCTAAAAATACGTATCATTAATAAATTAAAGGCGTTTATTAAAGGGCGCGTTTATTTTACTTAATCTTTCCATGTGTGGCCCTTATTGGAGGGCGGCGTTTTAAAGAGGGCGGTGTTTGCTAGAGGAATTACGGTATCCTTTTATCCTTGAACTTCTATCTTTCGGCCAAATCGCTATTTTTCTTGGTTTTTGGAAAGTGGCGGGTTTGTATTATGGCTTCATATTATGGCTTTTTACTGTTTGAGCCAACAAACACACCGTGGTTTCCTCTGAAACTTATATAAAGTATCCTGATATAAAATAGAATTATATTTAAAAAGAAATATTATTTTACATTTTTATTCTCCGATCACATATTATCTCCCTCATATGCCATACTTCTTTTATCATCCTGTATTGAAAAGACTTTACACATTATACCAGTTCTCTGATATCAGTGGAACTTGTTATGCTTATTTAGTGAGCATATTCCCATCGAGTGCGACCCGTATTCGAGTCTCAGTCATGTTGTTTCTCGATGCTTCACTTTGATGGGCTTTAAGAGCAGCGTATCAGCCCATTTGGAACCATCAACTGACTGCACACTGGCCTTGGAACATGTTAAGCTGGTTTTCCACTTAAACTTTCGCCTGCCGCCAGCCAATATTTTTCACCGAGAAAAAATTGCGCCCAGAGAAAATTCAATTTCTACTAAAACTACAGCTAGCGCTACATTTCATCTCTATGTTACGCAATGCAATCGCATCAAAACATAAACAAAACAAAAAATCACGAAAAAAAAGATAGAGAAGATTTTTTTGAATCGGATAAAACGTTCACTTTATCAATGATGTCGTGTAGGAATTCTTCACAGTTACTCGGCACAAAGTTTTGGTAGAGTCCAGTAAAGACGGATGAGTCTGAAATATCAGATATTTACTCGCACATTCCATTTTGTATTGCACTGTTGTTCCACTTCAACCAGGAATATTTTTTTGATCATTTTTGTTTATGTTTTGGATGCGTTTGCATTATGTCAATAGAAACATAGCAACGACGAGGTTTATTCGTATTATTTTTTTGACAGAAATTCTCAATATTTTTAGTATGAAAAATGTTAAGTTCCCTTTTAATTTGTGCAGTTTCAAAATTTGCGGATACGAGAATTATGTTTCGCTCACTTTTTTTGAGACGTGAGAACCGATCGGTTAACGGAAAGATCTCCAGGAGAGAAAACAAGGTTGAACTCCTTCGGCGAAAAAAAATTTAGCCGCAGGCGATCAAGCGAAAACTTGAAATGACGTCACTCAGCGAAGAATGTTCGCCGGTGGCAGACGAAAAGTTAAGTGGAAAACCAGCTTTAGACCAATTGCAAGTCGGCGGGCAGAAGAACCAACCGATATGAATGGAAACTCAAGGATTCTAAACTCTGGGTTATTTACTGTTTTATTTATTTACTTATCTTTCCAATAATACGAGTCAGCTGCTTTCGATTATAATGATAACGCATTCAATAACTCTAAGTGTATAATGCCGGTTTTATAAATTATGTACAACATATTTTCTTTAGATTATGATATAAAGATGTACTGAATAGTAACGCCTTTATCCTTTTCGTAACTGCTTTGATTTCAATCTAGAAAGTTTAAGTTATGAGCTGCCTCAAAACTTTTCCTCAAAAGTCAGAGCATCACATTGACATTTTTTCTGATATCATTCACAACACCAAAATTCCAATTTCACCTCATAGTTGTGTCATGAATATATGTACAACATACGGGATTCAGTAAAGCTTCGGGGACACGAGAAACATGTGATTGCAATAGCACGCCCGGACAGTAGTCCAAAGGAACATCCCCAACAAACAGTAGCCTAACAGACACTGGCTCGATATTTGCTAGCCTGGACAGCATCTCTTATTTTTTATTTATCAATGTTTACCCAGGATAACCTCTTCAGTTCTGATAGAACTGTTATCAACTGTTATCAATGGGTCCTGCGTAGGACGTCTTAGAACATTTAAAGCCCCTATTTCGGCTACGGAAGCCCCGTGTCTGTATCCACCGCTCATTTAGACAACCCACTTTGACATCAATCCCGCTCTCAAGCTGAGTGCTAAGCTGAAGTGAATTGATTCACACTGTTATAGACGCTGACAAGACTGGGCCATAATTTGAACCCTGAACTCCCGTACTACTACGAGGCAAGCACCACGAGGTCATTATTCAGTCCGGAAACTAATACATAGATATTTCAATAGCCAACCACTTCAACAAGGCGCCTTTTAGCAGTCGTTTTGGGTGGATTTTTTCCTAAATCTCAATAACAAATTGTACTTGTCTTTAAATAAGAAAGAATCAAAGGGAAACAATATTTTTTACAGTATTCCAGAAAAAGGCGCACCATACCATTAAGCACGCTCAATACACCACCTCATTGTTTCTGTCTTCACTGTCAATTTTTTATTGATCAACATAATTTCACTATTGGGTGGTGTTTCAATATATATATCGCAAAATTGTACCCGCGTCCTTTCAATCTTCTTACATGACCTGGGTACATCGTAATGACCTTCAGTGTTGACTATGCTCGTAATTTTCGAAGCTTCCTGGTGACTGCCACTCTGGTCTACTCTGGATTCTTTCATAACAGGAGAATCATTAGATGACATTCCGGCAGTGTTTTGTCGATCGCTACTTGCGTTCATTAGTACGGATTCGTACTCCTGAGAGATTTCCCCAACTCCTTTGAGCGTACCAATCAAATCAGTATTCCTGGACGAACAAAATGAGCCCTGTGGCGAATCTCTGCTGTTAGATTTGGTAGCATAAAATACTTTCCAGCTATGACATGATAATGAGCTAAACCAACAGAAACATGCGAAAGTCATGTTAATACTAATAACGCACCTATAACGGGCGCTTTATTAAATGTCCTGACTTATTGGCTTATTTCTTACCTCGCTTCAGAACTTGTTCTTGATGCTATCAACGAGAAAGAAACATCCATCGATGCATCATCTGATTTACCGCAGGATTTCTCCATGAGTTCATCAAATGAAAATATGGTTGCATAGATCTAATATTAAATCAAAAAGATATCATTCCAGAAAACAACTGAAATCAGATGACCATGCAACATCCTTGCTATAGGTACAGGCATATTCACAGAATGCTTCGAAAATATGGAGTTTTCAGTAACATTTAATGTACATACAGGGTCCTCACGTTCAATTTCGTATCCGTCTGGAATATTTTCGTCACAAATGCATTCCAATGCGTCAAACCAGCGGTTCTTTTTAGGTTCGTCTTGTGCACAAAGATAAAATGTTCGTACACATGTCATCAACATCAGTACATGAGGAAACTCCTTCGGCCAAAACGGATGTGCCACTATGTAGATGTTCGTTTTTGGACCAATTGGAATAATTCCTAGTACGGGAGATGCAATTTCAAGCCTTCGATAGGATAAATGACGGCGTACAGTTTATTGGAAAAATAACAACATCCTAGTAAGTGGGATTTTATTTATTAAAAGACGATGTTATAATTTTGGCAGTTGCCTTTTCTTGTTTACAGAATTGCTGGAAACCAATAGAAACGTCTATAAAGAACTCTTTAACTTTGCCACCAGGCAAATGTTTTTTGAACGTTAAATGGACGTCTTTACAACGTCTGAACGTTGCTCGAACGTTGAAACGACGTTTTGTGCCTGCCGCATGCCAACTCCCCTCCTCTGTTATTCAAGAATAATTCATGATTCAAATTCTTCTTTTATCCTACTTACGAATTGGTTTTCTCCCTTTCTTTCTGTCACCAACATCATTCCAATACATGATATAAAACGAGTTTCGATCATTTATTTTCGTCTTTCCTTTTCGTGACGATCCTTTCACCTTTTCTTCTACTTCTGATAATCTCACCAATGCAAAGTATCGTTCGTGCCATGAAGTGCGTTTGTTGAGTTTCTCCTGAGGTGGTGATTTCACTAGTTTATCTTCCAGTACCACTGTACTTACTTCTAATAATTGTTTCATTTTTTTACTTCAAATGTACATCGAGAAAGAATTCTAGGAATGAACTGCAAATTATGATCGAACTGATCATACATATAATACCTATACTACCTTTTTGCGCCGACCATGACGTCACAAGGGCTGGCGTTGAAAGGGCCAATAAGGTAAACTTATTGACGCTTTGATTAATTTTTGAATGGAGTTAATTGGAAACATCAACGAAATCATTTAAGCTCTTGATTTTAATTACTGATTATGTAGAGCTTCCTGTTATCATTGTTTTTGATGGGATGGAGCTTATAGTTTTCTGGCAAAGAAAAATTATAGCACCAAATAAAGTATATAAATACATTTCCGTTTCAACTTAAATTTTTTAAATTTCTGATATTCCTCTCCTTTCATTTATTGGCAAAAAGGTAGGAACCGGAATAATTTTGACTTGTGCACAATAGATCGTTTCGGGAAATACAGATTTTTAAAGTTAAAGAAGGTCGCACTGTTCACAAAAAGATCATATTTCACTAACATCAGTTTTGTTATGATCGTGGTAAACTACGTAATATCTGTTAAGATTAGGAACAAGGGGAATACTGTAAGTGACCTACTTTTCGAACGATTTATCTGCGACGTAGGAATGAAATGTAAGTCGGAGGAAATCTGACCACTAATATCTAAAATTGGTCGCTATTCCCTGACAAAATTTGAATGTTAGAAAAAAAAACCATCTTTTTTTGTAGATACCTTTTTATACTTAGAACTAATAGCACAGCTGCTGTGGGAGGAAATAACTAGTCACTGCCCTCCGTTTTCTTAGGGCAACACATTTTTGAGGTACAGTGATAAGTCTCTTTTAATCAAATATAATCCCTTTGTGATACTTTTTTCGCCCACATAACCCTATCAATTCTTCTGCTTCCTTGTTATTTAAACTTTCATGATCTACGTTCTTTATCACACCCACTACCATTTTTAAGATCCCTTTTTTTGCGTTTTCTAACAAACAATCAACCCACGTGAATATCTACAGAAAATAACTTCCTCCTGCACCGTCAATTGAACGTGTTATGTATAAGAAAATCACCAGAAACTTACTGTCAAATTTATTGTGTTTAAAACGTTTGATAGCAGTAGCTAAATTAACTTTTTACGAAACTATTTTGTTTCCAGTTAAATTAATTTTCTCCCCAAAAGTATATTACTTGCCGCCAAAAATGTAAACAATTTTTTTCGATAAAAAATGTAAACAATTTATATATATATATATATACTAGTATAGCGTGTAAAAACATTTTACAGTTTTTCTCCACAAATTGTTTTTACACGCAATACTGCAATGATAAGTCTGTGTATTTACAAAAATTGTTGTGTTTCTCCATGTTGGAATTATATCATATTTAACACAAAATTGTTGTATAAACATTTTGGATCGATCATTCAAAGAATGCTATTATCCCTATTTTTCAGTGCTATCTGGCCTATTTAGAGATTTCTAAAGTTGTACAGTTAAACTAAAAGCTACAATTCCAATGTTCAGAGATTTAGAAAAGAGAAAATACAACGTGTACTCCTACCTAATCACGATTAAACTTCTGAAATATATGAAAATACCTTCACATTTCCCTATTAACTAAAGCTAACAAAAACAATACCTTCAGAGACGTTTTTATCTTTCAAATCTTTATTCTGCTATGTTTTTATGTTTCAAATCTTTATTTTGCTACGTTTTTATCTTTCAAATCTTTATTCTGCTATGAATTGTAGAAATGTTAAAACCCAAAACTCCACTCGTGCATCATGATACAAAAACCATGTATCTTTTATTGTATTACATTCATCTATACTACTCAATTTTCTGATCTAAAACAAAAAGATATCAATCAAATACTGTCAAAGCGATATAATAATGATCTTGCTACCTTCCTTTCCCTAATAGGGAACCTTAATAATAACAATCCACATACTACAATGAAATACCAAATAAACTGCTAGACACATTTCGGAATAGTAGTCAAAATTAACTGATACGAAAAAGCTACGTTCAAACACATTTAAAAAATGGACATCGGTAGAAAAAGATGAACTGATAACACGAACACATAACAGGTCTACATCGGCTATCTCTCGGTTAGAATAGTTACTGATACCTATCAAAGTTGTTACTCTTTATTACTGAACTTAAAGCGTTCGATAAAAAAATAAAAACAAAAACAAAAAATGTTACACACAGTGTCTTCATTTCTCGTTTAAAGAAATGAACGTTGAGAAAATTTGATGAACTTTCGAACGCAAAAACATTGCATTGCCTTCTCCTCCGTGCGACTTTATGATGTCTTCCTTAAGGTGCAACACTCCATGAAGTAATAAAAACTCATAAGATGGAGCTAGTGATTCTCCTAATGTGAAATTCGCCCTATACTAATACGGAAAAAACAAACATCCATTGACGAGCTTCCCGAGAAATTTAACCTAACGTTCTTTCTTTAAAAGTTAGGTAAGAAAAAAGCAAGATTGCGTATTAGTATAAGAAGACTAGTATCCCGGGTAAAAACATTTTACCGGTTCATCTTTCCCTAGAGTTACTGCACCCGCCACTCGTGCTCTTCCTCTTTCAAAATATAAGGGTGACGAAAAATAAAATCACGCAATGTAAAAGAATAGGTACCACTGAGTTGTAGAGCTCGAAAACATGATCAAGAAAATGTATGGGATCGTCTGTGTACGACTTACCGTTACGGAGATATCGACGATCAAAAATTCTGATGACGTCACACCCGTCCCCAAAAACTTTAAGACCCAATTTTTTCGACACCCCACTGCCAATATCACGCGCCCAAAGTGATGTCAGCCATTCCCATTGGTTCTCGAGATATTTGACCCAAAAAATCGCGTTCTATTTAGGGTGCAATGCAATGTGCCCACTGACGTCGCGCTACTCCTATAATACTAATCGCCATTAAAGTCGCAACTCAGTTACGCACGATCTAAAATGTCACTATGTAACAGTCCATACAAACATTTCGTTCCCAGTCCTTTTATTCACACTGACCGAACTAAATTTGTTATGCACAACTCGCTATTAGTATATAGACTAGTAGCCCGTTTAAAAACATTTTACGGTTCCACTCTCAGGAATCATGATAAGAAATATAAAAATGCAACCTAAAAATGTTTCTGTTACATTTTCCAACTATTGAGTGAAACGGTAAAATTATGCCTTTGCCCGGGATACCTGAATCAATTAAAATGTGAATCGTAAAAAACATTATACCTTCTCAGTATACACAACCAAAGTGTCATTCTTCTATGAATTCATTAAATGCTTTATCCCAATTGCTTGTACCGTGATTATGTAAAACCATGGTTGGCACATTCAATTTTCTTCTTCTTAATTTTTATTTACACTAAATTTTTAATCTAAAAAGAAAGAAATCGTATAGAAAAGAAGCTAGTACGTGATCATCAAAACCAGAAAAAACACTTTTAGAATGTAAAATAGCACTCAATACATATCATGTGCCCTAACATTTCTAATATAGAACCAAGATAAGCACCAAGGCTTAAATTCGAAATGGGGATTCCAAAACAACATACGTAAAGCCGGTAACAATAATTAATAGGTTCCCGTAAAATTCCCATGATGCAGTAAAACAGCAACTTGATAAGAAATCATACATCACACAAACCCTACCCTCCCCCACCCACAGACAAAATTAAACAAACAACAAACAACGGAGGATGAATTTAAAGAAGTAAGATGTAGATGCAGCAATGACTATGGCCATCATAGAATAGGTAGATGTAATCAATGAAGAGTAAAAAGGAAAGATATTCAGTGATCTCCCCTCCTCCATTAAAAACAAAACAAACAACACACTTTAAAATATAAATAGCAATAAAAACATACCTTAAACAACAACATGGAAAAGCTAAAAATACTTGGATGTGTTAAATATAGTATAAAAACCAACAATGGGTTGTAGGTTGTAGGTCGTAGGGTTGTAGGGGGGGGGAGGGGGAGAGTTGATGATAATCAATCATCGTCATGAGAGGGGGGAGCATGAACTTTCTTGAAAACAGCCACAAAAATTCGCTTGAAAAATAAACAACAACAATAACACAGCAGCAATAATATCTCAGCGTAACGCAAAACCCTTTACTGTAGAATTTAGCTCTTCCAAAACATGTTGATAATGTTTCCCACATGGTCGAAATGATTGCAACGACGGAACCATTTTTAATCACTGTTAAATTTGTAAATTCCACTTCGTTAACAATCCTCCAATTTAATTCAGTCTCTTCGCTTTCCAGCACACCATTACTACCCAAAATAACGACATTATCTTCGTGTTTTCATTCACTTTTTTATGTATATACTTCCACTCGTTAATTCCACCATTACAAAACGATCAATTCCAAGAAAAATAAATAAATTAAAAACCATTTGCTACCATTTGACGACTTCTTCTGTGAAAAACCATTTTTAATAACTGTAAAAGTAAGATGTTCTTCACTTTCCAGTACACGTTTCTACTACTATTTTTTTCTTCCACTCGTTAATTCGTTTAATAATAATTAATACAATCCTTCGCTTGATTTCCTCGTTCGTCTCGCGAATCAATCTTTACGAAAACAAAAACAGATTTGTTTACATTTTAAAAACCCTCGTTTCTTTTCTGCATCATCATCATACGACTGGTTTTACTAATACTTTCGCAACAAACAACAATATTATTCTTCGCTTTTCGAAATAAAAACAAAACAAGCAACAAATACACTTCTTCTCTCTTCTTTTTCACCAAACAAAAATGATCGTTGAGAATATTTCAAACGAAAAACCATTGCATTAAATCCTCCTCCGTCGTGACATTTCATCGTCTTCTTTCGCGTAAAAACACGAGAAAACGGGAAAGAGCCCGTAAGGTGGAGTCGGGACTATTACTAATACGCAAACGAAAAACCAACTTGCTGGTGCCGTTTCAAACTTCCCCAGACAAACGCGTGAGAAACGGATCTATTTTATAAAACCTTTACCAGTTTGATAAAGTTGAAACTGTTTCTACTACGTATCTTTCATCACAGAGATCTCTCTTCAGTTAGCTATCTGGTTAGAAACAACCACAACTGTAATAATTAACTGATAATCTGATTTGAAAATGGATCCAAAATTTTCATGAATTGACAGAAATTAATTGAACACTAAATTAATTTAAATGTTTGTCTTTATTGTTTTCAGAAACGAACAAGATGTCCTTCCTGAAAAAAGTATTTCTGCATACTAGCTGCAAGAAAAGTTGATGAATAGTCAATGTTGAAGAGAGGATCGATGTTGAACAAAGTATATTTAGGTAAATAGCTATCAACAGTTACCTTCTTGTTTTCGCATACCTCCCAATAGGATTTCTTACCTTCAAAACATCCAAACCTACAGATGCCACGCGCGAAACTAAACACTTTGACTACCTTTTATGAAATTTTTAGACTTACACTTTTATACTTCTTTTCAATTGGTTTGCATATGGTAAGAATCTTGCATTTAGGGTCATTTTCTATCGCATTTATTGTATATTTTATGTGACGGGATATTTTTCAATTATGTACCATCTCCTGCTTGAACTTTTTCCTTTTTATTTCTTATTATTATAGTTTTATAAATTTCGTCCATAAGGTTTTATTGAAAATGAATCCTTGAATACTTAGCAAAATAAATCAAGTGTATATGTAGATGTAGATTTAGATGTTAGTTGTGTGCGTATGGTCCACACAAGCACGGTTTGGCTAAACTTTTAATATGTCATTATTAAAGTCCTGCAATATGAAGCCCTCTTAAAATAAATAATTGTGATTGGTTTATTAACGACATGTGCCGGTACATACTTATAGATTATTAACAGACGGAAGACGGTTTATATAATACTGCATAGGTTTTGTGTCAATCATAGGCCTTCTATTTATTCTAAGAGGCTGTTCATATGGATAAAAATTACCTCGGTAAGCGGGATAACTTTTCTACTCTCTACTTGGCGACATCTCGCCCTCTTGATAAATGCTATGAATAATTACATTGCGTTCATATAAGAAAAAAAACATTCCCTCGGTAAACGGGATTTTGCCTATTGATATGCAAGATTTCGGTAGGCGGGATAAAAGTTTCTCATATGAACACAATTTCATCGGTAACAAGGTAATTTTACGCTTAGTCAACAACATTTTGTATTTATTCTTTTGTTCATATGCCGAGGAAATTGTTTTCCATATGAACAAAACGAAACTTTTTAGTACGTCGAAAAGCTTTCCCGCTTACCGAGGTAATTTTTATCTATATGAACCGCCCTACAAACGATCTTTTGCGGCATGATTTTCGTACCAGACAGCGCAACACTTTCAAAAGTGGTACTACGCTATGTACCGGATAAGTTTTTATAACGCAACGTTTTGTCGTGTGAACAGCTTTAACGGCATTATTTTCATTGTTTTCAGTCGAAAAGAAGGGCTAAAGAGTATAATTTGAATACCTGAAAACTTTCATGTCGACATGAAACGATATACTGTTCACACAATACCGAATAGATTTTAATAACGGCATGTGAACATATTTATGAATAAAGGTTGGATGAATTGAATGATGCTAGCTAAATCGAAACTTCCACACCTTTCGATAATAACGCTCACAACAGACCACGATTTTCTGAAATCCTTAGACCAAAATTTCACATACTCATGGTATCATATGACTCAGATATGTGATTGATACCTGGGTGATAAGGGTCAACTCAGATATGTGAGTGATAAGGTTTTCTATAAATAAACCTCACGTTTTTCTGTTAAAACGCCGATATTTCCCCAAAAATTTTTTTTACACAGCCTCATTTCTGGTGACTTCGAAATTCCAAAGATTTTGTTCACATCATCAAGCATTTAATGTAACATTTCGATATAATAAGCTCTGAATTCCCTGGCCATTGCTTGAGAATCGTAAACATAGGAAGTTCGGATCAGTAAGTAAGCAATGGAAACCAACCAATAAAAACGCTTTGGTTCTATGTTTTTGTAATGGGAAATCAAGCCTTCATATATGGACCTAACTAAAATATATATAAGAGGAAATAAGAAATGATCAGTAATATTACAAAGTTATATGGTATTATATTCTTTTTGTATGAACTTTAAAACTTATATTTATTTACAATTGATACTTGACATTATTTTTTTAATAATGCGGAAAAATACACTTTCCAGCAGTGATAGTGGGTATCATATAAAATTCTATTACAACTAAAAGTGATTCGAATCTAAATCTTTTTGTTAGTGTTCGGTTTCCTTAACTTTAAAGCAAGTAAGAATTAATAGATATAGTATTTGTCACAGTAATGCAACAGGCTACATGAACTTTCTATGAATATTAGGTCAGATTTCATCCAAGACTGAACACTGAACAGTTGGGTGCCTACACCATATCCATTTATGCATGTTCAATGCACCACTCCCTTGTCTTTGTCTTTACTGTCAATTTCTTGTCGGTCAAAATGATTTCACTACCAGATGGTAATTCTAACCATAAATCGAAAAACTGTATCCGCGTCCTCTCAATCTTCTTACTTGATTTGGGTACGGCGCATAGACCTTCAATGCTGACTGTGCTTGAAGCTTGCTGTTGACCGTCTATCTGATCTACAGATGTTGTTTTGATGACCTTTATAGGATTGGTTGTTGGCGTTTGGCCAGTGTTTTGTTGTTTGTTGCTTGCGTACATTTTTACGTATTCGTTCTCCTCAACAATTTCTTGAACAACTATCGGTAAACCTTTTGATTCACTTTCGCTGAGTGAACGTGAACTTAATGCAGAAATTAACGAGCCTTGTGACGATGAACTGGACACGGAAATTCCAGAATCTCTGTGGTTATATTTAGGAAATGGTAACAAGCTAAACCAATAGAAAACATAAACATCTTATCAATTGAATGTGGGCAACTATAAAAGGAGCTTTATTAAATGTCCTGACTTCTTGATTTATTTCTTACCTCGCTTCAGAAGTTGTTCTTGATGTTATCGACGAGAACGAAACATCCATCGATGCATCACCTGCATTACTGCAGGATCTCTCCACGAGTTCATCAAATGAAATGGTTGAATAGATCTAATATTAAATCAAAAAGATATAATTTCAGTAAAAAACCTTTCCTCGAAACTTCATAAGCAGCGCATCAGTCCATTTGGAACCTTTGACTGATGACTTACACTGTCTTTCGTGCAAGTTAGAGCAATGATATACGTATTTCTGCCAATAAGTCTTCCCAGATTAAAGAGATGGTGCGCGAATGAACCAACCGATATGTACGGAAGCCGAAAGACTCAAAGTTTAGGGTAACTTACTTACTTACTTACTTAAATCTAATAAAAAAAATGAGAGTTTTCAGAAACGTTTCATGAGGTTTGTATGTACTTACCGGGTCCTCAATTTGTGGTTTGTATCCGTCTGAGATGTTATCGTCACAAATGCTTTTTAATGTGTCAAACCAGCGTTTCTTTTGAGTTTCGTCTTGTGCACAAAGATAAAATCTTCGTTCACAAGTCATCAACATCAGTACATGAGGAAAATCCTTTGGCCAAAGCGGGTGTGTCACTGCGACTACATTCGTTTCTGAACCAATTGGAATGATTCCTAGTCAGAGAGATGCGATTTTAATACTGTTATTAAGAAAAATTACGTCATAAAGTTCTTTGGAAAAACAACAATTTAGAGCAAATTCTCATAATTAGCATGCTAATAATTCATTTAAAGACAAAATTTAGTTAAAACACTTGTTGAAATGATAAATTTATCCACTGGATAAATCTGTAACAAAGTACCCAAACTTAAACAAAAACTTGATTTTGGATGAATTTATCATTATTTATGAATACTAGAATCTTTGTTTCTAAGGTTAAAATTCTTACGAGTAGGTTTTTTTCCTTTATTTCTTTCACGAACATCATTCCAATACATGATATAAAACGAGTTTCGATCATTTATTTTCGTCTTTCCTTTTTGTGATGATCCTTTCACCTTTTCTTCTACTTCTGATAATCTCACCAATGCAAAGTATCGTTCGTGCCATGAAGTTCGTTTGTTAAGTTTCTGCTCAGGTGGTGACTTTTCCAAAGTATCCTCCAATAACACTTCACTTACTTCCAATAATTGTTTCATTTTCTTTACTTTAATTGCATATAGAGAAGAAATTCTAGAAAAGGGAAATTGTGTATTAGCACAGTGATTAAAAAACTTAAAGTGCCATGAAGTTTTTGAGGTATTCTTATTTATATTAATCAGATAAATGAGATTATTTTTCGGGTTGTTTCGTAAACAGAGAGAGATAAAACAGCACAGATCTATGAATTCCTTTCAGTTTAATAAGTCGCTTAATTCATTATTGTATTTTCGTATAAGCAATAGAAATAGTCTGTTATTCATTTATTCCGAAAATTTAATATAAAAAACACAGGATAGCTACGCCAACATCTAAGACGCTGTTATATTTGTGGGTCCTGCGTCATGAAAATATATAAGAATAAATAATATATTCTAGGTGAAATAAAACCTAAAATCTAAAATCAATTCGTTGAAAAGAGTAAGAAATCTAACCTTTGCGGAGATTAGAAAGTGCATTAAAATTGATTACAATCATATAAAAATTGATAATTCGAATTAATTGATAGCGTATCATCATATTTCCTGTTGATATAACACATCAAAGGAATCCTATATTAGTCTAGGAGCATGAAAAGCTTATAGCATCAAACCAATTTTGTTATTGTCGGCTTCAGATGGCAACATGTCGATTATTAAGTAAAATATTATACCTTCATCTGCAAACGTTCTAATCTTATTTCCTTTAGCTGCAAATCTTGCAGCAATAAATAATGACTTTACCTACGCATTTTTGAATCCTTATCAAAAAGGATCTCTTTGAAAATGGATTTCTTAAAACCCACGTAGCAGATGGTTCCTAGTTATTTAAGCTTTCATTATCTCCATTCCTTATCACAACTACTAATGCTGGTTATACTCTTTTTAAGACCCCATTTTTGCATACTATTGAACAAATATTCAGCCAACGCGAATAGCTACAGGGAATAACTTCCTCCTACACTGTCAAGTTATTCATAAAAACATTGGCTTAACCTTCCTTGTTCGGCAAAAGCCAGTTATAATGACTAGAGGCAAACAAAGAAAAACACTTTTAAAACACGATGCAACACAAAATCTCTTCGTCTGCTTGTTCTGCATTTTTTCAAAGGCAATTCGCTTCAAACGTTTTCACTTTTTGTTAAAGCCAACGTAGAGGCATTTTAAAATGGTGTCAACTTATTTGTGCGCCATTTCCTTTTGATTTTATAAGTTTAAAACACTTTTCCCGAATTTCTGTTTTTGGCCTAGCAACAGTACCCTTAGCTTTGTTCGCTAATTTTTTATCATTATTACTAATTTGATTAGTAATAATAATAACAATATTATAAATTATCCCTATTATTTAAATCTCCGCCTGAGATGCTTTATCATATCATCTCTAACGCATTTTACATCATAAAACAATTATAAGCACTAAGCCGGAGTGGAGTGCCTTATACTAAAACGAATACGAAGCAATTTTGATATTTGAAAACTAGGTGTACTGAATTGGCCGAAACACAATGTTTAAACAAAAATTTGGGAGATCGTGATTGCAACTTCTCCTCAACTAACTTTATGGAGGGTGTCTTATTAATTTTGTCTGGGAAAGTAAGGCTCGATTCAAGTTATACCTCCGTTCTTTCAAACATTTTTATATTACTGCCAGAGGCGTAGCCAGAGCTCAGTCAAAATTTGTGGAGGAGAGTTTAGTCATTTAAAGTATGGAAACAATACATACTTTGCAGTACGTTTTTTTGGAGTATGTTCATCTGACAATTTCTTCTCACTATGAATTTACGGCGAAAAGTCTTATAAGAACAATTACTTATAGATTGATCGAAACTAGAACCTCCTATTATTACATTAAATAAATTATTGAAGAAAAAAATCAAATAAGGTAAAATGATAAATATTAAAAGATTAGTTTTATTCATTGTATTCATCGTAGCATGAAAGATAAAGGTCTACAACAGTTAAAGCTGTCTAGGATTTTCCCTGAACAAAACCAACAGAAACCCCAACGTGATACAAAAAAATATGTCCACTATAAACGAAATGTCGCTGGTTGCTGGCTTTTGAAGCCATCCTAAACAGGAATCCGATGCCATCCGTAGCCTCGCTTTCAATCAAGTTAAAGAAAAAAATTACAGTCCTTAAAATTTCTGAATTAATAATTGCAGCTGCTAGATCAAAACACGTGTAGTGTACAAAATTGTTAGCGTGGGAAGAAAGAACATTTATTATTAAAGTTGCGGATGGCTTCGAATACCAGCGACCTTCGAAGACGGCCGACTTTGAAAACCAGCGGTCTTCGAAAAACGGCCAATTAATATGACGGATGACTTCGAATTTCAACGACGTCGTCACGTCACGGATTTCTGACCCATACCTCCCTGATATATAATGGGATGTCCGCAACAAACAACAATAACAACAACAACAACAACAACAAACAACAAATCATTCGGAAATGATTAGAAATGATTATTATAAAAGCTAAGATAAAATTTAGGGGAGAGACGGAAAATGAATGTTATTTTCTTAAAATTGATCGTTACAGTTAGTTAAAAGTTCGAATTACTAATTATTAAATGAATTACTCACCTGAAATATATTACACCACAAGCGAAATTATCCCTTTCTTGACACAATAGTTAGAGAATTAAAGCAACCGAAACCCTTAAAGTTCTAGTTATATTATTAATCTTTCATTACTCCTACATTACAACATATCAGATCAGTCTTTTTATTCAATTTATTCTCTTTCAGGAAAACTACTTTCATGAAAGTTTATTCAAACGTCGTATTGTAAGTCGTTCCAAATGACATCAAACAAGCAAAATACTAGGGTTTACATCTTGTAAAATTGACAAGTTAACATTAAAAGAGTCATTAAAAAAGAAATAGGGATTTAATTGTTTTATTAGCTTTATAGTTTATTACTTATCATGATTCTCCATTTTGTATTATTAATTATCTATTATTAAACGTCAACAGATTTAGTTGTTATTAGAAACAAGATCTAATTCAGCCAAAAATGCGTCATATAAACGAAACTTGGAAATTCTCCCGGATATTTCCCTGATAGAGTTTGCTTCTTTAAGCTTCTTTACCACCTCCCCTGTCAAGACAAATAACACACTGTGTATCAAACATTATAATTAACACAATGATACAGTAAAACCAATTTATAGCGGACACTAATTTCCAGGAACAGATGTCTTTTCTTCTTGAAGTCCAAACCTTTACATAACGAATATCTCCTTATAGCGGACATATTTATTTGGTCTTGATGGCGTCCCCTACAGAAAGGTTGCTACATTTTTTGTTTACATCAAAAAAAATAACTATGCTGCATCTCTTCGTAATGTCCGTATAACAGAAAAGCAAGAGACACTGGGTTTTAAGTTGAAACACTGACACAAGACAACTTTCTGCATAAACGCTTACAGAGCGACCCGATAAAACTTTTCATAAGTTGTGTCACAACATCCATCGTCTCGTTTCTTATCTTTATAATTACTCTGCACTTAAGCGTAATGAAAGAAAAACTTGAAACATTTTCCCCTGATCTATCGTTTCTCTTTGTAAACCACCCAAGCGTCATTAATGTTCAGGATGAAAGCGAGGCGATGGATTGCGTCCCCTACTTTATAAAATTCTGTCATGAGAAGCCGCAGGTTCCTAACATGCACAGAGCCGTCTTTTTCTCGCAATTCTTCGAGGGATGAATGTTTATCATTATATATCATCCGAAGGCAACGTTCTTGTAGACGATTTATTCTGTTATTAAAACTTTTATTATGACACAACCATATTAAAGGAAAGTAATTAAGCAATGCCAGGTTAAAGTCAAAAACTTGGAATTACGATTGACTCTAACCTGACATTCAACGTTCACCGAAAGATCATGTGCAATCGCGCTTGATCGATGATTTTTTGACGCCTAAAGTAAGGACCACAAATTTTGGAACGGAGAGCTTAAGATATATTGGCGCAAAACTATGGAATACTTTGCCGTCTGAAATAAAAGAAGTCGAAACTCTTTCGTCCTTTAAAATCAGTATTAAAAAGTGGAAACCTGATAATTGTCCTTGCCGTCTATGCAAAAACTATGTACAAAATCTCGCTTACATTTGAACTACACCCCTTTCCCCTTGAAACTGAACTACACATAACTGTAACTAACCATTCATTTGCTCCTGCACTGTCCAGCAAGTTTACTTGATGTGAAAAATGCACAAAAACAAATGAACGATAAGGTCCACTTTTTATACATTTAGTTTAATTTAACTTTGATTGTTTTTCTATTTTAACCTGATGAGTTGACACGTGACTTGAATTAGCATCTTTCTCTTAGCATAGCTATACCATTCTTTTATGTGTATATTTGTATATGTAATTATATTAAATTATGTCAACTGAAAATAAAGAATTAATAATAATAATAATAATAACAATAATAATAATAATAATAATAACAATAATAATAATAATAACAATAATAATAATAATAGTTGCTTATGAGTTCACAATTCGCGCGAATGTAAGTTTGTTAATGCAGCAAAAATCCCCACTTTCTGTTGGATACATATCTACACGTGATACATATCTGAGAACCAAAATTTCTTTGTGGAAACTTGCCTTTTTAAATAGTATTATTACAAAATCGAATAGTTTCCGCGATATTAGTGTGCAAGTAGCGAGAAATTGGGCGTTAAAAGTATTGCTATCGATTTGTTCGTGTGATTTCGTTTTCTGTCATTAAACTCAAATTTTTCAAATATTTTAGTATCAGTTCAATTCATTACAGTCAGTGTATCGAATCCAATCTAAAATGTAGGAAAAAGAAAAGAAGGTTAGATCCCGAATCCCAATGGTTTAATTTATCTTGTTAGTTATCGTTTTTTATCGATAAATCAGTTTCTTAAAAACAGCGAAGTGTCAACGCGTTTTGGGTGTCAACACCCATTTTCAAGATACAACTAAATATTTTACAATGTTTAATGATAGATATAGTATGAATCATATAGCGTAACGAATAATTAGCTGATAATAAGATAATTATGTTTTATCAAATAGAAGGCATTGACCGAGTATTCCTATTTAAAGGAGGCGTGTCGCGCATAATTAGCAAGCTCTCTTTTAATTCGGGATCAAATAATTACATCCCATTAACTGTGAAATTGTCAAAAGATAAATGTCAAAAGATAAATGTCAAAAGATAAAGGATGTTGCACTGCCTGTGCAACATCTAGAACCTAAGCAAACTTCACGGAGGAGAGTAAATTAAGAGGAGGAGAGAGAAACATGCAAATAACCTAATCAACAATTAAGTTTTAAAAGAAAATTTTCCGTAAAAACTGATCCGTGATCTAAGGATCCAGCCAACAAATAATTGCATTGCCGTCCAACGAAACATTGATATCTCGTCTCCCATTGGTTGTTGCAATATAGAAAGGTGTGTGGTAGTGAACCAATTTCTTGATCAGAAGAAGCATAAACATATGCCTAAGGATTATAAAAGGTGAGGTAATCGAGAATAAACGTATTAATCATATATATAGTGTATGAGTATGCCTAACATTTCAAGACCATCAGAACTCTCTTTGAGTACTTTTATGAACGTACTTGAATGAATAAGGGATCAACATTAAACTCAATTACCCAGACATAATTGAATTAGTTTAAACCATGAAATGTTGATGGTCCGAGCTGTAAGATAGACTTATGGTTCTGTAAAACAAAGAAGACTAGAGTAGAAAGGCAGCCAAACAAGAATTAATGTTGAAGCTACAGGTTCAAACTATATGTCAATAAAACTTCTGACACCAATTCATATCATATTTTTCTAACAAATGTCCTCATTCCCTAAAAATCCCCTCTCCAACAGCCCATTAAATTCTAAAAAATTAATAAAGGCCTCTCTTTTGAATACTCTTGTTCTAAAATTACCGAGGTGTTCATTGGAAATACCTTTAAATACATTTTTTCAACAACAAAGAATCCAATACTGTTTGAAATACTGTTTGAAATACTGTTTGAAATATTTGAATAAAGGGTAAATGGTAGTTTGGTATGCCTCTACCTCCCTTTATCTTTGTCCTGGACAGAAAGAGTTTACCTATAAACAATTTTTTTATTATTTTAGATAAACACTCCTGTCCAATAAACACCCCTCTAAAATTCTAAGAAGAGAAAATGTATAGAAGGATAATAAATGGTCACTTCAATTAACACAACCTATTGACATGGCTTGAATTTTTCAATCTCTTTCCAAAACTGGGCTCTTGGACTGCATCATCAGATTCACCATTACTGGTTTTCATTACAAAAATACAATTTAAGAAGTTATCAACTGTGAGAAGACTAAATCCCACTTTATGATGTAGAACAGAGATGTAAAAATCCACCTTTAACCCAGCGTTTTGAAAGATCTTGCCATTGCAGTTATCTGTCTTATGACAACTTTCTCTTTCAAGATATCATTACCCAGGGGATCATTTGAGTCTTGGTATAAACACCTTTATCAAATGCCAATGTAATTTCAAGCTTGAGTTACTCACAAATCGATGTACCTACAGAAAATGTTTAATTCATTTTAGCAAGATTCAGAAACATATGCTTGTTATATACCAACGCAATAAGAAAACTCACTTCCATTATGTAGTATGAAATCTTGTGTGAGATCAATTATTAGAGCATGTAATTTTCCATCAATTTCCATCATCATAAATTAAATTGTTTACAAAGATGCTGAATGCTATCCGGGATGGTAATAAAACACTTTTGAAATGAGCACAATTATTTTGTGATAATCCAGGTTGTCTAAATCTCAATGCACCCTTGTATTACTTGTTCAAGTCGGTTGGTACAAACCTAACTTGGCTGTGCGGGAATTCATTGTAATGAAACTAAGACATTAAACACTTTATACTTTTCTCACAACTGTAATTCTGAAGTTGAATTATTTTTAATGGCGATTCCATTTTTTGGCATATAAGTGAGAAGTTTGTTATTCATTACAGTTAACACAACATTTATTTTGATATAAAATGTCTGTTGGTGAACCGAACAGCAATGTTAATTGGTTTGAAATTTAACAAGTCTTTTAGAACCTGTGTCTTCTAGCTAACGGTCACCTGAAGCAACAATAAGTAAACATTAACATGGTTTGAAATTTAACAAGTTTTTTAGAAACTTTGTGGCGTGGCTATAATAAGAGCCTTTCCTGTTGGAAACAAAATTTCTTTCACTGTGCTGGTTTGAAAATATTCACTTTTGACTTCAAACAAGGTTCTTCCCAAAAGCCAATCATCCAAGGTTTGAAACAAGGGCTTGGCTACCTATAGCTACCTAGCTTTTATCACCTTACTACTAAATGAATGGGCGACTTTGTATTGGTGTTCTATAATTGGTAAAATTGTATTTAAAAATAATTTGATCGCAACGAAAAGACTCTCTTGTTTCGTATGTACCTCTTTCGGTCAAGTATCTTCATCATCACACGTTAAATTTTGGTTTAACGTTTGTACACGTTGTAATATCCACTCTAAAGTATATTAGATTCTGCTGCTCCCTTTCTCCTCTGACTACTACGAGGAACATCATTTTGATCCCTTATGAGTGGAAATCGAAGGGCCTTTCTGGACATTTTGTTAAACCACATTTCCGTTCAAAATAAAACTTTTAACTTCATTGCATGCAGTTCAGATTTCAAAAGAATTTAAACACGCGGCTCTGCAACTGAAACTGCAATATTAAATTTATTATCCAGATTTATTTTCCGGAACGCTATAATAGATAGGTGTAGTGGATAGCAGGGCATGAAATAAGTATTCTGCATATTAAACTTTATGAGTTTATTCACATTCATTCTGTCTCGATACAGCACGATATCTTTGAACTTGTCGGCCTTGACCAGATTTTATTTTTCAGATATTTCCAAAAAAATTATTTCCATTGCTCAATTTTGCATAGCTCGTTTTGTCACGTCAGAATTATTTGTATAATCTTCGGTTTTTACTTTTACACAGATTTTGTTACATTGTACTATCATTAACATTTTGACAATAGATTGAGTTCATAATATACAAGAATAAAAAGTGTATTCAATACATCAATATAAAGACTTATGTCTTCAGGTTGAAAATCTTTAACCCCAAACTAGAAACGGCTGATTTTGAAATAGAAATGAAAGTTATAAAGGATATCATATTCGGAATAAAATTCTTTTAGGCCCAAATTTTCTTTCTAAAATGTACTTCTTGCCGCCGCAGGAAAAAGGCTATGAAATTTAGTAAATTCACACTCTTATACAATCTTATCTGAACTGTCCCCATAGGTACAGAATCCTTCGCAAAGAGTCCTGTATACCACTTTTCTGCTATGGTCCACCGACTGACCTTCAGGACCCATGGCCTCTTGTTAGGACGAAAAACCAAGATTGATAAATCCTATCTATTAATACCCGATTCTCTGTTTATTTGTTTGTCTGTCTGTTTGTTTGTCTGTCACGCAAAATGGTGGATACGGTAGTACAGTGGCCTAATACGTTAAAACATTTTTTAAAAAATCAACTCTGGAAATGTTTCGAGGTAAGTTAGACCATTATAATAACAGAAAGAGAGCGCTAAGTTTGGTTTCACAGTTGCTAGAAATGTTGTTTTTCAGCGGGAAGAAGAAATACATGTAAAGTTTTTTTTCTGTAGGTTCTCAAGAAGAGTTATTGTGATTACGAAGACACATTATTGCCATGTTTCTGTTTGGGTTAGAGGGGAGGGGAGGGGAGAACCCACCACCAGCACATTGCACTGTTTTGCATTTAACAACAAGTTTTAAGAGAGTTGTCAGTATTTCAGTCAGCCATAGCATGGTGCTCCTTGACATCCAAATTAACTTGGTTAACGATCGTTGTAAATAGAACGCGATATTTAAGGGCAAATATCTCGAGAACCAATGAATGCGCGATATTGGCGGTGAGGTGTCGAAAGATTTGGGTCTAAAACTTTTTGGGGACGGGTGTGACGTCATTAGGATCTTTGATCGTCGATATCTCCGTAACGGTAAGTCGTACATAGGCAATCCCATACATTTTCGGTATCGAGTTTTCGAGTTCTACAACTCAGTGGTACCTATTCTTTTGGATTGTGTGATTTTATTTTTCGTCACCGTTATATTGGAAAAGAGGAAGAGTACGGGTGGTGTGTGAAGTAACACATGGAGAAAATAAACCTGGAAAATGTTTTTACCCGGGATACTAGTCTTCTTTTAGTAACACTAAATCTTGTTTTTTTCTTACATAACTTTGAAAAACAGAACGTTAGGTAACATTTCTCGGGAAGTTCGTCAATGGATTATATCTGTTTCTGTTTTTTCGGTATAAGTATAGCTCCATCTTACGGGTTTTTATTAATTCGTGGAGTGTTGTGCCTTAAGAAAGACATCATAAAGCCGCCCAGAGTTCATCAGATTTTCTCAACGTTCAATTATTTTAACGAGAAATGAAGACGCTGTGTGTAAAATTTTTTGGTTTTGTTTTTATTTTTATATTCGACGCTTTTTAAGTGCAGTAATAAAGAATAACAACATGGATGGGTATCAGTAACTATTCTATCCGACGAGATAGTCGAAGTAAATCTGTTATGTGTCCGTGTTATCAATTCATCATTTTCTACTGATGTCTGTTTCTTTAATGGGTTTGAACAAAGCTTTTTCGTATCAGTTAGTTTTGACTACTATGCCGAAATGTGTAGCTAGCAGTTTATTTGGTATTTCATTGTGGTGTGTGGACTGTCATTATTAAGGCTCGCCTTTAGGGAAACGAAGGTAGCAAGATCATTATTATATTGTTTTAATAGTGTTTGAATGATATCATTTTTTTAAAATAAGAAAATTGAATAGTATTGATGAATGTAATGCAAGAAGAGAGTGAAAATCATGATTTTATACATATTTACATGGTTTTTATATCATGATGCACAAATGGAGTTTTGGGTTCGGAACATTTCCACAATTCATAGCAGAATAAAAATCAGTTTGAAAGATAGAAACGTCAGAAGGTATGATTGTTTTTGTTTGCTTTAGTTAAATAGGGAAATTTGAAAGTATCATCTTATAGATCAGAACTTTAATTGTGTTTAGATAGGAGAATACATTGTCCACGATCTCTTTTCTAAATCTGTTTTAGTAGCTAGGTGGTTAAAACTATTCTGCCTTTCATTTTGTTTAACTGTACAACTTCTGAAATCTCTAAATAGGCGAAAGAGCTCTGAAAAATGGGGATAATAACTTTCTTTAAAGGGGCTAAGACACGAATAGCGTGATTTGGCTAGAGATGCGATAATATTATGGCTGACTGGAAATAAGTAAACAAGCACAACAATCACGTGATTCATCTAGTAGCCCCTTTAAATCATCGATCCAAAATATTTATACAACAATTTTGTGTTGAATATTATGTCATTCCAACATGGAGAAAGGCAACATTTTTGTAAATAAACAGACTTATTATGGCAGTATATAGCATGTAAAATATTTTTACACGCTCATCGTTTCGTCTTCGTTTTCAGCCCTATGAATAACTTTATCTACTCAGAACTAACCTCAGTGTGACTTCGGCTATTAACCAACAAATCTGTATCAATGATACAGTTTTAAATAGAATTATTTTCAAAATTTACAAGGAAAACTAATTTTCTCCTTCTGCTTCCATCAAAAATAAGGGGTGATTTTGCCGAACATAAAATTTGGTAAGTTTGTCAGACTGAACCGAAGTCTGCAAATTACACACTCACCGTCATAAGGGTACGTTTTCTGCGAGAGAGTGTAAAAGGCAACGGATTTTTTCAATTTATATACGTTGTGTACTGGTCAGCATAAGGTATTGGCGCCCATTAAAGTGCTTGCATAGTGAATTATTATAGTACGTGGTTGTGCTTGGTATAACATGATATATATAACAGCTTTCTGGATATGCAAACACAGCTTCCACTGGGTTGGTTATTTTTTGTTATTGTTTATGTTTTTCAACTTAAGTTTGAATTTGTTTCTTTATTCTTTACTTTTGGCAAAATACTTCCTGTAAATTATTTTATCATCATTTTAAGCTGCGAATATAGAGTCAGTCTTTTGGCCAGTCTATGCGACATTGTATCTTTTTTTGCTTTTCTGGCATATTTTCGAATGTATACAAATGGATGAAACATATATATATACTTATACTTCCTGATTTTAACGTTTAGAACGTCATCAAAAATATTACTGTTTCACAACATTTCAAGGTTCAAATATTCCTTCGGTCATCGGTCGGTCTCTATTGTCAGGTTTTTTAGAAAATTGATGTATTATTAAAGGCATTCAACTTTTGTTTCTATCTAGTTTTTCAAGTATAGTTTTTAATACGACTGATCTGTTGCTTTTGTGGCATTATCCTACTTTATACTGACAAAACGGTGAAGCCTTAAAAATGTTGATGTGTTTCCAAGGTGTATATGTTTCCAAGGTAAACTTCACATGCTTTTCAAAACCATTTAATATACTTTTTGACATTGTTTATATTTCTCGACATTTTTAATTTTAACTAAAAAACGGGTAAACGGTCCAGTGACACGAAACCTTATTATATCTTATGCTTAATCGCGGACTGTGTTCGCATTTCATTATTTCATCGTAAAGAACTTTTGCTTTCACTTAATGACAATTTTCAGAATTTTAGCTGTTTTGCAGAAATCCTTCTGCCTGTAAGGGCATCTTGATCAGTCTTATGAAGGACAAAGAAAAGTATTCTTCCTTTATCCAATCACAACTGAATTCATCCTTATCACATCTTGACGATCATTACCCTTATATAATTCTTGCGGTTAAACAACTTTTCTTCATTTTTTTGTGGATATTTTTCACGGATATTTTTGCGGATGAGACCAAATCAAATATTTCACGGGAATTAATTTTCAAATGTGCGAATCTGGCATACCGTATTTACTCAAGTGAGCGGCCGGGGTGCTCATTTAATTTTGGGTTCTCAAGGGGGGGAGGGAGCTTATTTAAGGGAGGCGCTCATTAAATATATAAAAACAGATTTTGAATACTGGAAACCCTTGTTGTAAAACACCACTATTTACAAAAGAAAAATAGCACTACAAGCAAAATAAGCTGTTTATAAGCTGTTTGTTATTATAGAATTTTTTATTCAATTCCCAAATGAGCGCCACCTTTGAATACTATTTTTTTCAAATGAGCGCCCCGTTTGAGAGAAAAGAGGGGCGCTCATTCGAGAGAGGCGCTCATTAAATATATCAAGTCAATAGGGGGCGCTAATTCGAAGGAGGTTTTTGTGGGTTGGCATTATTTGGAATTTACGCAGGAATTATCAATAGCATCTTAAATAATTCCTTGTATAAAAACAATTAGTAATGAAAAGATGTTGTTCTTCACAAATCAAGACATTTAAAGGACACAAGTTATTAGATGACTTTCCAAGTCACATTGTGTTAATATTTGTGTTCTTGGTCAATAATTACTGAATGTTTCAACATGGAATATCAAATCCATGCCTATCAAAACATCATGTTGGTGCATTTATTTTTCTCTCGAAAGGGATCTCTATAAGAAAACATGAAGATAAAATATATATCTTTAGTGCTGTGGCTATGTATGAGAAGCAGGATGCAAATCTGAAGTAAAATTACAGATAAGCTTATTCTATGTAATTCTACCTTACTCAAACCCTTTCCCATTATTAGAGGTGAAAGAACAAGAAATCAGACAGTTTTTCTTGCAGCTATATATATACTTAGTAGCAAACAAAATGTAGCAGGGAAAAAGTAACAACACCTTATAAATTGTACGGGCAGCTGAGAACAGTCAGTGCTGGGCATATAGAATTACAATAAAAAAACGTTTATACACAATTTATACAAAAAGTTTACGCTTTAACAACCAATGAAAGGCTTGTGCTTCTTGCTTTCCTTGGTGCTTTGGTTGGAACGTAACGCAACGCATGCAAAGCATTCGTGAACCTATAGACTAAATTCCAGGGCTTATGCTTAGGCGCAAATTTCTTGATACGGCAACTGGGCTATTTTTGAAGACACGAACGGTTCCTATTTCAAACAACAATTATATGTTACAAGGTAGTTTAATACTGCTTCCAGTTTCTCATGTCACACTTGTTGTGAAATTACTAGACATTTATACGAAAGTTTCCTTTTCAGTTTCACATTAACAACTCCACTACTGTCACTGCCACGGGGAAGAACTTCACACACATTAGATGAATCAATTGGAAGATTGCAAATGGAACCACGTAATTTCGGAAATTCCCCTTTACGCATGATTATAACTTTGGAAAACAAAATGCCCCGTGAAATTTAAATTCGCTCTAATTTTCTTATATCCCTTAAAGGCAAAGGAAACGAATATAACTTAAGTTTATTAAAAACTGATTGACTGGGTATCTGTTGTTTCACCAACTTCTTACGGCATGTCACACAAATGTAACTCAAGTTTATTAAAAACGGATTGACTGGGTATCTGTTGTTTCACCAACTTCTTACGGCATGTCACACAAATGTAACTCAAGTTTATTAAAAACTGATTGACTGGGTATCTGTTGTTTCACCAGCTTCTTACGGCATGTCACACAAATGTAACTCAAGTTTATTAAAAACGGATTGACTGGGTATCTGTTGTTTCACCAACTTCTTATGGTTTGTCACACAAATGTAACTCAAGTTTATTAAAAACGGATTGACTGGGTATCTGTTGTTTCACCAACTTCTTACGGCATGTCACACAAATGTAACTCAAGTTTATTAAAAACTGATTGACTGGGTATCTGTTGTTTCACCAGCTTCTTACGGCAAGTCACACAAATGTAACTCAAGTTTATTAAAAACGGATTGACTGGGTATCTGTTGTTTCACCAACTTCTTATGGTTTGTCACACAAATGCAAACATTGCAATCATAGCTTGCTATTTCACAAAATAAATTATCAGCATTAATCTTTCATTTCCCCGTGTCATTCAGTCAGTCAGTTATTCAGTGTGTAATGTCGCAGTTAGTTCCGCCCTTTCACAACACCCTCCCGAGTATTGGAATCCGTTATTGCCCGTTTCTTCAACGCCTATGCATCAATTCGATCTCTAATTGATTTGCTAAGAAAACAGGTTTCAAAAAAGGTAAGTATTCTTAGTGTATTAATACAGTGTTTAATACATTACAGAACTAAGTTTTGTGTGTATACTTTGTAATGATGATGGGGATAGATGTTTGAGAGTGAAAGTGTAACACAGCTTCTTCACCACCAGCTCCAATTTTTAAAACTTTATTTTTTTTATTCCAAATAGCTCAACAATTTTCTGGCAGCAGTTTCTGCTGTTTTTAGGCTTCTACATGTCTGGCAGATATTTGTAGCTGACAGCACAACCACAAGGTATTCCAGTGTTTACAATGTATATATAGATATGCAATCATTTTTATTATTCTTTACAATAAAAATAAAAAAGAGCAAGTTAACTGCTAGTCATTTAAGGCTAACAAAACAAAACAAACTGTCGGTCATGCAGACAGGCGTCTCATATATACTGCCTTCAACGTCAGATCTAGAGGGCACTCCCAATTTGTGGAGGAGCACATTAACATAATTTCTGTATTCAGTCTGTATCACCAATAATGGACTTTGCACGCTTTTCTTTCATACTTTAATAGTTAACATTTTCCTCCACACATTTTGACTACCCTCTAGATCCGCCACTAGCCTTTATGTTAGGTATGCATGCGTATAATGGCAATACTACTATTATACTATATATAATTGATTCATGCATCAAAACTCTTAATCTTTGGAATTTGCATACTTTTTGTGTGGATTTAACTTTGTGGGATGATATTATGCAGGCCTGAATATTATTTTTGCCTTGTCGGACAAGATGTCCACCGGTAGAACTGTAAACCCGGTCCAGACATTAACATCTTCACAGTGTTTTCTCTGTATATATACGAAACGAAACGAACAGTAAAGTGGGGGACGATTTAATCTGTGAACCCCAAACATAAGGATACTGTTTGCTATCCTGTTTGCCTTACGTTGGTATGTTATTTACGTTGCACCACACTTGATATTTCTCGCCAGACAAATATGTCAGTTGATTAGATTCTTTTGTCGGACAAATATATACTGTTTTTACGCCGGACAATTTCAGATGTCTGGAACTATGAGGTCGTTTACATGAGACCCAAAGAATGAACTCAAACCACTTTGAACCGCTTTCGGGTAACCCTTTTTGCTGAACCAGTGGATTATTTCTAATAAAGTTTGAACACAATGTCGGAAAATCCATTCAGAGTCGGACATCTCACAAACTACCCAAAATCCCAATGACGTAAACAAGAGTTGCGCATGTGCATGAAAGCAATTGCGCATATGCCATACAGAAAAACCAGACCGCTATATCGATAAACAGACTTTCACTTCGGGGAGCAGTGTTTAAATTTAAAACCAGTTTGAGATTTCACTTCGGTCAATTTAATTGAAGTGAAACTACACTACAAGCTTTTATTGTTTGAGAAATTCTTTACAAATGGCTATTTGGATCCTAGTATTATGGCCACCATCAAATTTCTTTATGGTTTTTAACGAAATAGAGGACAAAATGAATCGCCTAATGCACTTTTAAGGATTTTATAGCAAGAATTTCAAAGCACTTTGTTATTCTTGTGCTGGTTAGTGGGGGTTAGGTTACATTTCTGTTCAGTAATTATAGTACCTGGTATCTAGCTCTGCCAACCCATGGTCTAGCGGCCCGTCAAGGTAAGAAATCCGATTCCTTTGACAGCAACAGGACGGTCACTTCGGACCGCTTTTCAGTAAAAACGTAACCATTTCTGAAGTTAGTATTTAACTACTTTTAGATTCAATCTTTTAACAAAGATAAGAAACTTATTTCCTGGAAAAGCCATAATGAAAAGAAAAACAAGAGCCAGGTGGCACAAAACGGTAGCAGCAGACGTACTTGACGTCCTTAAAATTGAAATATGCACGCCAGTCAATCTGTTACACCACTGTTTCCAAACCATCATCTTTCACAGGGGGGAATTGTCCTAGGACCGTGGAGTTACTGATGAAATTTCTTACTAACTGTTGATGGGTTTCGAAGTACGAGGCAATAGAATACTGACAGCAAAATCATGGCTTAGTTTCAAATGTTCAAGTGATATTTTCAGTTAGAAGAAACTAAAATCTTCTTTTTTTATATATTTCATATGAATGTTTTGCTTTTGATGTAAAGCCTTTAAAAATTCCTAGGCTGGGTTTGTTCATTTCAATTCATACAGTTTCGGGAAGGGAGTTTCGCAAACTCTAGAGCGCAGACTAATTGCCATTTCGGCCGGAGGAGCAGGAGGAGGATAGGAGTCCAAGGTTGTTTTAATGCGGTATTTGCTTTCGCTGCTACTGTAATAATAAGAAATTATAAATAAAGATATCATAAAAACAATGAAAATTACATTTAACTATTATATTACTAAAACAATCTCCGATTTGCGTTGAGTAAAGGAATGTTACGGTAAAAACATTTTACAGTTTTTCTCCATAAATTGTTTTTACATGCAAAACTGCCATGATAAGTCTGTGTATATACAAAAATTGTTTTTTTTCTCCATGTTAGAACTATATCATATTTAACACAAAATTGTTGTATAAATATTTTGGGTCGATCATTCAAAGAATGCTATTATCCCTGTTTTTCAATGCTATTTGGCCTATTTAGAGATTTCAAAAGCTTTTCACAACTTTTTCCGAATGTTTTTTTAAACATTGATATTTTGCCTCATTTTGATTCGATATTTTGATGAAACTTATCATGAATTCTTTCACAGCAAATTTCCAGTTAAGAAAAATATATAATTAAGTAACGTTTAATACAACGCAAGAAAATGAGGCGGCGTATGATAGTTTGATAACATATTGGCGTTTAAACTGAAATTCGGGAAAGGTGTGTTATTGGCCCTTTTATAGTGGGATAAGATGGAGGATACTGACTAAACAACGGAACCACATGAGACGATCTGAACCGAGCTGAGACGAACTGAGACGAACTGAAACCACCAAGAGACGATCTGAGACGAGTTGAATCCACCACGGAGAAAAAAAATCACCCCCGTCCTTTCGGCTGCCGGATGTTTCGAGTGTCGGTGGGAATCGTCCTAGCAAAGAAGATATTATTTAAAAAAAAATTTAAAAAAACTATGTTATTCGAGATGTATAATACCGAATATAAAAAAAAAAATTTAAGGATCTTTTTGTCACGTAATCTGTTGATTGAATTGTGTTTTTATAAACTCAGAATCCAACTTCTTAACACAAGTCAACTTTGACCAAGCCATGCCGTTTCAGTTTTCAGTCGTTTTTAAGACGAAAATTTGGCCACGTGACAAGATCTTCATCACACGATTCATTCGCAATACATTGATACTTAAAAGGCAAGTTAATCCTCTAAAAGTACGCGAAATTTGAACAGACAGCCATTCGCACCAATTAATGCCTGCAAAACATGATTTTTTCGACTGCCGATTATAACTTCCCGCAGATTTTTGTGAAGCCCATAAACACAGCATATTTGATGTTGAAAAATCTGTTTGTACGAATAAATTCGTGAGTGGAGAAAAGGCGATAAGAGAGAGGATTCCCATGTACTCCGAAAATTCCCAAATCGGCCGACGTGGTTTAGGAAATTTGGTGCGTAGATTTTTACAGATGGTCTCGGATGGTCTCAGATGGTCTCTTGGTGGTTTCAGTTCGTCTCAGATCGTCTCAGCTTGGTTCAGATCGTCTCAGGTGGTTCCGTTGTTTAGTCAGTACCATGATGGAGTCGTTGATTGAAGATTCAATCAAGATAAGATCATGTTTACATGGTTTTGTTGCAGAACATATGCATATTAACATATGCTGTCGTTTTCTCACACAAACAGTTGAATCTCGTCAAGTCCTATCCTGGATAACTCGGTCCGGCAGCAGTAAGGCCAACCGATTTTTAATTTCCTTTGCGTTCTCCTTCTCGTTTAACTCGGACATTAGTTAGCTCGAACCAACTTTCAATCCTATTCTCGAGAGTACGACTTTACTTATATTTTGAATTGAATTTATATTTATCCCATTGCGGATAGGACTATCATTTCACTTCAGACATCAGAACAACTTCGTTTCCAGTTTTCATATGTTGAACAGATATGTTATCTGATATTAAAGCTGTTCTAAAATGGAGGCTATTTACAAAATAGAAACTTTACAGCTCTCCACCGAAATTCAAGAAAATGTACGAATCGGTAGAGAACTTTATAAAACCTTTCACCCCTAGGAAGGGCCATAAATTTTTTGACTTATTTATTATGTTCAAGTAGTCGGGATTGATAGATAATCTCCAGCTCACCGGGCACGAAGTTTATTTTAACATCTGTCACTTGTGACTTTTCAAAAACGAAATGAACACGAAATCTAGTAAAATAAAAAATTATAAGGGAAGTTGCCTAAGTTAGCCACTTCTTTTTCAATATCAGGCAATCCTCTTTTTAATTCTTTTTAAAATATAAAAAATCAAATCAAATTTCCAGGAGTTTTCAAAATTTCCAGGAGTTTTTAGGAAAATCAATAGCTGTAAAGCATACAAGGTGTGTTGATTTTCGCACGCTGAAGGGTGGAAATCTTTGGTTTACCTTCGTGAGGAATTTATTTTCGATGAACGATGTTTGAGGGTATAGCCTTCAGTTTACGAAGTTTGATAGAATACTGACCGCAGTTTTTACTCAAAGGAGATTTCGAAAGTGCTTCAATTGTCATGGAAATCGTTTTTCAAATTTTGGCCAGAAAAGGGCAATTTGGGCACAATTTGGACCAAAAAATTTGCATGTAGAAGAATTCAATAGTGAAGGTTCCAAGTTTGTGAATCGTGTTTTTTATCTGTGCTCAAAAAAAGGTGCGTTTCGGGCAAAATTTTATTATATGGTTGTGTAATGTAAGAACACTAAAAGCAGAATATTAAAGAGGAACAGTAAGAGGAGAATATTACTGAGGCAAGTTTTTCAGTTGGAGAAAGACTTATGCCTAGTTTCTCAATACGCCAAATCACCCTTATTTGAAATTTACCTTATCGGGGATAAAAAAAAGTCGGGTTTAAATTCAGTCCGGGAAAAGTAAAGTCGGGGAAAAATTAGCCACTTTACCCCGACCAATTTTTCATTTTAGTCACTTTTCCCTAACCAATTTCAGCCGGCCGCTATGCAATTACGCGAACTGCGTGGATCATTCCCCTATATGGCATATGGTTTTCTAAAAATAACACTATGACATCCTTGATTCTAGCTTCCTAATTTCAAAATACAGTTGAACCTCAGTTTCCGAAAACCGGGTTAGCCGGATTCCCCGGTTATTTGAACTCGGTTCCTTTAATTTCGCTAAAGTAACTCTCGTAGTTTACTCTGACTGTGGTTCGAAACCACAGTTATTCGAACTAACTAGCTCAGTCCAGTGAGAGTTCGGATAACTGTGGTTTAACTGTAATACTTTATGGTAAGATCAATGTTGCCAAATTTCATCCAAAGTAATGTTACTGGTAACGGTTGAGCCTATCGGCAACTATGTAGGGAACTATCTGATAACCTACACGGTGCGAACCGTTCCGATTTAAATTACAGTCACTGAACCTATAATACCATGCACCCGCTGCTATCATATTACTTGTGGTTGTTCCTATAAAAATAACCTAAGGGATTTCCCATTGTTAGATGATCAATTAATACAATTGATTTCAATTTAAATAGATAACTTTTTAATATTTTTTTAATGTTTTCAATGTTTTTATCAAGTTTATATGTGTTGTGAACTTGAAATCAAACATAATTCATGAAAATACACAGAACTTGATCATTAATATTTCATGTTGAAACACCCATCATTATATCAAGCAAGCAGGACATATTTATAAACCATACGTCATTTAGGGAAGTCATCTACTGATGTCGTGAAAACAGAGATTAAAGGTATAGTTGGAAACAAATATACACAAGACATCATTGAGACGTATATTTGACTTGATAAGGCAGATTTTCAACAATGAGTAATCAGTGTTATTCAAGAGGGAGTTAAGACAAACTGATTGCCAATTTTGCCTTCGTTTTCAATGCTTGACACCCACTTAGTCCATAACACGATCATTCATTTTTATGATGTCATTTACGGGTAATGTTAATACAATAGTAATACAATAGCATTTAAAATGTCGCAAACTAATATCAAGGGAGGGAATATCAAGATCAAAATCATAATTTAGATAGCGCCTTAAAAGCATGTAAACATTTGAAAATCATCTATTGTTTTTGACAACATACGTATGACTAAATAGCTAAACTTTGGTGTGATCATGCCAACCTGGACGTTGGCAAACGTCACTTTTCCCTGACCAAATTTTTTTTTGTTTTAATCACTTTTCCCCAACCAATTTCTCATCAGTCGGTCGATACATGCAATTACGCGAACTGCGTGGATCATTCGCATATGACACTGTTCGGTTTTCTATGACATCCCTCTTCATTAAAATTTATCCATTAGCCTATTCATTTAAAGATAGTTATACTTGTTTGTTTGTTCCTTTTTATTTTTATTTGACATGTGGATGGAAGAAGAAAACAGCCAAGCTACAATCAAGCCGGACTACATAAGATCGGGAATTATGTTCTCGTGTGAGAAGAGTCAGCCAAAATTAAAATTCAGAAGTCATAGCAACGGGCTATTAGGAACCATTATGACAGCCAAAGTATCGAGATTTAATTATTTCAATTCTCGATTGAAAGTAATTGCGCGGTATTGGATTTTTAGACCAGGACCTCGGAGATCTCGATAAGGTAGAATAATTCAATAAATCCTGTTCATTGAAAACGTACTTGTTGGTTCATTTAGTCCGCAGATTTGAATTTTCAAACGACTGCATGTAAACGTGAATTTCTATCGAAAAATATTTACTTACAATTTCAAAAATTTACAAGAAACAAGTAACTGAACTGAACTTAACAATGCGCTGAAACCACCAACCAAGTACATTTCAAACAGAAGATGGGTTTATTTAACTGACAAAAAACAGTCTAACTGGGTATCAAGTTTCCTAAGCATCGTCTTCTCAATATCTAACAAAACCCGTCTGAAGGAATACGTTTGTTATAAAAAGTGCCCAGTGGTAAGCGGCTAGTTGTTAAATAAGCGCCCTGGGCGGTAAAGCAGCCATTTACGGAAACTGAATAATCTAATTGACGAAATTGACGAGCTTCACAAAATCGAATTATCAGATCATCCAATCAAATTGTTCAAACTATCAGGCAATAGAATCAAATTGTTCAAACCATCAGGCAATCCAATGAAATTGTTCCAACCATCATGCCACCGAATCAAAATGTTTGAATTATAAAAATTTGCAAAATTTGGTCGTATTGGAAACGAAAGAGGATAGTAAATTTGATTGAAATGTTCGATATAAAAGACAGAATCACACTAGTTTGAAACCACTATCTGTTTAACGAATCCAGACTAACTTGAATGTTCTCGAGCTGAAAAAATAAAAATTAAAGATGAGAAAAAATAAAAACAGGAGGAGTGGAGGAGTGTTTTTTATTGAAACAGCAGGCGATATTGCTTGCCATTCCTTTAGAAAATACTCCTCCTTATAGACATTTTGAAGATTTTGCACACTGGGTAACAATCGATAGGAACACACCTGTTGGAAGAATTTGTATAGTTCATCGTGAGTGAATTCATATTGTAAACGTTCTTTATCCTAACACAGTTAACAGATAATTAATGATAATTAATGATAACTAATGTTGATGTAAATGCAATGGTGAGAAAATATAATATCAATCAATTGAAATCATACAGAACTGAGCACGTGCATGAAATAAAACGATTCAGAGTTGTTATTTTGTGATTCCTGAGAAAATTATTTTTGGGGTACATCCAAACTTTTCCCTCTTTGAGAGTGTGTAAATCTAACAAGATGCGATCATTAAACTTTTTGGTTGAAAGTCTTTCTGTTTCGTTTAAAAGAACGAGGCATTACATAACAATTACCTTGTTTAACACAGACAAAAATAACAAGGTTTTCACCGCAAACTAGTGATGACCGCATCTTGTTACATTAACCTATAGGTGATATAAGAATCTTAATAAATCAGTCATATTTGTTTAGCTCTGTATAAAGGAACTTGAATGGTAACGAACATAAAGTATTATAAAGTATGCGAGATTCAAAATGTGGTCAAAAGTGAATACTTCAATGTTACTGCAACGTCGTTTGACCATAAATTTGAAACTCGCAATTTAAATGTCAACGCACCCTTTAAATTGGCAACTTACACTTTAAAAGCAACTCGTGAAATTTGTACACCAACTCGTGGATTTGTGATACCAAAAGACTCACCTCACCACCTACTTTTGCTTTTGTCAAACCAAGCTCCACTACAGCGGATGGTAGCTTCATTTTCGTTTTGTTACATTGTGATGTTTGTAGGCGTAATTCCCAGTTAATAGTATCAAGCTAAGGAAAGCAGAAATTCCGATTTACACCGTCAACTCCTCAAATTAAACGCTTACTATTACTAGCCAGCATTATTTTGTCCGTTGAATACCAAACCATTGAATAATTTTCAAATATGCTAAACGCAATAATTGCTGCATACTGCGAAGCACAAAAAGGCTTATTTATCAAGTGTAAGGAGTTTAAAGGAGTTACGACACGAATCACGTGATCTTAAGATTTATGGTGCAGCACCAAAAATCAATTTGAGACCAAGAATGCGATAATATAATGACTGACGGTAAAATATGTAAACAAACACAACATTCACGTGATTCATGTCGTAGCCCCTTTAAAATAAGAGCTGTAATAATATATAATCATTAGGGGTTATGTTAAATTTTTCTCTTACTTGCTTTGGGGCTAAACTTCTTTTTCGAAACGTCTCCACCAAGACAGCACCATGCTCTTCCCATATATTGGCAAAGCATTGAACCTAGATGTCAATTGCATCATGATCAAGTCTGGCAGTTACATAAGTGAATACAGAGCATAGCAAAAGATTTTATAGAAGACAGTCTCTATAAAGGGATTCCTGCGTCCAAAATGATTGTTTGATATAAGGATAGAGCTCAAAACATTGTTTAACTGGTCTCTTTTCAGTATTACATAATTTTTTTGTAGTTTTCAAATTACATCATAATCATGTGTTCCATAATTTTGGTGATATTTAAATCGAAATATCTGCCCAAGGAAACAAAATTACAAAAAAACTGTAAAAAGACTAAACAACCTATTGAGTTCTATCATCCCTCAAAATATCAGAAATCACTTTAAAGTGCATAGCAAAACCTTTGCCTTGTGTTCTGATTCTGTGCAAGAGAGGTCAGTCAGTAAGACTATGCACCACCAGTATTGTGAGATATTGCTGAGGAAGGTATTTAAGACTAAAATTGGCTTAAACCCCTCCTATATGCAAAGTATTTTTTCGTTAAAGGAGACCCATAGGCACAATTTGCAAAACGGTTGCACCATGCTGAGAAACAAAATTAGGTCGACAAGATTTGGTGTACAATCTGCTTCTCATATTGGTGCATAGTTATGGGAGGTCCTTCCGGTGGCAGTGAAAAGTGAAACGTCTTTTAAAACTTTCTGCAATAAGATCCGGCAGTTAGACAGTCTTTGCAAATGCCTTCTCTGTGCTCATGTATATACCAAGTTTAGGTTATATAAATTAGGTTTATTAATACTATGTAAATTTGAAGTCGATTTCAATTAGCCCTACTGGTCTACCCACCTTCCCTCCCAGAAATGGTTACATCAGGACAAGTTGATTAATCTTTTCTGTCAGGGAAATGGTTTGTTTTTTTAATTTAAAATAAAATGTGTACATTTTATCAATATAAATAAAGTTATATCATCATATCATATCAAAGCAATAGTCAAAACAAATGTTTACAAGCTCAATGGGAAAATACTAACTATAGGTTTCGTAAGGTCATTTTCTTAGAAAGTTATTCCCACAGCGCACAAAATCTATTTCACCCGAACATAAACAAAACTGCTGTCTCACAAGCACTTCACTATCTAAACCAAAACAATTACCTTGTCATCATCAAGTTGGATTTTTTCTAACTGCTGTATAAGTGTGGTTGGTTTTGCAATATGATACACAGCTTGTTCCAAAATGAATGAAATCGTATCCACAATACTCTCAATCTGTTTAGCAGACAGATTGAAAGCTGCTTGAAGTTTTATTTCTTCTTCATCTGTGAATGGTTTTTCATCCTATAATGAAACTTCAGAAAGTAAAAATGGTTCACCTATTTTTTACTCTAACAATCATCAAATTTATAAATAGATCCATTGTTTACGTTTGCTGTTACACCATATGTACACCTTCAAATCTTTACTGAACGACCCTTTGAAAATTCTCCTATTAGGAATTCTTTATTACAAACTTATTATACAAATACAAACTATTAATGACTAACTTCTGTATAGTGTATTTAAGGATTGCATTCGCAGGCAAGCTTGCAGAACAAATTGACCAAATCCCCTTGATAATAGAATATCATTATTATCGAGAAATATATATCATCGTCACAATGGATCCGGATCTTATTTTTGAAGCTTGTTCCTTTCTTTAGAAACTGCCTTTAAGCCCTTTAACTACTGTCCATAATAGTGTGAGCATGCGTAATGAAATTCGTGTTTTCACACATGTCTATATTCTTGGACAGCGTTTGGAATTTGCTGCCACCCAGCATGCCATTACCAAGTGCCAATTTATGACCATGATTTCTGCCACTCTGTTCATGGCGTAAAAGTCAACAAAGGTCTGTTACTCAAAAAGTATTTTAAATTATCCTTCTTGCAAAACGGAAACCATCTTTATTGGAGTTAAGAAGGTAATCATTGTAAAGGGAAGAATATTTCAAAGCAACCAACTATTCTTCAAAATAACAATTTCAGGACTGCCTTGGTTTAATCATTCTGGTGTTAACACGAACTGGAGCAGAACAGTTAATATTTGCACATGTAAATAGCATTAGCATAAATAGAGTTAATAGCCAGACTGTTCATTATGTAACAATACAACACACCTTATATTGAATGCTTGTTATGATTCTACTGAGCAACTTGTTTAGCTTGGATACTTCTATTGCATTTATCAACTCGATGGCTGAACGGAAGCTGAAAATAAACAAGAATACACCATTCCCGAATTTCTGTTTAAACGCCATGTTTTTGCCTAGTTAGTACATTCGGCCTCGCTTTAGATATCAAAATTACCTCTAATCATTCTACTGGAAGTTTTAGTAATAGATATAATTACTAAGTAATAAAGTTTAAACATTTTTTTGATAATACTCATTGTGTGATGACGTAAGGTAGTTTCATCTAAGCTAGACACAGCAACTTTACAATCCAATAAATGAAAAAGGAAACCTAATTTACGTTCAAAAGGATGTAAGATATGAAATACCATATCCAAACAACATTAGTAATAAAAAGATAAATACATTTCTTTACTTTGAAGATAGATAAACAGAAGAGAAAAGGAACGGGAGGATACGTCCGTGTTCAACCATATAATCTTTATTCGACACAACAATTTTCAAAACAATTTAGAGATAAAACACAGAACAGTGGAATAACAAATGAGATATCATAAAAACCACGTGCCGTAATAATCCCAAAGGAAACACTAGTGGTATTTCTTTTCTTTACCGCTAATTACCCTTGAAGATACTCGTAACATTTTCATAACTATTACATCATGATGCAAACAAACTCTGATAATCAGCTGGTTATTAATCATGTTGAAAACAAAATATCGCACCGGGGAAGGGAAAACCTCCTCTATATGGAAATATGCTTTCAAAACGGGGATTTAAAAGTCATGCTTTGAAGTCCCATGACCCATCTTTCCGTTCTAGTAGTAAACAAGATGTGGCGATAACAGCACGCATGAATATCACCAACTTCATTTCGTTCGTGTTTTTTGTGTTTGGAATTGTTTAAAGAGGTTTCAGACTCATCTTGGATTTACCCCCAATTATTAAGCGATATTTCAAACTATTGGGTGGAAAGTGCTTACTGTAAGCATCCTTTTTAAAGGTTTTCATTTTTTTTCGTTGATTAATCGCTTCAATATTAACATGTGTCGAATATAGAAGCATGTCGACCTTAGATGAAACTACCTTAACAATATATGATTATGTTTTGTTTAAAAAACATTCCCTATCTATTAAGAAGACCCGCAAACTGACTGCACGGTATCTGAACCATAGCGGACAAACGCTGTTAAAGCTGTTAAAGAAAAATAGTGCTGCATTGCATAGCTAAAAAAAATAATGACAACATTTTTAGGGTAGTTTCTTCATTTCATCCTCTTTCTTTCTCCTGCTTTCTCTATGCTTTGATGAATATTTGGCTTGTTTTATTTATGCAAACCTATAATAGTGATTATCAGATTGATTTTTCCAGAGATATAAATATAAATTGTTTGTGCCACAATGTAGTGTAGTAGTGTTGGGTGTACACTAGCTATAAAATTGTGTGGGAAAGATATTGGTGTTTAAGAAGAATGTGCTGTACTGATAATTATCGGAAGTGTAAAAGTAGTATTTAATGGTAGCATTTCTTACCTAGACGTAACTGTAAACCATTGTTGCGTTGAAGCCATGAGTCAAGTCAAGGAAGTCAGTTTTACCTTCACTGAAGTTCTGTTGTTTATAAAATCATTGCATCTGGGATGCCATTATGTTTGCCACACTTACTACTGATGGTCTAATGATTTTACAGAGAAAGATAACTGAGTAATCGAGCCTAAAGCATCATGGCGCCTGTCATGTGGTTAAATCGTTCTCACAGATTAACTACTAGGTATAGATGTTTGAAGATTACGAGCTTACAGGTAGCGCTGAACATTTCTTCAGCTCCAGAGGCAGAATTGAAGAGCGATATTCAAGTTTCAAGTCCACTTTTGAAGAATGTCAGAGATGTTCCTTTTCTATATTTGCCACATTCGGTAAAGAAGGCCTACGTGGTACACGAAACAAACACGTACCTTCCCAAAGTTTTTGATAAATACAAATGGCTTACTAAGACTGTATCGACCCCAGGTTTACCGGAAAGGTTTGAAAAGGAACCAAAATATGGTGACGCAATTGTAATGAATGCTTTCCATGACACTTTACAGGAAACTGTTGCTTTTCAGAAAGCATATAAAAACAGAAATTACATTCGGCATAACAATGAAAGGATAACACACAACATTGCTTCAAACATTATTAGAGTAGCATTGATTGCAAATAGTGAATCTGATCACTTAACAGCAGAAAATTCCTCACTTTACCACAAATCATTGCTTGAGACACACTGGCTAAGGAATTACAAATTTTATCAAACAAAGTTTCGCCCAACATTCTGTATCAGAACTAAAAGTAGCTTGGATATTATTGAAAAACCAGAAGGTTTGTTTTTTTAACACTATTTAATTTTATTTAGTCTGGGTTACTTGACTAGCACTAACAGCATCCCAGCAGTTATACTTCTTCTTTTGATCTCAAAGATTTATATATAGTGTGTTTAAATGACAGTCACGTAGAACTCAAACCGGTTTGACATTTCAGTACATGTTAAAAACCATACCATCATATTAATTTTTTTATGTTCCTGTTTCTAAAGCTAGAAAAAATATTCATGTTATTTTCAATCTGTATAATATTTTGTTTATGCAATTTTTCTTGAAGATAATTTAAAATTTTTCTACTATTTTTCACAGGTATATATATATTTAGGGCAGGCCTTGGGAGGAAAAACTACAGTGCTGTGCGATGACCATATCTTTATTATGCCAATGGTGTACGATGGATAAGCAAATCAAAATGATAATATATCGAATTGAGATAGATGAAAGGCTTCTACGATTATATAGTTAATAACAAGAAATACTATTATGACAACTGTTTTTAAACTAGCGTGTGCGGGGACGTACCCCTTTCCTCCTGAAAGTTTGTCAATTTTGACTGTTTTAAACTAAAGATCTAGTAAACTAAGATTTTAATCAATTTTATTATGGATCTATAGGATGTTGTCTTGGGAAATTCTTCAGATGTAGACACTTTTATTTTGGGATTTCTTGCATGCTATAATCTTGTGCCTCAAGTTTTTACTCAAAAAGCACAAGAGACTGTGAGAAACAGGGTGCCTATCCTTTGTTCCATTAAGGCACTGCTCTCATAACACTGACACTGTGAAGAGGTACATTCTTCCATGTTAACAAAAAATATTTCTACCTGTACTGAGATCTAAAATCGTTTTGAGTTCAGTACGGCTATCATGCAATCACACTCTTAGTGTGAAGAAATATAAATATATTGTATAGATATTTCATTCAGGGTTCCTACTAAGTCTAAAAATTAGGGTTCACCTGGTAAAAAGCACTAATTTGATGCCAATATCACGGAAAAGTTTTTGAAAAATGGCCTTGTCATGGAAAAGTCATGTTACACAAACTTTACCATTTCATAGTGCAGTGCATCTTCTCGTCATATTTAGACACTCTGCCCCATTATTGTACAGAACTTTGGCTACGTTTGTTTTGACAATCTACATTAGTACTTCATTAAGGTTGTGTTTGAGAAAGTTTAATTGTGCGAAGTTCTTGAAGTTAAATTCTTTTACATTTTGATCCAGGAAACAGGTATTGTAGTGAATGAATATAATAATGTTACATCATTTATATTCGGTGAAACTTTATAAGAGAGTATTAGAGATAAGATGCAGTCTCAATGGCAGTGAGATATGATTGGCAGCTTTTTTAGCCTAATGCACTTGCACAGTGAGATATGATTAATAACACAAAAGGACGGGAAAAAACACAAACAAAATATTCCAATTTTTAAGATCATAGTAAAAACATGGACATCCATTCTGGCAAGTCTTTTTTTAACAGTGATGTTTTTTGTAATGTTTTAAGGAGAATCCTTCAAGTAATAATATAATTCTCCTAAATTCTCCTAATTGTTCATGTTTGATTTTGAGCGGCCAACATGTATTTTATGTATATTTTTTTCAGCATTAACCAAAGATGAAGTGGCAAGCATTCCTGGCCCATATGACCCTTATGCTTTAAATGTCTATCGACATCCTCTTGTACATTTGCGTAACCAACCAGCTATGGATAACTTTAATCTCAACCCGGTTCGACATTGTCATACTACCATAATGGTTAATTCAAGAATACGAACAGATGAGCAGTTTTTTGCACTAGCTACGTTTGTCTCGTTTGCACAATTGATCTCGCAAGCACAAAGTTTGGGTGCACTCCATGGCACTGAACTGAAACAACCGTTAGTAACACAGACTATTGTAACCAACGGTTACAAAATGGCCTTCGTCGTGTATCAGTTGAACACATTGTATTTATTAGACGACAAGAATGTTTGGAACCGCTGCTGGTATTCCCCAGTCTATGAGCTGTACAAGCGTAAGAAAGACGGTTTATATACAGTTTTTGAAGATGCGGAACGTGGTGCTGAACTGAGAGGTTTCAATGAAAATGTGTGCAAGTATATACTGAATTTTATTGGTAATGAAACAAAGGCCTGATTTCAAATTATTATATACTCTTCTTGTTCAAAGCGTTTTAAAACACGGACACCAGTGTTTCATAAAAAAGTGTCCGCTTTATAGAGACTTTACCTATGAGAATTTGACTGTAAATCCATTCGTACATAGAGTATGTGTCCGATACACGAAGTTGTCCGCTTTACAAAGATTCCACTGTACATGCAATTTAATACTCTCCCAACTCGCTGGTGTGAAATACTTTAAAAAGCAATGATTATTTCTCAAACCTCAAACTTGGAGCAGTTGATACAGGCAATTTTCGACCAGGCTATATACTAATTTTGGACTCGTTATTTTGTGCCCAAAAATTAGATTATTGGTAAATAATAAGTTCTCGCTCTTATTCTTTATGCACGGCGTTAAGAACCAAAGAGACTTATGGGAGTTAATGATACCGATACTGAGTACACACAAAAACCGAGATATGATTTCAATCTTTTCAAGGCTGAAAATGATAGTTCACATATTACGTTGTTTTCTGAAGTCAGAAGCACAAATCAGCCGGTTACGTTCCAGTTTGAATTAAACGCTTTGCGATTTTCGTTTAAAACATAACGTGCACCTTTTCTTGGAACCGTGGGTGTCCGCTATAATACAGCTTTCACTGTAAATTTTGCCGGAAAAATCCATTTAAAGGTTCCGTTCTGCACTGATGATACAACATGGGCTCAAATGAAACAAACAACTTAAAGGCCTTTTTCCACATTTTAACTCATTTATTCATTTGCTTTTAAAGTCGATTGACAAAACATATACAAGAAAACAAGTTTGCACAGTCGAAACTAATCAAAATGGACTACCGTTGAAAAATGCAGACAAAGTTCCCCACTACACAATCAAATTTCTAATAAGCGATAGTATGCCGGCCATTTTGTGGCAATATTTAATCCTATATTATTAAGTTCAATGTAATCTTTTTTGGGTGTTAAAATATTCCTATATTTATTCAAATTCAATCTTTTATATTCATTTAAATTTAATCTTTTATATTTATTTAAATTCAATGATATAATAAATATACAGTAATAGAATACTACCCAGTGGGCAAATCTCCAAAAAGTCTCTGTGGAGGAGTGGGGTTTTATTGAAACAATAGGCGGTATTGCCTGCCATTCCTATAGAAAACACTTCTCCTCACAAACGTTTTGAAGATTTTGCCCACTGGGTGTCCGTTATATGGAGCTTTAAAGTGTGCACGTTTTATAGGATTCCAATATATCGGAAAGGCAAGAAGCCGTTGGTTGCATAGTTGGTTGCATAATCCATTTTGAAACTCAATAACTTCTTAAGAACCTGCTGAGCAATGTAACATGGTTTTGTTTCTTAATAAAATCCTTCACACACCTCTTCAACAGGTTGCATAGTCTTGCAACAGAATAAGTATCTGGGGACACAAATAGCGATACGCAGCACAGTAGGCAAAATCTTCAAAATATCTCCGTGGAGGAATGTTTTTTTTATTCATTCATTCATTCATACTTTATTTTCAGTAGGTAAAGATGTACATTAAAACTGATGTGGACCTACAAATTAAAAGTTTAAAATAAATAAAATTCGTATAAGTTAAAATGGGAAGGATAAGAGACTTGACATCGAATGGTACGAAATGTAATTTCACTCCTCCACATAGACTTTTTAAAGATTTTGCCCACTGAGAGAACACCCATGAACAATAACCCCATTCATCATTTGTTATCGTGTGCCCTCTAGTGGTTGAATGCTCGCCTCTAAAAAACTTGACTGAGTCATGCCAGCGACTATAAAACTGTGCATCGATCTATTCATATTTGTATTGATGTCTAAGGCGGTTGTCTAATTGAGTGGTTGAAGCAGACATGCGGCTTCCAGAGGCAAAGCTTTAAATGCTCTAGAGGACTCCTACGCAAGACATTTGTTGATAACAGATAAACAATAAATCAATCTTTGAGAATGTTTGTCACTAGCAAATACTTTATCGTCCTTAAAGTGTTTCTTTTTACGACAAAGTTAAAAGAATAGAGAATTCTCCATCTTTTAACTATGGCTACACGCACCACCTTGAAAGAATGGCCAAACTCAAAATTGGAAAAAAAATAAACATCGTAATTTAAACGAGATCCCAGTGGGCAAAATCTTCAAAAAGATTCATCGATTGCCTGTCATTCCTATAGAAAACAGTCCTCCTCATAGACATTTGTGTGTGCTCCAATATAGAAAAGGAACAAGGATTCTTCATATGATGATGGCATTGTTGTTGTTGTTGTATGTATGGAATTCATTTGAAACCCTGGTCTGTGTCGTGTCGTCCAATGCATCTTTCGCACTCTCCCACGTTGTCACCGCGACGGAAAGGTTTGGGTAGCTTTCATCACATTTTTTCAGTTCCGGATTAATAAACTGGCCTTCAGCCCAGGGCTTCTTTGCCTTTTCAATAGACCTTTTCATAAATTCGCCAAAAATTAATGGTTTTTGAAATTTACTTTCGTAGAAAATGACAACGATTCTTAGACAAAAAAACAACGGAAACACCTGTTTCATTTCGCATATTTTAACAAAAGTTCTGTTCAAGTCCTTTAAAAAAAATGTCATCAAGAAGAAAGTAATAACACATGTCTCGTTTTCACGTAAAACAGAAAACTTTAGAGCGTTATTTGTGAATAATGCATATTTTAATATAATAATCTGGACATTATAACTCCTACCACATTAGATGTTTACATTGAAACATAAATTTTATTATTGCGCAATTTATTTATAAGATAGATAATATGTTAAGGTTTGGAAGAAAAAAGTTTTTTTTGGACAAAGGTTGTGACGTCACATTTTCGAGAGTTTACGACATCATATTTCGGTAACCGTAGATTTTGAAGCTATAGGTACTTGTTAAGAAGTAATCAGCATAAAATTATCTTTCGAATGGTATATCATATGTTGACTTTCGAGTAAAATATTATTTTGGTGACCATGCACTTTAAACAGCCGTTGCTAGGCAACCGGAGGCCTAAAAGTTGGTTTTGGGGATTTTTTTAATCCTCATGTCTTTGTGAATCAATGGTGCAATTTTCACAGTTTTGTCCAGCAAATTCCATGTTGACTTATTTTGGCTATAATTTTAGCAAAGACCCGAATTCATGTTTATATCCCGAATCAGTTGTCCATACCAAACTCGTTTCTGTGTTGAAAATTAACGAAAATTGTCCCACTGTAATTTGCTAATGAGCAAAATATATATCTAAACAATTACCTTAAAACAATGTAACGCATCAAAACGAGGTCCGTATGGACCTCGTACATATAAACATGAATTCGGGAAAGGTATATAGAACTTGGTCAAGAAAAATCAAAAGTTTCAACGCAACAAATGTTTTCAATGTTGCCTTAAAAAATACAGTGAGAGAAAAACAAATGCACCATAAAAATCAATATCATTTTATCAATAAATACATACAAATTTTTAGTGATACTACGCTCCAACAACTTGTAATTAACACAAAATAAAAAAATGTAAAATGGTGAAAAAAACCCAGGACATTCAACTTTGCTCAATACATCATAAACAACAATCCAACTGCCTTCATTTATTCATAAAGGAATTATAGAGAACCTAGAAACGTTTGAGCTTGGTTTTCACTAATGGTATTAACACAATAATCCTAAGCTAAAACAATGTTGTGTTTGTCAAAAGTGATGCACGTGTGCCTTTAACATGGTCCTAAGGCTTAAGATCGTTGTGGCTTAAGCCACTGTTAGACGGTTAACTATTAGATAATTCAATGCTCAAAGTGGAAACTTTTTTTCATAGAAATGTTATTTCTTCATTGACATCAATTGATTACTTTTTTGAATAATTTATGATACACGATGAACTAGTCTGTAAGCTAATTTATTTTAAGTAAGTTTTAAACACTATGTTTAACACTATGTTATTTAACAGTTAACTGTCTAACAGGACCTTAAAACATTAACACATTCAGTGAAAACAAAGCAATACTGACTACACCTGGCTATACACCTATTAGGTGCAGTATGTAGTGGATTGCCCAGGCTACATAAATAAAAAGGTTTAGGTGAACAGATGACCACAAAACAATTGAAAAAAACAACAATGAAAACAATGAAAATAGATAAGAACACATAAACGTATAATACATAATAAAAAAATAAGCCATTCACATGTGTGATGTAGAAATTATAAAATCTAAAGTTGAATGCCCTAGTTGACTATTGTTCAATTTTTGTCACCTTACTTGAGAAAATAGCTGTTGGATTATGAGGAAATACAATAAGCTTAATAAGAAAAGGAGTGATGGTGAAAATGTAGTCTTCACTAATCCTAAATAATAGATGTATATGTTAAAGTTTTTGGAATCCAGCATTAAATTGGGTTCTTTGGTCATTTAAAGCCAGTTAATGTTACTACATCAGAAAAAATCAGATGAAATAACAAAAGTTAATTGCAGGAACAGTAATCCAAAATGGTTTCAGAAGTGTATGGCAGAAAACTCATCATTTATAGTGTTTTGGAATTATCTAATATGACAAAAAGATGGAGCATGGGATCTAGTCTTTACATAAGTCATATTGCACAAATTGCTTCAAACGTTCTAAATACTGTCCATAAAGTTCCACATCATTATGTCCAGCCCCCTCAACCCATAATGGCTCAACAGCTTTAGGTGATTGCTCATAGATAGCCAATCCATGAGAAAAATCTATGACTTCATCCTCTGTTCCGTGAATAACAAGCACCGGGGAAGTTATTTTTTGTGTCTTCTCAATGCTAAAACAAAACAAAAATCAGATTTATTTTCTAACACATACAAAAAATTACGGTACAGCCTGAAAGAAACTTTATGCTTCCACCAAAGAATGATTTTTTTACATGAAAACACAAAAGATTTGTGTAAAGTTATACCTGTTACATGAAGTCATTAATGTTGTCAATGTGATTTTTTTTTAAATCTCTTGTTAGATAAACAAAAAAACATTTACTTCTCAAGATAACAACTCTACACAAAACCTAATTACCTTATGCGGAAATGTAAAGTTTCTTTTGGGCTGTACTGTAAATAAAATTTTCTTGTATCACAAATTAAAATTTCATGCATGGTTTTACTTCGAAAGCCATTTTCTGGTTTCTTAAAAGGAAAGTTGAATTTTTATTGTGAAAAACACTATATATACCATGATCTTTTAAATTGAACAAAAGTAACAATTATATTAAGTTTTTATCAAAGTCACTCAAACTGAAAACATCGCCAAAAAAGACGAAAACATGCTTTATACAGTATTCAAAATATTTTTATGAGTAAGTATTCAAAACAAGGAACATCAAATTCTTTATTCAGGGTTTGCAGTGAAATTCAAAAAAAAAAAAAACAATTCTCTAAATTTCTAGAAATACCTGCGATTTTCCCTGATTACAAAACACTATCTGTGATTCCCTGCAAATTATGCAACAAACTTTTTTAGGGAAATAATAGCACATCTTCAAAATATGTTGGCAAAATCAAGGTTTGTTTTTAGTAAATGTTAATTCAAACATTGACTTTACGTAAAAGAAGGCACACAAATTAATCCCACAAAAAATGTTGTTGAGCAAATCTTAAAAGCAAAGCACAAAAGATGATCAATGACATTATAACACTAAAAAATTAAGCCGATTTTCGATTATTCCGATTTCTCCCTGGATTTTCAGACTTCGTATCTAAGGATGTTTAGTTTAGGGATTGTGAAGGCACGTGTATATATATACCACTTTTCTCTAGCACTATTATCAAGTTTTGTACAGAACATATTGTAACGATTAATCAACAGATGAATTTCCTCTATTTCTCAGTTACTATTAAACCACTACTTTTTACTTAAAATCTTTGATAAAATTCCTTTCAGATTCACACAGCTTACGCAGCTTTTTTTCGAAAAATACAATTTTTACAATGAAAACTAAAAACATGCATTGTTATCTTTTTAACACCATGAGTAGGACATATTTTTCCAAGATGATGAAAATGTGTATGTATTGGGCTTGGAATTCATTATGTAATATTAGCATTTAGTATATATATTTGCTTGTTAATCATCAGAGTCATCACAAACAATTTATGTCACACAGAAATAATTTATTTTGGATATCACTGAAAAATGTATATACCTTGGAAAAACATCGAAACAGTACGTCTTTTTAGTTTCAGGAAAAGCTACTCTCATGCCAGACATTAAGGGTGAATGTAGTATAACACCAGCACATTCAAACCTTGATGCTAAATCTATGGTTGGAACTGTTCCAATACTTTGTCCATATAGTATTATATTTTCTGGGCTAAATCCATATCTTGTTCTTAAGGAATGCCAAGCTGCATCAATATCAGCATATATATTTGATTCTGTGGGCTTTCCAGTACTTTGGCCATACCCAGAATAGTCATATGAAAATATGTTGCAATTTATCCGTGTTCCTAGTCCAATATAAAAGCTACTCATCTGTCCCAGATCAACAGCGTTTCCATGACTGAATAATATAGTAAATTTGGCTGTTGGGGAACAACGAACAAACATACAAGATATACGGTTTCCTTTATTTGTTCTTGCTTGAAACACTTCTATACAGTCTAATTCTTTCTGCCCATACTGCCATTCGGCTCTTTCACTTAGATGAAGGGCCCAAGTTCCATCTCCAAGTTCCTGAACTGTGTAAGTTGGTTCCGGTGGGAGAAAAGCTAATTTTGAAGCAATATATGAAGGACAAGGTGGGCAACAAAACAAGCAGCACAATTCAGAAAATGAAAGGCCGTTCATTATAAACTATATGACAACAAACGTTAACACATTCTCTAAAGCCTGAATTGTATACGTGTGTCTTGCTACTGAACTGATGAAAACACCTCACATCACATCAAATTGCCGTATCCATATTCTTTTCCGCCTTCCAAAATGGCAGCTTCGTTTTACCCCGCGCAAGTTACGGGGGTCTGGGCCCTAAACATAAATGAGGCAAAAACCGAGGTGTAAACAATAAACTTGTGTAGTCATAACAAAACAAAAGTGCAGCTGTAATGTATTAATAGCAGGTCTCAATTTGGCTTCGCTGATATTCAATTTGATGCTTATTCCATCACTATTCATTTTAAAAACATTCCACCTTGAAAAACTAATTAATATATTGTTCACGCACGATATCATAGTGTGAAGAAAATTATACCACAACGAATTCAGAAAATTGAATGCTCAAATATCTAAATTTTCGAAGTATTCCAATTGGTTGATATAAAGCATAAATATCAAAATAAAGAAATAATTCCTTTAGTGAGCTAGTTAATTAGAAAATTATCACATATTCCGGACTGGTGTTTTTTGTTAACAGTGCCCCATCGTCCGTACATGAGACCCGGGACACAGCTGGCGCTGGGAATTCTGCAAGGAATGTTTTCAAAAATGCACAATAACACAATAATACCTTGCTTGCCTTAAAGAGGTTTTGACGGAGTCTCAGAGCTATCCGCGAAACGCGAAATTAAACAAGATTATTGGTTTGGTCGCATTTTCGTCGGAAGAAGGGTACGGGAGCTCGACATCGTGCAACTTAGTAACGTTATTTCTAGATCAATCAGCACGCGCAAATCATTTGGTTTAAGCCATGCTAAATTTTACAGACCATAAGGATTAGGATATAATGTCAACCAAACAGCGAAAGATCAATCACAGCAATTTTTGCGAGATGATGAGATGATTATGAACTGCTGTGTACCTGACCTGTTCTAGAGCTCGAAGAAAGGATTGAACAGGGATAACATTCATTATTAATTTTAAAAGTATATGTTATGGATACAAATGTTCCTCAATACAACCTATCACATGGCAGAACGCTTCTGGGCAACTGGGTGGAAGAGGTAAAGACTTTCATCAACAAACCAAAACTCAATAAAATAAAACTTAATAAAACTGACTTTTTTGTGGGAAATATACGTGAAAATTACTTACTTTCAGTGTAGAAATGAATTCTCTTAAAAATGCATGACCTGAATATATGTTTAATAAAAATTTGAATGAATGTGTGTAGGCTAGCTAATATACCTTTTAAAGGTGCAAAATATATATAACTATAATGTTATGTTGTCATGTATGTGATGTATTCTGTGTTCCGGTGTTTCGTCACAAATTTTAATGACTAGAATCATCTAGAGGATAATCTGTAAAGCATACAAGCTTTGTTTTATTTATTTTGTACATTGTGAACACCACAATCACCTTAAGGCTAACAAAACTAATATTTTGCAAAAGGGGAATTCAGAAGTCATAGCAACAGGATATTTGTAACCATTATAACAGCCAAAGTAGCGAGATCTAATAATTAGTGATATCTGACCACATAATACCTATCTATTTTTTGGCTGTCTGCATGCACAATATAGTTTCTATTGCTTTTTTCTCCTAACATGCACCGTAGTTGACTTTACTCCTAAATGGCACAGTGTCGTGTGCATGAAGAAAAACTGCCGCTGGGCATCCAGACCTTTGACTTTATTTTTTTTATAGCCTGGTCGTTTGGGGAAATTTGTTAAATTTTTTATCAAGCTGTTTTTTCCTGAATATTTTCTTGTTCACCAGAAAAAATGCCCTAACTTTCCATAATATTTTGATTTTCAAGCAATTCCATGAATAATGGGATAAAAAAATCCTTAAAGCTTATTATTACTACTACTACTACATAATACACACAAATATACACACTAGTGTAGCGTGTAAAAACATTTTACAGTTTTTCTCCATATATTTTTTTTACACGCAATACTGCCATGATAAGTCTGGGTATATACAAAAATTGTTGCGTTTCTCCATGTTAGAATTATATCATATTTAAAACAAAATTGTTGCATAAATATTTTGGATCGATCATTCAAAGAATGCTATTATCCCTATTTTTCAATGCTATTTAGCCTATTTAGAGATTTCAAAAGCTGTACAGTTAAACTAAAAGCTAAAATTCCAATGTTCAGAGATTTAGAAAAGAGACAATACGACGTATACTCCTACCTTACCACGATTAAACTTCTGAAATATATGAAAATACCTTCACATTTCCCTATTAACTAAAGCTAACAAAAACAATACCTTCTGAGACGTTTTTATCTTTCAAATCTTTATTCTGCTATGAATTGTGGAAAGTCAAAACCCAAAACTTCACTTGTGCATCATGATACAAAAACCATGTAAATATGTATATAACCATGATTTACACATTCCTTCTTGTATTACATTCATCTATACTATTTAATTTTCTAATCTAAAACAAACAGATATCAATCAAACACTATCAAAACAATATAATAATGATCTTGCTACCTTCGTTTCCCTAAAGGCGAACCTTAATAATAACAAATAAACTGCTAGCTACACATTTCGGCATAGTTGTCAAAACTAACTGATATGAAAAAGCTACATTCAAACACATTAAAAAAATAGACATCGGTAGAAAATGATGAACTGATAACACAAACATATAACAGGTCTACATCGACTATCTCGTAGGATATAATAGTTACTGATACCTATCAATGCTGTTATTCCTTATTACTGAACTTAAAGCGATGAATAAAAAAATAAAAACAAAAACAAAAACTTTTTCACACAGCATCTTCATTTTTCCTAAAGTTCTTTCTTTCAAAGTTAGGTAAGAAAATAGCGAGATTTAGTATTAGTATAAGAAGATATATACATGTAGATATAAATTATAAAAGTATAAAAACTCCCACCTATATATCTGGGTATAGTGGTAGGAGGATTAGAGAACAGATATTAGAAAATATAACACAAAAGGTACTAAAGCAAAATGGCATGTGAGAATTGATAGCAAAATATCATCAAGTGACATTAAGTTGCAATCACAATCTGGGTAACAAGCTCATCTAAAATTTTCATAAATTCAGTTAAAGATAAAGTCCTTATGAATATTGAAAGTATTATATTGAAATGAATAAGAAGAAATCTTCTCAGAGAAACAACCAAGTTTCTTACTGAATTTTTCATAGTTAACAGTTTTTTTGAGTTCACTTGGCATGGCATTCCATATACGTCGACCCCTGTACGAGAACGAGTTCTGGTCTTTGAACGATTTGATTCGTGATACTTTAAATTGATTTTAACGTTGAGACAATTTGTGTGCCTCTGATTAATGTTCAAATTTTAGATTGATTTATCAATATCTTTGTAATATATTCCATGCATCAGACACAACAGATGTCTCTTGTAAAAGTAGTGCAAAGAATGCCAGTTGGCCTGCTGAAGACATTTATCAGTGGAGAGTTTATTTGGTAGTCGATAGATCATGCATGCTGCTTCTCCATGTAGACGGTTTAGGTTGTCTAAGTTGCCTGGGTTACCATTTCCCCAAACAGATATGTTGTATACAACTGATGGTACAATTGCTGTATAATAGAATTTGCAAAGTGTTTCTTTGCCCAATGCTTGTATTTGTTTCAGCTTTTTTACTTTTGAGCTGAAATTTCTTGTGACCTTCATGACATGGTCCTTCCAATTGAGCTTGTTATCCATTTCTACTCCTAGAATCTTGCGGCTGCTCACTATTTCTATAGAGCGTCCATCCATTGTTATGTCTTGGATTGGGCCTGTAAGGTTATTTCTGGATATGAGCATATTCTTGGTTTTTCCAGGAGGAATAACCATACTGTTCTTTTTAGCCCAATCATTCAGGTTGTTAGAGAGTTTTCGCAGTTTAGCAGTAACAGCATCTATAGTGATGTTGTAGCAGTCACCAGTAATATCATCCACGAACATCTCCATTTCCTCATCATCCTCCACAGCTACGTCTGGTAGATGGTTTTAGTGGTAACTGTAAAAATGAACCCTGAGGTATACCTTGCTCTACAGGAGCTTATGCATATTGGCTGTTTGATATAACAGTGAACTGTTTACACTCTGAAAGGAAATTCTCACACCATTTGAATGAACTTCCTGATATCCCGATTGCCATCATCTCTTTAGCCAGTGTCTTGTGACACACACTCTTCAAAGGCTTTGCTGAAGTCAATCATAAGTAATCCTATGATGTTTCTATTTTTAAGGAGCAGACTCCACAGATTCGTGGTGTTAAGAAGGTGGAGTTCTGGAGATATTCCTTTACGGAATCCCCATTGATGACCTGTTAAGAGATTATTGTTGTAAATTTGACTGTCTATATCCATAGCAGCAACCGCTTCCCACAACTTGCCAGGTAAACAGAGAAATGAGATAGGTCGATAATTCTCACACTGAAGTTTGCTACCTTTTTTGTGGATACAACGTACTTTAGTAACTTTGTACTTGGATGGAAACTTGCATGATAAAAAGCTCGACTTGCCAATAAAATGTATGCCATTTAGCAAGTCATTTCCGATTAACCTTGCATCCTTTGCAGATATTCCATCGTGACCACCAGCTTTGCCTGTTTTGATCACCTGGTGGAAGCATTTCTGTAATTTGTCCGGATGATAATCAACAACATTTATGGTTGGTGTGACATGATAGAAATGTTCCATTAGATCAGCATTTTCTGGTATTTTACTTATTTTGCCAACGTTTGCGAAATACGTATTCAAGATGGTGATCCGAAATTCCAAGATTAATAGAATGAGAAATTTTGACTTTGTTTTGGCATGATCTGTTGACAAGGATGTGGTCAATCTGGCTATTTGAGCTGCTGGTTATATGAGTAGACTCATTGACTACACTGTGCAGGCCAAGTCTCTGTAAGAGAGTGCCAAGTTCTCTATGGATATGGTAGCTGGAAAGATTTGTGTCGGTTAGATCGATATTAAAGTCACCTATTACAACATTTGTTCTCTTTACATAAAAGGCTTTGATGGCAGCCTCAAATTTGGGTAAAAAGGCTTTGAGATCTCTTGGAGGTTGGTAGATACACGATACAAGTATCCTTTGAGATTTAGAAATGATCTGTAGTCCAGTAATCTCTAAGTCCTTGTTGTTTGCAAGGGTGGTGTTTTCAAATCCGTTCAGTGTATCTTTGTAGTAGATCATAACTCCCCCCATCCAGAGGTACCATGGTTACGATCTTTTCTAATGAGGTTGTACCCATAAATACTGATCTCTCCATCCTTGATATCATTATTTGGATGTGATTTAGTAATAGCTAAAATGTCTAGTTTTGTTTCTTCCAGTAGCAGTTTTATCTCATCAATTTTGTAACGAATACCGTTTATGTTGAGATGAGATATACTGTTTTGGATCAACATTGCCACACTTTATATGACACCATTTGTTGCAACCATCACACAAGATTGACCTGTCAGTTCTGGCAACACATCTGTTGCAAAGGGAGGATAAGTTTTTTGGCATCATTAGATTCTGATCAGAATCGATCTTGATGTTTTCAATGATTTTATAATTTCCTAAGAAAGAGTTAGGCAGAGCTCCCTTTTTCTGGAGTTATTTGTTTTTAGTGACGAAGTTATCCAGTTTTGGGGAGATTAACCATCTTTAACTGACTGTATTATATTGTGTGTAATACTAGGCAGTATTTTTTGGCAGAGAAGAAAATTATCAAGTTTCCAATAACAGTGTCAGAATTATGGCTATTTCATCTTATCGTCTGTTACAAAAGTAAGAAATGCTCGGAGTTAAGATTAAGTTCCTTGCTCCAGTTCAAAATTTTTCATGTAAAAATTCTGTGAAGTTGATAAAATTTCCATTTTATGCAGGTTTTAGAAAAAAGTCATAAAACCAGGTGACATGCTCCAAATGTTATGAAATTCAAAACATAGGTAGATCTTGTGTACATCACCCAAGTAGTTTGAGATTTCAATTTCGTGGTAATTTCCAGATTTCCGGATTTGTAGCTGAAGCACTGTATATAATTAGGTGCAGCAATTTCTCATGTTCTGAGTGCTTTTTATTGGGTTATATTTACTGGATTATTTTTGGACAAATGTGCACAAAACTGGATGACACACTTCAAATGTTTTGAATGTTTTGAAACTCGAAAAACATTTTCTTCCCTCACAACAGGTTACTAGTTAGCAGTCAAAACTTTGTTCTTTTTGTCTGGTTTTAACGAGATTTTTGTGTATGGCCTCGTTCTTCCAAACGAAAAAAAGAGGCTTTTAACCTGAAAGTTTTTCGAAAATGGATATTACTCAGTTACTACGCCATAGTAGTTTGAGTTTGCTATTTAAGTGATATTTTCCGGGTTATAATGATTAGTCTGTCACTCACAAAATGTTACCCAGGAAAAGCAACTTAAAACTTATATAATGCAATAAAATCGTGTTAGCCTATACACTCTGAATGTAACACTTTTAAGCCATTCTCATTATGGAGTTTTTTTTACTGGGTTACATTTCGGGAAAATTCTGAGAGTGATCTTGAAATAGAAGAAACTAACACTACCTTTTTATCTTAACAATATTATGTGCTTTTCAAGAAATTACAGAAACAATAAGTTTATATTACTAAAATGAAATCCAAACTAAAAATTTTATACAATGAAAAGTTGTTAAGTAAGTGCCATAAAGCGGGTTACAAACTGAAATTCTTGTTATTGAAATTGTTACTCTTTTGTAATTGTTTAATAAATAATAAATTTCCTTTTTTCAATTTTAGAGTCTGCACTTACTTGATATGCCTAGGAATCTTAAATTCCTTTCTACAGACTTGTCTACCTCTACATACTTTTTCTTATGATCTTTTAAAGAATCTTTGCGAGTAAACTTCTTATGATATTGGTTGCACTCAAAAGAAATCTGCTTTTCACAATTTAACTTCTGACGGTACAGTCTTTGTTATGCTTTAAAGCTCTTCAAACAAAGTTGGCACTTCAAACTTTAAATCTTTCCCATTCTTTTTTTTTTAATGGAACAATTCTCTGAAATAAGAAAAAGATGAGCTAGCAAAAGGTGAATAAAATACTACTTCAAGCTACAGAATAACTGTAACTCGTTATACTACACAAAAACTTCGTTGTAACCCAGGAATACCAACCAAGAAATTGATTTAGTGTGAACTCACTAATGGTCCAAACCTAAATGAGCTACCTTATAGCAAGTATACAATGTCAAATACAAATACTATTTCAGAATAGAATGGTCTAGTCTAGAATGCATGTAATCCGGTAAATTGCACTTCAAAACCATAAAAATCTGTCTTTATGTAATGCTAAAATGTTTATGAAGTCCCTATTTCGTTGTTTTTTTCTACGCTATGAAAAAGGTTTATTGATGTAGCCTATGTCATTAAATGAAGTTTTTAGCACCTTAAACTGTATTGTATCTGGAATTTTCTACTTTAAACATAAATTTGAGATGTTAGGTCTGTAGTATGGGGAAACACATAGTAAGTTGCAGTTTCATATATGATTTTTTTTTTAGAGCTACATCTTCTGAAATATGTAACCCAGGGCAAGTGTAACCTGGAATTTTGCACTTAAAAAAAAGTGATAACTAAAGATCATTATGCAAAGCTAAATTTTTCCATTCAAGAGACTGAGCTCAATTTTGTGAATCATTTTTTGTGAATGACCAATTTTGAAACGTTATCAGATTTTGCAATGCAAAAGATATTGGTTTCATCGTTGTATCTATCTAGTATCTATGTTCAGGGAATTTGTTCATCTAGTTTTTCTGCCATCCCAATTCGATTTAGATTTAAGAGATAAAATGATACCTCCTTCCTCTTTATATATTTTTTGTTTGAATATATATTATCGTAAAGTATGTTAATTATAAAAAGTAAAATTTAAGGAAATGTTCAGAAAATGCCAAAAAATATGTGTTTTCGTGTATTATTTAAAGTTGTGTAGTTATGTGTCTTTCAGTTCATCCTTCTGAATTATTTATGTTTTGTAAAATGCAGAAAATCATGCAGCCTCAATGGCTGAGTGTTTTAAGGGGTTGACTTTCTTTTCGAGAACATGGTAGTTCAAATCTGTTGGGGGATTAATTTAATTTTTTTTTCAGAATATTACAAGAAAGTAATTGTAAGTTACACTATTAACATGATTAGAGTCAGATTTAGTGCATGCATTTGAAAATTTAAAATAATCTGCCATCGGATTCAAACCACTTTAACCAGCTATTGATGCAATAACATAATATTCACAGTACCGCCTACCATATTTGCTTGAGTAAGCGTCCTAACCTCGAATAACACCCCTCCTGGAAGTCCCATTTTTAGTAAGTGCCCCAGGCACTTATTCAAGGAAATAGGGTATTGCTTTCAGAAATACTTTTTTGTGTATGATAAAATCAAATTGGTAATGCAATCTCTTGTTTTTACTGTTGTCATCGTTGCAGAGGCAAGTTGCACACATCGATAATTCTTTAAAGACCATCAAAGAGTTGCATGTTGGTGGACATAAGGTATGTTGGTAAGCATTATGACCATTCTCCTCTTACATTTTTATGATTTTTCATGCCAAGACAATCATATTGTTTTTATAATTCCTTAGGGGGTACTGACACAGACTGGCAAAAATGAAAAAACAATTTCTACATGCATGGACTCATATAAAAAGCCAGAAGCTGTTGAAATTCAGAAGATTGGTAAAAGACAAGAACTGTTGGAAAAGAAACTTTATGAAAAGATAAGGTACAGGGACCTTAACATAAAATAATACATAGAATTAATGTCAAAATAATAACTTCTCTTAACCCTTCAAGAACAAGGTTAGAAAAAGATAAGTCAAGGTTTTTTTTATAATTCATGTGACGAAAATTATGACATCATTCTTTTATTCCTTTAAACTAAATTGTGTTACTAACATGTTTTTTTGTCCTTGGTTCTTTTTTTCAGTTCGGACTTACAGGAAAAGATGAATGCTCCACCACCAGTTGCAGAATTCATTTCTACAACAAAACAAGATTTTCATCGTGGTATGCTAATGTTGGTTTTTTTATTATTTTTTTCAACTTTTTGGTAATGATATTTTCAGAATGCTGTGTTCATTTACTTCATGATCCTAGTGTAAAATATCGAAGGCCTTAATTGATATATTCTGCTTGCAAATATCTACCAACAGGCTAAATTTTTTAAAAAATAAGTAATTCCACTTTTTATTTCAACCTTAAGATTTTCTTGCATTATTTGGGGACTCCTTGTGATTCTCCCTATGGAGCTACAGATTCTCATCATTAAGTTTTTCTTTGTCTCCTTCACACTTTTCTCACCATTTCACATAGAGTCCTCCTTCAAAACAAGAAAATTTAAGACACCATTTCATAAAGGGTAGAAGGTTTACCACTATAAATGATAAATGTCATTGAAAATAAGAGTGCTCCCTTCCTCCAGAGCGGGAGGTTGGGGTTCTAATCCTGGCCGAGTCATGCCAGCAACCATAACAGTGTGAATCTATCTACTCAGCTTAGCATTCAGCTCGAGAGCAGGATTGATGTCTAAGCAGTTGCTATTGCCCAAATAGGGGCTTTAAATGCTCTAGGGCCTCCTATGCAGGACCCTCATTGATAACAGTTCTATCAGAAATTAAGATTACTTGTTACCTTTCAGATTGAATATTGATTTGGAATATTTTGTGCTGATCCAAAGCAAAGACATTTGTCATTATTAAGATTCGTTAGAAATGCAATTGTTTGAACAATCCTTATCAACCTTAAGTGTTGATCATGATTATGCTAACAAAGTTATTCATGTTTGTGATCAAGAAACTGCAAACAAACGGGCTGACCCGGTTAACCAAGCTGGTTTTATCCTCAAATGTACATGTGGAATTCAATTGTAAGAAATAAAACTAAGTTGTTTCATTTAAGCAATAAAACAATAGCCCAGGTTTCATTTAAAGATGCTTGGCTAAGCAGGCCAGCCGGGCTAGCTCACCTCATAAACACCACCTTCAGAGGCGGATCTAGAGGGTATGTTGAAATTTGTGAAGGAGAATGTTAGCTATTAAACCATAAAAGAAAAACGTACAGACTGAAAACAGAAATTAGGTTTATGTGCTCCTCCACAATTTTTGTCATACCCTAGATCCGCCGCTGACCTTAAATCTTTATTTATTACTTATTTATTCTATCTTTTTTTATTTAGATTTCACACCAGTTGAAAAAGAATTCACAATGGTAACTGCAATTAATTCTATTGAATTTTTCGAAATCTTTTTAACAAAGAACGGTAATAAATTGGGAGGCCCGGAAAACCACAGTTACAAAATCGAGTTATAAAGTCGAGTTTTGGATTATGACGTCATAATTCAAGTTATTAACTTGAAATTTTTAATTTTCGATATCACTTCAAGTTACTAGCTTCAAAATATATTTTTCGCTTCTACAACTTGAGTTACTAACTCAAAATTAAAAAAGCCAAGTTTTGACTTCAAGTTACTAACTCGAAAATATTATATTGCTTTAAAAGATTCGAGTTACTAACTCTGAAATAAAGTTTTAAATTTTTTTTTTTTCGAGTTATCGTGTCTGCTTAATTGTTCAATTCTAATGAAAATTTGCATGTGGAACAATTTGAAAGTGCTAATTTGGGCGAAAGGGACCAATTTGGGCTTAAAAATGGAAAGGTAAGGGGGTTTCGGGCGTGGGATTGGTGGTGGAGATGATTTGATTTCGACGATGACTGGACATGATTATGGGGGGTTCGCACTTACAATTTATTTTAGGTTTTGGGGGTTCACACTAACAATTTTAAACCTTGTTTAGAATACTTAAAGCATGCTTTAATAATGTGAACACATTTGCTATGTTAAAAAATCTTTACATGTTTTTGTTTACATGCAGATAGAAAGAGTGACCTCGAAGCGCTCTCTATTTCTGCTATGTTTGCTTTAACTTGAAATTTCAATAGAACCATTATTACGCCCAACTAGAATAAGTATACTGAAACATTTTAAAGAGCTATCAAATTGGAATTTTGTATATTTTGTTTGAAGTGGGTTTCTTTTATTTTTTTTCGGCAAGGTGCTTTCGTTAAAGCATGCTTTAAATGGCTTAATAGCATGTTTTATTTAAGTGTGAACACCCCGTTTTCAGTTTTATTGATCCATCGTCAGTCTGCTTATTGTAATCTGTACTTTTTGTATGACTGTTTATAGGAACACGATGTTAACAGTGAAAAGAATGTGACATTTTGGGACCAAAATAAACAATATATTCACGTAAGTTCTAGCTTCTGATTATTTGAACAATTTGCGCTTCAGTCATGGATAGGAATCGATTGAGTTCAAACAATTTCTCTTCAACTCTCTGATCTCTTTTACGGAAGCACTAATGAAATCAAATTGGTACTTGTTGACAAATCCTTAGCGCAAGTTTTCACCAGAAATACGAGAATGGTCTATTCATCTGATCAAACCAACAAAAGAAATGTGGAAAATGACTCAATGATTTAAGTGAATTCTCCTGCTAAAAAAGCTTCGTTTCTTCGTGGCTTCTGCGAAAAAAATCGGTCAGCAATATTTTTCACATGGTAAATGGTTTTTATTTTGCTGATTTAATTTTTAAAGATTTTTAAAGAATCCCAAGTATTCAGTTAAAAACATTAAAAATCTTCAAGTAAAAATGAAAATAACTTCATCTTTCAATGAAATAAAATGAGTTTTTGTAAATATAGTCTAATGGAAAACCTAAATATTTAGGCCTGCTGTTTATCAATACAAGTAAACATACGACCCAGAGTGCGAAATCTTGTATTTGGTGGACCTATATATAAGGGGTGGGCGAAAGTGGTTCCTTAAAGTCGGAATATATTAAAAAATCAAAAAACAATAGCAACCAGTTTAGCAAAACACTTGAAAGATTAGGAACGGCGACAAGTCATTGAATATGTTTGTATTTTGGTTCTGAAACGACCCGTTCATGAAGTACAAGAAAATCGTTCACTTTTTTAGTGTTATTCTACCATGAGCACAGCCTGAACCATAGTAATTGACACAAATAGTGTAATGTATAGCCACGCTACTACCACATAAGCCGACTACAACTGCTTATAAACGTGTATGTTTTGGACGAGCAAGTTCATGGTCAAACAAGATTTCAGATACATAATCACAGCATAATCCGATGACACCTATCCGCGTTGCTTTCAATCCGCGATGGTGTGGCCATAATCCTAGAATACCTTGCTGCCATGTCTTTCTGAGTTTCAAAACAGGTCTATAGGTTATTTTGTAGGTTATTATTTTTCTTGTAGGGTGTTACGCAGATGAAATTCCAACACGCCCCGTTTAAAAAGAACGCTGCATTCAGTACGCCGATTCATGAATATAAAGACTCTATTAAGCCTGGTGAAAATTGGCAGTTTTAAACGAATCAAGTGGAGCCAGGCTAGAGGAGAGTTATCATTTTTATGTTCTTAATATATTATTTAGAGGTGTTTGTCTAACAATGTCTAACAAGATACGATCATAAAACTTTTTGGTTGAACGTCTCTTATTTTCGTTTGAAAGAACGAGGCATCATGCAAAAATGTTCTCGTCTATCCAGACTAAAATTACAAAGATTTGACCGCAAACTAGTGAGGATCGAGTCTTGTTAGACAAACCTATAGGAAACTCGGCGGGTTATTCCGCTTGAGGTCTATCAGTTTTTGTCTTTAATACATTTCTCAAAAAAAAAAAAACGTTCGCGGAAAAGTAGGATCAAACTCAACTTTCCCGTCGCGGAGTATTCCGCAAGCCAATCAAATAACTTAATTGATTTCAAGTGATCACGTGGAAAAAAATAGTAGCTGCTCCTTGCTGAATATCCCGTCTAGTGAAAAACCAGCTTTAGTTTTTATATAATATTTACTGACATTTTGTAAATAATATGTAAAACGTTAATCAGTGTGTATATCCGAAGTAATGTTGAAAGAGGGGCACGTTGGTCTGTGGTTATAAACATCAAGGTTTTTTTATTTTATGATTTGATAATTACATTCTCCTCCACTAATTTCGACATACTTCAAAATCTGGCACTGTTGGTGAGGTTGAAAATAAATATGGAACCATGATATGCAAATCGTATTGTGGCCACACTCTTGGGATTTCTTCCTTACCTGCATGGTTGGTCAAAATAAGTTCTTTAAACCCTTGTGTGGTGTGTCCACAAGACTGAAAGGAGATGCGACGAAAGTCAACAGGAACTTTCATTTCTCTTTTAAGTCATGTTGATTAAAAGCGAACCTGTTCCTGTTTTAAATCACTTTGGATTCAATCAGAGTTGAATTAATTGCGTTTGATTTTAATCCCACACGCGCAAATGATAAATAAGTGGATTTTCCATTTTTATTAAGATTAATATATTACGTATTAATGTACAAATGTGTATATTTGATATGTATATAAAGATATGTATATAAAACTGCATACTGCGATCAAAAGAATCTTTCCTGCACGATTCTTTAGCTATACGTTAGTAAATTCCTTTCGATAGCAATAAATGCTATTATGTTTATTAGAAACAGCAATCGCGTTTGCTCTAGAGAAATTAATGACCGGCAACCTATATTGCTAATTACTGTCGTTAAGTGTACAGGAAAAAAAACTATTGAATTGCGTTCGTTGTTGAAGAGAAAAGATGATTGCTGCGAATGTAAGATTTTTATACTGTCTGTTTGTTTGGTCAGTTTCGAGTCTGTGGCTTAAGAGATCTTAAAACTCGTACCGGCATGAAACTCTTGCCTTTCTGCGGTCAGTTCCTTGTTAGCGTTTAAACTCATACCGGTATGAATCTCATACCTGTCTAAGATTGAGTTTTTTGATACCACGCATGCGTAATTAAAGGAAAATAGTGAAAACTTCAGGTAAGACTTTAGGTAAAACAGATCTTGTAAACAGAAACGATATTAACCATATTCGAAAGCAATAAATAAATTGCATTTAAAGACAAACTTTCATTTGTTTTGCGATTCATTTATGGATGACTCTCACGTCGCATTTTTCGTTTGAGTTGCATAAGCTCCCTTTACACTGCTGTATTGTTCGTACGACCAATCAGCCGAATTAAAATATCTTCCGTTAAAGTAACAACATGCTTTAGTAATTGCGCAACATTCGGTTTATTGTTACTGTTTACAAAAGTAAGACAGCTTGCACGTTCGTTCAGGGATTTCTTGATAACTTCTATTATTTCATTGAACATTTTTCTCTCTTTTACATTTATATAGGGCATATTAAGGGAGGGAATACTAATCTCATTTCTCAAAACCAGTCACATTCCAGAAATTGAGCAGCCAATGCCAAGACATTTTCTTTCCATACATAAATGTCCCGTATGAACGTAAAGGAGAGAAAGAAGCCCTGGTATTATACGACTGAATGAACCATCCTGTATAAACATTTGATAATAATAATAATAATATCGAAGTTGAGCCTTTTTTTTAAATTTTACGCCAATCTTTATTGGCGGTATTTTTAAATAGTCCACGTCAAACCTTCCAGTTCCACAGAGGAACATCTAATGCCGGACCATATGTAATTTCCCAGCTGCACGTACGTATCTATATAGAAATACTACGTATATCATCCAAAAAGAAAGTAAGAATTAAAAATGTAGAAATGGAAGAATGCATCGATTACAATAACAATGTCTTCCGATTAATCAAATTTCGGCGTTCCGTCATCCCAAAAGCGTGACAAAATTTCAAGCGGAAATTACCACTTTAATGTAAAATGATCGTGTTTATACAAACATGCATGGTAAACACAATGCTTCTCCCAACAAAGCTTCATTCATTCAAGGAACTCTGATTGTATTTCTATGACGCATTATCTTTTACTGCGAGGCAATTTCCAGTGACTCAAGCATATGCATACCTTTATATGCAGTTAATAGGGAGTTAAAGAAAGCGTGAACGAAACAAAAGTTTGATTTTCCTTATTATAGAATTCAGTAAGAAAGAAATGCTCACTTCGAAATAACCATTGGGAAAATTTGTTAAGTAATTTACCTCATTAGATAAACAACGTGAAAACGTATGTCTTCAAGTCCTGTTGGCAATGAAGACGGTGATAGAAGTTGTCAATTTTATTTCTATATTATTTGTTTTTTAAAGGAATTTGATAAGATTTCAGTTTTATGTAATTTCAAACTACACAGAATGTTATTTGTGGTTCATGTAATTTGTAGAATTAGAATTCTTTTCACATGCTGCCATCTACGTTGCCATCTTTATTTCTTAAGCCGGGTAATGTTTCATTTTCAGACCACCAAAGTTCGTGGTGTTAATTTGTTTGGGTTAGTGAGGGTTAAGTTCAGGCTGTGCCTCGTTCTTTCAAACACTTGTATAAGAGTTGGATAAATTTGGGCATAGTCATTATAGACAATTTTTACCGGGTACTTACTTTGGTCACATGACATATTACAACCAATAGTTCAATTATTTTACCATCACGTGGTCAAAGTTGAGTACAAAACAATTTATTATAATTATTATTATTATTATTATTATTATTATTATTATTTATTATTTATTTATAGTCGATACATTAAAATGGTAAAACCATTATTAGTAATAATATATATTAAAAATACCCTTTTCTCTTTGAGGAGAAATTGGTTAGCCTAAAGCTAATTAAAATCGACTATATACACATATATATAAAAAAAATGAATGAAAGCCTCACTTGAGGTAACCTAATTGCTTGTGTGTGTGGCACAGAGATGACAGCAGCACTGTATATGCGAAATGCTATTAAGATCTCGCTGAAACACAGGTAGAGAAGATACATCCCGGCATGAGTTTGGAAGTGCATCTCACAATTCAGCAGCAATATAAGAAATGCTTTGTAAACCATGCCTAGATGTATGAATACTACGCCGTTCAAGCTGTAAGTAGTGCTTTTAAATGCATAAACAGAAAATCTGTTATAGTTATTATGGGTAGAAGGAAAATTAATTTAAAGAAAATCATTGGTATGTGGGGAAAGATATATCGGAGTGAAAACAAGTCGGGGAAAAAATTAAGTTTGGGGAAAAAATATTAGTCACTTTTTCCCGATTTTTTTCCCGATAAGGTGACATGATTCACACAATATCTAGGGTAACCGTCTTGACTTTGATAGTGTTGGGGAGTATAAAAAGGATATATGTTTACTAAAAAGCTGTCACTATGATGGTTGTGTTGATGTTGGTTGAGATCTGCTTTTAATAATCGAAATAAAGACGTATTGTTTATAAATGTTTTCATTGCTTCGTTTATAACTAAATGTTTCAACATATGGAATATTAATGATGATTGCCTACCAACATGAGCGCGCGTCTTGTAAAGCTATTTAAATGTCCTGCATACACTTCTTATAATTTCCCATTTACTTTATTGTCTGAAGGGTCATTAAGACAACAAAATAACGTCAAACGTCTCCGTAGTGTAAATTATAGGAAATAAGAAATATGTTCGTAGAAAAAAATATGTAAGGTGCCCATTAAGTGGGAAGGTTTGGACTTCAAGGAGAAAAAGGGGATCCGTTCCTGGAAAAAGTGTCCGTTATAAGGGAAGTGTCCGCGATATGGGATATCCGCTTTAGAGATTTTTTGCATGATTTTTTCAAGTTTGCACATGGTATTAGCTAATAGACGTAATAAAAACACTTTAAGTCATCTGAAGGAGAAAATAATAAATTTCAATTTCAATATGGTGTCAATATTATTTCACCTCTAACAAAAACTCTCTGTTGCCTCACGCTATTCGACGAAATTTAATATAAAAAAGTTAAATTTAAAATATTAAAAAAATTCTAAAGGGAAACGAAAAAGAACAATAAAATAATTAACAGTCTGTAATAATTCGGTCCTGCTCGCTATTACAACAAGCAAGAAGATCTTTTCTCTTTTTGTCACTAAACAACGAAGTGTGCAAGTTAATTAATTGTTTTAGCTCAATCAATAAAAACAGTAGAGCTTTAGATGAAACTACCCATGATCCATAGTATTAGCCATCCCATGAGTCATGTGAAAATATTACTTTGCATTGTATGTGCATTAAGTCGTCTCTCTAAGAACTTTTCCCGTTCTTTTGGATGCATTTTTGTACATGCTGTTGGATTTTAAACGAATCGCCACAACACCTTTTTTAGGCCAACAAAGGCTTAACTTAATGAAATTGTAATAAGGCATTCTCGCAAATATCGTTGCTACGACAACGTTCTATTCATGGCGAATACGTTCATATTTTTTTTCGCCACTGGTTCTCAGGACGTTTTGTGTGAACCTGTGTTAGAACAAGTGAATATGACCAAGGTGAAAAGTTTATTCGTCACCAGTAAAAATATCCGGTAACCGAGGCGATTTCCGCAAAAGATCGTTCAATTATTAAATTCTTTAATTAAATTCTTGTGCATGCTGGGTATTTGTTGAATGCTCAGTTCAAACGAAACATTTTCCCTTGCTTACATATGGACATGACAGTGTATGTAGAGAATATATATATAAGACTTTTAAGAAAATATCCAACGGTGGTGAACCAACATATAATAATATGTTTTAAAAAAAATTCTCCGTTGGGTACAATTTTATGAAATAGCATAGATTGACGGGAAACGGATTATTTTACGTTTATCAGAAATTCACCACGTCACGACGCAGCTTTGCCTGCAAGCAATATTAAATTTTGGCGCGCAAAAATAAAGCATAAAAACATATGAAATATTGGTGGGACTCTAAATTTTCCGCCGAAAATAGAATCTCTTTTATAATATGGTATACTATGCAATGGCGCACCATCATACGTATTAGCTGAGTTATCTCTTGGTAAGTTCCTTTTCTGCATATTGTAAGTAAGTAATTCACGGTAGGTTTTATGTTCGTGAGGCAATGACTATCCCCCTTCCGACAGTCAACTTGCATTCTGTCAAAATGCGCCGTGTAAGGTAATTTTCAAAACGCAAGGGAATGAAATAACAACAGTTCAAGTATAGCCGAAATTGTAACACTCTGACGACAATAATTGTAAAAACGGAAGATGTATCCACTACATCTTATAGCCGTTTATAGCTTATGTATGCACTTGTGGTGAATATTGTGAACAATAGTAATAAATAATAACAAATTGTGAATAATAAACTTGTGAAGATTGAAAAAATTCAAAAATTATAAATTTCATCTAGATTATTATAGTCCCCATCCCAACCCACGTTGTTTGTTTTTCACCACCCACACTGATTGTGGGGCGGTGGTGGACCCAAAATTCTCTAATGTGTTTACTATACTTCATTTCATTTACTTTATCATCTATTTCATGTTGTTTACGTTAGAACCGGGATTGTAAATCAATCAATCAATCAATCAATCAATCAATCAATCAAATAATCAAATATATAAATAAATAAGTAAATGGATAAAATTAAAACATGTTGACTCTCTCAGGAATTTACTATATATCCATTGCATTCATCCATCATAATCTATCATTTCAATTCAAAGATATCATTTCTCCTCGACGTCAAAAAACCAGAGAGACATTGAAAATTCATGAAAGAAAAAATGGAAAACCATGCTGTGTACTGATCGTTCATTAACAACAAACACTCCATCATAGATGTTTTTATGTTTTCGAAAACAGATATAAATATATTTAATGTTGTTACAAATAAGGGAAAAATGGTCGTAAAATCCATCGATTCCATGGTCATTGTCCAGCACACTGTTGATATATAAATACCTTTTACCCAAATATTCTAACTGCACAAAAAAGATGATTTTTTATCATTATTATTTTGTCAACGCTTCTTTTTTATCACAAAAGCTCAAGAAAAAATAAATTTCTATAATAAAGGATAAAAAAGGATTCATTAATAATATAAAATAAAAAAATAATATCCGCAGAGAAGGGTCTACAAAACTGTGTACGTAATTTCTGAAGAAAAAAAGTTTCTCTAATGCGCCATACTGTAAAATATTTATTACCCCATTCATCGTGCAATTATATCAAGCTAAAGTTATAACATTTCGAACAGCGAGCAATTGTATTTTTTTTATACTTTTTTAACCAATCAGATTTTTTCAAACTGTTCGATTTTTTCCCCGTTTATTGTCGTTTTCTTTGGCAGGGAAAAACGTTTCACCGATAATTATCAATTCCACGCCTTCCCTCATAAGAGCATTATTTCGCGTTGCTATGGAAACATTACATAGGGTGTATATGTTTTTGTTATGTATGTGTTTTTTCTTTTCTTTTTTCTTTAAATAAAAAAGGGAGCAATTTTTTTTCGTGATTATTACTATCAGCATTAAGTAAGTAATTTTTACTCAAAAGAAATTGCTAATAACAGTTTGTTTTTCAATGATTAACTCTCTTTTTGATCTCCGAACCGTTTTTTACTCTTTTTTTCGTTTAAAAACTTGATAAAAAACTATAATATGAAACATCCCAAAAGAGAGGAAATCTTAGGATAACCAGAAAGAAGATTTATTTGGGTGGTGCTGTAAGGCTAAAGTTTAACCAACTTTCAAATTTTACATGGATTTGTGGTGTTTATTTTAGAGACTGCAAATGTAATGAAAACATGTACAGATCGTTCATTTACTGAACAGAAGTAAAAAGGTGGAGTTTTCCCGCCTTTTTCCCAATCTCACTTTGTATTTATTATGTTATTCCTCCTCTTACGGTTTGTTTATTTAAAGTAAGCCCGTAAAAATAAATAGTTACTATTAAACCAACATTTTTATTGAATAAATTTCTTTAATTAACCACTCAAATCCCACCTTTGTTTTGTTTGTCAGATCTTAGCTAGGTTTATATTTTATTTCTCCCTCACTATAAATTCACGGTGAAAGTCTTATTAAAATGTGACTCTAGCCTCACTTACCCAGACGAAATTTGTAAGGTTAATATCACTAACTTAGGAGAAAGAGAGGAGAAATTGTCAGGTGAGCTATATACTACCTTATTGTCCCATAATGGCGTTAATTCTCATGACTACTTTTGCGTTAAAAGGGCCGGCGTTATATGTTTGTCTGTGAGAGTTTGACCGTGGATTTTTCAAAAAAATAATGCCAATAAAGCAACGGCGGAGAGGGTAGTCACAAATTTGTGGAGGAGCACATTGACATAATTTCTGTTTTCAGTCTGTATCACCAATGGGCTTATTTGCACGTTTTTCTTTTATGCTTTAATAGCTAACACTCTCCTCCGTAAACTTCGACTACCCTCTAGATCCACTGCTGATATAGACCGGCGTAAAAGGGGCCGGCGTTAAATTTGAGGCAGCGTAAAAAGGGCAATATTTACAAAAACAAATATGTTTTATGCCAACCCGTGATATAGTCCGATATAATCCGGGTGTGTCATTTAACCTTCTCTTTTTTTCACTTTCATTGTTTATTGTTTATTGTTTATTTCATTGTTTGTTTTCATTTTTAACTATGACTGATTTGGAATGAATTGAATAAAAAAAATCCGACAGAAAATTTGGGTGCCCATATTCCTTTCCGGAAATTTCTATGTACTTCGAAATGTTGTTACAGCAGATGGTTATACCTACAAAGTCAGGGAAAAACGCTTGGCGCAGATGTTGATAAGCTCGTAAACATTTATGTATGTTACAATGTTGAGAAAAATAATCACATGCACACACAAAAAAACAAAACAAAAAACAGACAAGTTAGTTTGCATAAACGCATATATTTTACTATACAAGTTTATCATTTACCAACAATCAACGTGCCTGAATAGATTTTAATGTGCCATGGCTTAAATATCTGTTATTCTAGTAGCTATTACGTATTACGTAAAAACGAAAAGTAAATTAAAGTATCTCATTCAAGTTGAAAATAGTCGTGCACAAACAATCCTGACCTCGTCACTGATTTTTCTACACATATGTACTCAATAAATCCAATCTTAGAAATCGGATTATTGATTATGAAGGATAATTGGGAAAACGTTTAGTACGCTTAGAAAAAGACCGATGTCAATTTCACTAGGGGGTTATAGAAATGGTGAGCTCTTCGAAATAAACAGTTCAACTTAGTAAAGAATTGGCTTCTTTTGTGAGTAAAAAAATCTTGCAAAATAATATATATGTAGATATATTGGAATAAAAAAAATCCTTAAGAGATTTTTTTTTCTGTGGAAGATTCTTAATTTTCTTGCTGGACAATTTATTAATGGAAAGTTTTGAAATCGTTAACATCAACCCCGTTTTTAAATATTTGGTAGATATTTTTTTACACTTCTATTTGCTTATTTCTTTTTAAACTATGTAAATATATATATATATATATATATATACATCTATAAATTCAGATTGTGTTGTATGTAAGTTGTTGATTTTTCGTGAATGCACAAACTGCATAAAAAAATTGTTTTTGATTGCAATCTGCTGTGCACGGATGAAAAATTCGAAACGGATTCGATTTGATTACTACAATGATTATTATCACGTGTGAAACCGCCAAACCATTTAGCAATTGAAACTTGAAGCAGATTTTTTTTTTTTGGAAAGGGTAAGAATAAATCTTATAATGCTTTACAGTTTTATGTTTTATTAATTTGCTATTTTTAACTAGTAATAAAAAGCAAATACTCCATTTGTGGATAAAACTTTAATTCTTTCGTCAATATTGTCTTTTCCTGAATTAACAGTTATGCTTCTAAAACCTAAAAACATTTATGTTTTTATATCAGCTGTACCTGGAAGTTAGTTAAGTTTTTTTTTATAATTCAAGCTTATTCTTTTCTTTCATATATAGTTAATTTTTCATAGACACAATATTTCTCTCGATGTATGGATTTTTTTAAGACAGCAATTCGTTAATTTTCCTTCATTTGTTTCCCCGTTTGACCGCATTTAATAGCAAGCAATTAGCCAGCAGATCAAACGGGTTTTTTTTCGGGTGTAATGTCATTATAGAATGATTATTTATTTCATTTATATTTATTTATATTGTTACAAAAATAAACGAAAAGTTTTCCAAAATATTTTCTTTTTCAAAAGGTCGGAACTTTTTTGCAAATTCGCGTGGCTAAAATAAACGAATTCTAACATTTCAAACTACGTTTCCCAGCATGTACAATATATGAAAAAAACATTTTGAATGTATATTCAGAGAACAGAATATGGGGAGGGCGACCGGCGTTTTGATTTGATAGTTAAGCGGTGTTCCAGTAGAATGGGCTTTGAACACGATCAATATTTAACACGATCCTTTTTTAAAACATGAATCGAAGACTATTTCTTTTATTAATGAATTTTATATTTACGTATATGTTATATACATCATACAAGGAGATTTTTAAAAACATTGCAAACTTTCTTTCGGTTGAACACGATTGGAACCTTGGTTGGTATTATTATTAAGAAGAAAATTTACTCTTTTTTTTTGCAAGGACCGTCCTATAAATCGATTGTGTAATATTTAAGCTCTCTCGTTCAAATTATCGTTAAATATATCGATATTAACGGGTTGTATAATGTTCGGTCTGGTAACTCCAGATTTGTAGACAATAGCACAAATAGTTGGTGTCGGCGAATTGTAAAACAAACAAACAAACAAACAAGCAACCAAACAACAACAAATAAAAATTGGAAGAGTTGACTTGACCTGGATACTAAATACCGAGCTGTTTAGTCACGCTTTCGGTTTTGTTTTTGTTTTTTTGCGTCTCCATAAGCAATCGTTTTATGGGCTAATGCTAAGTATTTCCTAAACTTTTGATCCGTAATTTGCCATCTACATGAGAAAATGGTTATTCAAGTAAATGTGCGTTGAAAAGTTAACTTAACACCTTTATTTTAGAATTTATAGAAAAATTAAAAGGAAAAAAAAAAGAGTGAAAAGAAAAAAAGAATTAATATAATTGTACCGTTTTTTCTGTGAAATATTCCGCACTGTTTTACAAAAGAAATCTTTTTGTAAAATGGAGAGTGTTAAAGAAAGAAAACATAGATTTATAGAAAAAGGTTCATGGCAGCTGATCATATCATGTTTTTTTATAAGAAAAATTATATAAATATTATACATACAGAGAAATGGACTTTCTTTTTTGTTCACTCTCTCTAGAGTCTAACTTCAAATCAAACGAACTTTAAATGAAAAACGAAATCTTTACCTGTTTTTTCCCCTTTTTTTGCTATAGATTTTCTATAATAGTGCCCTTCTTTGCTGCTATTTTGTTATTATTTTTAGTCTTTCTTTCACATTTTAGGTAAAAACATATTCTAAAGATCACGAAAAGTACAAAAGCATTTAGGAAAGAAGATTTATGAAAATGGAAATTTTGTCAGAATAAAGGAAGGAAGATGACGATTTGGCGTTTGTTACACATTCACTATGGTCTAATTTATATTCTACTTATGTTAAAACTTGTATATTTACAACGTGGGCCTCGCGAGTTTCCCATTCACGATCAAAAGCCGTTAAAAGGGCATACCCCTTCAAGTACACCAGGCGCGAACCCAAAAGACGTTTCTATGTGTTCACGATGCCACGACATGTTCACGTTGTCGGAAAAAGAATTTAAAACTTCCAAAAACAGCGAGTTGTTCTGTATTCGCCTGTTACAAGTGAAACGTTGTATCAAAAAAATTAGAGAGTACAACCATTGTACTGGCATAGCACTATTCGCGTTAGACACAGGAGTTTATATCAAAATGGGCTTTCATAATTGTGCACGTATGAAAGTTAACGCGAACAGTATAGTAAATATATTCAAAGAACTGAAAAAGAAGAGGGTGGAGGAAAATAATAAAGAGAATGCTAAGTGCAGGTATGTTCATGTAAACAGGACTTTAAGTGAACAAAGACACTGTGGGATGTTTGGTGATCCACATGTCAAGACGTTTTACGACATTCGACAAACGTGCGTCGTCGCTGGAGCATGGTCGTTGCTAGATAATGATTACATGGCCGTCCAAGTGACGAACCAAATCGTACAGGCAACTGAAGTAACGAGCGCAACAGCCACCAGCAAGGTAAAACATTATTTTTCTTTATTGCGGATTAGTTGCCAAATTAAAAACTTTGGGACTATCGTACTTAATTACAGCAGAATATAACTGAAAAGCAAACATCTTTGTATAACGGATTCATACTCCATGTAAGGATGGATGGATTTACAGTCAAATTCTCATAGGTAAAGTCTCTATGGCGGACATCTTTATAAAACGAATAGCTTCTTTTTGCACCAATTTCACTGTATTCAAATCTCAAACCAACCCAAAGTATCGTTATATTGCATAAATAGATTTGCTAGCAACATGTTTTTTAAAGAAAGACATTGCTGCTGTAGCAACCAACAAATTGAATTAAAAATTTGACGGTAGATTGTCAAGTACAAATTGGTTTCGAAATAAGCCTCTGTAAACCCTAAACGGTATTTACATCTGGTCCATAAATTGTTAATCTACAAGAAACAGCGATATTAGAATATGCTGGTCTATCCATTAAAACTTCATAGTACATAATTATGTCAGTCATGTAAAAAGACTGTGCACGAAGTTGTTCTTATATAACGTCTGACGTCACAACTGTTAGGCCGCTGTCATTCATAATATTTTGATAAACAAAACAAAACCAACATTATATTATTCCATGTGAGAATACTACTGTTTCTTTTGGTTTTTTTGTCGGTTCATGTCGGAAATGTCGAAAAACATGAAACAGCATGGAATTTCTTTAGGCAGTTGTGAAAACATCAGGGTTTTTTTCTTATTTTAAAAATTTCAACTTACTTCCTTCAAAGCCCCTATGCCCCCATCCCCCATCCCAACGTGCAGAATATGCCTTTTATGTGAAAATTTATTTTACCAAAAGGACTTTTACCTGGTGTTAATCTTTCAATTGTTGACAATACCTCAAAGACGCTTGATGATATATGATTAATTAATTCCTTAAATTAGTCCTACATGAAAAAGTTAGTTCTTTAAGGGTAACGATCTCAGCAAGTTGAAAGAGAAATAAACACAAAATATCGGAAGTTCCTAAGAAAAATGAACAGAGCAGAGCACAAAAGATTAGGTTCACAACCTGATTAAAATGTACTGTTCTTCGCAGTGACTCGAGTATAATCTTTATTCGTTATATATAATGTTATGTTTTTCTTATTCATAGATTGTGGTCATTTACAAGGAGACTGGTTCTAGTTGTATAAAACAGAAAATATACGAAGCTACTTCCAGTAACTTACCTTCCGTGTTCAAAGATAGTACGACATTTTCAGGACCAGATAATTGTAGAACTGTAATAGAGAAACAGAGCGAAAACAAAATCTCAATTCAAAGTTGTCATATTAACACGACAGTCATCATAAGAAAAGTGGGGAGTTATTTGACTTTTAACATAAGGACGCCTTACGAGCTTGTGAATCAGTCACGTGGTTTGTGTCACTCGGGATGTCCTGCCAATGAACTTGTCGATTCAACATCATATTTCGAAAATAAACTTAACGAAGTATCGACGTCCGATGGGTTTCCTTCGACCAAAGAAGCTATGAGAACTTGTAGCGAAGCCAGTTTGACCGACTTTTACTATGATTCATGTGTATTTGACCTACTCACAACAGGCGATAAATTATTCTCAAACGCAGCAAATAACGCCATGTTGGATGCTATAAGTTTAGATCCAAAATTACGGCTACGCAGAGACAACAGTGTTGTGTTAAAAACACAATCGAAATATCACGCCAATCGAAAGAACTCATCTTCACATAGCACTTCTTTATATCACAAAAGATATATTCTGATATCAACTTTGTTATTTACGTTGTGTGTGCTACGGACCAGGTGATAATTACTGATAATTCTTCAAAATATCTCAAGATATATTTTGCTTATAACCTTTCACAAGTGATAACACGAGTCACAACTGTGTGTTATCACGAATCCTTTTTCCTGTTGTTTTCTTTTTCGTCAAAATTCCACGAACATTTTCAAGTGTGTATAATTTGTCTGATGGAGATAAATTTGGAGCTACCTAGCTCATTTAACTAAAACAATGCATTCTTTCATAATGATGGAGAACGCCATATTTTTTGCTGAGCAAATTCACTTTTCTACACTCAAACCTGTCTATTGCGGACACTTTTTGCAAGAACAGATGCCTTTTCTCCTTGAACTCCAAGCGGACAGTGGAAACTTTCTTTTGATCTGAATTGTGTCCGCTATAGAGGTATTTGACTGTAATTAATGTTTTTGTAACAGAAATGTTTTTTCCACTCTGTTATTATAATAAAAAGGAGTTGGGATTATGTTATTCCAGGCTTTCTCAATCTGTCTCAAGTATTTGGCAGGGTGAGAAAAAGCTGAACTCTGTACATATGTACCATACAATGTTGTACAACTAAAACGTAATTTATTTTGGAGTATATTTTAATAGATGGTATTGGGCGAATGTGACCAGTGCTGACTTCACTTTCCCAATTTTCACGCATCTTTGAATTTGTGACATTAAGCTGAAACAAAATAACGTGACTTTTTAAAAAAATGCTGCGTAATCCAGGCTTAATGAATTGAGTGATCACTTAGGCGTAGTTTATATTTTATATGCTGGGCATCAAAAAAATTTTATACAAGTGTTTGCACCAATAACTTTTCGAAATCAGAGACAGATTCAGGATTCCTCCGTATTTCCGAGAAAAAAACCCCGAAAATTAGGAATCAGAATGATACTGAATCCGGTTCTGATTGGTGAGGACGCTATAGATATGTGTGTATATATATTGATTTTTTTTCTTCGAAATCCACATCCAGTGTAATGTTAGTTTGGAGAACAATTAGGAAAGAAAAAGAAATATTTCGAAAATAAAAAATACGATATATTTCCACATTTTTTATACATCTCCCGTTTAATCTCCTTTGTGCTAAAAAATGATTTCATGAGTGTTTTCTTTTTGTATACACATGTTTTTTGTTTGTTTTTTTATAAATAGCTAAGTTGCCAAGTTGGTTGCTTAGTGTTTTGAGATTGTTTACCGACCGTTTAAAAGGCCATTAGCAACAACAATTTCTGTTGACAATGCGTTTCTCCTCACCCGAATCGTAACCCAGTGGGAAAAATTTTCAATAAGTCTACGAGAAGAAGTGTTTTCTACAAGAATGGCAAGCAATATTGCCTGCTGTTTCAATAAAATTCCTCACTGGGAATGAAATCCCTGGGACAGAATGTTCATTATCTCGTTCTGTTTGCACATCAGACAAAACATTGAACAGCATGTAACATATCGGATATAATTGAATGGAACGAAATCGGCATGCTTGCCGACAAATTTAACATAGCAATGGCAAAATAGTATTACAAAATTGTATTATTTCGTCGTGTCTTTTTGTAGTATTTTGCATTAGATGTAAAACTTCCGTTCTCTGGTAAATATTTTAAATGACTTATCACAGGACAACCCATTTTCCTTTAGGCGCCATCTTCTAGTTCTAATGAAATCTTTTTAAAATAACAGAAGAGAAAATATAACCCGGAGTGTGACGTTTTTAACAAATTATGTGCAAGCTGCGAGATTCTTTCGGAACTATTAATAACAAAGTTTAAAAAGAGAAGCCAAAATACCGAATAAGACAGTATAATTTTTCTATTCAATCGGGGAAATTCCAAGGTATCAATACAGTCAACACAAAATCTCAAACAGAAATCTTGGTCCCTTGAACGTTTTACTGGGTCTCCCCAGTGTTCGAGACAGCGGGCGTTGACTGTAATCATGACTTCAATACCGCGCCTTATTGGCCCTTTTTACGGCGGTATTTATTGGCGTTATTTTTAAAAAGATCACCGTGATTAAACGTTCACAAACAAATATCTATCGACGTCCTTTTTAACGCCAAGTCTTAAAAATTATGTCATTTAAGGGCCGGCGTAAATGGGGCCAATAAATTAGCTAAAAACTAGAAAACAGTGGACCAAGAACAGCGTTCCACCAACGTTGAAAATATCCCCTTGTCCTACAGAAACTTTCAAACTGCGTTATGCGGCGTTAACAATAGCCGTTTCGATAACAAATCACACACTCGTCGGCCGGACTGCAACTTCAAACAATCACAACAGACCCTTGTAGCTATGGGAAGTTTGCATTAAACTACAAATTTGTCACAGTAATTTCATCTTAGCAATTATTATAGGGGCCGCAATCGACCGCTAATAAAGGTGACATTTCCAGGGCAATTCTCTCCAATACAAAGGTTAACAGATAGAAAAGACTCGATTGGAGAGAAGTAATCGTCGGGAACAATCCTACAAAACATACCTAATAAGATCTTCTTCTTTTTTCACTCTATCTCGTCCTTTTTTTGCAAGCAGAAGTAACTGGCAAGAAAATAAAATCATTGAAGGTGCGCTATGAGAAGAAATTCCTGTGAAATACAGAGTTACAAAGAATTAAAGAAAATAAACTTCAGTGCGATGTTTCAACATGCCTGGAAATAATAATAGAAAACCGTTCCCTATATTTACTTGGGATTGCCCGTTTAAAAGAGGTTTTTCAAAAGCTAACAGTCGGCCGGATTGTAAAAGAGATTGAAAATTCTGACTGGTGCAAATTTCTAGCCAATCAGGATACGATTTTTATGCGAAAATTATTCGGTTAGTGAAAATTAGCCTTAAAAGACTACCCCCGCTATTTTACCGTCATATTCTACCAATAATAACATTTGACGTCAAATGTTATTTTCAGATCACCTTAACATTCACATTGTACAAAAACGGAAGAGGGAAGAACAAAAGGTAATAGATTCATATTTCTTTCTAAAATTTATAATGTGTTTGAAAATATAAAAAAAGTTTAATCCAAAAGGGAAAGACGCCGGACAAAAAAGTTAACATAACTTACTGTGAAATTTTGAGAAATTCGCTTCATGTTAAAATATAATCGGAAATCCTTTTTTCCTAAAATTAATTTGTCGACGAACAATTATAACAAAAGAAAAACAAAAAATAGGTTAAATACCTCGTCCGCCCACCTGTTTCAGTGGCGTTATTCTACGAAAAGTTCACGGTGAAACCTTCACAGCCATTTAACATTAAACAACGATGTTTTTACGCCCAGTCATGAAAATAAACATCATTAAGGACTGATGTAAAAAAAGACCCACGTTGGCTCTGCTCTCCTAAACTGTCTATCATTTGGATGGTTGAATGAGTCCCCTGTCCAGTGCGTTCTGATTAATGAAGTTTAAAGTACTCCGAACCTTCTGGTTATCTGCAATATCAAGACCCGATCTTCAAAAAAATCTTTCGAAATCAGGGTGGAAATATTTTCACCAAAAACCACAGGGAATACAAACAGGCATAACCAAAAAACAGAACAAAATTTCATACGTTATTTATTTATTTATTTATTTTTATTTTGTAAAAATATAGATTATGAATACAAACTTCGTGATCCATGTAAAAAAATAAATTAGAGCTTTGAGTCTGTTTTATAGAAAATCACACAATAAGTATCATATAGTTTAAGGTAAAATCTCGTATCAGTAAAGTTCATGGTGTAAAACTTGTAGAATTTGTTTGGGTGGCTGAGTTCTTTAACCTCCTTCTTCCAAATAATTTTATAAGAGTTCTCACCGAAAAGTTTGTGAGTACCGAGATTTTACCTTCAACACACAAATATGCGTTTCTGAAGTTGTGGAAACTACATTGTTGCGACACCGTTACAGCCAACACGTCAAAAGAGTTTCGTACTAAACAATCACAATTGAATTAAACCAAGCAGGCATGCGACGTCGTTTGTACATCCGGACGACGTTGTAAAGACGTCCATATGTCGGTCCAACGACGTCGTGTGTCTGTTGGGTAAGAGATAATAACAGAGTTGATAACATTCTTTTGGAACTAAAGAAAAACCTGATACAAAAATCGAGGAAGAACAACAAAAAAATAACCTCGTAAAGTTTAACACAAGCTCGTCATGTTTGTCACACGGCCTCACAGCAATATCTACAGTGTTTGTATGTGAATATAATATGGAGTGTGTGCGTAACAACATGTGATACAAAACGAATTCGTGTGTCTATAGAACCAATCACAGCTATTCGTTAAAATCTAGTTGAGAAATATCGAATAACTGAAGCACGTAGACACGAAATCTGTGATTGGTGGTTATAAGCACGTGGACACTTGTCAACGATTGGGTGAACGGTTAGAAACTGATCAGGGAGCATTTGCAATTTGGTTACAAATCAGCAACTACCGTATATCTACATGTTCTTCTTCTTTTAACCACCGTTACCACAATAACAGTTGTAATCCCGTCTCAAGTGGCGTCATCACCTCGTCATGACGCCGACGATCGTTTTGCCGTCGTATTTCAATTGATCAGGAGTCAAGTTGTCGTAATAACTTTCATTTTCCGTCGGTTCAAGTATACTGTTTTCAGGATCGATCGGCGCTGTCGATAACGGCGAATCAGTTTTCAATTCATCGACGATATTTTGCGTTTTCGAAAATTTTTTAGACTTGATTTTCTTTTTGCGTTTTCTTTTGGTCGTTTTGTTATCACCCGATTTATCAATAACGGAACTTAACTCACTCCCGTCTTTATCACCCGAATTCTTTCTATCGGCGTTGCCAGAATTAATACCGTTCATTATGGCCGGGTTTCTACTCGTATAATTTAGACCAGTGTAATTTGGAACATTAGTCTCGACAGAGTGCTTAAAATATCTCTGCTCAATTTTCAAATTATTATTGCGCAGCCTATTAGTATGATTTCGGTTCGTGTCGAAAAGTTGCGATACTTCTCTAGTTGGTTTCGGCAGCTTTTTGGTTGGTTTCGGTCGACCGTATTTATAGTTACTTGTCTTTATATCTGACGTTTCCACGTAGATTTCAACTTCTTTACGAGAGTTTTCAAAATTTTGGATACTAACACCTTCGAGTTTATTTAGCCAATTTACACGTTTCCCTCTGAAATAATCCATATAATGTAATTCGTTTTTCAACATGCGTTGACAGAAAGTTTTCGATTCGCCGGTTAAATTCGAACGAATTTTGTATCCCTTCACGTAGACGGACGAGTAAGCTTCTTCAATTGCCTCACGTTCTATACACAAATTTGAATAGTGCGTGCGACGCTTTCGTAGCTCGACAACGTCATCGTAAAACCCAGGTCCTTCATTTTTCACCTCTTTCCAAAATCGCTCGACGAAGAAGTTATACAACACGACGTCGGCGTTATTCCATAGTTTTATCTTTTCAATCTGAATTTCCGACAGGACACGACGCTTGTGACGATTTAAACGTTCGTTCATTTTAAAATAAACGACATCGTCGATTTCCCAACACAGACGGCGTCGCAACAGCGTCAAGGATTCGTCAAAATGCTCCATGATCAACACAAGATCGAAATCATCGTCTAACGTTTTCAAAGCACGTTTTATAAACGTCGCATTGTCGTAATATCTGTAATCCAAACCCAAATCGAAAAATAACGGATTTCGGATCAGATACAACGAGGGGTAACGCCTTGCTATCTCCATTATTTTCTCGGCTGACGGTGGATTGTTCAAGAAGAAATCAAGAGGGTCGTTTTTATTCGAAATATCCAAAATGTACGGGAAGCTCATGTATTGAAACGTGGACTCCCATTGCGATACGGGGTGACGCAGAACACTGATGTACGTTGTGGTTTCACGCGGAAATAACACATTCATCGATTTACGGCTGTATCTGGCGTGGTTGGCTAAAAAATTTGCTCTGGAAAAAGCATTCACGGAAAACGATAGGCGGAATTTATTCGGCCAGTCGAATGAGTAATAAGCAGAACCCTTTGGAAGCAAGATCGACATATTGTTTTTATCTGCATATCTGTTCAATATATTGGTGATAGTAGATGACCCTGTCTTGTGTGTTTTAAGAAATAGAACATATTTCTTCGGTTCACACTCACGTAAATTCTTTGTGGACGGACTCTGTGTAGTGTCATGATCTTTTGGTTTGGTGAAGTCGTCCACTGCAGCAATACCTGGCTTTACAACATTTTCATCCGTTCCATACACGGCCCTGCAAATGTACAGAGGGATAATATTATAAGCTTGCTTGAAATTGATGTGTAAGAATTTTGAGAGAAGGTGCAAACATGATTATCAGAAAAGGATGAAAATTGACGAAATCGGGCGATCAAATAGAACTTTCCCGAATTTCCGTTTAAACACCGTATTATTAAGCTTCGCCTCGTTTCTATGCATTGTATTGTTTTACTGATTTCCAACTTCATTGCTTACTGATACTTACTTATTCTCCCTATTCCCAAGTGGAGTAGTTAAAAGCAGTTATGATATTGAAAAGGAGACGAAACGTGATGGCTAGGCCATAACACTACGTTTTAACAGTGTTAGGGAAAGGTGTATTTCTAGAATTCGATAAATTTGATTTTCAATTTAATTAATTTGAATTATAAATAACGTTAAAATAACGTTATCAACTAATAACCGATTAACTTCTTTAAGATTGTAGCGAAAAGAGTTTAACCAATCACGTGAATGTTATGTTGATGTTCTGAATAAAATGAGCGAATTATGAAGAAATTGGTTCGACAAATTTGATCGCGTATTGCAGGCTTTAGACTTCCAACTTTCCAAATGTGCGCCCAGCCCTAGAATTCCATGCTCATCTTGTATAGCGAAACAGAAATTGAGTTTATGTTTATTTTTAATACCAAATATCATTTCGAATAATCAAGACCGAAAAAGAAAGCAAACATCATAAAGACAACAACAACAACAACAAGCGATCCTGAATAATCAACCTACCTTTGCGTTTTGATATGTCCACTGCAATAAATGGTTGAAATGTAATTGAAACGAAACTGAACGGTGACAAAAGCCAAACAAATCACCAATAAAGTAATAAATATCTTTCTCTGATGGTACACAATACATTTCGTTACAAACATAATTCCCCTCGCTGTTGTTAGATAAATGTACTTGTATATTCTATCTTTTGGGCTGTTTTTTTCTTTCTTTCTTTCTTATTTTTTGTTAGTTTTTTTTTCTTCGTATCCCCTTCCTCTTTAGTAATTATGTTTTGGAGATTGGATTAACGTCCGTTTGCTTTGTTTCTATCATACATTTTCCATCCATATAAACAACTAACCGTGACAAACCCAATCGTAAGATCTTAAGCTACCGGATGAGCTTCAAAGATACGGTCAAAGCCTTTCAAAAGACAGTTCTACGTTCTCTTTAGTTTTTTTTTTACATTGGTTTCTTCATGGTTTCCTTCAGTATTTTGTTTGCACCCACATTCTCGATCGTATATAGAAATCCTATATTATTTACACCTTCTCGATTACCGTGAACGTATAATATAATATCCGCGTGGCTACAACAATTTTTTTATTTCGTTCTTATTTACTAAAACTGATTATCCGGCTCAGTTTAAAGTTCTCGACACACACTGCGCACTTAAGTAAATACTGCAGCCAATATCTCACTATCTGCATCATTGTTCGCAATAACCAGGGGGTAAATGCTCAACTATTTCGAGAAGTGTTCTAGGGGTTTTACGTTCAAGTTGAACACCCTGATTTTTTAGAATTCAGCTGCAAACTGATCTTTCAATCCTTTAACCGCGTTCAATTATAATATGATTGGTGCTCTTGTTTTACTTTTCCAATTGAAAAAAACACTATGTATATATATATAATATACATATATATATAGGAACAAAATAAAAAGAGAGAAAAAAGAAAAGAAAAGAGAAAGAAATAAAAATAAATTCAACATCTTACCAATTGTTAAATTTATTAATTATTAAAACTTTAAGATGGAGGGATATACTAAAAAATACTAAAAAGAAATATATAGAACCATTTATATATAGAACCATATATAGAAATATCAATGATAGGTTTGTCGAACAAGATGGGCTCGTCATTAGCTTTCGGTCAAAACTTTGTTATTTCTACCGGAGTTAACGAGAACATTGTTGCGTCGTATTGTCTCGTTCTTTCAAACAGGATAGGATAATATATATATATATATATATATATCCACCTTTTAAAAAAAAATGTTGTTATAAATACCGCCGGAGGTACCACCTTGTGCTGACATCATCATTACCGATACAGACCTTTCAATTACTTCTATTAAAGTCATCATTAAAAGCAACAAAAATAGTAGCTTAAAATTATGACCAAACGATAATTCACGTGCTGCTTTTATTAAGATCAAACAATACAACAATTCCCTTTCTTGTCTCTCATTTGTTGTTCATGCTCGTGTGCTGAGATCATCATGATGTCAGATTTTCCTATATTTATAACAACACATTGTTTTTAATAGACGTCTTAGGGACTGATCACGAGGCCAGTCAGCCCGACCGGGTTTCTCTAATGTCACGTGATGGAAGTTCAATTTTCCATTATTATTTTCCATTCAAATAAAAAAAGACAATCACCAGTTTAACGAGCTGGCCCGGTTGAGCAATCACGTGATAAAATTAGAAACTCGGTTAGACAAGGCGAGATCTCGGAAAAACGGGCTGGCTCGTTTCTCATGTGATCACACGTCTAAATTTATAAGAGTTTTTTAATGATAGCGAGATCTCGGTTTAGCGGGCTAGCACGCTTGACCGGGCTGAATTTTCTCATGTGATCACCCCCTAACAAAATTTTTAAGTATACCGGGTGTGTCAAAAAAACGCAACTATATTTTAATCTTTTATACCTGCCCTTTAAACAGGATCAGGGTCACTTATTGCCTCACTTTTTCAAATAGTTTTACAAGACTTTTCACCATAAACTTATAGTAAAGTGAGGAGAAATTTTACGAAAGACTTTCCACAGCAATTTTATCGTGAAGAGAAAGTGTCACATAAACCTACTCTACATACGAACTCTACTAGGGAAATGGATCAAAAAATATCATAATGTATAACTGACTTTAAGCTAAGGTACAAAACATATCAGGAAAATGATCAGAATTTTTTCAGAATCGCACGAAAACGCACGTGTTCTAAAACAAAACAGGGCCGTACCAGGGTCAATATTTCAGGGTCCGGCACTGTAGAAGTGGACCAAGTGTTGGTGATTTGCTAACTATATAAAACATATGAGTTAATCATGGTTTTTTTTTTAACAAAACACAGACGGGAAGTTTTGGGATTTCATGATTGTTTACCAGACCACATGAATTCAAAGCGTTATTCACCGGCTGCAAAACTACGAAACAACTCAACTTCCCAGTGGGCAAAATGTTCAAAAACTCTGTGGAGGAGTGTTTTTTTTATTTAATCAGCAGACGATATTGCTTGCCATTCCTTTAGAAAAACACTCCTCCATAGAGACTTTTTGAAGATTCTGCCCACAGAGAACAGCGCTTAAAATATTTAGTAAACGTTATTACGAGCAGGTGATCATAGTTGAACACAACTCAAGCAGGAACGTGTTTCTTAAACCATATTTTCATAACAATCGATTAGTGAAGGTAATCGAGTGTATTCGAGTCAAATGAAGCTATACCTCCTGATAACTCGATCCCTTGATAACTGGAACTTTAAGTAAATAAGTAAATTTTAACGTTCCTTTTCAACTAAAACTCTCTTGTAAGAGGCTCTCGATAATTCGAACATTTCTGTAATTCGAGTCAAATGAAGATATACAGCAGAATCCTGATAACTCGAACTGTTTTAGCGTTCCCTCTCAATTAAAACTTTAACATTCATTCGGTCATTTGCACAACACTCGTCGGAGGATCAAGTTTTGAGGAGTATCCTGTAGTTTCGTCAAGTTGTGTGTATTTGTGTGTATACGCGTCATCTTGTGTGTGTACGCGTTAGTGGCATTAGAATTTTCGTGAGCAGCGAATGGAAAATTGGTTTCACAGTCGCGAAAAAGAATCTGTAACTCGCACAGACCTGAAGCATAAAAAAATTGTATACCTGGATTTCATTCTAAAAGGTTATGATTTAGTCGCCACGTCACATATGAATATCGTTGTTTGTTTTATGCAGAACAAAAAAAATATGGCGTGCGGAACCGCCAATAAATACTTTCATTTTAAAGTAGACTTTCTTTTCATTATTAGATTTTCTTTTCCACATATAGTAGACTCTCTCTATCTAGAACTTTCAAGGGACCGGGAGATTTGTTCGAGATAGAGAAAGTTCGAGATATAGAAGATCTGTTTTTAATTTTTAATGTTTTTAATCCAAGTTGAATGGTGTTTTTAGGCACACCAAATTTATCGGCTGCCTCTTTATTTGTCATGCCTTTCTCTATGTGTGACATAATGTCACACTTTTCCTTCAAAGTTTTCGTATTCAGCTTACGTTTGACAGACATTTTTGTTTTGACGACACTGAGAACAAAAAACAGAATTTTTTTCATTTACGGTCGAGATTTTTGTTTTGATTCAAATTCGAACATATTCGGGAATTCGAAAATGAAATTCGAATATGTAAATGTTCGAGATGAAGAGAAAATGGTTCAAGGGAAAATTTGTTCGATAAAGGGAAAAGTTCGAGATAGAGAAGTTCGAAATAAAAAATGTGGTTTTAACAGAAAAGAGAATAGGGATAATATCGCAATCAACCAAAATATAAAAATAAATAGGCCCATAAGGAAGACGAAATTCTCAAAACAATAGAATTTTTTTAGAACTACAGAAAATTCAAAGTGAATATATACAACTCTATCTTTTTTTTTATTTATTTATTTGATGTGTAAGGAACAACAGGACAGAGAAACTATGCAATCCGATATAATCTGATTTAAACATATTGGGAGTCCAATTTACAAACCAAACAAAAATTCGAAAATCGGATCTTAAAATATCATACCAAGCCAAAATGCGAAGAGAAAAGTGTTCTTTTACCGTGATTTTACATTCACTGTTCATTTGGGTGAATCGTGCATGTTGCTAACAGCGAGTACTGAAGACAAAATAGAGAAACAAAACTTTGAGGAAAAACAATTTTTTTAACTTCGAAATCTTATCAATCTGGGTAGTCACGTTGGCTCGTATGAAGATTAATTATAAACATGATAGCTAAACCAACAAAATATTTTTATTATCTCGCTCACAACCACACCCTCACAGCGAAGCCTATATCAAGTAACGCTACCTGCTTCAGTACAACAAAAACCTTTCAGCACAAATACACTAAAATCTCTTTACATCCAAGGAACCGTAAAAAATTCGGTTCAAATTACGGAAGTTTATTTACATGAAAAACACATGTGAAGGGACCTTGAGATTAGTTCGAATTAGAGAGACTGGAGAGCCTGGAACTCACCTGCCAGTCTGTGTAATTGCTGTCTCTCGGCTAGGTTATCTTGTAGCGCTTCCATCAATTGAAAATATCTATCAATGAAACCGTTGGGAACAATGCATGCCGATGTATGTATGTTTAACGTTGAAGTCCCAGAATTTACAATTATTTGGGTCGTAAAAGGATCTTAATTGCGTCGAAATGGACGTGTGACTCACCGAAATAATGTGTCTCTTGGCCATATAGTCTCACGCGTTGTCCGTTTCAAATTTTGCAGATTTAAACGAACGGTCTTATTCCAATCTGAGATCAATAAAAAACGAATCACTTTCAATCCCTTAGAATGACCATTGATAAATTCAGTCAAATATCTCTATACAAGACATCTACACCAAGGCATCTATAGTGTTTTCTATAGGAATGGCAAGCAATAACGCCTGCTGTTTCAATAACAAAAACTCCCCCGCAGAGACTTTTTGAAGATTTTGCCCACTCTGCTGCGCGTCGTCGAATATCACAAGCTCAACTGAATAATTCCGGATGTCCCATATAACCTTGCCAAATATCTGTTTAATATTGACTGACGTCAAAGTAAAGCCCGAGCTTGCGAGTCAAAACAGTATTATATACTCAAAATGGATGTGAAAACAGGAGAAATGACAATCTTTCAGCATTTAGTTGTAATCTTACTTGCTGATTCTGAAATATCATCGGTATCTGCAAGCATTTGGACAGCCATACTTTCAGCCTGTTGTCTACAAATGTAAAAATTAATAGAGAAATACCAATATTTCTACAGCATCCTTTCGAGCAAACTGCAGCAAGAATTATTCACTACGAACACAATATTGCGTCTAACCAGGAACAGGTATTGTTCAAAATCAAAAGAACTTAAATTTGCAAATGCATGGAGAACAAAATATTTCCTATAAGTCAGTAACTTCAAATTGCAGTCGACTCTCGGTATCTCCAACTCTCCGGGAGCAGGATAACTAACGTTATGAAGGTGATAATTATGTTTAGAGCAACAAAGAAAGGATACCTACGTGTTTCCTTCACTAAACAACTTCTGCAAACGATCAACAGCTTGGGTTGTGAAAGTCTCTTTTGGATCGGGTTTACTAACAAAAATACAAATAATAGAATCATCCATTAGGGTTGTGTCGTGATCTGAATTGTAAACATAATGCAGTGGGCAAAATCTTCAAAAAGTCTATAAGGAGGAGTGTTTTCTATAGGAATGGCGAGCAATATCGCCTGCCGTTTCAATAAAAAAACACTCCTCCACAGAAACTTTTTCAAGATTTTGCCCACTGGGAATGCAGTAGTGCCTCAGTGATCTCAGTTCGATCCCACTTCTCTGGTCAAAAGTGTAAAAGCCACGTCCTGTATCATACTGCAGCCAGTCTTTTCTTCTGTAAGTGGGTTTGATCATGTTCAAGGTCATAAGCGTCTTAAATACCTTTCAGTAAAACTTTTATCAAAATGAAAGACAGCCAGAGTGTAAATACTAAAGAAGTCATCCATAGATAGATAGCCGACAGACAAATAGATATATTTAAATTTCCTTGATGTTAAAAGAAAAAGTAAAAAAATGAGAAAGGCTTTTGAAACATACCTTGCACTATTGCAATCACCATTGTTCGATACACTAACAGTGTCTTCCATGATTTTCGACAATTTCTTATCGGGAACAATGGACGATCTTCTTCCAGAATGTTTCCTCTGATGTGATTCTGAAGGGTCTTTTGGGGCTCTGGATGGAAAAGAAACCCAAGAGACAACCAAAATATCGCAGAAATCATCATACATGTGACAAGTACATGTTAAGAAGACATATCCATATTTTTCCTCCATTATATAAAGCAGTATGCTATGACTTGAATAGACTTGAATGGAGAGTAAGATGAGTTCCGGATTAGGGATTGAAAAAGGCCCTGTTCAGACTGTAAACTATTAGATAAATGTTAAAATGAACTGAAGATGACAACTGGACGGTTGTCGAAACGTTTTAAATTAATAAATACAGTATAACCCCGTTAAGTCGGACACGGTTTAAGTCAGATTTTTCTTTAAGTCGGACTAAAACCTTGTCCCCCTTGGATTTAATAAGTATAGTCTGACTTAAGACGAAGTTCGGATAAGTCGGACTCCCGATAAGTCAGACCGATTATTTCGGTCCCCTGAGAGTCCGACTTAACGGGGTTATACTGTATACTTTAAACAAATAAAGAAATGAAGCTTCTGCCATACATTTTCATAATATAATAGAAATTGTTTTTCTTTCTTCATTGAAGTCAATTATTTTTTGAATAATTTAGGTAAGATATACGATAAACTATTTCATAACCTAATCTATTTTAAGTAAGTTTTTGACATAAACTTTATATTTTATAAGAATTTAGGTAAGATACACGATAAACTATTCCGTAAACTAATCTATTTTAAGTAAGTTTTGAGCATAGTTTATCTAATAGTTTACCGACAAACAGGACCTTAACAAAGATCTCCTACAACCAGAACTTACAACGACGACTTCGCATGTTGCATGGCAAGCTCAATTTCAAGTAGCATTTCATTGCCTTCTTCTTCCATCTGCTGCTCTCTTTCATTACACTGATTATTGAAATCAGCACGGATATTTTGAAAATTCATCACTAAACAAAAATGAAATGATGAAATGCTAGCCCATCATTAGTACCTTGTAATAACGATAGCTTGCTATTGGTTTTCAGACCTTATCTCCTAAACAAATTATTGATCAGCATGAAATTTCCTTTACAGTGGTGGGTCACATGACCAAAAATTCCCTTAGTCAGGATGTTGAAGCCAACATGGCAGCTTCCCGACCATTTCCCATACAGAGTAGATTTTTCTGAACCCTCTAGCATAACACTATTTAAATACACAGACAAAAGTCTGTAGTTCAAACATCCGTAATTCAAACCTCCATAATTCGAACTAATTTCAAGGTGACCAAAAGAGGTTTCTAAGCAAAGGTTTCATTTAATCACTGGTAAAACAAACAAAAATGTAAACAAAAGTAAACAAAAAACAAAACAAACAAAAACAAAAACAACACAAGCGATACCCATGATTCCTGCAAATATATTACGAAATATGAATGCACCAATACAAATCCAAAGAATGATGTAGCATTTGCTCAGTAAACCATTCACAACTTTGCTCAAATCATTCATTACTTTGAACCATTGATCCAAAGTGAACAGCTGGAACAATGTGGCAAGAGATTCTCCCAATGTGCTGGAACATAAAAAATTATAAAACATACTAAAACTCATTTAAAAAGAGTTCGAGTAACTCTTTTAGAGACATTATTAGGCAACTGTTCTGTTGGAAAAGGCAGAATATTCATGTACAGTATAACCCCGTTAAGTCGGACTCTCAGGGGACCGAAATAATCGGTCTGACTTATCGGGAGTCCGACCTATCCGAACTTCGTCTTAAGACAGACTCTACTTATTTCAAGTCCAAGGGGGACAAGGTTTTAGTCCGACTTAAAGAAAAGTCTGACTTAAACCGTGTCCGACTTAACGGGGTTATACTGTACTATCAATATAAGGCTATTTCGGCAACTAAGGTAACAGAAAGTAAACTAACGTTGTAGTTGCTCGTGGGGAGGAGAATGTTTATAAAAGAGTTAATTCACTAGTGACACTTAGGATCTATAAAACAGTCTAGGATGACACAGGCAAAACTTCAACAGTAAACTGTAACATTCCTGTATTGAATTGTTATTGGTTACTAAAGCAAAACAGACCTTCTATCTTATTGGTTGACATTGTAATCTGGATTTGATGTCTCAAGCAAACTGCAGCCACGAGGAAAGACTACAAACTACAATTTTGCAGTTAGATAAACGCCCATACACTGTGCAAAATTCCCTGCGTTTGGCTTTCATTTAACTGACAACCACTTGTGCAATGAAAGATTTTTTTTGTGCAACGAAAGATTATTATTGTTGTTATTGGTAGGAAAGTTTGGCATTTGATTGGTTGACGGGTGCAAGATGTTTTACTGAATATAAACTATAAAATTCTCAACAAACATAAAACGGAAAGCTAAAGTCTAATCTGCAATTGAAACTGAAGTGATTAACCTGAAACTTTTTTTGTACAGTAAATCATCTCTCTGCGACTTTGAATAAGACGAGAATATCACAGTGCCAGCCACTGCAAAAATATACATGAACACAGCAAGTAAAGTAAGTATGAACGCCATGGACTAAAATGGTAAAATTTAAATACGCAAACTAACTTTGATAGTATTAGAGGAAGACATTTTTAGAGAAAGAAGTCAAATGGTATCATTTTCTATTGATGCTTATACTTTTGCCATGGAGTGTTATTCCTTTTGTTGTAACAACTTTGTGCTTTTAACAAAACTATACTCAATTAAATGATAACAAACCAAGTAAGCCTTGAGGAAATGCATTAGGCAGAGTGAACAAACAATGCATTTCCAAATACCCTGCTGGTTCAGCACAGAAATACTCTGAATAAATAAAGACCTTGATCATGTTTTACATAACAGTTATGAGAAATATATAATATAAATATAAAATGAGAAAATATAAATGTCTGAAAAATTAGAATTCTTTTACAAACCTTAAAAGCTTTGAGAATAGTTAAAACAATGATCCTAAGCTGAGCAAATCTGGAAACCTATAAAAGGAACAACAAAAAATATCCTAAACCAATCACAGTATTCTGACCTCATATTTCCAGACCAAATTTTTGAAGGAGGAGTATAGGAAGTGGCCAAGCTAGGCTTTTTTTGCATACCGTTTTTGAATATATATATTAAAAAATTAGAATATTTTTTATTTGTTTAAAACGCAGTCCCTAAACTGTGATTTCAAAGACATTCTATAAAAATTTAAATTTGGTCAAACTAATACTGTTGATAGAATTCAGCGGTACAGGTACTGTAGACAGACTAAGAGATCTTGTGAGCAATAAACACATCCAAACTTCCCTTACACTGCAATGCATCCCTTTTCTATGCATTATCACAGTGTATCCCTATAAAATGTCATTTTCCCGATACAACTCCCATTAAATGTTTCACCCCAGTATAGCCCAATAGGAGTCCACCCTGATACAACTACTTAAAAAAACAGACCAGTTCATACCATCTTCAGTGACCGTAAAATTCTAAAAACTCGTAAATTCTCAGCAACTACAGAGACTTCTTTGGTGGTCATTTTCCCAGATGCAGCTTTGATAAGTTCTGGAATCACAGACTAATAAGAAGAGTGAATTTGGTTAAATTAATTGCAATAATGGAAAAATGAAAACAGAATATTTTTCTTGATGAATTCATAACTGTTTCTTTTTTGTTTGTTTCATCATTGAAAGGGAAAAAATCAGAAAATACATCATTGAATTCATAAGAATGGGTTATAACAAATCCTGCAACAAACCCCAACAGCCCCCAAAGACCCCCAATGTGCCCCAAAGACCCAAATTATTAACCCAATGGTCCCCAACGACCCAAATTATCAATTATTATCAATTATTAATTATTCTTTCAAGCACAAAAAGGTAGCATAATCGCATCTTGTTAGAAAAACACACTGCGGAGGAGATTTGTACTACTAATGACATGTTTTGGAGGGTGGGGATAAATCCCACCCTTATCTTAAACTTTTTAAAAACTTTTTTAAAACCAAGGAGTGATTTATCCCAGAAATGATAAACTACTGAAAGTGACCGGGTTTGAGTAACCCACGTCCACCGTTGCGGTGATAATTTGGGTCAAGTTGGATTGAAAATGGTAAGAAATTATAACAGCGTTAGTGATTTTTCACATTACCATTATGTAGTCAATTTTTCCGACAGAAAACAATTCCCAGCTAAATGGAGAGTTGGAATTGGAAACCATTTAAACGTACTTTGTGAAAATACAAAATTGTGAAAATAAATGTGGTGGTCGTTGTAGCTTTGAACTACAAATGGTCGCATGCACAAAATGAAATCTTACCATAACAGTGACAAAAAAGTCAAAACTGGAAATGGTGGCATGCACAAAATGAAATCTTACCATTACAGTGACAAAAAAGTCAAAACTGGAAATGGTGACATGTACAAAATGAAATCTTACCATAACAGTGACAAAAAAGTCAAAATTATTCCATCCATTCTTCCAAAATTGCCAGAACTCGTCAACCCACTTTAATAAGATTTCAAGAATGAAAACCATCATGGATAGATAATCAAAGATGTCTAAGAACAGTTTCAAACCGTCTAACGTGGGATCTTCATTTTCCGCTATCTCTAAAAATGCAAACTATGTATTGAATAAAAATTACACAAAAGCTTTTCGAAAAATTCTGCATACTAATTGCATACTAATTTGCATAATAATTTGCATGCATTTTGTGCGAAAATATGTGTTCAAATAAGTAAAAATAAGGTAGAAATGGCACAATATTTTGTTTCGTGTTGCTGATTAAAAATAAAATTAATAAATTAATGAAGGAAAGATAAACATAACATTTCAATGCTTTTCCTGCACATCCATTTGTCTAAACGTACCAGCTTGTATGCCAAGCACAATGGAATTTGATAATATCAACACCAACATGAAATTATGAAAATGTTGATCTGAATTTGTTGAAGTTAAGGATACTCAAAGTTCGTTTTTCATTTTCTTCACTAACTAAAAGGATGTTTGTATTCAATACTCCATTCATAATAGTGGTTAGGAATTGGGGTTGAGAAAACAAGTGCCCCTGAAAAATGTTAAAATCATGTCCGCATGTGATACTGCATTTTCCTGTAAAGTGGCTTCAGTCACATTTTAGGGTCATAGGGCTGGATTAAGGATTCAATGTGAGCTAACATTTGGTGAAATTGATTAGGCCACCCAACTGTGGCGGATTCTTTTTAGCAAATTCAACAATACTAGATTAGTCATGTCAATTTCAACGTTTTAAAAATTGGACATCAAATTTTTCAATTTGTTGAATGTAACGTCAACTGATCAACTTCTTTAAAATTGTAACAAAATGAGTTTAACCAATCACGTGTTTGTCGTTTTTCAAGAAAATTGAACAAGTTATCAACAATTTGATTTCAACAGATTGGAACCGTGTATCACAAAACTTTCAAATTGGGAAAATGGAATTCAATTTTATTCGACCAAATTAGATCATATAGCATTGACAGAAATCAAAAAAGAAGCCACACTTTAACAACATTTAGAAAAGATACTATTGACTATCATTCTAGCCCATGGACCAAATGGAATTGTGTTTTTTGTTTTTACTCGGTTCAATCGTCTGTCATGATAGGTTGCTTCCACTTTAGTAGTGTATAGATGAAACTTGATCAGCGAAAAAGGTGATTCCCGCAACATTTTTGACATAGCATCAGGACTATCTAAAAATTATTCAAACTTTTGCAATACATAATAAGAATTTATCATATCAGGGACCTCATGATTTAGATTGTGCTACGTTTTGCGAGAACCTTTTGCAATTATAACCAATACAAGATGAGAGATTTAGAATTTAGATTTTGTTTTAACAATATAATAGTCATAGAATAATTAACATGTTCACTGCTGAGAGAAATTTCAAAATCCACAATTTTTTTCCATGAAATTCGCAGCAACAACCGGTTACATAGCAACCAATAATATGGATTCATTTTGTGTGAAATTTTGCCCACTTTCAAATGGGCTAAGCCATAGCTTACATTCGAGAAATACGCTGACAAAGTCAACACTGTCAAAACTGTCCACTCATGACGTATATACTCATCCTTATCAGTGAACGTGTGAAATGGGTAAGCCATTAACTAACGTAAAAATAAGGAAAAAGAAGAGAAGTCTGTTCAAAGAGAAATTTTTTTGTAGGAAACATCTTTTATACAAGAAAACTAAACATTCCTACCAGACACTTCATTGGAGTAATACTTTGGTGCTTCAGAAGTAGTGCTTTTAATAGATTCCAGTAATTGAAAATCCTCAATGAGTTTGGACCGAAAAATTTCAGCACGAGGAATAAGATCTTCCACATAATCATCACAAGACATTTTCTATTTCTGTATCAGGTGGAGTAAAATAGAATAATTTATTAAAATAGCAATGGAAAGAACAAACCTATGCAGAAATGTTCACAAGGATGTTCATAGATTTTTGATAAAAACTGCTGGTTGCATAACTAGAATTATTATTATTTCTATCGACTGGTGGCCTTGTGGTGGAGTGCTTGCCTCCAGTGCAGGAAGTCAGGGTTCAAATCTCGGCTGAGTCATGCCAGTGACTATAACAGTGTGAATCGATCCACTCAGCTTAGCACTCAGCTTGAGAGGCGAGATTGATATTTAATGGGATTGTCTGGTTGACCGGTTGAAGCATACCTCCGGCTTCCGTAGCACAAATGGGTTTTTTAAATGCTCTAGATGCTCCCTCCTACGAGGACCCCCATAGATAACAGTTACTATCAGAACTGAAGAGGCTATCCTGGATAAACATTAATAATAATAATAATAACAATAATAATAATAACAATAACAATAATAATAATAAAAACAACAGCAACAACAACAACAACAACAACAACAACAACAACAACAACAACAACAACAACAACAACAATAATAATAATAATCAAACTTTGTAAAAAGTTTTTTATAATTTTTATTATTAACAGCATCCCGGGTAAGAACGTTTTATGGTTCCACTACATGTTGATAATATGAAATGTCATCTTTTTATGTTCCAACTATTGAGTAATTATGTGTTTACCTGTGATGATGCCTGAATTAAAATGTTAATTGTAAATGAGACATTAATTCAAATGAAAATCATAATATCACTATTTAGAAAACTGTTTAAAAATTGGTATTATACACCAAAATAACAAAAAGGTTTTTTTTCTTTTTCAGATTTAGGGAAAACTAAAATCCATCAAGAGACAAGAACCAGAAGAAACAATAGAAAAAACAATAATGGAAAGGACTACAAAAATTTCAAACAATGATCCTATCTACAAGAATTACGAGGATTATGGTGAGTATGATATAATCAATAGAAGTCAGTCATATGGCGAATCATTCTTGTCAGACTACAGTGACTATGAAGAGGAAGGAAGTTGGGAAAGTTACAGTATGGGTCATGATCCACATGAGACATTAAAAAAAACCTCTTCCATGTTTCATGACTATCAGAATTCCGCTTCCAACAATTACGAAAATAAAAATGAAACAGAAGGCAACAGTTTTTACAACTATGAGAATTCTGACGATAATTGGTACGAAGACAATTATGAAACTGAACCTGTAACAAAAGACAACAGTATTTATGACTATGAAAATTCTGAGGGCAACTGGGATGAACACAACTATGAAGATCAAACTGAAACAGAAAGTAACAGCTTTTATGACTACGAAAATTCTGACCGCAATTGGGATGAGGACAATTATGAAAATGAAATTCAAACAGAAGGTAACAGTGAGGTACAACAAAATCCATCCTTGTGCACAAACTCTAACTACACAACAGAAGGTAACAGCATTTATGACTACAAGTATTCCGATGGTAACTGGGATGAACACAATTATAAGAATGAATGCAAAACAGAACGCAACATCTTTCAGGACTACGAAAATTCTGACCGCAATTGGGATGAACACAGTTATGAAAATGAAATTCAAACAGAAGGTAACAGTGAGGTACAACAAAATCCATCCTTGTGCACAAACTCTAACTACACAACAGAAGGTAACAGCTTCTATAACTATGAGTATTCAGATGGTAATTGGTATGAAAACAACAAAATAGATGAAGTTGAAGGTAAGAAAAGTGAGCCATTGATTAGCACATCTAGTAGCGAACATTCCAACAGCACAATAAAAGCCAGCACTTCTTACGAGTATGAGAAGTATGATGGTTACTGGGATGAAAACAATAACCAACCTGAATCTCAAACAGACAATATGGGAACGGAACTAAATCAATCCATTTGCGGGGAGTCCAACTATACCTCAGAAGGGAACAGTTTCTACAACTATGAGTGTTCGGATGGTAACTGGGATGAAAACAACTATGGAGAGGAAACTCAAACAAGAGGTGAAGAAAGTGAGGTACGACAAAATCAATCCATTCGTGGAGACTCAAACTACACCACAGAAGGCAAAAGTACTTACGACTATGAGTATTCCGCCGGTATTGGGGATGAAAACAACTATGGAGAGGAAACTCAAACAGGAGGTGAAGAAAGTGAGGTACGACAAAATCTATCCATTCGTGGAGACTCAAACTACACCACAGAAGGCAATAGTACTTACGACTACGAGTATTCTGATGCCAATTGGGATGAAAAAAACTATGGAGAGGAAGATCAAACAGGAGGTGAGGAAAGTAACCAATGTCTTAATCAATCCATTCGTGGAGACTCAAACTACACCACAGAAGGCAAAAGTACTTACGACTACGAGTATTCGGCCGGTATTTGGGATGAAAACAACTACGGAGAGGAAACTCAAACAGGAGGTGAAGAAAGTGAGGTACGACAAAATCTATCCATTCATGGAGACTCAAACTACACCACAGAAGGCAATAGTATTTACGATTACGAGTATTCTGCCGCCAATTGGGATGAAAACAACTATGGAGAGGAAACTCAAACAGGAGGTGAGGAAAGTAACCAATGTCTTAATCAATCCATTCGTGGAGACTCGAACTACACCACAGGAGGCAATAGTATTTACGATTATGAGTATTCTGCCGCCAATTGCGATGAAAACAACTATGGAGAGGAAACTCAAACAGGAGGTGAGGAAAGTGAGGTAAGACTTCCATTCAGTCCATCACTCAGTGTAGACCATGTCCACAAAATAGGACAAGATAACTTATCATATCAGCATTCCGAAGTTAGTTGGAATGAAAACCAAGATATGGGAGAAGAAACTGTAAATAAACCTCAGAATCAAGCTATTGACAGTAACATCTCAGAAGGTGACAGTAGTTGGCATTCTGAATCCAACTTTGGCAGCAAGATGAAAGTAAGTGATTATGACGGGTCAAAAGGCGAAAAATCAAACCAATGGAGTGATAGCACACTCAATACAAAAAACAGTAAATACAGCAGTGAAAAGGAATATTATGGTGACTATAATTATTATGATTATTACGATAACTATGAACTATATAAAGGTTTAGATGAAAACGATATAGATCAGTATTACAATGGTGAATATTTGAACCACAATAGTGTTGAAGATTTGTATACAGGGTTAAATGAAGTCGACATTGATAATTATCTTGCATCAGGTAATATAAAAGCAATGCTTCAAAAAGGCCAGAACCATAGGAATGAACATGAGACACAGAAAGACACCTTTGAAGTTGAAAGCTTTCCCAATACACAAAAAAAAGTTGATGGTAATTTATCAGAGAAATGTGACATCAATATAACATTTTCTGAAAGTGCTAAGATATCTCATAAATCTGCCGATGTAACAAAACTTGATTATAAAAACAAGGACAGAGATGGATCCATAGATTCAGAGTGGGATCATAAGCAGAACCTTAACACAGACAAATCAAAGAGTCAGGAAAAGAAACAAGGAGAGAATCAGCCATCAAGAGGGTACAACAGTGAAAACAAAGATTGTCAAGACATTAAGGAGGGAATGCTTAAGCAGGAAAAGAGGAAGCAAAGCAGACAGACTAAAAATATGAAACAATATATGAAACAATATACCAGGAATGAGGGTGAGCACTTCAACACATACGATTTCCCAAAGAACAGGGATAAAACCATAACCAACAGAAATGTGGAAGTTGATTCCACAGCTAGAAAAAATAACAAATCAAATGCTGCTAACCATAATGGCTTTCAAGAGATACCAAGAGGAAAAGTTATTTCTTTTGCTGAGAATCTAATATACAACTGTTATCTTGAGCATATTGGGAAAAATAATGTAAAAGAAAACAATGAAGTGAAAAATGTATCTACAAAGATGGAAGATAATCCACTCCATGAAGAACCCTTTAAAAATACAACAACACTAAAAGGAAGCAAACAAAGTATAGAGTATCAACAAACAAACAACAAATCTAAGTATCAACATACAAGAAAAAGCTCCACACCAGGAAACCAAATGAAACATAAAAACAAAATGAGCACAGAAAGATCCAGTATTAATGAGGAACTTGCTAAAGTCGTATGCAAACAGTTCCAACAAAACGATTCCGAGAATCAACATCGAAGGAAAAGCTCCAAACCAGAATATCATCACATAAAAGAGAAAAACAGAATGTTCACACAAAGAAACAGTGTCAACAAAGAACTTGCTAACGTTGAATGCAAAGAAGTTCAGAGAGAGTTTCAACGTCGAAGGAAAAGCTCAAGGGTAAAAAACTATCATATGAAACAGAGAAATAGAATGGACACACATAGAAGCAGTGTGAATGAAGAAGTTGCTGAAGTTAATTGCAAAGAAACACAGAGGGAGTTCCAACACAGGAATTCTGAGAATCAACAACCAAGGAAAAGCTCAAGGGTAGAAAACTATCATATGAAACAGAGAAATAGAATGGACACACATAGAAGCAGTGTGCATGAAGAAGTTGCTGAAGTTAATTGTAAAGAAACTCAGAGAGAGATCCAACACAAGAATTCTGAGAATCAACATCCAAGAAAAAGCTCCATGGTAGAAAACTATCATATGAAACAAAGAAAGAGAATAAACACACAGAGAAGCAGTGTGAATGAAGAAAGTGATGAAATTGACTGGAACAAAACTTTCAGCAATACTTCACACAATATTTCCAAACACCAACGTCGAAGGAAAAGCGTCCCGCCACAAAACCATGTTATAAAAGAAATAAACAGAATGAGCATGCAAAGAAGCAGTGTGAATGTAGAAAATGATGAAATTGATTGGAACGTAGCTCACAGAGATACCCCACACAAGATTTCTGAACATCAACGTCGAAGGAAAAGCTTCCCACCACAAAACTATCATATGAAACAGAAAAACAGAATGGGCATGCAGAGAAGCAATATCAATGAAAGATTTTACGAAAATTATTGCAAAGAAGCTTATAGAGAGTTCCTACACAAACATTCCAAGTATCAACATACAAGAAAAAGCTCTAAGCCAGAAAATCATGATATCAAACAGAAAAACAGAATAGAAAGTAACAGTGTCAATGAAGAACTTGCTGAAGATATATGCCAGGAAAACAGAAACAAAAATTGTATGAAGTCTATACAGAAGATTATAGAATACATTGAAAACCAATGCATGAATGGAAAGGACAATGATGTGGAACAATTGATAAACTGGTTTAATAGGAATCGCTACAAAAAGAGAAGTCAAAGTTTAATGCACAAAAATGATACAACTCATAAGGAAACACAAACAATAACAACAACAGAAGCTAATTATTTGGAAAAAGCAACACAAATGAGTAAAATAACCTGCTTTAGAAACAATACCTTCAATGAAAGAGAAGGGAATGGAATAGATCCAACTACCACAAAAAGTAATCAAATCAATGAAACAAACAAACAAGATATTGACGAAAATAAAAACAACATCACAAAAAATACTGAAACTTCTTTCCAAGATATTGAGTGGGAAGAAGAAGTTATCAGTTCACACTATCATCCAAGTGAGTCAAAGACCAAAAACAACAAAGATGACATATCTCCATCAATCCCTACAAAAACAGAGAACCATTATTCCCAACTTTTGCAGCAAGATGAAATTCAATTGATACTTAATGTTCTTGGAAGTAATGCTCAGGTTTGTAAAAACTCCTTGATTTATCAAATATCATGCATTTAATATTTCTTCGTATTTGCAGCCATTTATTATAACAGGTATTAAAGAAGATTTTGTTAGCATTACTTTACAACTTTTTGGTAAATAATAAAATTGAATTTCTAACATAAAACTTTTTTTATTACTTGATTTTGAAGTAAACCATTACCTATTACCTATTAATGTTTCATTACCTATTAATGTTTCATTGTTCATCACCAAGCGAATAATATATGTCCCTTTTTTGCTCTTTTTATTTTATTGGCTAGGTTTTGTTCTCAGTTTGTTTTTCTTTTTTTCCTTGTTGCGCAAATCCAGCTGAACCTGAGTTGTTGCTAAGTAGTGTTGCTTCGCTTTTTTGGACGGATTTGAAAAAATAGCATTACCTATAATTACCTTAACCAATGCAAAAGCATAAGCACCTAAAAAAAATTGACTGTTAAGTATCTTTTATAGTGCTTGTCAATGGCTGTGGCACAGTTATGGATATTGTCACCTAAAACTGGATCATGGATATACAAGCAAACTGGAATTGTTTGTTTTGTTGAAGATATTGCCAAGAAACTCTATTACCTTAAAATACTGGATGTACAGGTGGGTTGATTTGACAATCACACAACAGAATTCATCTTTCAAATAAGATTTTTAACATAAAAACATAAAAAGTTTAATCTTCAACTTTTATGGAACTAAATTAATCGTTTAAAACTGAAGTCAGTTTTAATGTGGAGGAAAATATTAGCTATTAAAGAAAAATGTGCAATTAAGCCCATTGGTGATACAAACTGAAAACAGAAATTAATGTGGTTCTCCACTTTTTCCAGATTCACCACTAGATTCACCACTAGAAGTCTTCTACTTTACGTCATTAATCATAAAGAGTTACGTAAATAACACTTAGCCCACAAATAGCAAAGACAAACACAACAAGAAAAACAATCATTGTCTAAAACAAATTGTACTTAGTGAGACATGTGTATTTATCAGCTGACAAATAGCAACAAGTACAAGAAAACTCCATCCCAATTTGCCGACAGCCACAGTACAATTGTGAATTCAAACAAATTGTTCCAAAAGTGTGTTTATTAGATCTCTCCATAACTGATCTCTATTTTAGTCTTGCGAGGTTTGCTGTGAAGAAGCAGTTCACCACTATTTTGTATATGAAATAATAAACGATGCATTTCATACATTCTTGGGCAAGGTAATATTAATTTAATCTGGTATGGTTTCATCATACACAGAACTTTTTGCCATCCCAGTCTTTTATTTCGTAGCAGAAGATCATAATAATGATATCCAGTAAAAGACTATCCGATATCTGGTATTTTTAAGCTATAGATTACAGTTCTTGATATTGTAGGAACATCAGTTTGGTATATTTTATATCAACGCAGCAGAATCAGGTCATATCAGTCAACACGTAGTCAGTAGAGTGCTGCACTTAAAAGAGAAACAAGAAGGTATAAGTTATTTTTAAGATGCTGGTTGAGTCAAAACAGTACTAAAAAGAAAGAATAATATTGTAGTAATACGGTCAAACGTCTCTACGTAACTGACAAATCTTCTAAACAACAGAAGATATACAAAATGATTTATAAAACCAGCCCTCATTATAGAAAGAATAGAAAAAAATGTGAAAAACATTGTGAAAATAACTGAAATGTCTTTTTAAATAAAAGATACAGAACCATGGAGAATCTATATATCATTATTATAGGAAGAAAAGACAAAATGAAGCATCAGTTAGATATTGAAGCAGCAACAACAGCTCTGACGTTTATTGCAAAGCTGAAGAAGAAATATCAAACTAATAAGAAGAAAACACAGCAGAAACGAAGGTACTGTATATAGAATCTAGTGCGAAAATTATCATTACCATAGTGCAATTATCATTACCATAAGCATAGAAACAAATTGTAAAGAACCATATAAATATATTTTTAAGACCATGTAAATAAATTTTTACCATGTACTGATGAAGTCAGAGAAAATGAAGGAACTGTGTGTATTCTTGTTGACTAACAGCTTTGTTTTCGTTTTGCAGATTAACAATTATCGCGCCAGTGATTGATTACAATGAGCTGATGAAAACATTTGATCAAGTTGAAATGTTCAAGTTCGTAAATGTCTTATCAATAACATCTGAAGGTAAAATAACTTTCTTTTAGCAAAGATTTTTTTCCCTGTTAATTAAAGTTGCATTGATAAGATCATGGGTTATTTTTATGCACATAAATAAAATGTGAGAAACAGAAGTATAAATGTTATAATTATAATATAATGTATTATTTTAATCTTTTATATCCTGTGTTTCATGTCACATAGCCATAGGAAATTTACGACTAACATTAATCTATTTCCCATCTATTTCTAAGAGTTTAACACGAGCCTTCCTAATTTCTACTTCACTATATATGTTTTTGTACACAGTGTCTGTTTTTACTTGTGCGAAAACTGACTTCAGAATTGTTTTGCTCTTTGAGACCAAACACTATTAAAAATCATACTTGTAAAACTTATTTAAGATTTATTGGATTGCTCTTGCCAGTATTTACCAAACAAAAAACTTGTTAAACGTAATGATTGGATTTTATTCCACACAGCGTCCCTTCTCATCATTCAAATCTTGTGCAGAAAATTTTGCAGAAAAGCTTGAAAAATCGATTTACTAAAGCTATTGAATGGCCACCATATTGTCCAGATTGTAACACTTTGGATCAATCCTTTTTATCCTTAATCCTTTTGGGAAAAATTTAAAGCAAAGGTTTATGAGCTTGATTTAAATAAACCTTTCAAAAATGTTGAAAAGCAGAAGAAAAAAATTGAAGAACTTTAGAATGATGTGATGTGATGCAGCATTTAATGTCATCGTAATTAGAAAGACGATCAAACAATTTGTTGGAAGGTTAAGGGCGGTAAAGGGAAAGAACAGACAATCAATTAAAATGATATTTTCTTAGCTTTTTTTGTTTCCTTGTTTGTATAATATTGTGCACACTTATCTAAAACTTTTTAACTTTGGTCTTCAAGTTTTGCAAATCTTGTGTGACGTCAATTTCGTACAAGCCGAATTTAACAGATTCTTTAATAAATCTGATATTTTCCTCAAAATGAAGTAAAAGAAAGTAAAACTTTGCAAAAGCATTTGATATAGGTTAATTATAATGTTATTCAAAAGTTTCATTATGTTTTCTGGTATAGCATCGGAGCTTTTAAAATTCAAGATTTAGTTGCATCTTTTTGCCCAGCCAGTATATATAATGATAATGAGATGGTATAATATATCATTAGCTAGTGTATAACATTATTGAAAACATGTCAATGGAACAACTGTGTGACATTGGATATTCTTCTCCATTGCCCTATGCCTGGAAGTTTCTGATAACTTATTATAATGGTTTTTGAATAATATTGATTTTCAATGCATAATTATTTTTACAGTTTCAAATTTGATTATTGATAATTTATGCGTAAATGATCGGCAAGTTACTGATCATTACTGATGAATTTATCTATGCCTAAGCTTCAAATATTTTAAAATATTTTTATAATATTTTTATATATGCTATACCTCATTATTTAAGTGAATTTAAATTTTCAGAATTACATCACACAGTTGATTTACCAATCCCACCTCAAAGTTGGATCAGATCTCAGAACAATCTTGACTTACCAATGCCACCTAAAAGTTGCATCCTATCTCGAAATGATCTTAATCTACCATTACCACCTCAGAGTTGGATCATATCGAGTAATATGGACTTACCAATGCCACCTAAAAGTTGGATCGTACCTCAGAGCAATATGGACTTCCCATTACCACCTCAAAGTTGGAATATATGGATGAACAATTTGAGAATTAAAGAAACAGAAAATTTATCCACATGTACTAAGTTAGAACCAATATACTCAGAGGTCCATTCTCTGGTTGAAAAAAAAGAGAACACCACCCCCACTGAAAACATCCATCAAAACATTAAGAAGAATGTCATGTCAAAATCAAAATTATTTGAGAATAAAAAAGAAGCTAGCGATGTACTGGCAAAGAAACCAGAAGAAGGAACTGCATCGCTTATTCAAGCAAGAAAACAATCTAGGAAGGTGAGTCAGTACAGGATTATTCAATTCCTTAAGAACACTATAATTCACCATAATTCAGCCACAATACCTTCATTCCATTATGCATATACGAAACTAATTGAAGCAATTCCAAGTTCTATATAATTAGTCTTTTGGGTTTAAACTTTAAGTCGCTTTTAGGCAGGGACAGGCAGAGACAGATCCAAAGAAATACATAAGAGTGATACAAACTTTATGTTTAGGTGTCATTGAAAGAAAGAATTCAGGAATCAAAATTGGATGACAAGATAAAGGCACTGATAGCTTTATTTGAAAATCAAAATCCTAAACAGAAGACCCTTCACAAATTACTAAGAAGAAAAAGGCAGAAAATTGTGGATTGGGGGTCAAGTAAGTATTAGAAGAATCAGTCCAATCTGTGTTCTAACTAATAACACTTTATGATCTAAATGTTCTATGGAACAAAATAGTGACCTGTAACAATACGTAGAATAACGGTGCGAATGTAACTTTGTTACGTTCAAATAAATATATAATTACTTCTTTTTTTATGTAAAAAGAATTAATGCTTTTTTTAAGAAAGATGTAAAAAGAATTATTGTTTCGTTATCAAAAAGTAGAAAGCGTCTTCATTGCCATTCTATGCGTTGGTACTTAAAATCACTAATAACTTAGACATGTTTTTACTCCACTTTCGCTGACTGTATCTCTTTTTTTAGGCAATGACGAAATTGTCAACTATAACACAGACGATGGAAATAAAGCCTGTTAAAGCTGAATTCTAAATTTTATGAAATGAAATAAAAAGAGCAGAAGAATATTTTGACAGCAATTAACTATACTTTTTATTTTGTCGAAAATTGAATGCGTAGCATTAGCATTTTCTTGTTCACATTAAAGGATTAAAATTCCAGATGTATTGTTTAAATATTATTATATTTAAAAAAACTAATGAAACTTATGCTAATATCATTACGTTGCAAAACTGGATGTGAGAACGCAAACTATTGTTTCTATGCGACACTCTGTTCTTTCTGACTATGCAAATGATTGAGGATGAAATTATCTCTTCAAACCTTATTGTGGATTAAGTAACAGAAACCCACCTCATCACCAATGACATGTTTTCTTGACAGGTTGTACCAAGATCTGTACCTCCGATCTATTATATTTCTGCAATTTTTTAAATTAAACGTTTAAGTTTTACATTGATACTATCAATGTGTGTAATTCTTAACAGAGTTCCTAATTCTGAACGCAAAAAATACAGTCTGTAAAATACAAACCACATCAATAATAATGCATACTGTGTTGTCAATCAAACTTTAATCTAAAACTTAACAAGCACAAAACTTCTGATTTAAATAAATTGACTGTCCCTTTGAGACTCCATTTCAACAATTAATGAGAAATCAGCAGTTATGTAATCAATCTTTTTTTACAGTGATGGTGTTCAACCTTTTTTCTGCTCTTCATAAACATTATAGTATTTGTGGCGATTTTGTTGAGTATGGATGTATATTTTGTAAGGCACATTGCCTGTACGACAAATTAACGCTACAGATAAACGTTAAATATACGTCAATAAATGCTTAGTGGGAACCAACCTTTAATAATTCACAATTTTGGAGATAACTGTAGCTATTACGGTTTTGATTACATCAACAGGGCAAATTTCATTGGATGTGCGCTTTTTTCACTTATGTTTACATAGGAGAAGTAAGGCCTGCCGTGTAAAGATGTCTTGATTGTTGATTCTCTTCTTCTTTTTGTACCTATATTTTTATTCTGGATTGTTTTAGGGGAGAACTTTCTGCACTTGGTCGGAACTTTCTAATGAATTTTCTTAATTTTTCAACATGCCCCACCACTGACGTAATTTTAATCACAATAGAATCCACAATGGCTGCAGGATAGCCAAAATCATCTTGTCTTCTTTTTCTTCGCCTTCTAATTTTTTGTGGGATTTTTTGAGATGCGAACTTGAAAAATCCTAGCTATTAGGACACTGATATTTTTCTGTTGGTGGCTCCTCCTTCTCACTTTTAATGTTTGTGACTCAAGCCTTTCTAATGAAAATTGACCAAATAATTTAGAAGATAAATAACAACGACAAAAAACAAATAATTGGAAAGTAAAATTAGATCCGGAAAAAAGTTTTCTGAATTTCCCGCCAGCATCACGTGCTTTGGTTTGATTCCATGCTATAAAAGCCACGAAATAAATTTACTCGGTACTCGTAACTTTTGTCGTTGTTCCATGAAGGTCCTTTCAGTTTAGCTGCCAAAATGGTTGGTGTAGTCTTCAAATTTATATTTATTTACATCAAGAAATCGTCGAATATCTCAAGAATCAGTTTCTCCTTTGTAATTGAGAGACATCTATACATGCTCAAGTTATCACTATTATCTATCGTGGCTTTAATTCTTACTGGAGATTGATTTAGTGTTTGTTGTTTAGTTTGTAGCTCTATGTACTTTATTTCAACATATGTTCTTTTAGGGGCGGGTCAGAACCAAGACCGTTAAGAAAGCTGCCAGAGTTATAATCGAGAAATACTACACCCGCTTAACCCATGATTTTCATACGAACAAACGAATTTGTGAAGAAATAGCAATTATACCAAGCAAGAAGCTACGAAATAAAATTGCTGGGTTAGTTAACTCTTGTATTTTAGCTTAAGATTCAAACTGAAATAAAACTAAGAAAATGTATAATTTAAACATATCTTGTCATGAATATTCATGGTGGAAAGCAAAGATTTTCAGTGTGACGCTTAATAATTGTTAAAATATCGAATGTTCCAAATACTACAATTTTCGGTAATACAGTCTGATTATTAGGTTATCAATTACATTCTATTAAATTTACCATCGGACTAAAAACCCGTGATATGAAGTACTCAAATCATTTTCATAAAACTTTCTTCTACGGAAGATTAAAATGGCTGTTGTGTTGGCGATCATGATCGTGCTACACTGAAGTTGTTAAATTTTTCCAATAAGGTAGTTTCATCTAAGTTCGACATGCTTCTATATTCAATACATGTTAATATTGAAGCGATTAATCAACGGAAAAAAATGAAAAACATTTAAAAAGGAAGCTTACAGTAAGTACTTTTCACCCAATAGTTTAAATTTGAAATATTGCTTAATAATTGGGGGTAAATTCAAGATGAGTCTGAAACCTTAAACAAATCCAAACACAAAAAACACGAACAAAGTGAAGTTGTTGATATTCACGCGTGCTGTTATCGCCACATCTTGTTTACTACTAGAACGGAAAGATTGGCCATGATATTTCAAATCATGACTTTTAAATCCCCGTTTTGAAAGCAGATTTCCATATAGGGGAGGTTTTCCCTTCCCCAGTGTGATATTTTGTTTTTGGCATGCTTAATAACCAGCTGATTATCAGAGTTTGTTTGCATCGTGATGTAATAGTTATGAAAATGTTACAAGTATCTTCACGATATCTCATTTGTTATTCCACTGTTCCCTGTTTTATCTCTTAATTGTTTTGTCGAATAAAGAATCTATGGTTGAACACAGACGTATCCTCCTGTTCCTTTTCTCCTCCGTTTATCTATCTTCAAAGTAAAGAAATGTCTTTATCTTTTTATTACTAAAGGAAGGGTGGGAAAAATTGATATGTGAGTTGCCCCTATACCCGATTTTGATATCTCCCCTTTTATCAGAAAGTAACTGTTAACATTATCATCGAGTTTTGGAGGTTAAAAATTTGGTTCCTTAAAATTAAGTTGTTAAATGGAGATATAAGTTAAATAAGAAAATCTTTTAAGAAAGTTATTTTGATGATAAGTCGACTGGAAGAGGTTTTGCACTACAAAACCATTTCTTTCTGAAAAGTCCTTTTTCACAGTGATAATTATTAATAAAACCTGCTTGTTTATATCCAAACACCATGTGTAATCCACACGTTTTTACGAGATATGGGAGTGGCATAATGAATATGAAATTTATAGGTGGATAGAGCATCATTTGGCACAGATTTCATCATGCATGCGATCTTGTGTAAAATCTAATGATTTTATTTATAATCACAAAATTTTACTTGAAGGAATAGTCAGAACAGACTACTCACATATTGATTTATCTATCCCCATTATTGATTTACGATCTAGTCATTGTTACTTTTGCTGGTCCAGAGTTGATGGATTAAAGAATTCTGATGTAACTAGTATAGCATGTAAAATGTTTTTACAGGTTCAGATCATTTTCCCCATAAATTACTGCACCATCCCTTACTGTCTCGGAATAGGTGATGATAAAGAATCATAATAGAATTCCACACGGAAAGTATCACTAAGTTAAGGGGCTCTAAAAAATGATCAAAAAATGTATGTGATTGCATGTTGATTACAGACCATGACCGAGATATCATCTTTCAAATATTTTACTGATGTCATAATGTTCCCCATCCCCAATTTTTTAGTCACATTAGGACCTATGGCCGAAATGTGGAAATTATGTTGGTAATGTTGGTTGATGATGACTTTTATAAGCTGGGAATCTCTCTGAAATAATGTTGAGAATCTAATTGCTTGATCTGAAACCAGCATCAAACATAATTCTTCTGTCTTATTAATTTTTTTATCGAAATTTTTCATGAACAGGGAATTGATTTTTCTAGGTTCATTACCCATCTTATGAAACGTATTGAACTTGGGCCAGTGCGTGGTATCTCTATTAAACTTCAAGAAGAGGAAAGAGAAAGACGTGACAACTACGTTCCTGAGGTAAGAAAATTGAAAAACAAATGCTTCAAATCTTTGAGGATGTGAATTATTCCTGAAGGTTTTTGAATGTTATCTAGGAAATTTGATATTTCTTGAGTATTTATTTCCAAGCATCTGCTCAAAGATAAAGATTTCTTGATTAATATTTTTGTAGCAGCTTGTTGGAATAATTACACAAAAAAACTATTAACCATATTAACTTTAATGAGTATCCCCTTCAGATGATAATTATTTAATGTGTGCCTTCCTCAATTGAACGGGTAGTTGATAATGATATGTTACTATGGAAGGTAATTGAATTAACAGTTAATTGATATTTCTCAGTTTCCCTTGTTTGCACTAACAAAATTTAGAGATTTTGAGTAATTTTGGCCAATGGAATTATTTTACATTTTCAGCAATGCACATGACTTTAGTGAGATTTTTACCTGTACTGAAATATTAAATTCTGTTGTGAATGATGATGTTTAAAGCTGGGAATCTCTCTGAGCACATGACTGTTGTAGTGACGAGAATTTTTTAGCTGTATCTGACACAGAATGATGTTGTTAAGCTTTAATTTACTATCTGAACTTCCCTTTAACTTTGAAGGAAGAAACTTAGGTGTTTCTACATTTATCCCAAGAAATAACTTTCACTAACTCCGATGTTTTTCACTCTATGTGGAAAAGTTTCAAGTTGACACTACTTTCAACTGTAGACAAAATTGACAACATTTATGGATAACAGATATTTAGTGTAAACAATCTTTCTCAAACTTGCGACCCAGTGGGCAAAATCTTCAAAAAGTCTCTGCGGAGGAGTGTTTTTTATTGAGGCAGCGGGCGATATTGCGTGCCATTCCTATAGGAAACGCTCCTCCTGATAGACTTTTTGATGATTTTGCCCACTGGGGAAATATCCTTTCCCTGAACTTCCTTACCTAGTTTAGTTACGTAATTTATTCTTCATTTTTTTTTAAACATAGATCTCCGCTTTGGAACAAGATCCAATTGAAGTTGATCCAGACACCAAGGAGATGTTGAAGTTGCTTGTAAGTATCGTCATTGAATAAAGAATTGTGTTGATAGGTTATCGTGAAATCATATTGTGGAGCCAAGTTAAGTTATCTTATTGTTTGAAAGGAGTTGTTGCATGATGTTTACTAGAATTTTATTTCATTCTAGGATTTCTCAAACATTCCCAACCTTCAAGTTATGCAGCCGATTGCGTCATCTGGTCTGGCCAGATTACAAACAAATAAATAAATGTAGTTTTTTTTTAGGTGATCAAAAACTATAACTCAATATTACTTAATTTTTATGGTTCGAACACCCTTTAACCTGATTCTGCATGGGAGGGGGGGGGGGGGGGGGGGTCAAATTGGCCTGCTGCATTTTTTTTTTAATCAAAATAACTTTCTAACACTTTTGTGACTTCCTAACTTTTAATAAGGTTTCTGAAAAACTTAATTGGATAATTCTCTCATCCACAGAGACTTTTTGAAGATTTTGTAGATTTGATATTCCTCATTCAACCAAGATAAAAGTTCGATCAGGAATTTTTAGAGGCACAGAAACTGAAACACATATAAAACAAATTTCATCTATATTATGGTAATCAATTTATGTTTCACGATGTTCTTTTATTACGCTAACTACGGAGGCGATGGATGTTGTGACGTAATTTATGAAAAGGTCTTGGTTCAAAATGTTCAAGGTAGATACGCCAATTGACACGCGCTATCACTTCATAGAAGACTTGTTAAACTTACCTCGCCTTTAAAAAGAAAGAATGGCGAGGGAATGTTGTTGAGGTCATTAAACAAATTTAGGCGTTCGATGTGATAGTTGGTACGGAACGAACAAAAAGGGTCTAATGTCCTGAGAATTATGCCTAAATTTATGCTCGCTTAGATGGCTGTAACCAATCCTAAGGTGCGTTAATGAGGTTAAACCACGGAAATCTTGATAAAATAGGTGACGATGATGGCCTGTATAGAAGTTCAAAAGCGCACGTTTAAGAGATGCTATTATCGGGAGATTTTGTATATGACAATCCAGCGTTTTACATTGGGACAGACGAAAGGGGGAAAACGTGTTACGAATTTGTTCTGTACGCACGGATAACGAGTTGACGGGTGGCCGCGACCTCGATGAATACGAGTTATAACGGGGTTTCGAATGTAATCACAGAAAAGGAGTGGTTCAAGATATTGTAGAAGAACCAGAGTCTTCTGTGCCGGAGAGTGATTGCGTACAGTTTTTCTCTCTAAAAGTTCCCAGAATAAAACAAAAAATTATGGTCGAATTGAGATCATTAATGCAAATCAAGAATAATAGAACCAAGTATGAAACCTTGTGGCACACCAACTTAAATCTGCTCCCAAGTTGACGATTTACCATTTAAAACTTGTCGCGCAGTAGAGATAATAGTGGATCCACCATACCATACATCTGTAATTTGTACACGTGTTCATCATGCCACACCCTATCGAAAGCCTTAGATTAGCCTAAGGTACTTAGATAATAACAGACAAGATTTTTTCCTGATCGAAATTTAAATGTGTCAAACGATGCTCCGTGATTACTTTAGGTTGTGGCAGCACGCTATCAGTTTTTAATAATACTGTTTACCGAATTGAAGATGCTAGCTTTCTTAGATGTATCAGTAATAATATCATTGTCGTGGTGAAAGAATTGTGGGATCTTACGCTTATTTAAGAAACGATGAATTATAGACCAGTACTTCTTTGGACCGAAACCGTGATCGTTAAGTGATTTTAAAAGTTTTTTCTGGTATTCATTCTTCGCCTTCAGCCCGAGTGCGTCAATTTTTGACATATCGCCTGTAAGCCTCGGAGTATCTTCTTGATTTCTGGATGAATGTAGCGTCTTTATCCCTAACTCGAATAATCCTGTGAGGAATGAAGTTACTGCAAATATTGAGAATAGAATTGTTAAAGAATTCAACTCTTTCACTAGGGTCTAAGGAGGCGAAAATTCTATTCTAGTGTATGACTTTGACAAATTGTCCTTCAGTGAAGAAGGCCGGACTGTTTTCATAGGCTTCACCTATTTCAGTGTGAAAGCATAACAAACTATTCTAAAGAACTTCGATTCGCGTTAAAAGTCAAGTGGAAATCCAACATCTGTGGAAGTACAGCAGAGACAGCAGTCAAGTAGTATTCTCTTTTATAACTCAAACATATATACAGGCCACTGTACGAAAAACTTCGATATATAAAAGCGTTCTTTCTGTATATTATATATATTATCTATATTATTATTTTGGAAGATATTTTCTTTTCTCACTATTATTTTCCATTCAAATAAAAAAAAAACAATCACCAGTTAAAGGGGCTGGCCCAGTTGAAGCAATAACATGAGAAAATTTCAGCCGCTTTGCCCAACTTCGTACCCAGGGTTTCTTGCCTTTTTGATATACGGACGGCGTCCCGCTTAGACAAGGCGAGATCTCGGCAAAGCGGGCTGGCTCGCTATCATTAAAAACTCTCATAAATTCAGATGTGTGATCACATGAGAAACGAGCCAGCCCGCTTTGCCGAGATCTCGCCTTTAATCTCGCCAGCCCGTTTAACTGGTGATTGTCGTTTTTTATTTGAATGGAAAATAACAATGGAAAATTCAACTTCAATCACGTGATATTAGCCATTTAATTTTCTCATGTGAGGGGTTGAAAATAATTTAACCCGCCTGGCCTCATGTGATCAGCCCCTTAGACGGAAACGTTTTCCAAGAAAAACGGAACCTTCACACCATTTTTAAAAACCGTTTTCTTGAGTGCACCAATTAGAGATGGAATTGATAAAGTCAAAGTCAGCGTTGAGAACACGGGCAAGGGTGAACTCCGATATTCTGGAGGGTGTTTTGACTGCAACATTAAACACTGCCTTGCGGCGCTGACCAAAAATATGTATTTTAAGAATTAGACTCATATATTTTCTTATTTTATTTCCTAAAATTTACTATTCAGCTACTACTTGGTTCATTTTCATCATCAGTCCAACCAGAGACACTTTCGTCGTCGCCTAAGAAGAGATACAGTCATCAGTGTAAGTAGTGGAAGAGAAGCAATCCTTTTATTCCGTACTGTGAATAAAACCATAGTAAACTCCCAATAACTTGAACAACAATGGGAACGATGAACTTTGGTCGAGTTACGGAACGTTCTGTTAGCGAGTGTCTTTCAGAGAGAGAATACTGAAAGTTCGAGTTATCAAAGATTCGAGTAACCATGGTTTTACTGTGTTTGGAAAACATTTAGGTCATAAAGTAGTTGTCAACACAGATGAAATATCCTGTAATTGTTTTCTTGAGTAAAATACAGCTGCGAATCGAGGGTATGCAGAGGCGTAGGTAGAGCTCGGTCAAGATTTGTGGAGGAGAGTTAAGTCATTTAAAGTAGAAAAGGAAAACGTGCAAGTAACCTAATCAACACTTAAGACTGAAAAGAAATATCGTAACGTTGGACTCCCTCACTTTTTTGACTGACCCTGTATACGCGTATGGTATGGTCGAAAATTGTGGAGGAGTACATTAACATAATTTCTGTTTTCGGTCTGTATCATCAATGGGCTTATTTGCCCGTTTTTCTTTTATGCTTTAATAGCTAACATTCTCCTTCACAAATTTCGACATGCCCTCCAGATCCGCCGCTGAAATGTGTACTCATTTTAGTTAGACACCCATCGATAGTTTGTTCATTTTAGGGATATGAAAATTCTTTATACATACTTGACCCCACATCCACAATCCTCTGTCTTCTTCTTCCCAGTAATTTGTGCAAGGTGTTTCTCCTCTGATTCTCAACTCGACATATCATATCCTCTATCTTATCATTCAATTTCAACTCCTGAATTCTTTCTTTCAATGACACCTAAATAATAAAGTTCGTATCCTATCTTTCAAAATCTACTTATCTTAATTAGTTCAACTTGTTTCGTTTTTTTATAAGCAACATCTTATAAGCAACACGAAGCTCAAATTTGTCAAAAGCGAAGCAACTGCTGAGCAACGGATTTTACCAACAAAGGAAAAAAACAAAAACAAACTAAGAACAAAAGCTAACACTAAAATTAAAAAAGAGGGAAAAGGGACAAATATTATTTGCTTGCTGATGAGAAACGTTTATTAAAAGTTCCATTGGTTTAATAAAAGTCCTGATCTACTCGCGAACAAAGATAAACACGAAAGTTTGGTCTTCTCACGTACATAGTTAACAAGTAAGCAACAGATCCGTATGTGATTGAGGCTCAGCCAAAATTTTGTGTTGCTTATAAAAAAGGTTGTATTGTAAAAGGATTGAATGTAGTTTTTAGTTACTTAATGAATGATAATTTTAAGTATATACCTTTCTCAATTTTTTTCTGACTTGAATAAGGCAAATATCCCCTTCAGATACTTCCTTTGTCAATACATTATCAACAGAGTTTGGAGATGTTTCACATACATCCTCTTTGTTCTTTTCTACCAATGAACATCCTTTAATTTTTGACACATTTGTTTTGGATAAAGCTGTTAACGTATAGGCGCAGGTACCTTCGGCTGAGGGTTTTGAACTACTATCAAGCGATAACCAGCTTTTTGGAGGGTGTGGTAATTCATCTGAATAAGGAACCTCTAAGTTTATAACTTCTAACGCAGCATTTGTGGAACAAGGTTTTTCTGAATTAATATCATTCGCTTGTTCTTCAATCAGTATATCATTATGTGATTTGATCCAACTTGTTTGATGTGGTATGTTAATAGTGTCATCCATTTCTGAAATATAAAGTTCATATAAAATATAATTAATAGAACATATTATTAAAATAAAACATACGGAATCAACACCAAGATTTTTAGCAGAAGATTTTTCACTCGGTCCTTTGACCCGCTCTCCATAATGTTTCAATAATCCTCATTAATGCAATTTTAATTACAAGAAAACAAATAATTTTTGCAACAAAAAAGCTATTACCTTCCGATGATGAGCTATTTATGGACTTGAATATTTCTACATGTTCAAATATTTCCATCAGCTCATTGTAATCAATCACTGGAGCGATAATTGTTAATCTGCAAAACGAAAATAAAGCTGTTAGTCAACAAGAATACACACAGTTCCTTCATTTTCTCTGGCTTTATCAGTACATGGTAAAAATTTATTTACATGGTCTTAAAAATATATTTATATGGTTCTTTATAATTTGTTTCTACGCTTATGGTAATGATAATTGCACTATGGTAATGATAATCGTACTAGATTCTATATACAGTACCTTCGTTTCTGCTTTGTTTTCTGCTTAATAGTTTGATATTTCTTCTTCAGCTTTTCAATAAACGTTATAGCAGTTGTCATTGCTTCAATATCTAACTGATGCTTCATTTTGTCTTTTCTTGCTAAATTATAATCCGTTACTCCTCTTTTCAAACACATTTCAATTGTTTCCATAACGTTTCATACAATTCGTTATTTTATAAGAGAACATTTATCGGTACAAATGCCTGAGTTAGTTATTTCTAAAGTGGACATCATTGGAACAAAAAAGGAAGGAAATCTACGTTTAACAGGAGATTTGGACATCAGGTGTCCGTTCTTGTACAAAGTGTCCACTACAACAAGATATTCGCTAATATGGAATGCCTCCTATAGAGAGGTTTGTCTGCATTATTATTACGGTAGCAGCGAAAGCGAATACCGTATTAAAACACCCTTGGACTGCTACTCCTCCTCCGGCTGAAATGGAAGTTTAGTCTACGCTTTAGACTCTTCGAAATTTCCTTTATGAAACTATATATATTTAATGAACGAACGCAGGCTAGGAATTTTTAAAAGCTTATCAAAACAATTAATAAGTATTTTTTTCGTATTTTACCAGTTATTCACGAAAAAATGGATCTTATTCCCATGAAATACAAAATAGAAGATTTCAGTTAATTCCAATTTGAAGAATCACTTATAATTAAGTATTATTTTGTTGTCAGTAATGCCTCGTGCTTCGAAGCTCAACTACTGTTAAATAATACTAAACTTCATCAGAAGAACTTATTTTAACTCATAATAATGACGTCATAGTTCCAAGTCCCTCAAACAACTTGCTACAAAAAAAATTAATATAATAAGAAAATTTAAATAAAAGGCTGGAATTATAAACGTAGAACTAACGTAGAACATGTGCATAATATAAGACTTATAACTATTCTTGTTTGTTATTGGAACGATTTTGGTTTACTTTGTTTGTCAAAGTTTAAAACGCACAGTATTTCGGATGGATTTTTCGTTTTTATATTAAATAATATTTTTTCGAAGAAGACGTTGTTTTTTTCTCTTTTGGCTCTTCTACATTTTTTTTAAAAAAAGTTTTAAAATAAGATATGTATCCATGGTTACAGCTCACGCATGTATATTTCTTTTGTTTTAAGCACTATAGTTTCTGTTGTTTTTTAATTAAACCTTATTTACACTAACGATTTTTTTTAAACATAGAATCGCGTTAGTGTAACTTAGTCTAACAAAGTTTAAAAGTCGTTTGTATCTGTTTTCTTCGTATTGTGACTTAGAAATGCTGCTACCGTTTTGCACCATATGGTTCTTGTTGAACTTAATTAAATCATAGACACTTGAAAATTTATCTTGCACTCACTTCGATCACATGACTTATTACAACCAATGTAAAGTAATCATTTACTATCATGTGACCAAAATGAGTGCAAAATAAAGCCAAGTGTCCAGATCCAGGGTATTTTCTAACGACTATGTTATAATATTATTCTCTTATTTTTTAGTATTGTTTGATTCAACCAGAATTTTAAAGGTGAGTTATAAATACCTTCTCGTTTCTCTTTTAAATACAGCACTCTATCAATTACATGTCGACTGATATAACCTGATTCTTCTTCATCAATATATAATAAACCAAACTGATGTTCCTACAATATCAAGAACTGTAATCTATAGCTTAAAAATACCAGATATCGGATAGTCTTTTACTGGATATCATTATTATGATCTTCTGCTATGAAACAAAAGATGGCATGACAAACAGTTCTGTGTATGATGGAACCACACCGGATTAAATTAATATTACCTTGCCCAAGAATGTATGAAATGCATCGTTTATTATTTCATATACAAAATGGTGGTGAACTGCTTCTTCACAGCAAACCTCACAAGACTAAAAGAAAGATCAGTTATGGAGAGATCTAATAAACGCACGTTTGCAACGTTTGAAAGATAATTTTTTACTGTGCCTGCCGGCAAATTGAATGGAATAGAGTCCTCTTGTACTTGTTATTGCTATGTGTTACTTGTATCTATGTAGCACAATTTTGTTTCCAGAATTTTCACGAAAGTCAATCTGGAAACTGATTAAATAATAAACTTTGGGGGAATAAAATGGCTCTCTCCTGAACTTCTGTTTAAACACCAATTACGACTGTATTATCAAGTTTTGCTCGTTCTTATGCATTGCGAAACTTGCTGGCTAGGCATAACACAGTGTTTAAACTGAATTCGGAACTGGGCCTACACTTCTCTTCTATTCATGTGTTGTCTTTTGAATGTTTTTAAATTTGCCATGTGACTACTACTACCTGACAATAAAATTTAAAAGATGAATTCTTAATTGTCAAAGTAACCCACCTGTACATCCAGTACTTTAAGGTAATCGAGATTCTTGGCAATATCTTCAACAAAACAAACAATTCCAGTTTGTTTGTATATCCACAATCCAGTTTTTGATGACGAAATCCATAACTGTGCCACAGCCATCGATAAGCACTAGAAATAATACTTTAGTATCGCACCTAGTTTTTCGATTACAAGTTGCAATGGTGCTTTTTGAACCTTATAGTAATTATCATTGATTATGGTAGCAGTGATTTCAATATTCTTCTGCGTAGATTTCCCAGTAATCACATGATGTTGGTTGAACGTAAAACGAACGTCTTTAAAACGATGTTCGGATGTTATATGGACGTCTTTACAACGATGTTCGGACGTTAAAACAACGTATACCTACTGGGTTCTTATTAACACAATTCTGTTTGGTACCCAAAAAATGGATATGTCGAAATTTGTAGAGGAAAATGTTAACTCGAGCATAAACGAAAAACGTGCAAATAAACCCAGTGATACAGACTGAAAACTAAAATTATGGTAATGGTGCTCCACTACAATTTTCGACCTCCACTACTTATTCATACTAATGGCTTACATATTTTATGAAGAGATAATTAATGCAAAATATTTGATATATCGAGGACAGTCGTTAATGTTAAAACATTATTTACAAACCTGAGCATTACTTCCAAGAAGATTAAGTACCAACTGAATTTCATCTTGCTGCAAAAGTTGGGAAGCAACGTGATGATTCTCTGCTTTTGTAGGGATTGATGGAGATATGTCATCTTTGTTGTTTTTGGTCTTTGACTCACTTGGATGATAATGTGAACTGATAACTTCTTCTTCCCACTCAATATCTCGGAAAGAAGTTTCAGTATTTTTTGTGATGTTGTTTTTATTTTCGTCTATATCTTGTTTGTTTGTTTCTTTGATTTGATTATTTTTGGTGGTAGTTCGATCCATATATATTCCTTCAGTGCATGTTTCATCAGATATATTATCTCTAAAGCAAGTCAGTTGACTGGCTTGTGTTGCTTTGCCTAAATAATTTTCTCCTAGTGTCATTACATTTGTTGGATCTTGATTCAACTCATTTTTGTCTTTAGTTTGTGCTGGTGTATTTTTATACGATTCTTCATGAAATATTTTTCTATTATCTTTAATTTTCGTTGTGTTGGTTTTAAATTTCTCACCATTATTAAAAATCTCTTTATTTTGTCTGTTATTTTGAAGTTTATCCTTCATCGAAACGTTATCCTCAAACTTCTTGGCATCAGACTTGTATTCATGCTCTACCTTGCTGTTTCGGTTATCATCTTCACCTTTCTCGTAACAACACTGATCTATCAGATTCTTAACAAAGGAATTTACTTTCTCGCTTGATATCTCCACAAAGCTGTTATTTCCAACCATATTTGATTCATTTTCATCTCCTTCATTAGCTCCTGCATTTCTGTTCCTTAAGGTAGGAAAAAAGAAAGAAATATATATGGAACAATGGTTATAATTTCTCCAATCTATATTCTCGTGGAATCCTCTTGTGAACCCGTATGCACTGAAATGTTCATCCTCGGTCCTGGTGTAATTTTCTGTATTTTCAGTTGATGTACTCTGCTTGTTCCCTTCCTTAGCAAAGTGTTTATTTATCTGATTGTCATGAAAATCTTCGTTGTTACTCTTGTACACTTTTGATGGCAGTTCCTCTCCCTGTTCCTTTACATGACCCTTTGAGCTGTCCTCATTATTGTCTCCTTGATGCCATGCGTTTTTTTCTAGTGATTTTCGTCCCTTCTTGTTCCATTTTGGTTCATCTTTTTTATGTTTGCTGTCAAGATATGTTATATCGAAGGATTCATCAGAACTACTGAATTTCTTTGATAAACATTTTTTCTTTTCTTTTGCACGTTCTTTTCTTTCATTTTCAACTTTGTAATCTTTAAAGGTGTCTTTCAGAGTCTCATGACTAGAATAATTCTGCACATTTTGAAACATTGGTTTTATATCACCCAATCCAAGATAACTATCAAGGTCAAGTTCGTCTAATCCGGAATATAAATCTTCAATACTACTTCGGTTCAAAGATTCGCCATTGTAATACTGATCTATATCGTTGTCTTCTAGCCCTTTATATAGGTCATAATAATCGTAACAATCATCATCACCTTCGCCACAATTCACAGAACTTTGTAAAGTACAGCTTCCTATATAGTCTTTATTCTTTCTATAATGATAGTATTCTTCGGAACTACTCCATTGATTTGGTTTTTCCCTTCTTTTAAAATTGTAATTGAAATTATAATTGGTTATTTTATTTTCTTCTTTAAAGTCACTGCCTAAAAATCTGTTTCCTTTTATGGTGCATTCGGAGTCTCCATTAATGGATCGAGAAAGTCCTAAGTCACTTTTCTCACATTTGAGAAAAGTTTGAGTATCATCTTCGTAATCATCAGAAAACTTACAGTCGCAAAAACTATTTCCTTCTGTGGTGTATTTCGAGTTTCTACGAATAAACTGGTTAAGTTGCAGGTCACTTTTCTTAGCTTGTGTTTGAGTTTCGTCTTTGTAATTGTTTTCATCCAAGTGATCATCAGACAACATATAGTCGCAAAAACTGTTTCCTTCTGTGGTGTATTTTGTGTTTCTACAAATAGACTGGTTAAGTTGCAGGTCACTTTTCTTAGCTTGTGTTTGAGTTTCGTCTTTGTAATTGTTTTCATCCAAGTGATCATCAGACAACATATAGTCGCAAAAACTGTTTCCTTCTGTGGTGTATTTTGTGTTTCTACAAATAGACTGGTTAAGTTGCAGGTCACTTTTCTTAGCTTGTGTTTGAGTTTCGTCTTTGTAATTGTTTTCATCCAAGTGATCATCAGACAACATATAGTCGCAAAAACTGTTTCCTTCTGTGGTGTATTTTGTGTTTCTACGAATAGACTGGTTAAGTTGCAGGTCACTTTTCTTAGCTTGTGTTTGAGTTTTGTCTTTATAATTGCTTTCATCCAAATTACCTTCAGTAGTCTTATGGTTGCTTTCTGTCATGTTTTGGAAATATGCATGAGTGAATTGATAATTACTTGTAAATTCTCTTTCCAATGATAGAGTTCTGGGAGGGTTCTGTGCAAATGTTTCTTGTGTTTCTTGTGTGTCATGACCCAAACTGTAACTTTCATTCTTTGCATTGTCTTTGTATTCTGATAAAGTCAATCCTCCAGATGACTGACTTTCATACATTATTTCACACCCAGAACCGTATCTTCATGATCCTGCGGATTTTTCTATTTGACATCTTCCTAATTTTTTCCACATTGTTTTATATCGAAATGGTTCCCATGATGCAAATGTGTTTTGATTTTAACCTTTGGTGTTGTCTTCTGGTTTGTTGAAATTTTGATGGTTAGTTCTATGTTAATCTGAAAAAAAGGAAGAAAAATTTACTTTTATTGCGCGTACAGCGATGGTGTGGTGTGTAGTCTCAGTCAGGTCGTATCTCGATACTTCACTCCGATGCGCTTTTAAAGCAACGTACCAGCCCATCTGGAGCCATCGACTAACCGAACCCTGGTCTTCGCACAAGTTAGAACAATTCGTATCTCAACTTCTCAGTTCCCAGTTGGATGGCGGAAGAGCCAACCGGTTACCAAGGACTCAAAACACCCGGCTACTTACTTACTCGTTTACTTCACTTAACAGAACTTCAAAAGTAAACTAAAATTCTTCGGTCTTCACTCATTGAAGATACCTTCTCGGGGAAAACTAAAGCAGGGAAAAGAGACTTAATTTTTACCCCGATTTAATTTTTGCGCGGTTTTTTTTACCCCCATTTATGTTTCCCGGAAATTATAGGAAACCATTAAAAACACCAGTTTGGAAAGATCTTATGAAGTTTATACTTTCTGAATAACCTACTTATTTTGTTTTGCTAGCATCAACCAATTTATCAAACATTCTTGGATATACTATATGCTATATCTGGTTAATCGTATACCCAGTGGGCAAAATCTATAGGAATGACAACCAATATCGCCCGCTGTTTCACTAAAAAAACACTCCTCCACAGAGACTTTTCGAAGATTTTGCCCACTGGGATAGTTATCTTTTGTTGAAGGCATTTTTTTTTTCTTTTTCATCACATGATTTTTTTTATCGAAAGACATTTTTTAAACCAATCACAATTCGAATAAATCCAATCAATTGGAAGCACGGAGATCACGTTCGAATTTAAAAACTTCGCAACTTAAAGCTTTGTTTATATTTTGACTTTGCAATGGATCTGGGCCGATTACAGCTAATAGAGCTGATTATAGCCAAACGGGCCGGTTACGGATTAATCGGTCCTGTGGTGACGGAAACTTTACATTACCCTATGATTACCCTATGTAATCAACCATATGATTAGATACCTAATCGTTTCTTTCTTTTCTTTTACGTTTTCTTCTAAAAGTGAAAATACAGTTACCATTTTATAAGATGGTATACTGGGTTTTGAAAGAAAAAAACTCTTAGGAAATTCAGGAAAATATGTATTTAATTTCTGGGTTCGGAATTTTTATAGGGACGAAAATTTTCATCTTGGGAAACTGGAAAATTTGCCAAAAACATTTGAGAACATTTTTGTAATTATTCCATTTAGCGCCCTGGGCTCTTATTAACTTTTCGGTATTTGCATAGGTGGTTAATCGAGAGGAGCGCCTAAAAGGTTATCAAACTTTCAGCTGGCAAAAGGTAAAAACAAAAAGAGCTTTTTGATTTCATTGTTTTTCCCTATTTAAAGAGTTTTACAATAGAATATACCAAAAATGAGCTTTGTTCCCATTCATAGTTCCTTTTTTGTTTTACATTTGAATATCTATTTCATCCCTACTTTTATATCATACCACGTAATTCATCCTTTTTCAAAATCCGGGATATGGGCGCTTTTTACACGAGTGCTTATTCGAGAGGGGAAATGGCGACTTTACCAGAATCTTTTTTGGCTCATCAATTCCTTTGCATAAAGCCCAGTTTATTTGAATCTTTAAAATGTTTTTTGTAAACCAATATTTTCTGTTCCAACAATATCATTACCAACTGAGCCAGATTATCAGGAGATTTGGAGTATACTTTTAGTCACTGGATAGTGAGAAGTTCATGGAGTCCAAGGTGAGGGGAGAATGCACCAAAAAAAATTAGTCATTAAATTATTGTCAGTATTTTTGACTTGAACTATCTAAAGTTTGATGTACACTCACTTAAAATTAAAATAATTAAAATAATTAAACTATTGGTTGTAGTTTGTCACGTGACGAAAGTAAGTACTAGATAAACTAGCCTATTGAAATGACCAAAGAAACAAAGGAGAATAATTATTACAAAAGGATTCCAGAACAGGGTACTTTCAAATGACAATATGTTCACTGATTGGAAAGCATTCGGCAAGAGAATCCTTTAACCATACCAATTGATAGACAGTTAGGGGAGCAGAGCAAAAATCGGGATAAAATAAAACATTTGACTATTTGACGTTCCCATTTTTCTTTTTCTTTTAGGATGTATAAATGGTCTCAGTTCCTAGTAATTCTTTTTATCACGTGTCTTTCCAGTTTGGATTCAAAAAAGTTTTTTCATGTTTTCAAATACATCGTAAATGGTAGAAAGAAGTCAGAGCGTGACTATACTTGGTAAAGCAGTTGCTTTGCAATGGAAGGGTTGACAGCTGATGATGTGTTGGAACTAACATAATTAAATTCACAATCGCATATGTTCTTGCCTCAAAATCTGGGGTATTCATTCCTGATTGACGCCCACCGCATCTGATAAGCTGCCTATCGTGCTCTAAACAACCAATCTCATTAAGATATATAATTAAAAAATGCATTACCTTCCGCTTTCTGTTCTGATGTTCTACACAGTGAATCTGATAAAATTATTTGACGTCAAATGTCATCATCATCTTCTTTGGGTTAATTTTTTTTTATTATTATTTATTTTATTTTATTTTTCACTTTTTTTTTTCAAAGATTTTACAAGATATTTCTTTCCATTCCGTTAGATATATAAACAGCTTTTCTTTTCACAGTTCAGATAAACTCTTATTTAAACATTATCTTTAATCGGTGCTTCTAACCTTTGAAATCGCGTTGGCTAGGCGAATGTCATTTAGGTTGTGTTCGATTCTAAGCTAGCGTGAACCTCTAACACACAACAATGTTGATCTTAAAAGACTGTACGAGAGTTTTGTTCTATAAAGTCCGTAACTCTCTGTTCTGTTTCGCCTCTCTTCTCTGCTATCATTTCTGAAAGCCGTTTATAAAATGTTTTACATTCGCGTCCCATGCCGCCACTTGTTGAAAATACCAGGGGTGTGAATGTGCCATTCTCTACATTTGTCACCCGTTCGTTGTAGTGCCTCTTTCCTTTGGGTTAATAGCGTTTGTTTCCATACCTGTGGAACTTGACGTAAAGGCGAATCTCCACTAGGCGGAAAATGTTACGGTGGTAATATTTTCTGCAATCTGATTGGTTCTGTGAAAATTTCTTGACTTTGTGAACCAATCAGATTACAGAGAGCTTTTCCGCGGCATTATTAATTAAAGTATAGAGCAGTAATTACCAACGATAAATAATGTTTTTCATCTTAAGATGGATATAACTTCGTTTGAAAATCAGGGGAGAAGAACATTGTAAATGGTCGATTTAGCGCCCAGGGTGGTTATAAAAAATAAACTTGCAAAGGGGGGCACTTAATGGCGAGAATTTGAATAAGCAAGCGCTCCCATTGGTTTGGATCAGACAAGTTGTTCAATTAAGTGCCAATAAAGAGGACGCCTTTCTGAGTTTGGGCGCTAAATCAACATTTACGGACATTTATGGTACGTCTGATTAAGGTATTTATCAACCAAATTTATTTTCCCTAAATGAGATTTTTCAGGCCAAGTTTTCTTACGTTCGAACAAAATAATGTTGTCTCGTTTTTAAAAAAGACTTGCTTCAATTATATTTATGCAAAGTACCTATATTGTAAGAGTTCTTGAACATGATTTCCTCTTTCCACTTTATACAATAATTTTAAGTTGCAGTTGGGAGCTAACAATTAACATACAACCGAGTAATTATTGAAATGTTGATGGCCTTTCCTTCAAATCATTTTATGGTATAGCAAATATTCCAACATGTTGGATAACATGTTGGCACGGTTTGGGAACATCCGTTATCTCGAACAAAAATCTTGGTCCCTTGTGATTGCAAAGGCACACAATGTAAATTATTGATATTAGTTACTTTGAGATTCTTCTTCTGCCAATCACGATTGCCATCGGGTTTTTCACAGGGTTCGATCCCACAGAAACTATAAGGATACAATTGGATATGCCTGTAAACTTATCGCAAGAAAATGTTTCGAAATCAATAAATAACAAGATACTTTGCATGTTTTGAAATGGATTTTGGAAGCTTCCTAAAGCAATGTAAAAATCAAATCTGCGAGTTGTTTACAAAGCTATGAAAACATCAGAATGAAAACTATTTTACCTATATTTTATTGAATTTACTATAAAACTATTTTTATATACTTACTTTGACATACAGTTGACTTCCTGCAACTCAAACACTGGATAACTCGAAGTTTAATTATTAATTATCACGATCACGAGAGGGCCATCAATGATTGAATCACCTACATTTCCATAAAAAAAAAATTTTCTCGGTCCCTTGGACAATTGAAGCTGTTCTCTATCTCGAACAAATCCCTTGGTCCCTTTTCGAGATAGAGAGTCCACTGATAGAGAGTCCACTGTATGTTAGTTGTGTCGAGGTTTAGTTAAGCATCATTTACATTAACCGACCTTTATTTGATTAATTAAATCGATTTTAATTTTTTGACTTACAATCGAATAGTGTAAACAGAGCTTTCGATCAGGTTTTCGTTGTTCTCGTAATTCGCAATGCTGTAGAGATCTATTTATTTAAACGGATAGCGTAAATTGTCTCTTATGTGTAGCCAAGTATATATCTCCCTTATTTTCAAATGCAGGCTAAGCAAAGGAGGAAGTTGACGGGGATGAAAAAATTGAAAACTATCAACATACAAGGGTGTACAACTTCTTGCTATAAAATCCTTAAAATTGCATTAGGCGATTCATCCTCTATTTCGTTAAAAACCACAAGAAATTGGGTGGTGGTCATAATACTAGGACCCAAATAGCCATTTTTTTTAAAAATTAAACAATAAAAGCTCGATCCAGGGTTATTTTTCAATCAATGCATTTACCGTAGAGATCGATTATAATTGAACCAATTTTTTGCGTAGCCTAGTATACTATGCTCACTTATTTTGTAATGCAGGCTAAGTAAAGGAGGAAGTTGACGGGGATTTGAGTGAAACCTGACGATCGTTCAATATCGAATGGAGAAATGCGCTTTCCGGCTAACTTTGGAGTGTAAACTCAAGTTTCAGTTAAGCCTAAATTTGAGTATTCAAAACTTCAATGACCTAGTACTTATCCCGAATTCCCGAATTCTCGAAGGTCGGGTGTACTTACTAGACAAAAACACGGCTTTTAAACAGATATTAGAGAAAGGTATATTAATTATATTATTATATTATGCCTGTTCCTGAATCTTAAATAAATTATAATGTCTTTTGGCCTGATTCTTATTACGATCATTAGCCAAGTTAATTTGGATGTCAACCAGCACCATGCTATGGCTGACTGAAAAACTGACAATTCTCTTAAAACTTGTTGTTAAATACATGTGTTGTGGTGATCTCCCTCTCTCCCAAACAAAACAAAACAAATACTGCAATACTCAAGGAAAAATAGCAAAAAAATATAGCTTCAGAGACATAGACATGTTGTATATAATATGGTCAGTTTAAACATAAGTATGAGCCAAGCAATAAATTAAATATTATTTATTATGGTGGTTGGTGGTGGTGTGGAGAGGGGAGCTCACAGCCACTTATTAATTCCACACCATTTCGCTCCAAAAAATATCTTTCCCCTAATGAACAGAAACATGACAACAATATGTCTTCGTATCACAATAACTCTTCTTGCAAACTTCCAGAAAAACACTTTTACACAAATTTCTTCTTCCTGCTGAAAAACAGCATAAAGTAAATAAATCAATAACTATAAAACTGTGCAATTTGTTTCCTTTCTTTCGGTTTCGTTGGTAATAAATATAATACTTCCCTTTTACAAATTATTTAATTCATTGATGTACCCTAGCTATCTTAAGGTATCTTTTCAAAACGAAAATAATTTTGACCGTTCTTTGCGCGCTCTCTCTCTCTCTCTCTCTCTGTTATTATAATGGTCTAACTTACCTCGAAACATTTCCAGGGTTGATTTTTTAAAAAATGTTTTAGCGTATTAGGCCACCGTACTACCGTATCCGCCATTTGCGTAACAGACAAACAAACAGAGAATCGATTATATTATATTAGTATTTTATATTATTATTAATATTAACAATAATAAACTCTAAATTTTGATTCTTCTCATCGTTTTCTGAAAGTTTTTAAAAATAAGTTTTTGAAAAAAAAAGGTATTAATTCATTTTCCCAAAAACGCATCAGCAAAAGTGTCACGTTCACGGGACACGTTCATTTGGCACATTTTTGCAACAGCATATATATGAATTTCATGCAGACGCTTATTAAGATATCGATTGGTTCACCAAAAACCATTAATAAGAATATGCAAAGAGGCATTCCAGCAAACGATTCGCAAGGAGAGAACTCGTGTATTAATTGGAAAATCTTGTTTTGATTGGAAAATAAATTTCTCAGAAGATTCGCCTAGTATTTTTTTTTTAATAATAAAAAACAAATATACCATTATCAAGGTCTTAGTATGGCCGAAATCGATCAATATAAAAATAATGGCAGACTTACTTCATTGAAACCATTATTTTGTTGATTGTTCTTCCGCTCATTCAACTTCCGTTTGTACTAATGAGGAAAAAGAATGAAATTTAATTGGTTAGTTATATATCAAAAAGGCAGAAAATTTAACATATAAACATAACGTTGCAACTATCCCGAGATAACGTCGAAATATGATTTAGAGAGTACATAATAAGCTGACGTCAGCATTTTCTTTAAAGGACCATAACTTCTTTGCAATGAAAGTAAACCCTAAAGAATTTACCAACTTTTTGTTCCATTTTTTTACAAGCTTTGGTGCATTCAAAGTTAAAATGATTTTCTTCTGACTGTCAAACTATGGCGTCCTTGGGTTCTGTGATATTAGGGCAAGCAGGAAGTAGGTAGAGCAGAATGACACGTAAGAGATTGCATTAGATAGATAGACACGTAAGAGATTGCATTAGATAGAACTAGCAATTCGACTCGTTCTTTTTAACCTTGTTATGCCATATAAGTTTATAGTATCAACAATTTTCTGATTTTTATAACTGATTTTATTATTCATATTTACAGACTAAACAAAATTTCGTCAAAATAAAAACAGCAAAAACGTCTCAAGGCTTGCAATAAAATTTATCGTTACATTAACGTTATAAAGTTAAACGTAGATGGATGGATTTCTGCTTTACTCAAGGTAACATATATCGTTGCTTATAGAATGAATAAAGCCAGCACCGGGTCAACTCACCTTATACCTTAAGTCCGGAACATTGTTAAAAAATTAAAATTGTAGAAAATAATCTTAGAAATCTTGGTGTTCAGGCTTTCTTTGGTTATCGAAACTTGAAAAACACTTGATACAAACGTTTATTGTCATTGTGTGTGATATGAAACGAAACGAACGAAACGAACGAAACTTAACGAAATTACGAAATTAGATCTTTCCAAACGGAAATAACAGTTATCATCACTGAAACTTTCGAGTTATATTCAATCAACTGAAGATTTCAAATAAACTAAACATAATTGAATTTGTGTTTCTGAAATATTTTTTTTTAAATAATAAGCCACAGATAAAAACATGTTCCCTGTTAATCCTTCATTGAAAATGCCCATTATTTATTTGGTTGATGTGATTATAGATTACAGATTGTATGGCGTTCTAGTCGGTTCCGAAATTAGTAATTAGTAAGTTAGATATTAAAATATGGTTTGGGTTTCTGGGGAAGGTGAAAGAGAGATCGTGAAACTGCTTAAAGAATGCGGTGTCACGGAATTCGATGATGCAATGTGTGAAGAAAAAATTTCCCTAGACAGTGTGACCCAGAATACCCGTTTTATCAAGATAATTATAATTTTAACTCCAGAGGAAATAGAAGCTTTATATAGCCTGGGTATCTCAATAATGTCTTTTGTTAAATACGGTACTGCATTGCCAAACCATGATTTTTGCCTTGGTCTAATAAGGGCCGGCCAAAAGGGCCAATCTAAGGTATTGTGAAAACATGTCATTGTATCAATCAATAGTGGTTCAAAAATATGTTTATCGTTTAGCGCTAAATCGGTCTCTAATCATGTTTACTGTAACCTAGGAGATAGCTGTAACCTACATTTACTTATTGTAACTTATTCTAAAAAAAAAACAAATAAAATGCCTGTCATCGGATTTGAACCACTTTGTTCTCGAAAAGAATTGCAAAGGATCAGGCCACTCGGCCATCTACGCTTACATCGCAACGTATTTTATAAAACACAAGAGGGCGTGGGGCCTGAAGGTCAGCGTGGTTGGGCATACCAGAAAAGTAGTACACATTACGAAGGACCCTATAACTAGAACACCTCAGAGAACATTCCGCGTGTATTTACTAAATTTCACACCCTTCCTCCTGCGGCGACAAGAACTACATTTTAGAAAGAAAATGAAAAAGGGCCAAACAAAGAATTCTATTCCGAATCTGATATCCATTATAACTAGCGATTTTCAGCCTGAGTCCTTATACTGGAGTGTTGAATACAATTTTTCATCATGTATTATGAACTCAATCTATTCTAAAAAATGTTTATAATAGTACAATGAAACAAAATATGTGCCAAAGTAAAAACTGAAGAATATATGAAGAAAACTGAAGAATATATACTTCTCACGTAACAAAAATAGCTATGCAAAATTGAGCAATGGAAATCATTTTTTTGAAATATCTGAAAGTACAAAATCTGGTCAAGTTCAGATAAGGCCGACAAGTTCAAAGACTTCGGACAAGTCCAGGTAATTCTGACAAGGTCAAGTTTTGAGGAGGAGCTCTGGCAACAGATACGAGATAATACCAGAGATGATGCCACTAAAAAATAAATCTCACATCCACTAGTGATAAATTTCTAACTAATTTTCACACATATTTTTAGAAATTTTAGTGTGAAGAATTATTGTGATTTTGTACGATGGACCTGAAGGGTCACAATTACTTTTAAAAAAAATTCACTTTTTCTTATTTTCGTGTGAATTTTCTTATTTTTCTTCGTCGTTTTTAAATTTTATGCATTGTTTTCTATGATAGTGTGAAAAACGTTTTTTTTCTACACATTATGTTTCTATATTTTTTCCAAGAATTTTTTTCTGAGAATTTTTTTCCAAGAATTTTTTTCCAACAATATTTTTCGTTCTGTCAAATAAACTACAAAACCAATAATGGCTGTCTACCTGCACGTGTGGTAATATCTCAAAAAATGGAGAACGTTGTAAAAAGGGCAGTAAAGGAGTATATGGCTCAAAGAGAAGCCAAAAGCGAAGATATGCCCCAGAAATCAAACAACAAATAACAACAGCGACAGGAGAATAGGCTCAGTGGGCTTTTAACTAAAATACGGAGCAAAAGCAATACATCATCAGCACCAAAGCAAAAAAATAACAAGCGCTTGCAAATTAAATGGTACCGATATAATGATCATTCTTATCAGTTAGTTAGAGTTAATCAAGGTGAAGGCTGTAGGTTTGTAGAAGTCAATGAGGACAGTACTTTTAAAGACATTAAATGCAAAGCAACTGATTTGTTTTTTGTTGATTCTTTTAAAAATGCTTATGGAGAAAACGTCTTGGACTGTACAATATCTTTTTGTGATGCTACATTGAATGAATTAGATGAAACATCCAACATGTTTGAATATGTGAGGAAGAAAGGTTTTCAACTCAGCAAAACATTTTTTGTGCTGAGTCTGAGCACCATTATGATTCTGATACTGAAAATGAAACTTTATGTAATTATTCTGTTGGTACAAAGAGGCGAATATGTCTAAAATGTGGTTGCACATATGTAAATGATTGCCTCATTTGCATACAAAATGGTGAGTTAAATGACTCTTTAACAAATGATCAAATGAAAAAAGAGCAGTCATACAATGAACCTGTCTTTGATACATACGATTTGTTTGACGATTTACCTCGTGTATTATCAGATATGACAAGTAATGATCTGGTTGAATCTGCAAATACATCTAATACAGTTCAAGATTCTAATAAGGAAGAGACAGAGGAAGATCATATTGTATCTCCTGAGCAGCTAAGGGAGTTGAGAGTTGAACACTTCAGGAAAAGGCAACATATAATTCGAATCCATCGTATTAAAGTTTCTAGTAATTTGGCCAAATATTTCATCGAAAATAAGGTTAGGTATATTTTATCGTGCATATGTAAATGGATATTTTTTTATTGACTTTATTATCATAATGATATATTATGTATATATTATTATTGCACATGATGCGACATGTAAGACTACCTTTAATAATGATTAATATTATACAGACATCAGTGTCTGATTGGAAATTGTAACACCAATCTTGCCTTTTGTTTTCTTCAGGTTGACGTAAATGATGAAATTAATTACATATTCATTTATCCACAGGGAAAAGAAGAAATAGGTGTTGGCGGTTGTGTAACAAGAAATGTGTATTCTGCTTTTTGGCAGGAAGCCTCTAATAGTTATTTAATTGGAGAGTTAGAACGAGTATCATTTGTAAGGCATGATATGTATAAAGCAGAATGATTATACATAAGGGATATCTTAATATTGGTTACTTTCCAACTATTCTTAGCCGTTGTTTCATTAATTATTGTATGTTTGGTAGTGTCACTGATGAGGAACTTGTCGAGTCCTTTAAAAAATATTTATCACCTGATGAATGCGCTTTGATTAGCAAGATATTATCCTTGGATTTAATAGAAGATCTGGATGAAAATGAGGACTTACAAGATTTTCTTGATGTTTTCAAATGCCGTACAATAGTAAGCAAAGATAATATCAATACCGTTATTTGCGAAATTGCGAGGCAAGAATTAATCCAGAAACCCAACATCATGGCATCCTGTTGGCAAGATTCATTTATGGAGTTGAAAAAATAATTTTGTGATTCTAGCGTGGTTAAATGTTTGTATGATAAAATGGAACCAACCACCAAAAGAGTCATTAGTATGCTTGATGCAAACCCTGTTAAAGAGGCACAGAAAGAATCATTTGCATATTTTAAGCGCTACATTAAAGGACTTTCAATGGTGGAGTTGAAAAAAATGCTAAAGTTTTTAACTGGGTCAGAGTTGATTATTGTTGAAAAAATTGAAGTGGCCTTTAACTCAAACATATCTGAGTTTGAAAGATGCCCAATTGTGCACACTTGTGCTCCAATGTTGGAACTACCTGCTACGTATAACAACTTTTGTGAATTAAGAGAAGAATTTGCTAATATTTTAAGTGAAAGCACATGGGAAATGAACATAATTTAGTTTTCTTTTTTGTATGGAATAGGTGACCAGTTTCAGTGGCAGATCAAGTCTTTTTATGTGATGCACAAATTTCAACATAATATTTTAGGATCACAAAGTACATACCATAAGCTGATTTTCAAAAAACCTTTTGATTAACTTGGAAAAGTTTATATTCTCGAAGAAACTTTGGATTAACATCCTAATTTTCTCGTGTCTGTTTTGATATGTGATGTCTTAAAAACCAAAGAAAGGCTTGGGTAAAAGGTTGTTAAGTTCCATAAATGGCTATAAATTTATTCATGAAAGTTATTCTCCTGAAAGTTCAATGCCCGAAAGTTTCTGATCCATAGTAGCAGTTTTCGTGCAAATTTAATTTCGCGGATTGAGATAAAATAAACTTTTCCCAGGAATTTAATTTCGTTAATTTCGCAAATAATTAGTCTTCATATTTTTTAAAAATTAAACATTATCATGCATACGTTGACAGACATTGGGGCAAAAAGTATTCTTTCCTTTCACAAGAATTTAATTTTGAGAATACGTGAAATTGTTTTCCAGTGAAACTTTCTTACCACCTTAAAGTATATATTTGGTATCTAAAAGTAAAGCCTGAAAGAAATTTACGCTCCTGTGAATGAATGAATTTTTACATAAAAATGCAAAAGATTTGTAAAGTCTGTTACATGAAGTCATTGTCTTCAACCCGATTTAATAGGGAAAGCTAATAATCTTACGTGGAAATGTAAACTTTCTTTCTTTCTTTTGGATAATTTTTATCAAAATAAAATGATAAAAAGTCTTTTATTCTCGGATTCGCTATGACGAAGTTCAATAGAAACTCCATCACAGTGTCATATTTTTGTGGGTGACATTTATAAGAGCGTTTTAGGAAAAAATTGAATTTTTAGTCCATAAACGAATCGGTTAAAACACCGATATAGGCAAAACAACAAGAACCTTTAAAGAAAAAGAAGAAGAAAAGATTGGCGGCTTACGCTCCTTCACGGGAAAGAGATTGCCAAATATCAAGTTTCATATCAATATCAATTATTTTCTTTGATTTATTTGACCGTAAATATTAGTCCACAATGTGTGTAGGGGCGCTGCTGTTTAAGTTAAATTTTTTCATCACCCATCAATTTTTAAAAGTACAGAAACTTCCACCACAACCAGGAGCGCTGTATCATCTCTACTCCTTATTATGTGTCGAACAGTTTCTCACAAAATCATGTCATTATAAAAAAAAGCAGTAAGAATTTTCATACCTTGAATGCTGGAGATTAAGCAGCTGGTAATATTTCAGTTCACTGTGTTGTTCTCTGGAACGCAAATTAGGATTACACGTTTTCTGCATTTTAGGCCGCACTCACAATAATTAAATTACTTTATATAACTTGTAGTGTACCAATCATACATTAAGCACGGTTTGGGGGCAGCCTCTCTTCCAATGTTTTGCGGAATCAGCCTACAACTGTGGACAAAAAATTTTGAAATTACGTACGTACGGACAGACGGACATACAAATCCTAATGAAAGATCAATTGCTTTCCACGCTGACCAATAAACAATTTAAAAGCTGTTAGAAGACGACCAACTGCTCCATAACAGATGTCCCCACTTAGATAATACAAGAAAATACTTCTTTAGATTTTCTGAAAGCTTTTTTACGATTAAACGTAATTTTATACATCATCATCAAAACCATAGATATAAAAAAACATTATTGGACAAAAATACGCTTCTCGACACGGACTTTCGCCATTTAAAAACTGATAACCGATTCGGAATGGGCAGAAACACGGTTGCAGCGCAACTCTTAGTCGATAGACAGAAAGCCTAAATAAATTTTACGGGGAAATCTTAATTAAAATCAACTTTCCAAAGATAAAAGGATATATGCAAAATAAAATTCAAGTAATATAACCGAGAGATGGGACATATTTCGCACAAAGACGACAGGAACAGGGCAAAACACACACCAAATTTAATACTGTTTTAAATTCATAAAGGGAAGTGCTTTTTTAGTCGACTCGGGAATCCTATGACACAATTTACTAGCAATGTACGAGAAAGACTTCAGGTCGAATTGAGAACTCTGTGACGTTCTAACGTGAACGCATTTCATAGTGGGTATTTTTGAAACTAAAAACGTCATTCGTGTAAGAGGGATTTAAAAAGGCTTTCGTTTTAAATAACTCCTCTAGAAGACGCCAGTTAAGTTCATCATGAATGTCGCTTTTGATGGCTCCAGATTTATCACAAAGAAAATTTTCGATCCTCGATTACAACAGCGATCAACCATGTGTAGCAGCCTTTTACTTGAAAAACTCCAAACTAACGGACAATAATTCAATTGACTGTAAATAAAACTGTTTACAAAAATTTTACATTTAAATTCACTGTTATAAGCAATACGTCGCCAAGCGGAAATCTTAGCATAAGCTTTCTGACTCAGATTATTTACATGCTCAGTGAAAGAGAGACGGTTGCCGAAAACAATACATAGAGCAGTTTTATGCTTTGCGACTCAAGTAAAATTGGCTCATTTAAATTTAGGAAGATATTTTTTTCGTAAATTGGTTTTCCATGAAGAATTTACATTCCTTTGAGTTAACCTGAATCTCATTTTGTGAAAACCATTCATTTACTTTAGCATAAATGTGGTCTAGACATTGTTTTACATCAGAAACCTACTTGGCAAAAAGGGTGTTGTCATCAGCATAATGGCAGATGTTTACGTCAATCTCTTCAAAAAGAAACATGAAATAATTTAGGTATATGTTGAATAACAAGGGTCTTAGTATAGACCCTTGTGGAACATATAATGACAATGTTTTCAAAGTGTACCCTGAACTCCTTTAGAAGTAGAGTTGTAACTTTCCACACTCAATCGACCATGTGAATATGGTTATGCATGTTAGGTCTTACAACGTTCATTTCTTTAATATCCAACGCTCTCGAAGCGGGTATTTTGAAAGTTCATTTGTCCATCTGGTAACACGAAAAGATGATATCAGGTGATATGTTCCATCTGCTTTCTTCGTGATCTGAGTAGCTCAACGGCCGCGTGGTTGTTTCCATAACAACATTATGGGTGGTACCACCTTGTTGCATAACTAAATCTCAGTTTCTATGCTTTTTGTCGCCCATGATGCAGAAGATTTTCTTGGGTTTTTTCAAACATTTTCGAGAAATAAAAACTCTTCTTCGAAAACATTGTGGGGTGGTAATATTAACGGGCTCGATTTCCCAATATTAAATCGTATGAAAATTTTAAATGGAATAAAATCTCGGAATAGTGAACGGAAGGTAATATACATTATAGAGCTCAAAAGGCGGTGATGCGTGTCCGTAGAGCTCCAGTCTCCATATTTTTTTGTTGATTTGTTGTTTTCTATTGGATTAATATTTCGCTAATTTGTTTATCCAAACTTCAGTTTCTTATAAAATACTTTTTTACGTGTTTCACATCCTTTATTTCTGCCCCAACCCGTCTGCGCTGCTTTAGAACCACGTTTTTCACACGCGATGCTTTAATACATACGTATCTTAACCTTAAGCAGAGCGTAGGTAAAGTTTCTGCACACAAAATTATATATAGCTAATAAAAAGGGAATGAAACTGCTTAAAGGGAGATTTTTAGGGTCTGGAAGAAATCAAAAATCAAGTGGGAACAGGAAATGTATGAACAAATCAACTTCATTGGTATATTAATTATCCCTTAAGATTTCGTAAAAAAATTTTTGTTATTGTAATCATTATTTTTTAAAAATATGTCAAGTATTCCATAAGTTGTTTGTTATTAAGAGTTTGGGCTCTAAGTAGCAACAATTCACACCCAAACTGTGCTATTCTGGAGTGTTTATAACAATCGCCTGTCAAACATGGAAATACGAGAATTATAATTTGAAAAGCAAATATAAGATTACGTAGTAAACCTCTAATCTTTCTATTTCATTGCTGCTATCAGCACAACACTGACAGCATAAAATCATCAGGAATATATAGCCTAGATCCTCCGATGTCGTTGTGAATGGAAGTTCTATATAACTAGTGGAAAAAATCTTTTAAAAGCCTCTGTAGTGTTTTTTTATTAAAACAGCAGGCGATATTGCTTGTCATTCTTATAGAAAACATTCCTCTACAGAGACTTTTTGAAAAGTTTGCCCACTGGGTAGGTATGAAATGATAATGTTCTATGGTATGCGTCAGCGGCGGATCTAGGGTTAGGCAACAAAAGTGAAGGAGTACAGTGGTATGAATTTCCTTTTAACATTTAAGTGCTGATTAGATTGCTTGTAACTTTTTTTTTTCTAGTCATGGTAACCTTACTCTCCTCCATACATTTTGCCATACATTTCTTGATCGACCTCTACTTTGTCAAACACGATTTTTAAAATGTTGGTGACCTTCGACCTGGTTTCGTGTTATTAAAAGTTATTTGAAGTATTTCATAATAGTTTCGATTCCATTGCAATTTTTTTGGTGTTTATTTTAAAAACCGCGTTATGTAAACAAACTGGAATTCATAAAGCACGACCTACACTTTCCAATTTGTGGACACATGGGCGAAAGTCTACGTATGGGCGTGTGCAAGCAGAAAGTATTGGAGCTTGTGAAGTGATTCATAATAATTAAATCACATCATTTATGACTGCAAAACTGTGATCTTTTGATTAATGTAGTGCTGAGTGTAAATCGGTCTTTAGTTTCGAAAACGCGCAGATATCCTATATCCAAGGTTGCCATGTTATATATGTCTACAAATTATAAAAAAAAAACAAAAAACAAAAAAAAACTGAGATAATGCGCATTTATACATCTTATTTTTAACGAGAGTACGCAAATCTGGAAACTGATGATGAAACCTTTATCTCAAAGAGTAAATATGTTATGTTCGTTTGCAGGTAAAAATATGAAAAACCTGATGAAAGTAAGTGCAGTGGTACTGGAAGGTAAATTAGTGAAATCACCACCTCAGGAGAAACTTAACAAACGCACTTCATGGCACGAACGATACTTTGCACTGGTGAGATTATCAGAAGTAGAAGAAAAGGTGAAAGGATCGTCACGAAAAGGAAAGACGAAAATAAATGATCGAAACTCGTTTTATATTATGTATTGGAATGATGTTGGTGACAGAAAGAAAGGGAAAAAGCCAATTCGTAAGTAAGATAGAAGTATCACTAGAAGCTTAAACATTGCACGGTAGCAGCGAAAGCGAATACCGTAATAAAACACCCTTGGACTACTATTACTACTACTATTTGAAAATATGTATCTATGTATCTATAGTTACAGCTCATGCATGTATATTTTTTTTGCTTTAAACAATAGTTGCTGGTGATTCTAAATTAAACCTTGTTCACACTTAATAACCTTTTTAAATACACTTGTGCTGTCAGTGTAACTTAGACTTTGGAAGATAATGGTTTGATATGGCTTTAAAACGTTTTGACGCCATTGATGAAATTTTTGTTGTATTCGGTGACTTTGAGGAAATTTTCTAAAACACAGGTGTTACAGAATGTCTGGTGTGCATGTTATAATTACAATTTTAAGTGACATAAAGTACGTCTGCTGCTACCGTTTTGCGCCATCTGGCTCTTGTTAATATTAAAACAGTAGATATTTAGTGTGCTTCGTAACTATATATTCAACCTGACATTGCGATGGTCACAACCAGAGTGATTATTACCGCACTAATGGTGACCTTGCAATGTCAGGTCGAATATATAGTTACGAAACACATTAAACATCTGTTGTGGTTTATTAACATTTATCTTAATGAAAGTCTTAAAATTGCATCTCATTTACTAGGAATCATACCGATTGGTCCAGAAACGAACTTACACATAGTGACACATCCGTTTTGGCCGAAAGAGTTTCCTCATGTATTTATGTTGATGTCTTGTGTACGAACATTTTATATTTGTGCTCCAGACGAAGCTCAAAAGAACCGCTGGTTTGACGCATTAAAAAGCATTTGTGACGAAAATATTCCAGTCGGATACGAAATTGAACGCGAGGACCCGGTAGGTATCATATAAAATTCACTAATGTAAGAGAAAACCATATATTTGGAACGACTTCGAATTACATGAGAAAAAACCCCACATAATAACAATAAACTAAAGCCCTCTTCAAAAGTTCAATTGTAGAGAAATCTCATATACTTATATCTGTGAAGACAAAAAAGAAGACCCTTGAGAAAATTGAATTGACCTATGAGAACATTTTTATAACATACGACCAAAAAAATATAGACTCGTCATGAAACCATCCCCGTAAATACACGAATAGAAACTGACGAGATCCACGATGACACACCATACTCACAAAAGTTTGTTGTCGTGCAGTGATGAATTCCTGTTGATATACCGTATATTTATCTTTTTAACAAACGTAACAAAATAAAACATCTCTAATAAAGTATATTGAAAGATTTTGAAAAGACGTTTGAAAGAGCCATTGGCCACCGAGTTTCCTTTATTGACCTACTCATAGTTCAGAATAATAGAATTTTCCTTCTGTTTTTTATTTATTTAATTCATTTAAATTCGGTTACTAACATATATCTAGTTTCTAATACAGTTGAACACCGGGTTATCCGAAGACCCCGGTTATTCGAACTAATTAGCTTGGTCCAGTGAGAGTTCGGATAACTTATGTTCAACTGTATATTAAAAAAATACATAAATACTAATCCAAACCGACTGATAATAAGCCAGAACGACTGGTACCTTGTAAGTTAGGGAACAATCAAACATGTCTTAAATTACATGGTTCCTAAACACAAGTTCTTAATACCCCTTTCCAAAAATTATCCAAATAAACTGAATAAGTATTCTACAGTCTCCACAAAAAAGTTTAATTTCTCAATATATATTCTTTTTAGATCTATGCAGCGATATTTGTGGATGATGATTTTACTTCGTATCTTAAACCTGTATCGCTCAGTTTTGAAAATACCGCGTCTGAAGACAGTTTTGTGCAAAATGAAGGGCGTACTTATTCAACGTCATCATCAACTAGTTCTGAAGGGAGGTAAGATAATCATGAAGTGTATGCACAGTTCAAATTAGATATTTAGATTAGAATTCATATCTTCGCGAGTTATTTTGCTCGAGTTAAGGGTACGGTGACCCTTTAAATTCAATTTTTTTTTTTCAATTTTTTCCCTCGTAAATATGTAATAATTATACTAGTAGCACAAAAATGATTCTTATAGTTTTGATAAAAAAAGTATGTCCTTTTTTTCTTCTTTCTGATCAAGTATTCATGTTGACGTTTTTGATAGAACTGTCTCTATTGTGTTTTTATTATACTGCAAGCATGACTGAACCTTTTGTTATTTCAACTGGTGAAGATCAAAATCTAAAGTTGCGTTTTTCTTGTAAAAGGATATATCGTGATAACCACTGCTTTGAAAGACTCCAACTCCCCTCCATTTTCGGCAATTTCGACAATTGTGTTTTTTTCGAAAGTGGAAAGTCGTGGGAACAATCGGTTGTCACAATTTTGCTTTAAAACGAAGCGAAAATGAGTAATTTTGAGTTAAATCATAATTTATAATATATAATTTTGCTTAACTTTTTTACACTTCATTTATTTGAGAAAAAAAAACATCGTTTTGTAGCCATGGAAATACTGAATCGAACCATGAGGAAAAAAATATACTCAGGGGAGTTGGAGACGTTTAATTATACGGTCAGAAAAACACGTTTGATAATTTTTACTCCAAAACGAAAAATAGTTAAAAAAATGAGAGTTATATCATTGTATAGACAATTTATCTGGCTTCCAGAAAATATATACTTTAATATGAAAATCTTAAAATAATCTTGAGTTATTTTATTTATACTGAACACATGTTATGAAGGGTTACCTATCCTTAACAATATGTCAGATGAAAAGCTATGTAATGTGGTATGCCGAATTTACTTCATAATAATAATAATAATAATAATATTTTTTTTTCCAAGGTCACGTGCAGTATCTGAAACACTATGCAGGGATTGGAAAGACTTTAGTTGTTTGAAATCAAACAATAGAGATTCGGGAATCTCTACGTCTACCTCAACGTCACAATCGGTTCTCGGCGCACAGTCTCGAAACCATTTGGGTTCGATTTATCAGCCACCAGAAAGGCGTCCTAGTTGTAATGATGATGATGATGTATACGTTGATATGAGTCCAAATGCGCGTCTTAATCAACAAGACGTCCTCGATACAATCCCATACACCGACCCATCTATCATCAAAAGAACACCTGCACGCAAGTCCAGTCAAGTACAAAACCCGACAATGTGCAGAAGCCCGACAATCTTCAAAATTGGCAACGATAATGCTTGCTACGATGTGCCCATCTCTAATAAAACGCCTGGTATGAAGCGAATACAGTTTTACGATCTGTTCGTTGATATGCCGCCGGAAAGTGAAATTACGATTATCGATAAAAAATTGACGATAAGGACCGAGAGAAACGAATGGTGCATCACAAATATACCAATAACCTACAATACCAAACTGTAAAACATCAACAATCGGCCAATTTAATTATGGCAGTAGAATTCTATTAAAATATAGATTGGAATAAGCTTTTTCTCTTCCTCAATGTTGATGTCCGACAAGGTCAGATCTTTGAACTTTGACTCAGGGCATTAATGGTAAGGGTTTTGATTCAGCTGATAATTCCGCTAGTATTTTAAACGTTTGTTAAGAGACAAAATTAGTTAACCTAATTATTTTTGAGGTTTTTACCATTCAAGAGTACATATACAGTAAACCTCGATTACCGTTAATTGCCGAATAATCCCCCTCTTTAAACAAGAAGGAGTGCTTATTTGAACTGATGATAATCACATGGGCGCTATTATTCAAGTCAAGCATAAACAACTACAAATAAACAACTACAAATTTTACTGAAAACATGTAATTTTGCTGCTCGTTAAGTATAATTATTTTAAGAATGTAGTATTTTGGAACTGTTAGTACGTGGCAATGTTTAATGATTATAAAGGCGTTTGGAAAAATATTTGTAAATATTATTGTTTTTGTGATATTAATATTTTTGGCGCCTTGATCTGTCTCTTCTAAGCTTAAAAATAACTCTACGAAATTGTTATTATGATTGCAGTTATTTTTATGACGTTTTTTATGTATGGTGGTTTATTAATATAATATATATACTATATATTTTCAATTAATCGTGATCATTTTATTTAATAAATCAAACGTGTACCTTACCAGCCTGTTTTATTTATGCCAGTCAAAATTTAACGCCAGACCCTTTTACGCCGCTCTTTATTGGCGTTATTTTTGAAACGTCCACGGTCAAACTGTAAAATATCAACAATTTCATTACGGCTGTAAAATTCTATTAAAAATTAAGTCCTAATTCAGCGGATAATTTAGCACTGAAGACAAGGAGATGTGTTTGCACGCTATTAATTAATTTACCAATGACAGTGTCGTTACTAAAGTGTTGTTTCTTACTCAAATGTTCGACGAACCCTTCGATTTTCTTATTTCGCCTCAGGAATTTCTGCATTAATTATTTATTGCTATATTTTCATGCCACAGGACCCACAAGTTAATTAACGATAAGAAAAATTCTTCCGTTTTTTTTTGTTTTTTTTTGTTTTTTTTTTTGTTTTTTTGCGGTTACAACCAGATTTTATATATTCGAAATAGTTTGGAAACTTCGTTTAGTAAAACTTTTGCAAGGTCACGGCTAATTTCCACGGAAACTGTCCGCGCAATCGTTTAATTATACATGCGAATTCTGAATTATTATTGGTTGATTTAGACACGAGAGAAAAATTTACGCTCGTGAAAGTTGACCATTTCAACTTTTTTTGTTCGCTGATGTTATTGACCAATCACAATTGAGAATAATATTGTCTCCGCGAACAAAACTTTTCAATGGAAACCTAGCTAATTTTCTACTAACAAAAATTTCGCACGGACGTATACGTAACAAAATACGTAAAGTGAATTCACAAGCATGCGCAATTGGTATTTTTTTTGAATTTTTCAAATAGCTTCAAGAAATAGACCAATTAGAAAAACATTTAAATAATTTAGAAAATTTTCCTTTTCACACTAAACATTTCGGAACCAATAATTTTGAGGTCTTAAGGACCAAAAATTTGAAACAATCTACCTTCACATATTAAATACGCCAAAAACTTGAAAAGTTTCAAAATAATGATGAAACAATGGAATGGACCAAACTGTTCTTGCAATGTTTGCTCTTGACATTAGCGTTTTCTTAATCTAATTCTTGTTTTACTTTTATTTCGCCCTTTTCTATATAATTGTAAAATATGAATAAACATTTTACAGTCTGCTTTGATTAGTTTTTGCCACCGCAGCGAGCGAGGAGGCATAGTAGTTTCACGAGATAGGCGAAAGTCAGTTTTCGAATTTATTCATCATCATCATCCAACATCCATGATGCTTTGCGCGGTTTTCAGAAAGCAGCCGTTTTGAAATCAATCGGTCAAGCTCCACTCCATCACAAAACAAAGGCAAGGAAGCTAGCTAATGTTATCTTTATATTATATAATACTCTCTTTTGTAGTTTTTATTTACTTTATTCAAATGTGGTTGTAAAGAAAGTATAAACTTGAAATCCAGCCAACCTAAACATTGTATATTTGTATACTGTATATTTCAGACAGAAATGAAGAGGCTTTTGGCTCGGAGGCAAAATTTATGATATCCATCTTTGATACTTTTTGGTAATAGAAAAACGTCTATGACACTTGCTCAGCAGTTTTCAAGAACAAAAAGTGTTCACCCTCTATATAATGTGTTGGTTGGGGGTCATATTACTCAGCCAGCACAAGACGTCTTTTAGACGTCTTATTTATGTCTAAATTAAGTCTGTAGAAAGACGCATACTTTTAGACGCCTTTAAGACGTCTTGAAAAAGTTACACGTCTAAAACAGGTCTAAAAGACGTCTTGAAAAGTTTCGATTTATTTGGGTTTACAAAAGATGTCTTTCAAACGTCTTCAGAAAGATGTAATTTAGACGTCTTAATCAAGACGCCTTTAATACGTCTTAAAGACACCTTCTTCTAATTCTTCCCGCAACTTTTACAATTTTTAATCAATAAAGACGGGAAACAAAAAGAAAAGCTTTATGTTTAATCATATAGCAAAATTTCTATTTTATAAATAAAACAATACAAAAGAATCAACTTGTTTTTATTTTGTAATAAAAATTCTGTCCATGCAAGAACTTTTTTAACGTTTACTTATGATTATAACAGAAATTTATTTTCTAAAAACTCCCTGGAGTGTCGGTACTGCAAAAAAAAGTTTTTGCGAAGGTCGTTTTTTTCATCTGCAGCTTTCGTCAAGTTCGTGTATCTGCTATATCTAGTGAACCTTTTATTTTTTCCGCCAAGTACTAGCATGCTGAAGTCGAAGTAATCAACTTGAAGAGAGGAAGGCTAACTTAACTTTATCTAGTCACTTTTGGGAAGACTTGCTTGTGATTTTTGAGTGGTTTTCTTTTGAAGAAATTGGATCTCACATTCACATAAACGTTTTTTAGCTGTTTTACACTGGAAGATAGAGGCAAGTGTTTGGCATTTTCTTGTTTTCCTTCTCATAATTGGTGCAGTGTACAGCATCACTTTGGATAGGATTTTCTTTGCTTGCTTTGTTAATAAAATTATGCAGTTAAAGATTTTTATTTCACTTTTATTTTTATTTCATTTTCTAAGGAAACTTTGGTGTTTCGTTTAATTGCATTCCTTTTTTCTCACATGTTTTTATATAAGAAAAGGCGGGAAGGGAGAGGTTGGCACTTGGCTGTCATGGTTTTGCTTAAATATTTCATAAATATTTAAGGAATCGTGGATACACCAATCAATGGATTTACCTACCTTGTTTTTGAAATGTTGCAGATTTTATTAATATTATAATATTATCTTTTTTATTTATTTATTTCAACTTACAACTTGCATGTTTTGTTTTGTTTTTCTCATACATTTGTAAATTATCCTAGCAGACACAACAGTGATGGTTTTGTTTTTCATTATGTTATAGGATTTGTGTATCATGATGTAGATTTATTACTGAATACCCTTTGGTAAGTGATTTTATACTTGATTGTTTAAATTTTTTATTTGGTTCAATTGTTGTTACAGTTCAGTAGATCTCATTTGTTTTAATTGCTAGCTCCTATAAAATAAATGAATCAAAGAACGATAAAAAAGACAAGCAATTAAAAGGAAATTGGAAAATATACTGGACTGTAGATATATTATTATAGTCTTCTTCTAGTTTTCACATCTAATCTGACTTGATGGGGACTATGAATATAAAGGGGCATAAAGAAAATTTTTCCCTAAGAAGTATATGCCACAATTTACCAACTTATTTATAGTGAAGTATTCCTGTAAATTTCCCTATTTTTGAAATTGTGCTCTGAAAAATATTTACATATTTATTTTCTTTTTCTTCTAGGGACACTTAAAAGGAATTTTAAAAATTCAGGAGCAAGTCATCAAAACGAATGTAGCAACAAAAATAAAAAATGCACCAGATGCAGAAGGCGGACTTGGTTGGAAAACGAATGAATTAAGCCAAATGAAGCCAATTAATTATGTTTATTTTGAGTATATTATTAGGGGTTTACATTTCATTGTTTTTCACTCATGTTAATGTTTTATAAATCGTTTTTGCAATCAAAATGGTTTTCCCTCTTCTGTTGTTAGTTAACCTACCAAACTGGGATCATTTGTTTGGAAGTTTTAAACAGTTTTATGTTTCGAAACAATTTTTTCTTCATGATACTCTGGGTTACTTTAACAATTTTCATATTGCTTGTATTTACAAAATATTTTCATCAAACCTTGAATGACGGTTTATTTATTTATTTATTTAAAAACAGAGTAGTACTGACATTTCAAGGTTTTTATGAAGTTAACATTTCTGTAAATATTTTGTTCGTGAATGAAAAAGGTTTTTACCTTTTATCTAACAAATTGGTATCTCAAATATATGTGTTAAAAAATTTGTTATTTTATTCTGGGATAATTCTGGGTAATGGTTACGCCATGCTTCATTTTTTCAAACAAAGAGACTTTTTGCTGAAAAGTTTTCAGATACCAATCCATTCGCTAGACCTTTTAGTGCTTATAAAAGTTTTCAATATTCCGATTGTATTCAGAAATTATTTTTATAGAATTTCAAAGTAAAGTTTATTTATTCATATATTTATTACTAAGTTATTGTATCAAGCCTTCATGGGGCATTGGAAATAGAAGATAAAACAACATAAATTGTCATGAATATATTGTCGTAATTTATCTCCACTTTCAAAGTTTCTTACTCAAAATAAAAAGTGTGTAACGCCTGTTTAGAAGACATCTAAAGATAGGTCTAAAAGATGTCTAAAAGACATCTATGAGACGTCTTAGAAGACGTCTTTCAAGACGTCTAAAAGATGTCTAAATAGAGTCTGATTGGTCCGGTTTAAAGACGTCTAATGAAGATGTCTAAAAGAGGTCTATGTAAAGATGTCTTTTAACCGGACAAATCAGACTACATATAGACATCTTTTAGACGTCTTTTTGCCGGCTGGCTAATTGATCATAAAGAGTGAATCAGTGGCAGTCATAAAAAAATCGAATGAGGATGCAATGCATAATTTAGCACTCTGCACAACAACAAAGGTAGTTTTAATTGCCTGGACCTCAATGTAAAATGAAGGCGGACCGTAAATTGCAAACATACTCTTAAGGAATCTCATTTGCATGTATTCTTTCTAGTTTTTGAACATTTTATTCATAAACAGCTTTAACCATAGAAAAAGAATAATTGAAACTCTAGGAATGAGATATTTTTGTTATTTGTGGTCGATGATGTACGACTTTTAGATAAGCACTGCCCATACTAGATTTTCGAAAGATTGTGTACTTTTTTTCACAACAGCTCTTATTATAGAATAGACTTTGAGTAATAATCTCAGAATTTTAACACTGACGAATTAAGCCATTCTAAAGATCTTAGTACCCCTGATTAAGCATGCGTCTTCTTAGAACTTAGGCTCGTAATGGTAACCACATGAGTATAAGAGTCAATTTTTACCCAAGCATTTATTTTTTTAGCTTTGACTATAAATTAACTTTGTAATAGTTATTAGTAAATAAAGAGTTTATCATGTCATGGACCTATTGATTTATATTGGGCTATGTTTCCGATGATGAGAGAAGGTTCTCTCTAACTCGTTACTTTAATCAGAGAAACTTTCCAAGGAAGCAAATTCATGATTTGTTTTTGGATTAACTTTCAGGAATTGGAAAATTGAAGTACCTTAAGCAAGATAAAGTTTCGAAATTTAAGAATAATGCCAAACAATTGGGAATTCACAAAAGATTCCCTAGCGAAAGTTTCTCCAATTGAATTATTATATTGCTAACATTATGCAGTGTTTTATATAGTCTTATTACAACTATTCCTATCAAATGTCTAAATTATAATAAAATGATCTTTTAGGTGTATGTGATGTTCATAATTCTATGAAAGTGGACCGAAGTAAATTTAACAATTCAAGCAAGTTAATGTTATTGCTCTTGGGGAAAGAGCTTTTGGAGTTTGGAGAAACTGCATTATTGCTGAAAATGAGATGCAGCTATTATTTGCTAAAATATCTGCTACGTATGGAATTTGAAAATCCAAGTTTAGAAAAAGATTTCTAAACATTCCCAATCAACCTCTTGCATTATCTGATATTTGTGTTGGTATTCAACCTTGATGATGGTGGGTGTCACAACAATTAACATTTGATTAGTGGAGTAGTGAAGAACTTACAAATGGTATGCTTGTGTCAAATTAGATGATTTTTCATCACAATAGTCATTGGTGGAATGTTACATCCATTGCGTGTGCTACTTCCTAGTTGTAAAAATATTATGAAAACTATCGTAAACTATGTTGACCGACTGCAAACTGATTGTTTATTGAATTTCAAATCAAACAAACCAAACCAAAATTTGTTTATTTAATATTGACCATTTATATTTTATTTTTTGACAATATATTTCGATCTATAGATCATCATCAGGTCTAAAATTCAATAAAAACAAGATTATAAAAATCCCCAATAAAAAATATATGTTCACATATCTAAACAGTAAAACAACCATAAGCTATATAAAAAGCGAGAAAATGAAATGACACTACAAGAGAGTAAAAAATATTGCTGCCCGAAGCAAACCTCTAGAGACAGACAACAAAATAAAATAAACTAAAACTTAATTACTAGCGTACGACTTTTGAATTCATCTTTAGTATTTAGTTGAGGTCTTAATTGATTGATGAATAGTTCCTCAAGGGTCATTAAATGGTTTGCTGAACGAGAACTGCCTTTCAATATGATTATATCATCCATTGTCAGTGAATGTTGACACGACGTCATGTGGATTGTAACTGGCGCGTTTTTTCTTCCGTGTTCTCTGATTCTTATGATGAGATGTCGCCGTGTCTGGCCGACATAGCACGAATTGCATCGCGGACAAGTAATTTTATAAACTACACCACTTTTCAGAGACTTTTCAACAGGTGACTTTAATGATGGAAGAACAGTTTTTATTTTTTTCAAACTAAAGATTGCACGACAAGGGGCTTTCAACTTTCCAAGAGAATGTTTGAACTGATCTGATATCTTCCCCCTGTATTCGACAAAAAACAATTTCATGTCAACCTCATCTTCTTCTTCTTCTGACACAACAAGTTCTTCTTTTTTCTCAAGTAACTTGTTCAAAGTATCGTGTATAGTCGACTCAACCAGTGATTCAGGGTACTGATTTCTCTCTAGTATAATTTTCGCTCGTTGTAGACTTTCATGCAGTGTTTTGTAAGAACTACAAGCTCTAAAAATGCGATGAATCATTCCAATAACAACAGACTTTTTATACTTCAAGGGTACAAGGGCGTGAAAATTCTTTAACAAACCCGTATCCGTGGCTTTCGTATACCAAGTTGATTCTAATTTCTTCCCCGAGTGAATAATCTTCATATCAAGAAATAGAATAGAGTTGTTAACTTCCCTTTTTACTGTGAATTTAAGTGCTGGGCGGAGAGAATTGATTTCGTCGAGTGTTTTTTCGATAGAGTTCTTGTTGATGTCTCGTAGTATATCGTCCATTTATCTACTGTAAAGCGACAACCAAAATTAACCAATCAACGCTTAGCATTTTTAAATGATTTACTAAATTAGTCACAAAATGATTTCCATTCAAACCCATTTGTCTGCGAGGAAAAGAAGCTGTAGAAAAAAGGCTTTAGAACTTTCGATGATCAGGAGAACCAAGAATAATGGAATACTGGAATTCCTTTTTATGTTACAATAACCAATTATTTTTACGTAAAATTTAAATTTTGTGCCCACCAAAACAGTGAAGCTTTCTTAATTTCTTATCATGTTAAGCTATTCGTTCGATACTAAACTTTAATTTTTGCGTTAATTTCCTAATAACTTTAATTCTTAACTTTAGACTGCGAATGTGTTACCTTTCGATCAAACCTGGCATCTGTCAATGCAATTCAGTTTCTTGATCTATTCAATTATTTGTTTCATTTGAATTATACAAAGCAGTACTTTTTTTCAATAAGCAAACCTTACATGAGAACTGAACTTGTTAGTTCTGTATAACAATATGAGTTTTTTTTATCCTTTTTGTAAAAAACAAAACAAATGTTCTTACACATTTCACACTATTTTTGCACATTTTATGCAATTTGTATACAAAGTTACTTAGTATTATTTATTTATCTACAAACTAGCTAGTAGTTTCCACTATAAATGCGCCCGTAACAGGCTCTAGACATGATCAAAACACTTTCGTATGCTGTGTATTAGGTTATGATATGCCACATTTCTTTCACGGAGAATTATTTAAGTAGAAACGGCTACTTTCTCGCGCCGAAATAATCCACCTCAACTTTTCAAAACAATGTGCAACCTCAAATCCAATTCACTTTTGGATTATTCCGATAACTATCCAGTGGAAGAATAATCCAAGACTTCGGCATTCGCTAAAGTTTGCCAAGTAACTCACGTTGGCTATATTGATTATTAAAGTATAATAGGGAGACGCATTCTTGTGGAAACAATTATTTAGAAATACGCAAGTTACCAATTATCTTGTTGTTTGATTAGTAAAAATTTTATAACGATGAGTTTTAACAAACAAAACCATACCATTTTTATACCGAAAATGTGTTTACAGAAGAACAGTGACAGCTCAACTTGTACTTTTTTATGTACACTTTTTCACTGGGAATAAATAAATAGAATGAAACCATATCTTTTCTTTTTTTTTTAAAAAACTCTTTCTTCTGAACAATAAACAAAACTTCTTTCCAAAAGCAACAAAAGAATATAATATGTCAGTGTTGATGAACCTTTATAATAAAAATTAAGTTTTTCAATAATACTTTCACATAATAAACGCTTTTTTCTATAAATAACGAAACAAAATTTTAGCGGTCCTTATATTAACAAAAGAATATTTCACTAGTCCTTCTTAAATGTCAGTATGTTGCACAACCTTTGCGACAACCCTTTTTTTCGTGTAATGGAAATCGTACTTTTCCATTTCCAATATTGCTTCTTCAAGTACGGTGCTTGGGACATCGACACACAGTAAAATTTGAGCAATCGAGTTAAAATTCTGATCAACTCGAGATTTTTTGTGGTGAACTCCTGCAAAATACGCGCGCGCGGCAGTCTATAAAGCGCCCTAACGGGCGCAATAATTTTTGATATAGCTGCTAAAGACGTGAAGTTAGTTTAGAAGTGAATATGCTGTTGACTTTTTGACTTTGGTTTCTTTGAAAATCTAGGACCTAGGCAAAATTTATGGAAAAGAGTTAGGCCATTAAGAGTATAAAAGATAAACGTGCAAATAACCTAATCAACACTGATGTTTTAATAAAAAAGCACTTTTCCACTTTTCTTTGCCACTGTTAGTTGTATCTTATATTTCCAGATCATATCTAAATTCTGTTAACACAAAAGTACTGCATTGTTGAATGCTACTGTAAATTAAGATAATGGTTTCTTTTGTATATTATGATGACTACGAAGAACAAGATATGAATACAATACATCAATGAAATGGTTTGCCGGACGTACCCACACAGTCCATCATTATTGTAAGATGAAAAGTAAGCGGATTTTTCCATTTTGAGGTGAAATTTGGGTGTAAAGCAACTTGATTTGTATTAGCATTGGTATCGTTTTTTATCATATGTTTGCATTGTTTATCATTTTCAATATTTTTATGATTTGGTTTCCTATCCTATCGATGTGTTTGCATTATTTGCTTTACCTTACATGAACTAACTTTAAGTGTTCCGATGTTCACGTGTATTTATTGTTGTGAGCTAAAACAATGGTACTTATTTTTGGGAATAACTTTGCGGGTACTTATAAATGTTTCTTTTCAGGTGTTTTATTGTTATGTTGTTTCTTTACTTCTTTATGAGGATGTTTGTGAAAAGAATAATTAATTTCCTTCGTTTATTATTCAGATTGACAGATCAACTCGCAGTGTAAAAACTTCTGCAAGAGCTCGCATAGAAAAAAGAGGAAATTTTATACATTATAGTTATTTTCCAGGAAATAAGAACTTATTTCAAAAAAGTAATTATTACATTTAAATGATAAAAGGTAATCTAATATCATATCCAAAAATCACAATTTTCGGTATTTTTGCATGCTTAACAAATCATGTTTATTATGGAACAAAACGTTACAAGTTTGTGAATGGGACCTGCAGATGGCAAGAATGATTGAATTAAAAATTGTGAATGAACAGACTATTATTGAAAGTGTGGAATCACAGAATCAGAAATAGTAATTGGATTTCGACCAAAGACAAGAAGTCCTTTGAATCTTTTTCGTAGTTTCGGTATGATTACTGAGTGTTTACAAATTTGCTGCGCATTATTTTATAATTGTTTGAAAGAAGTGATTTTTATTGTTTTGAAAACTTTATAAGCAACGTGATAGGCTAAAAATTAAGTTGACTGGAAATTGCAGGATTTGGAATTGGGAAGCTTTCATCATGGAGGGATTGCAAAAGTTCCAATTAATCGCTCAGTTAGAATGAAACAAAATGATTGCAAATCGTTAGCGTAAAAGGCGAAAATTGAATATATTTCAAAATCTTGTCATGGCTTAAAGATTGTGTAAGTTAAAGCTTAACGCGGGATTTCCATTCAACAAATTTGTGCGAGCGGGTGGATTATGCGCACAACGAAAATATGCAGAGCGCTATTTCTTCATTTCCATTCAAGGAGCGCGAAGTTCGAAACGTTGGTAACACAAGCAAATATGACTGCTAAGTCGGCAATTTAGAATTATTTTCAAACTTTTTTACACGCTACACTAAGTATTCATTATAACAAGCTATTCACATACCAGAATGACGTGTTATAGATGTAGGTGGAGAAATTGTTTACCCTTTTAAAGGAAAGTGGCCAGTATAAGCACTCAAAAGTTTCCAGTTAAATTCTTCGGACTACCACAAGAGAAACTCCATTCCTACTTTTTAATATGTCGGAAATGTCGTCTAGCGTATTTTGCATTTCTTGAAATTTTTGATAAAGACAAAATTAGACAAAATTTTATGGGAAGAAGAAAACATGCTCTCTTTTTATCTAAAACTAAAATGCCAAAAAAGACTTTATTATCAAAATATTAAATGGTAATATAAAACGTAAATCCCGTAAATCCTCTAATTATATACTTATCTAATTATAATTATATATATAATTATATACCATTAAACTTGCTTAAAAGCAACAAAATAATACAAAATAATCAAAAATTAAATTGATACAGTAAATCCTCGTCTTCTGTAGTGCATAAACCGATTGCCATGAATTTTACGTGTAACGGGGGTAGTGCGTTATGTGAAAGAGTGCACAAGTCATTTGTTTCTCTCAATCTAATATTCCAGAGTATTTAAGGAAGAAATAGGGCTTGTGTAAATCCTAGCGTACCTACTCTGTGGACAAAATCTTCAAATAGTCTATGAGGAGGAGTTTTTTCTATAGGAATGACAAGCAATATCGCCTGATGTTTCAATAACGAAACATTCCTCTAGTATTTGCGACGACTCAAACTCCTAACGATGGTTGACACCATAAATCACACGCGATAAGTATCTAGAAGAAAACAGTGCGGTGAACGTACGTGGAGTAACAAACATGAATACTACAAACTAAGATATAAGAATCCAATACTCAATTGAAAATGAATAAGAAACCAAGAAACCAAACATGGATTCAAAATACATTTCTCAATATGAAGGAACAGTTGTTTATACCCCATAACGAGATTATTTTCATGATAAAGTTATTTCGTAATACTAGCTGATATTCTCCTAAAATGTAATGTAATGGTGTATGACGTTAAGAATTTCTTTGGAACGTGAGCTAGGAAAGTACTTAAGTTCAATGGTGTGTGTGTCTAATAATAGTAACTTTCTCATCTTTTTTCATATTAACCAGTGGGAAAAATCTTCAAAAAGTATCCGTGGAGGAATGTTTATTTATTGAAACAGCAGGCAATATTGCTTACCATTCTTATAGAAAACACTCATCCACAGAGACATTTTGAACATTTTGCCCACTTGGTATGAGCTAAGAACGTCTACAACGATAAAAGATCATTATATCATTCAACAGGCCTCACCTGTCCAATTTCTTGATTCAAATGTTTTTCTTCGTCTGGCGTCAATGCAAGATAATTGCATTCCTCTCAGATGGCATGCTACTTAAATTCAATGCCGGGCGTGTCTAAGAATATTACATACATAATTGTTTTTTAATGAAATCAAAGTACCAAATAATCGTCGTAGAGTTGCAGTGGAGAAATTCATAACTTTCAATAGATTTAAGGTCTTTCAATAATTGGAAATTGCAAATCATGCTAATTAGCCTGACCTGCGGCATCAACCTCTGATAATTGATTTCTTCAGAAACAATTCTCTGTAAATTCAATTCTTGGTACGTCTGAAAATAGTACATTACATCATTACATCATTACATCATTCAATAATTACAGATCATATTAATTAGAAATTATCAGGGCTGACCTGTGGCATCAACATCTGATAAATGTGTTCTTCAGATGCGATTCTCCGTAAATTCAATTCCTCGTACGTCTAAAAATAGTACATTACATCATTTTGTTTTTCACTGAAATCAAGTTTTCAAACAATCGTGGAAGGATTCCAGGGATGGGTTACAACAAACACCTCTATAGGTCGATAAAGATCGTTTCATATTCAATCTTCTTATACTAATACGCAATCTTGCTTTTTTCTTACCTAACTTTGAAAGAAAGAACGTTAGGGAAATTTTCTCGGGAAGTTCGTCACTGGATATTTGTTTATGTTTTTTCCGTATTAGAATAAGGCACTCCGGCTTAGTGCTTATAATTGTTTTATGATATAAAATACGTTAGGGAAGACATGATATAGCATCTCAGGCGAAGACTTCGAAATACAATCGAACGTAGCAGCTATTGACAACGAATGAAAAATAGTCGTTTGAAGAAAAAAGAAGCGTTTGTTTACATTTTTTAAACCGAAGTATTAATAAGAAACATGCATAGAAAAACAATTTTTTTTTACGAAGAATAGTTTTACATATCTGCGACTTATATGTAATGTTGAAGGTTAAGACGTATCAAACCGCATTTTATCCAGTTTCGGTTTGTTTTCTTAGATTTCCAAATAAAAGAAAGAAAATTTAGTGTTGAGCATGGTATTTTTTAGCACAATGATAGAAAGAAGGAAGTCAAGAAGTAATAAAAGATTAGAGATTTGATTAATCTGTTGGTTTTGGCAGTGAGTAAAATTAATTACCGATGGCGTTTTTCTAATTGGCGATCTCTCTGTTCCTGGAAGTTATAGAGAAAGAAAACTCAGCTTTGAAGAAAGAAACATTATTCAGGTATGATTCTTTTTAAGATTTAGTTAATACCTTATATCTTATATATGTAAATCTGTATATACTGCAAAAGTTAGTTTTGTGATGGGCAGTGTAGCGTGTGAGTGAGATATTTCACAATTTGTGAATATTTTTATCTGAGATTTAGTATTGATAATAATAAATCTGTTCACCACAAAGTCTGAAAGTATTTTTGGTTGACTATAAAGTTAGAAAGTGGAAAGAATTAAGAATTGGTTAGGATTTATTTTAGAAAAGATTATCAAATGCTTAGTATGGCGGGTAAAATATTTATGAATCGATGAAAGATTTTAAGCAGCGTCTTGGACTGCGTTTTTGTATTATATAGAGTTATTATAAAACGATTAGCATAGCGTGTAAAAACATTTTATTGAGAAAGATGTAAAAAAATTTTACACGTTATACTAGTACGTTAATATTATTCGGCCTATATACTTGGTTGGATCGTCAGCAAATTAGGACAATGCTTAATACTTTGTTTATTTGTGTGGTGCAAACTTATCTAAAACTTTTTAATGTTTGTCTTCATGTTTTTCAAAATTATCTTGTTTGACGTCAATTTCGTAAAAATGCGATAGTTTGCTCAAAATTCAGAAAAAGAAAATACAACTATATAAACTATATATGTTATTCGGAAGTTTCATTGTGTTTTCTGGTATAGCATAGAATAGAATATAGAATTTATTTGGCACACCCGGTATATCTGATACCGGATGATGATGATGATGATGATGATGATGATGATGATGATGATGATGATGATGATGATGATGATGATGATGATGATGATGATGATGATGATGATGATATAACCCAGTCACAAAAGCTCTGTTTTTCCTCTAATTTGAAAAATGCGATTCGCCATCAAATTTTGATTGACAACGCAAAACTCATCAACGCGTTTTTTAAATTAAGCAAATGTTTTGAACAAAAGTAGTTCCTTCTTTTCCCAAAAAACATTTTCCCAAATAGTAACGGTCACGGGATACGTTCATTTGGTACACTTCTGCAACAGCATCCCAGTGGGCAAAATCTTAAAAAATTCTCCGTGGAGGAGTGTTTTCGATAGGAATGCCAAGGTATATCGCCTGCCTTTTCAATAAAAAAACACTTCTTTATAGAAACCTTTTGAAGATTTTGCCCACTGGGATATATAGAAACTTCATGGAGATGATCACTTTGATTTCAATTGGCTGTCCAAGAACCTCTAACAAGAATATGCAAAGGCATCAGCAAAAGACACCCAACAAAAAATCCTTTTTCTAAAAGTTGTGTTTTGATTAGTTAAAGAAGTTTCGTCTGTAGATTTGCCTAGATTCAGCCTTCAGTTTTGAGAAAATATTTTTAGAAAAACAAATATACCTTTTGTTAATAAATTCGTCATGGCGTAAATGATTATATATTCATTAAAATATATAGGTGAAGGCCTTTTCTGTGATGTTAACGAATATAAATATTATATACAATCTATATACAACCATTTTCAACTTGATTGGTATAGTCAGTATGGTGGAAATCAATAAGTGTAAAAATAATGACAGACTAACTTCATTCGAACCATTATTTCGTTGCTTGATCCTCGTCTCATTCAACTTTCGTTTGTACTAATGAAGAAAAACTAATGAAATTTCATTGGCTAAACACAGAAACCTCTACACAATAGAGAGTATCAAAGGTCAGTGTCAACATTTCTTATTGGTATTTCGTCTAACCTCGTCCCTAGAGCTTTCTGTTTTTTCGATATGCTTTGGCGGCCTCTAACGAAAAGGCAGGAAGCCTTGGTGTTAAAATTAAATTTCCATCAAGTTTAACATAATCGTTATTTACTTTTTTTTGCATTTCTATTTTCTCTCGATAACAATAGCCAAGCATGTTAAGCGAACGTTTGACAAAAGAAGGGAAAAGTGAATATAGAAATTGGAGGAGATGAGGGATCCTAAATATCCATCAAAGTGTAAAATGTCTAGCGCTTTTGAATAATATAATCATGAACCTTTTATAAGAGAAGGTTTGGCATGTAAGATAACATGTTATTATAAATCTTAAATTTGAACATAATTATTTAACGTACTTATGACTGATCACAGTAATGTTTTCTAAAAAAAATGACAAACAATATATACCTGACGGAAAAAACAGCATCCTGCTACTATACCAATAACCAAGGTTAAAACAGACGAACTAATAATCCTTATGATAATACGAGTATACTTGTCAAAGCATTTTTCATCATTAATCATCATCGTCACACATGTTTTTCCAATAAAGTAATCCAAACATTTACAATGAAATCCCTTTGTGTCTTCCACACAAGTGCCGCCATTTTTGCATGGTTTAAAAGAACAATCCATCTCAATTTCACAAGTTGATCCAACATAGTTATCGTCGCAGAGACAAAGAAATCCACTCGTTGTCTTATTCGTGATGAAACAAGTAGAATTAGTCAAACAAGGATTAGGTGAGCAAGGCGTAACATTTTTTTCGCAGTATTTTCCATGGTGGTGCTTCGAGCATTTACACTGTTCAGATTGCTCCAAACAACTTCCATTATTTACGCATGGAGTTAAGTTATCGTTTTTTGTAAACGATTCCAAAGATACGTTCCTCAGCCAAATTGGTTCATAGCAAGCTCCTTGTATTCTGAGATCCGATAGCTTCTGATATTTTATGGCACATGAACATTCAATAGGATTACTATTAAGACTGATAGGTGTATGATAATACATTGATACATGTTGGAGATGAAACCATTGAATTTTGTTATTATCTGCAATTATTTCGCGAGAGTCTTTCACTGTTATGTTCAGAAAAGACAAAACGTTATCTTTTACATTCAAGGACCAACTCCTGCTGAAGTACTTGGACACATCAGGGAGGTATTCCAATGAATTTCCCTCAAGGTTTAAGGACCATAAGTTTCTGTTATGTTTCAAACTTTCGAGACCTGTTTCGTCACCGTTTTCCAAACTGCTTGTGATTTTATTAAAAGACAAATCCAAGTCATATAAATCTTGAAAATTTCTGAACTTCTGATTGATGTTCTGTATTTTATTGTGACGCAAATATATTACTTCTAATGAAGGAATTCCAGAAAAGGATGGAACAGCAGTGAGGTTCATGTTATTTGCTTCTACTGTCCACAATAATGGAAGATTTTCCAGTACTATCGATTCAACATTCATGAATCCATTTCCAGATAAATACAATATTCTTAATTTTGGCAAACCTCTCAATGAAATTGATTTCATGTTACAATTTCTGACATCTAAGTAACTTAAATCTTTCAATTGGTTGAACTCCTCTCCAGTAAAAAATGATAAATTATTGTTTTTGAGTATGAGATATCGTAATGTTTTATATTTGGTGACATTCAATATTATCGCCATTGTGGATTTGGTATTTACGAGATTAACTCGTTGTACAGTATTTGGTAGTTGAAAGTTCTGGACGGAAGACAAATCCATATACTCAAATACATATCCAAGTCTGTTACTATCTAAGCAGACGATAGAAACCGTTGAACAACTGCATGTATATGGACATGAACAAATTATCTGTCCATGTTCAATAATCATCAACAATGTTAATAGCATCTTCTTAAAAAGATCCATCCTTCAAAAAATGAACAAGAAAACTGAAACTTAAAAGTTTGAAATGGACATTTCAACAAAGGATAATTACTTTCACTGAAAACACCATACAAAATAGATTTTCAGGATGATTTACAGGACAAAAAAAATGTACACCTATTCAGAATTATGGAAGACACCCTTTTTCCCAAGCCTTTTTATTATAGATTTGATAAGCTCTTGAATAAAATTTAGAGTAAAATTAATCTTAATAACCAAAAAACTAGTTTTCCCCTCCATTTTCCTTTTCCAGAAGTGTTTTATAGTTTCTCAGAAGGCGACCATTTTTTAAGTATTTCGAGCGGATTAAGTTAAGGCTTAAATTCGACTAAATTGATCGACTACAGGTTTCCGCATTTCAGACTATTTCCTCTTTCTGCTGATAAATGTGGAAAATTAACTAGATTATTCTTATTGAAGACTGAAAATGACAATTGAAAGAAGAATTGAAAAACTTATCTTCTTCTACCATTTTAAAATTCATAATTTCAATTTTTCAAAAAATAATAACACAGTTCTATGCATAGTCCAATCAAAGTTGGCCATTATAAAGGAGTTGTAGTTTCTAATTTCACTTTCTAATGATTTGTACATAAATATAACTCTAACGACAGAAAATTTACACAATGCATTTGATCATGATGGACAAAATGATTCAGTCGAGGTCTGACTTATCAGAAGTATACAGTACATCTTTTAGGAGCCTCTGTTAGAACCCCGATATTTTTGTCAAATTATCCTTTCCCGTAAAATTATCCTTTCCCGTTTTGATGGATTTTATTGTTTCGCTGGAATTACTTCATTTGACATTATAGTGTGTGGTAATTTGTGATAATTTTCATCAAAATATCGCAAAAAAAAAATGAAAAAGATTTTTTCAATCCTAGCAAATTCCTGCGTTAATTTCTCGATATAAGGTAAATGGCCAAAACCAACCTCGATCCAAGGGCTACTTTTTAATATTCATATCTGACATTTTTATGGAGAAAGAGAGATCTGTTGAGTTAAAGCAAATGACAAAATAATAATAATAAGAAAACAAACACAAGTAACGAAGAAACAGCCATTTCAAAATTCACAACATAATCAAAATAATATAAACAAGTATATAAAAATAACATAATCGAGAAATGTCAAGAAAAAGGATATCAATAAACAAGTACTATATATTTTTAAAAAAAATATTATTTTTAACTTTTAGAATTTTACGCGTAAGAACAATTTTAGCCTCAATTCCTTGAAAAATTTAGACGTTTTTGTATAAAAACAGTAATCAATAAAAACAACAGATAGAAAAATGTTACTCACAGCGATGAAAAGAACACAAAAAGCTGAAAACTCCTTTGAATCGATTTTTTTCGCTTTCAGGCTTTTGCTTATCGAAACTCAAAAACGGTTTCTAAAAATGAATGTTTATTGTAATTGTGATGAACGAAATTACTCTACGATCATTTGAACTTTCGTCACTTTCGTTTTTTCAATGTGTTCTTTATTTCTAATATGGTATCATTAGAAAGTATAAACCGTACTAAATAAAAATGCATGATGTGTCATTTTTGTTATGTCTAATGACGTGTCTAGAGAATGATCTCCTGGCAGTCCTCCAAATCATATAACCCACTGGAAGACCCACTCCCCCCCCCCCCCCCCCCCCCCGCCCTCAGATAATCCCCCGACAGTGTAAAAGCAAAGTCAACTGTACACGTCTTTAAGAGTGGTCTTAAAACGTTAGATCTTGCAAAAATATGCCACTGTAGAATTTGTATGTTATAATTTGGTTTACTTAAATGGTAATTTAGCTGATATAAATTAGTAATTTAAGTTAATAACGGGATACTGACTGTTATGTGTATCTGTCACCGAGGTCGATAGTAGTAGAGGTCGAGCTTGCGTGGTCATAACACCTTATTAGGGTTTCAAAAATATTTATTGACAACATATTCATATTTAAATTTAATTTCAAATATGGGAAATTAGGCGTTAAATGTTCAATCATTTTACGAAAAAAGATTATGAGGATTATTATGTCTTTTTTTCATTTCAAGTTTGAACATCACATTGCTTGAAAAGTTTTATTATTATCTTGTTTATATTTGAAGTTACCATTTTTAGCGGGCAGTATTAATACAATAATAACCGCTTGGGGAGTACTTTAGTGAAAAATATTTCCCGATGTCTTAGTTACGATGTGACCGAGGAAAATGCGGTAAACTCTCGATAACTCGACCGATAAACATTGTTCGAGTTACCGAATGTTCGAGTTATTGAGAGTCTTTTATATGAGAGTATTAGTTCAAGGGGAATGTTAAAACAGTTCGAGTAACTGAAAGTTCGAGTTACTGAAAGTTCGAGTTATTGAAAGTTCGAGTTATTGCAAGTTCGAGAATTTTACGGTATTTTCAAGTAAAGCTCACTCCCCAATTATCATTATTATTATTATTATTATTTACGAATATTTTTACAGGATAATCCGTCAGTTATAAACATTTAAAATGCAAATACTGCTGTCAATAGAGTCCTCCTTAATAAATCGTTTATATAAAAGTATTAAAAGTTAAAATATATATATTATGTATAATAAGTATCAATAATAAATGATTTGGTAAAACTGTTGAAAATGTATTATGTGGAGTGGGAAAATGTGTACGAACAAGATAAGCCACACAAGGGCATTGTGAAAAATGGATCCCAATAACAAAATGCACGTGAAAAAAGATGAAAAAAATGAGAAAGTTTAAATAAAAATAACTTATATAAATAGTACCATAAATAATTAAGCTAAATATTCGTTCAGTCTAACTTTAAATAAATGTAAACTATCAGTGCTTCGAATGGTAACTCGTTATAAAAAAGTCCACCAAAAAAATAAAACCTTTTTTTAGCCACCTCTAGTTTTACTCTTTGTAGCTTCGCTAAAACTCCTTGGTTACGTGTTTCGATTCTGTCAGAAACAATGTCAAAATAATCAACGAACTTTTCACATACATCACCGTGCAAGCATTTGTAAACGTATGTACAGCTGCGTTTTCGAAGAACGTTCGAGATTTTCGGAATACACTTTGGCCAATCAGCTGATATTGTACGAAGTGCTCTTGATTCTATTTCCGAATGCAGCGTAGTGTCCATGCATGATATTATGGGAGGGCAATATGTCCGCAGAGGTACTATCATCGAGTTGGAGATGGTAGCAATTGTGTCTGCAGCGATGGAGTATCGTCTTTTTTTCAATAACTTAAGACGACCTGAAGGTTTTTTTAAGGTGTTAGTAAGATGTTTTGACAGGTTTAACGAACTATTGATTTCCAAACCAAGATACCTATACGATGTTGTATAATTGGCTATTGTGTTATTATGTGCAATTTGTATAGGTGGATTATTCAAGTGTTGCAGACGTTTGTTAGTTCCGAAAACCGTAAGCTATGGGTTTTTTTGTTAATTACAAGCTCATTCTGTTCCAGCCAAACGCAAATGTTTGAAAAATCTTTATTTAGCAGTTGTTCGACAAGTTTGTCTCTGTGTGAAATAAACAGCACACTATCATAAGTGTACTTCACAATTTTACAATGAATGAATTTGGAGCAGTTATTGAAATACAACAATAACGAAAGTGGTCCTAAGATAAACCCAGGTGGCACACCACAGTAAACTGGTTTGGAGTTCGAAATAACGTGATCCATCGAAACTGTCAAAAGGTAACTTGAAACCATTCAAAAGAAACTCCAGTAATACCGAAAGCTGGTAATTTATTCAGGATAGTGGCATGACTAACAGTATCGAAAGCCTTGCTGAGATTGATGTAAATGGCGTCAGTGTATTTACCACAGTCCATACTCTTTCTGATATAATTAGTGAATATAGTAGCTCTGTAGACCGATTCTTACGGAATCAAAATTGATAAAAAGATAGCAATTTATTTTCTTAAGGTACTAGTGCAAAAATGCATTTTTCTGATATCTTAGAAATACTAGGCAGAACACTTATTGGTCTATAATTGTCAAAGTTGTCAGTAGCACCAGATTTATACAATGGAGTGACTTTTGCGGTCATTATTGTATTTCTTAACCTATTAATATTAGGTTTCGTTTTCCTGCCTTGTTCTATTTGAATCATTTTCTCTAAGAATCATAACAGAGCAAAGAGGGAGTTGCAGATAAAATAAATGAGAACGGACATAATTTTGTATAATTCCAATCAAGTACACAGACTTGACAAAACAGTATTAATATTGTTCTTAAAGGCAATAAATGAGTATATAGGCAGAGCCTGCATGTACTTTCCTGACTCAGCAGCCACTGGCAGGGATCGCGAACTGTAACATTTCTTTCCTATTTGCGCAGCTACATTTAAAACGGTTACATTTTCTTCTTATTTGGGCAGCTAGTTGTCGAGTCATCGATTTTTGAGATACTTATATTCGTTTATTTACTTCAATAACAATGTTGCTCGAAGGAGAACTGAAAAGCAGTAAAAGAAGTTTGTTTCGTCCTTGCTTCTCGGAGAAGAACAAATCAGGGAAAAGTAAGTAATACTTTTGCGAGTGACTAAAATCTTATCTCAATTTTTCCCCGATTTGTTTTTGATCTGATTAAACTTCTTTTTTTTTAAATTTACTGCGGGCTTATCGACATTTAGAGTTGGGGAAAAGGGGACTAATATTTCTGCAAGTGGCTTAATAGACGTTTTCCGAGTTCGTGTCTAAACGACTTACTCGAGCCCAAAGAGGCTGTTTACACGAGAGCCGTACTAAGCACAGACCTCTTTGAGATTTCAGTACTGTCTGAAACCTTTTCTGTTCACATGAGTTCAAGCCGCGCGAATTGAGACAGGGCAGCAAGAAACAATAAAGAAATTATACTGTACATTTCAAAAACGAAACTCCGTTCTGAAATTTCAGTCCTATACTAAAGACAGGACTGAGTTCAGTACGGCTTTCATGTAAACAGTCTCCAACTCTCTCATACTGGTCTAATTTTCAAGCAATCATTAGTAAATATACATGTACTGTAGTCCTCGGGAGATTTAAAATTCAGAATTGATCTTTGCTTCATAATAATGATTGGGCTGCTAAATGGTAATTGTATCCTAGCATTGAAAGAGGTGAATAAGAGAAGTGTGTATAAATACCATCACAGGAAACGTCTATTTCCCCCCCGACTTTTATTACCCCTATTCATTTTACCCCGATAAGGCATTTGGTATACAACAATATTTGGATTCCGTTCATTTTGTGTGCGGAGTTAATGCAAGAGATCCCAAGGTTATGCGGAGATATAGCGAAAGTATGCGGAGGACATACGGTGTGCGCATACTTCAAGAAACCAGTGTCCGTATGCAAGATGAATATTTCCGCATACCAATTACGCATACAGTCCGCATAACAGTGGATGACGGTTCCGCCGTATGCCAAGATACACGCTTTTTTATAAGCTCAATGTTGCTTAAGTTGCTCTCTTTAACAGGCTGATTTGTTGCTTACTTGTTGGTTGTTGACTATCTACGTGAGAAGACCAAGTTTGCGTGTTTGGCTATTCACGTAGAACAGCTCGGATTTTTATCAAACGAATGGAAATCTTTTTACACGTTTCTCATCAGCCAGCGAAAAACAGTTTTTTCAACCTTTTGTTTTTAAGAATTACACACCAGTTTGCTGTTTACTTTTTTGCTTGTTGACTATCTACTACACGAGAAAGACCAAATCTACGTATTTGTCAAGGTAGGCCAGCGCTCTTTTTGCTCTTTTTGACGTTAGTGTTCGGTTTTGTTCTCAGTTTTTTTCCTTGTTGGACAAATCCAGTCATTTCTTTAACAATATATTTCTTGCACCCATACAATTTATAAAGAGTATGTAATGTGTATTATGCGTATAAGTGTATTTAACTAAAAACAAATAAAATAAAATAAACAAAAACAAAACAAACAAAAGATAATTTTAGAGAATGGGCATGATGACAAAAAAGGTGGGGTTTGACGGGGTAGAGAGTAGTGGTCACATATAAATATAAAGTGTCAAACGTCAAACTAGTGTGCAGTTGAGTATATAACAACATGTACGTGTGTATGATACGTTTTGTTAACACCTTCATGACCAAGAAAGGTTAGGTAAAGAGATATAGGTAAAGAAAGTAACCGTACGATGAAGTCTGTCTTTTTTACGTTGACATTTAATATAATGTTGAATTGTATTATGAAAAATTTCAAACTTCCGAATTTTCAGCTGAAATCAGCATTTTGAAATGTGGAACGTATTCAAACGCCGTTGGGGTGCATTTGTTACCAGCTCTGGATTGGACCCTACAACATGCTCTACTCAGTTGTTTCAGTGCGCTGGTGATGCACTTGGAGTTCCTGAAATCTGCCCTGATATTGTGTCAAAACCGACAGCTCAGTTACTAGCAGCTATGAAGAGTTTGGCCGTCATTGCCGTGGCCACATTCACCTGGGGTCACAAGAGCTGAGCTGATGGGCCTTTGGAAAGAACACAATAAACAGTTTAAAATCTTTGCTGCCCGAGTCCGAGGAAAGGCAGACGACTGTAACTACATTACAAGATGTTTCTGCACAAGGGAAGTATATTTCACTGACTTTATCATAAGAGACGTCCTTATTACAGGAATTGATAATGCTGATATTAGAAGGGAGATACTTGGGACGATAGATATTCTTGAGAAACCAACCAATGACATTATTACACTTGTCGAGAGGTAGATCCATCCACTGAACATGAAGAAATCAGCAAAAACACTTTCAAATGGGGTTGATGGAACGACAACCGGAGCTGCAGGTGTAGATGCCTGGTGTGAGCATTGCAATTACAGGGCTTGCAGTTTTCGCAAAGTGAACGAATGCCCTTTGTCATTACTAGCCAGCGATCTTGAGGACTGCATCGCGGAGAGATGGAGGTTTGACCACACGGTCCTGGTAAAGGATCGCGCCATCCAGGAGTTTTTAGAGATTCACGGTATTGCCAGAAATCAACTAACTTCGTCTCGACATCATGATCTATAATTTGAAAACCGTTCTCGATTAGCCCTCTGAGGTAGCACATGACCTGGTTGTTCAATGTCTCACTCTCAATGCGATTCCATGGAAGACTGAAGGATTCTTTGACATCCCGGTGTATTGCGTCAGGCATACATTGCTCCAATTCATCAGGAACTGATTGTTGTTTGCTCCCGGTAGGGCGTCTTATGGAGAACTTGGGCGTGATGTGGCGTCCGTTGCCGCATTTGTTTTACCGGGAAGGTGGGCAATGTCGAAAGACTATGGCAATTGCTTGAGGCAGAAGATTCTTGTGTTCGATATTTCATCAAAGGTACGGTCTCCTAGAATCTTAGTGAGGGGTTTATGGTCTGTGATGACCACAAGATTGGAGCAACCCCGGGTGAAGTACTTAGTCTCTTCAAAGCCCCATACGACTACAAGACACTCACCCTCAATAGGAGCATATTGTTGTTCCGTTGCAGTTAGGAATCGGGAACCAGCGAGGACGACTCTCCATTCGTCACTGCAGCAATTCGGGATATGCGAATGACAGGAGCAGTGCTTGATTGCTTTTGTAGCAAAACATCGTCGACACCTTGACGGGATCAATTGGGCCGAAGGCATGTTCGTCTAGGAGGCTCAAAGATCTCGATACTGGCGAATAGACTAGATAATGGAATCTCTGGATGCATTGAACGCGTCAACAAGTTCGGGTGTCCATTGGAAGCTTCATTTCGGATTAAGGAATGGCTTGAAGGGGGACATTGTCTCTCGGAACTAAATACTTCCCACAGTTCAATGGTCGTGTTGAAGTAGCCGTAAAGAAGTGTAAAAGACTGCTATCACTGAACATTGCTTACGTGCCCTGCTTGCGTGCCCTTCTTCAGAATACACCTGACCCTGATTGTAACTTGTCTCCCGCAGAAATTATTTTTGGTAGACCACTTTGTATGCCTTTTTCTTTGTCAACAAACTGCCTAATTATACAAATCCTTCCGTCCGTTCTACCTGGCGTAAGACATGGCACAAGAAAGAAGCTTTACGTGTACGATTTTCCCGCACTTCAGAGAAATTAGATGCGCATGCTCCCCCACCTCCACGATTGAACATAGGTGATCAAGTTTTCATCCAGAATCAACATGGACGTGGGACAACATGGACGTGAGACAATATAGACATACCCTACGAAATGGGACAAATCCGGTTCTGTCGTTGATGTAAACGACTACGACCAACATACTGTTAAGGTGGATGACTCTGAACGACTTACTCTTCGGAAGAGATGATTCTTGAGGAAGTTTGCCCCACCGTCGATCCTTATCTCTAATCCTTAACCGAAGCCAGAAAATATTTCACCACCTATGACAAATCGTTTACAGGAGGCTGTCCCTCTGCAGAGTCCTTCAAAAAGCACTTTTCATGGAACACCCAGTCCACCCCTAACTGTATCTCCGGCTGCTGAATGTCCTATAGCACCCTAACCCCAATATCAACGCTGCCAGTAACTGAGACCACGCAGCCTCAAACAGAGACTCCGCTACCACCGATAACTGTTGTCTCCCCTGAACCTGACGTGTCCGTTGCTCGCTGTCGACCTCGTCGCTCTACTCGACCTCCACTAGCGTACGTCCTAGAGACCGGACGATGGGAATAGAATTTACTTTTATCGTGGAGGGGATTATAGGTTGAAATGATAAACATTGTTGATTTTGTTCAAAGACGCTACTTTTAGACAATATTTGAACATGGAGGGGATCCTTTTAACTTGTATTAATATGTTAACATGAATGAGTTTTCTCCAGCATATACATAGAGATCGTATACCCACGCGGACGAACGGTTACAATCGGTGGTCGTCCTATCTGAAAACGTTGGTTTCGATAAAGAAAACACAACCAGAGGGATTGCATCACGGGGATGCTCTGACCAAGTATTCTCTATTCATGGAGTCCTTCTTTTTGCGCAATGCAATCAAGTGGGCCAATCACGTTGAATGAATCTCAATGGTGGTACGAAATTTGAATGCTGGTATTAAAAATAATACAGCTAGTAGCATTTGCCATGTGCGCCTCCCCAATCGATCGAAAACAGAGATTTATCGGTGCAAGCTGAAAAATTGTGCAAAATTCAGATGCTTCTTTCGTTCGGAAATGTCTATCAAAATAACTTCCATTTCAAATAAAACTACTTCATCTGGTAAGCTATTAATTAGATTGATTAGCATAAAGATTCCCGGCAGTTCAAGGTCTCTTTTTAGTTAAAATTCTTAATGGTGTGAGCCAACACAGATGTATATTAAATTTTCGAGATTTAATAATAAGAACAAGAAAAATAAAAATGAGACAGGTGAAAAATATTTAAAGAAATATAGAACTGTTTATTTATATAAAAAAACAGAACTCGAAAAAAGTGTGGCAAAGGCGCAGGTGAAAGAAGAAACCTCAGTTTTATCATTAGTCTTCATGAAAAGCAATAAACGTTTCTTCGCATTTTCCATTGAGAAACTTTGTTCCTAGAAGACAGAGGAATGACAGAGAAAATGTTTTTACTTCACAAACAGCAAGGGACAAACTGCTTTTTGGGATGAAAATAGGAATGTTATGTTATACACACACATTGATTCATTTGTAACAATATACAATGTTATTGAATAATATTCACTCTGAGTTGTTGATCTTATGACAAAGCTACAAACTTGGATTCATAATTGTTTATTCATAATTATAAATTCACCCATTAAGATTATAGGTGTCTAAAGGGAATAGTTATTTGTAACTATTATTCATAATGTATCTTCATTATCTTCTTCGATCTCTATTAACTAAAGGATATAGCTTATCCTCATTTATTAGCAACTTTAAACATTATAAAATGTAAGTGGAAATTTACCTCCTTTTAAAATCTCCTTTATATATAGGTCTAATAAAACATTTTGCATAATGATCACTTTGCACTGTTACACTTTAGTCAATACACATTTATTTGGACACTATTTTGAGGCTATACACTTTATTAAAATCAAAACGTAGTTTGTCTGCACCATCATTTCTGATCTGTCATAAAGAGTTTGTCTGATATGTGAAATGGGAAAGCTGAATAACTGGCTACTGAGATCAAAATTAATAAAACAGATCATTTTTAATTTGTATTGCTTGATTACGGTATTCAAATAAATTTCTCTTGTGAAATTTCTATACTTACCCATGGTCCTATAAAGATTTATTTCCTTTTAAATATTAAAAGTTTTGAATTTTAAGTAAAACTGCTTGAATAATTAATTGGAATAAAAATCAGATTCATATATAAATGAAAATTTAAAATTTTGTTGCCATGTGTGGTGGCTTCATTTTACTTACATGCTCTAAAGTACATTTGAAATGAGATATATATATACTGGTTTATCAAAGAATTCTTAAAGTTTAAAAATTTACAAAAATTATTTGGGAAAGAAGGCTCAGTTTTAGTTCTTCATTCATTGGAGTGCATTCGGTTATATCTTTCCTAACAGTTAAGCTAACTGTAGTTTGTGGTGAAAGATTTGTTATTTCTGCCTGGCTTTACTAGGTCATGGATTGCTTGCTTTTTGCTTGTAAATAGAAAAAGAGAAAAGTTTAACAGGGTATCTTGTTAATTTCATGCACTCGTTCTTTGGAATTGTTAATATTTTTGTTAAAAAAGTTGGATTCTACTTTTAAATGGCTGATAACCATGAAAATTACACATCTTAGTGAGTATTCAATACACATTTTGTAAAATCAACGCAGTAAACTTTGCTTTGGTAAAATATCTGTATATACATTTTGTTATAACACCTTATGATTAAATTACTTAAAACTCTTCTCTAGCATTACCATTGATGAAGTAAAAGTGGCCTAATTTTTTACAGCATGTTATCACATTTAATTCATTTGGTATTAATTTTAATCTGTTTGTTGAAATCCCATTGATTCATGTTGATATAGATGGTAAATAATTAAATTTACACATTATTGACTTAATCAAAGTTTAATTGGAAACCAGAAGTTCATTTGGATTTTTTCTCATTGAATGTTACTAATTTTTTTTCTTGTACGATCAAATTAGATATAGTTCAAGATGAAGAACTAAAAGTATTACAGTAGTAAACTATGAGTGATGACCAAAACTGGGGATAGACATAGGCCACCTGAGTATGGATGGAGAGTAAAATTAAATCATGTGTTTCCCGAGAAACCTCATGTCTTTGTTTTTCCAAGACTATCACAAGTAACTAAACTTGCAGGCCTTGCATACAGGTATTTTTGAATGTTTGTGGGCTTTTTTTCAAATTATTTTAAGTAATAGCTTTTAAACTTTGCAATTAAAAGTTAGGCATTGATAATTTTATGTGGAATGAATGGTATGTCATTGGTATTATATTCATTTTTTTCAGGTATGTTAGATTTACTCACAGGCAACGGAAGAAAGGAAAAACCCCATTTATTGATCCGTACACTGTTGGATCATGCAAACAAATTTATGGTGTGACTTTTTTCCTTCCATGCCAAACTTGTTTTTGTATCTCGTAATAAACGTGTAAACTATTTTCTTTAGGTGTTCCAATTGGTGGTATAGGTGCGGGAACCATTGGTCGTGGTTGGAAAGGTGATTTTAACAGATGGCAGTTAACACCTGGCATGTATTCTTACAATACTGTGGAAGCCAATCAGGTTTGTAAATTTTAGAGTTGTGCAATACTTTCGTATTTTAAGTGTGAATTTAGCTTTAATGAACTTCCTAACAGCGGTTACTGTCCTGTCACTACCATACGCAAAATTCCTGCCAAATGTCAATTGGTTTCTTTTGGAGAGAGAAAAAGTGTCAATTTTTGTGTAAATACATCTGGTTACATTTCCATACAATTATATTATTAATTTCCTTATTCATATTCATAAAGTTTTTTTCTTCCTTTTTTCAATGGATGTTAAACATAAAAGTGAAACTCATGTGGTACTTTTGCATTGTGTTTTTCCTCCTGCAATTTTTCTTTCATAAGAATCCTAATTAAATTTTTTCATCAAAATTTTAAATTCCATAACAATGCTTTAAAAATGGTTTTTAAGAGTAACTGAAATACATAATTAAAAATGAAATGCTTTGTAAATATTTTTTTGAAGATTTATTGGATAATTTCGATTTTTATTAATTTTCTTTAATGTTTGTGCGAAGTGCTTGCCATTTGGTCTCGGTTCTAGGACCTCTCTTATTTTTGATTTATATCAACGATTTAAATTCGGCCATAAAATTTTCTATTGTACACCATTTTGCAGATGATACAAACTTAGTATGTATTGACAAAAATTTGGAGTCCATGGTCAGAATGATCAATTCTGACCTCCAATCTCTTTGGGAATTGCTCAATGCCAACAAGATTGCGCTAAACGTAGCCAAAACAGAGTACATTCTGTTTCATCATCCTAAACGCATAATTGAAGAGGATGTTGAACTTTTGATAAGTGGAAATCGGATTTCGGAAAAGATATGCATAAAATATCTTGGGATCTTCCTTGATTCTGACTTGAAATGGAAATCCCAAGTAAATAACGTTGCAGTCAAACTCAAAAGAGCCAATGGGATCCTTTCTAATCTCCGGCACTACACCAAGTTGCCCCTGAGAGTTATGGTATATCATGCTATTTTTACCCCGCATCTTTCCTACTGTAGTCAAGTCTGGGGTCAGCAATGCAACACTTATATTAATCGCATACGAGTTCTACAAAACCGGGCATTGAGATTAATTACCTTCGTGTCCTAGAGCTCAACCTAGTCCTATTTATAAACGTACTGAAATTCTCGGATGTTATTGAAAAATCTAACGTCCTTTTCCTCCATGATGTCTGTAAAGGCAACCTGCCATCTGCTGTCATTGATACATTTGCCATCAACTTCTCCCAACCCTACGAAACTTGTGCTGGTTACTTAGGCCAACTTACAAATGCCTTTGCATGCACCACAACATACGGATTTCATTCCGCTAAACACCAGGCAGTGTTATCTTGGAATAGATGCCAAATGAATGCCCCAAACGTTGCAACCTTATGGTTTACAGATATGTCTCGATCTGAGCTTGAAAAAATGCTCATCAAGGAATTCTTTAAACGTTATTGAGCCATTTTTATGCCAACAAACCGCCTTAATGGTTAAGTCACACTCTTGGTCACTATATGTTTGTGAGTCCTGTATTGTCATGTGCTCTGTTGTGTGTTTGTCCCCGGTGACCCTTGCGCGAATAGGTACCTCCTTATATCCCTTGCACAGGGGGGATATAGGGCCTGGTCCTACAGCTTGTGTTCCCGGTCGGCAAATTTAAAATCACAGCTGACCCTTAAATTGTAAACTTTTTTTGTTTTTTTTTGTTTCCTGAGAAATATATGTTAATATCAATCAAAAAATCAATCAAATAGACATAATGATGAACATGCAACTTGACAAATACAATTGTTTGAAAGATGTCCATATTATGTTCTAGTCTTCACTTTATAGATGTGCCCAAATTAGGGCATGTTTTCCAGAAACCCTGATTCATTTGTTAATTTCAATTTACCTTTTTCTAGTTTACTGTTTGTATTCGAAAGGATGAAAAGACTATATATCAGGTGAGTGTTTGGTAAAATAGAATATTTGTCAGTTTTGAAAGTAAGATCAAATAATCTGAGAAAAATGAGAAGTACTGTGTGCTACCCTCCTCCATTTGCTAATTCCAGGCTATTGGCTTAAACATGTATCATAGGTGTATGCAGGGTCAGACAAAAAATAAGAGGAGTCCAACATTATGATATATGATACGTCTTTTCCCCAAATGGCTTGACTTTAAATCGATTCCAGACAGATAGTAAGCTTGACTGAGACATGTTGAAAAGAATCTAAAAAGCAGAGAGTGATATCACTTGCGTGACAATTTTCATGTGAGCGTTTTAGAGCTCAAGAGTTATTTTACTTATGGCAAGGCTTGTAATAAAATAAATAACAAAAACAATTAGGTAAGAGGTTTCAAGGCAGAAAATTTCAAAGAGTCATGCAGTAATTGAAAAATGACTTCAGAATTACATTGAAGAAGTCTCTGTTTAAGGTTACTGTAAAGGCAAAATCATGAAAAAAACAGACATTTTTATTTTTTGATATGATATTAGATAACCCTTATTCTTTCAAATGCAATATTTTTTGAAATAACTTCTCGTTTCCTGAAAAATAGCTATAATGTATAAAATTTCTTCTTTTTTATATGGGAGCTCTTACAGAAATTTCACACAGTGAGTTGATTTTAAATTTAAAAAGTAAACAACATAGCAATAGAACACCAAAAAACAAATATCCATTGATTTTACAAACAATGCGTGAGATCATTTCTATGACAACAAATGCTTCAAACATCTGCTTTCTGCTAATTTTATAAAAAAGTTTTCATTTTTCAGCCAGATACCCTCCCAAAAAACGGTGTCCTGTGCCAAATATCGACATGTTAATGGAAAATATAGTATGCAGTCATGTTTGTTAAGGGTCAAATTTAAAAACTGTGTCTGCGTTTGCGGAATAATAAGCCGATCAATGCCAAAGTTTAATTTTTTACTATTTAATTTTTTACGAAATGAATGAAATAATTTGATTTGACCTAACATACAAAAATTCACATATGATATTCAGATATGGTTTTTAAATACAATGCAAGGGAAACATTGCAGTATTTTTTGAAAAGTTATAAAAATATTAATAAGTACGGGGTAATTTAACTTTTGAGGTCAGATTTCCAAAAACACAAACTTTTTGGAGATTTTAATGTAACCGAACATTTAGAACAGCATTAGAGCTTCATAAATGTACACTTTGAAAACTTTTAAATTATTTTTTAGTTATTAACTTAAAGCATCAAAGAAAAAAGTGTATTTTGTATATACAGTAACCTTAAGTATGCAGAATAATGAATGTACTAAGAGGGACATTCTTTTTTTTTTACTTTACTGGTATCAATATTATTTAGCAAGTGCTATCACCCTGTGCACCAAGTGGCCGTCTATACTGTGATAAAAATCTACAAGGCTGGACATGGTTGTTTGATGGTGGTCGAGCGTTTTATCATGCTCTTTATCCCCGAGCGTGGACAGTATTTGAAATTTTAGAATGCTCTGTAAGATTAACTTGTCGGCAAGTGTCACCAATATTCCCTGATGAATACAAGGTTGGTGAAAACATTTTTGTTGGTCAAGTTTTGCATTTCAGAAAAAAAACAAGCATTCTTCATTAAAAACCTTTAATAACATAATTTTACAGGATACTAGTTTACCTTTGGGTGTTTTTGTATGGACTATTGAAAACCTCGGCACAGAAGATCTTGATGTAACCATAATGTTTTCATTTCAAAATGGTGATGGTAGCCAAGAAGATTCTGAAGGCGGACATTGGAATGAAGAATTCTTTTGTAAAGGCATATACAGCGAAGTAAGACTTGAATCAATCACAGATGATACTCTAGAAGTTTTCAGATGAAATCGAAGGACAAGGAACTGAAGAAGCCGCACAGTATATTAACGACGAGAAACTTGATGTAAATGGCAATTACATTAGAAGTACCTCACAGGAAAATGTAACTGTTCATGATGTAAATGGGGTCTTGCTACGCCATAATGGGTTGAAGAAGTCGTTTACGTTAGCTGTTGCAGCACTTCAGATAAGGGAGGTAAAATACGTTCATCATACATTTTTATAAAAGTTCTTATCTATTTTTTCACTTCCTTGGTTTATTATGGTGATTATGGCCTGATTTGTTATTATTAACTTAAGGAGACCCTTTTTTACCCAAAGTGGTCATAATGAGTTTGTTGTTGATAATGAATATCTTATCTTGCAGTTTTAAACACAATTTTCTGTGACTATCAAACAAGTGATTTTTCACATTGTTTTCCTTTCATTTGCTTGTTAATCGAATTTTTTAATTTTTGTAAATGATGTACATCTTGAACTGTATTTATTCCAATGTATTACTTCTGCTTCAGGATGATAAAAGCATCATTGATGTCAGCACAAAAGCCGCTTTTGACCCAAAATCTCCATGCCGTAAAGTTTGGGAGGATTTGCTTGACGATGGTAGGCTAACAAATAAACGAGGTACAAAGCTCTCAGCATTCTCTTAATCAATGCTTTGGAATATTTTCATAATGAAAACTTTTAAAATTCCAGTAACAATAAAGATAAAGATAAAGCATACACTTTTTATAAGATTACAATGATAACCAGAAAGAAAAAAAGTCCCCTAAATTTACTTGCGCAACAATTGTGTAGAGGATACTTCACACTGATGCACTTTAAATGATAACCAGAAAGAAAAAAAGTCCCCTAAATTTACTTGCGCAACAATTGTGTAGAGGATACTTCACACTGATGCACTTTAAAAATAATGTATCAGTCCATTTGAAGCTATTATCTGACTCCACACTGGCCCTTGTGCAAGTAAAAGCAATGCTATACATATCTCTGGGGATCAGTTAACTTCTCAGTTGCAAGTCTGCAGGCAGAAGACCCAACTGAAATAGATGGAAGTTGGAGAACTCAACACTCTGGGTATCTATTTACTAACTTATATAATTTTCATTATTCAGGTGATCCAATCAACAAGGAGACATTCCCTGGTCAAACATTAGCTGCAGCAGTAGCTGCCAAAACCTCAGTTAAAGCAGGTGATAAAAAAGACCTGAGATTTGTTCTTGCGTGGGACCAACCAGTTGTAATGTTTGGTTCAAATAGTGGCATTGGCTATCATAGAAGATACACCAGATTTTTTGGTTCTACAGGAAACGCTTGTCCCTCTTTGTGTTGTTATGCCTTACAAAATATTTCAACTTGGGAAGATAAAATTGAAGCCTGGCAAAACCCAATCCTTAATGATAGGTAAGGAAATAATAGTCATTACAAAACATTGTGCAGTGTATTTTAAAATAAAGAGAAAATATTTTGTTGCTTTGAAACTATCCTGTTTGTTTTGCTAACACTTATGAAGAGTAAATCTAAGAATCAGAAGTTTAAGCATGAAGCCACACTGGTGCTTTCTTCAGTGTTATCTCCTTCAGAGGTATAGCTAGAGCTCAGTCATAATTTGTGGAGGAGAGTTTAGTCATTTAAAGGAGAAAAGGAAAACATGCAAGTAACCTAATCGTCACTTAAGACTGAAAAGAAATATCGTAACGTTGGACTCCTCCACTTGTTTGACTGATCCTGAATATGCCCATTGCCATGTCCATTGTATTTTATTTGACGTGTGGACTTCACAACGTTTGTCAAAGCCAAGTCCACATGGACGATTCCACCTAATGGAAAACAATCTTTACATGGGTTAATGTAAATTCTAGTGGCTTACCAAGTTGGTTCAAATCAGCATTGTTCAATGAGCTTTATTTTGTTTCTGATGGAGGCACAATATGGCTTGATATTAAACGTAAAAAAGATGCTCATCAAAAACTTATTCCAGATTGCGTCAGGCAGTATGGTCGTTTTGCATATTTGGAAGGTATTCAATTTTGTTGATAACTTAGAAATAGATCTCTTAGAATCTTTTAACATGACTGTTTTTTGTTTCTGTTGCATTTCCCTATCTCTTCGCATTACCTAAAACAGCAAATAAATTTTTGGGAAGGAAATAATTTTCAAATAGAAAATGATAGCAACAGATTGAAGATGGTAAAGCCAAAACTACTATTAATAGGTTTACAGCACAGCCCAAACAAAACTTTACATTCACATTCGCGAAATTGTTTTACATGAAAACATGAAAGATATTTGTGTACAGTTTTATGTTACATTATGTTTTGTTAAACTCGTTTGTATTCTATGCAGTTTGTTTAGACAAGTGATTGAACTGAATATATGAAAATGCATGTTAAAAACAAAAGACTGTTAACTTCTAAAGGCACCAACTCTTGGTGAAAGCTAATTATCTTAGACTGACATATAAAATTTGTTTCAGGCTGTACTGTATTCTGGGCTTTTTCAATGGCTTTTACAATAGCGCTTCATTCATATTTGATAACAAAATTGAAATTTATAGTACGTCAAAAACTGTTTGTTTTATGCAGATTTAGATCTGTGGATGGGTTAAGTAATACCAGAATAACTTCGTCAGAGTCATCAAATTCATGTTCAGCACAAAAATGTTTTGTGCCAATACACTAAAGTAATAAAATAAAAAAATTCCAGTAAAGTTTTACTATTTTTTAGGTCATGAGTATCGAATGTACAACACTTATGATGTGCATTTCTATGCATCATGGGCATTGGCCATGCTTTGGCCAAAGCTACAGCTTGGTGTCCAATATGATATAGGTGAGTATAACCAATATTAATTTGAATACAATAGTTCACAAATAGTATATGAAAGTTATTAAATTCTAGAAAGGGGTGCATACTTCTAGGCATCCTTTAAATCTTTCTTTCTTTGGAGGATTTTGAATATTTTAGATTAAGTTCTTTTTTAAATACCGTTTCTTTTCAAAAGCCTTTCATTATTTTTTGGCAGCAACATCGTGTTTAAATTTTGATCACGAAGTTCGTTTAATGATGATGTCTGGAGATAAAGCATGTCGAAAAGTTTCAGGGTGCATTCCTCACGATCTTGGGGATCCAGGTATGTTTGATCTTTTTTGCAGGAATTTTTTCATTTGCACTGTTTGCTATCCGATCTCATTGCCCTTATTGTCCAATATTTGTTTGGTTTTTGAGGACAGTTTAATGTGCATCTCATTGCCCTGCTAAGGAACCAGTGTAAGCAGTCAGAGTTAAAAAAAAAATCAATCAAATTCTCCGTTTACACAAACTTAAAAATAAAAATCACTTCAAATTAATGGAATTGTGTAAATGGTCTTCAATTCATGATTCTTTTTTTTTTTTACCCTTTTGCTCTTTGTTTTGGCAGGAAAAATTATTTTATCATTCATTTAAGTTATAAATATTTACGTTATTTTTCCAAGTAAGACATATCGTTTTTTCATAGATGATGAACCATTTGTGAAAGTAAACGCATATTGCATCCATGATACTTCTTGTTGGAAAGATCTCAATCTTCATTTTGTTTTGCAAGTATGTAAATAAATATAAATGTTAGTAATTAAGATCATAGCAAGTGAAAAAACTGCTATTTCTATAAAACACTATTACCATTTTAAGGTTTACAGGGACTATTATCTCACAAAAGATCAACAATATTTGATGGACATGTGGCCTGCCATGAAGGTAAGTGTCGTTATTATTGATACATCGACAGTGAAATGATTCCTTCACATTATCTTTGCACAGTCAAACTAATAATATAATACATAATTCCAAGGTGTGCATTTGGTTTATCAAAAGGATTCTTTAAACTAAAGACTAAAACAATTTTGCACGAGACACTGTTGCAAAACTTTTGAGAGCACAGGGGAATTTGTGACATTAGTATCATGACGTCAGTGAAAAAATGTCATTGTCTCATAATACCATCACTTCATGTGGAATTTAAAATATGACATAACATACTTGTGCATGGTTTTCCAATTTATATTTTTATGTAATGAACGGTTTGTTTCTGCAAACTGATCCTAACTGTTAAAACTTGTTCCCCATCCATCTCAACCTCTTCAACTTAACCATAAACCTGTTATATTTTCAAATCTCATTTTACAATTTGTTTAGGCGGCTATCTGTCACTCCTTAAAACAAGATACGGATGCCGATGGTATAATTGATAACTCAGGTTTTGCTGATAATACCTTTGATTGCTGGATTGTAACTGGTCCAAGGTAACTATAAAAACATGTTTTCAAAATTGGAAAAATAAAGTGTTATGACCATGAAAGAAGGTCAGGCGTGATTCACAGTTATCAAAGGATTGCGAACTTGCTTTGATTCAAGTAATGTTTTGTGTTTTAGTGCATACACTGGTGGCCTTTGGCTAGCCGCTTTGAAATGTTTCATTGACATAGCTGATATTTTGGAGTTGTCTGATAGTATACCCAAATTAAAGGGAACATTGGAGAGAGGAAAGAGATCTTATGAGAGGAAATTATGGAATGGTAAGAGCTCCTTTGTGTCTTTATAAACATCACTGTAATGAAGTTAACTCCACACCATTGTCAATATTGTACTGCATGAAACTTTGAGCAAAATGTAAATTTTCGTCGTTTGGCACATTTTATTTTCAATCAATGGATAGATAGTTGATTAGATTGATTGAAAGATTGATATTTTAACCTATTCTATACGATGAAAGTTTAAAAAATAGTTGAAGTTGATGGAGTGGTGTGTTGGAACGGTTAATTTACTGCATTTTCATTGGCTGCATTTAAAATTTACTGAATTTTTATTGGCTGCATTTAAAATTTACTGCATTTTCATTGGCTATATTTTTACTTACTTAGGAATGTATTTTAACTATGATGGAAGTGAAAATGAACATCATAATAGCATAATGGCTGGTCAATGTGCTGGCCAGTGGTACTTACATGCGTGTGATGTAGGACAGAATGAATCGGATGCTGTATGATCATTTGTCCTTACTTGTTTTCTTCTTCTCAACCTGAAATGTTCCCTTTGATGAAAGTGAACTATCGTAAACAAAACGCCATTTTAAGCATACTAAATGCGCTTCTTTTTTTTATTCAGGTGTTTAAAAAAGATCAAATATGCAGCACGCTTAAAACTATATTTCAAAACAACGTCATGAGATTTGAAGATGGATTTATGGGAGCAGTGAATGGAATGAGGGCTGATGGGACAGTATGTTGATTCGAACATCAACAGTTTAAATTTATGTTCAAAACCTTCGAAACTTAAGCATGCATTCCTGTAGCAAAGACTTGTTGTTATGTACAATAAGAAATGCGTTATAATAATAAGAAAGGGTCAGCTGCTCCTTCCAAACCCATTTCTTATTGTTCAAATGAGGGATTCCAATTGCTTACATCAGCACACTGCAACCCTCAGTTCTACGTATGACAGTTCATTATCTTTAATGATCAATCCATATTTTCTATGATAGGTAGACAGAGACAGCCTTCAAGCAGAAGAGGTTTGGACTGGAGTGACGTATGCATTAGCGGCTACAATGATTCAGCAGGTAGTGTTTCTTTTGTCCTTTCGTATGAACTCTATTTGTGTGGAATGAGCAAGGCGTACACGTTTTTTTATAAGCATCTCCAAGCACCAAGCACCACCTTCCCCTGGCCCTCATACTTTCTTCCAATATCTTTTTATTCCTTTTCTCTGAATGTTGGAAGTTTTGAGGGGATATTTTTCTGTTATTTCAAGTAAGCATCACTAAAGCACCAAGATAGGCTTAAAATGACACTGATGGACCTGGTTCGATTTTTACTGGTACTTATTAAAAGAAAAACGTGTAATTGTTAATGTAATTGGAAATAAGACTCTCTGTGATTTGAACTCTCGCGGGGACTAAAAGTAGTTAAAAGGTCAGTGTGGAAGAGTGTTTTCTATAGGAATAGCAAGAAATATCACCTGTTGTTTCAATAAAAAAACACTCCTCCGCAAGACTGCGAAATTTGCTATTTTCAGGACCTCAATTCGCGAAAGTATTTTCCAGGTCGACATGCAATGTCAATTTCAGGTGGTGAACATGTGAAATGCTGATTATTGTCCTGTATTAAAATTGTAACTGTTTTTATTCTTCCATCTAGAACTTTCCTTTCGTGCTGTGTTACTCATCAAATTTTCTTCCTTCAATTTTTAAGGGCATGGTTAAAGAAGGCTTCCGAACAGCTGAAGGTATCTATCGAACGGTTTACGAGAAGTGGGGTTTGGGTTTTCAAACTCCTGAGGCAATTACGAGCAAGAAGACATTTCGTAGCCGCGGTTACATGAGACCCTTGAGTATATGGAGCATGTACCACGCTTACTTCAAACGGCAAGCAGGCTTATCAACCGACGAGTTGTCACCATTTGGGGACAATGTATGCTGAGTTTACCATCTTTAACTTTGTCTTCAGCGTCGAATCTGTTTGGTTGTGAGGTAACCGATGTCAATATCGGGAATGATGAGAAGTAACGCCGACGGAAAAAAAGTAAATGTCGTTATGCATCGTCAAAAAAAATAATTAATAAATTACAATGGTGTACCCCATAATTAGTTGTATTTTAAAATAATATAACTCCTTGTTATATAGTATTTTATAAATATATACAATAATATACAGTAATACAAATATGTGATACTCCAGACAGATTTTAGAGGCGTACCAATATGTGCGATCATAAAAAAATGTAAATTAATTATCCCCCCCCCCCCCCCCCCGAGTGTCTATCATAGACATTTTTTTTCAGTAGACATCTACTCAATTTCAATTCAAAATAAAATATGTCTTTTCAACGTGAATTCCGTTGTTTGGAAAGAAATATTTCTTAGTAATTCTAGCAACCCTCTTTATTTTCTTTTTAAAGGATAAGTAAATTCATGCTGAGCATGTTCACTGTAAGCCAAGCATTCTAATAGGTGCCCTTGTTGATTAAGTGCCGCCGGCCCAGCCCTCATCGGCGCTTAATTGAATAATTTCTCTGAACTGGTCCGCTTATTATAATTCTCTGGAAAAGCCAACCTCGAACCCAGGGCCTCTTGCCTTTTCGATATACGGATGCCGTATATCGTATATATTCTTTGCCGCCATCCGTATATCGAAAAGGTAAGAGAAAGGTTCGAGGTTGTGGAAAAACAGCTTCATTCAAAACACTCAAAAAAAGCTTTCTTTTCGAGCGGAAGAACAGGTTTTTCGCTTGTATATCATTCTTCTATGACGTTTACACCAAAGAAACTCGATTTACCAAATAAGTTTGGGACATTGTTTGGGCAATTGCTATGGATACAATTATTATATTGTTCAGAGACAAATTTATCTCGATAATAACCAGCCATGGCAATGACTAACGTCATTTGAGGTCCAAAAAATTGGCGAACAGGCATGTGACAAAATTGGAACTCTTGGAACTGTGACGTCACATTATGTATGACATCGGTAAAATTATCGTTGACCGTACTCAGTGACCGAAATAAAACATAATTCCTTACATAATTTGGATCAGCTTCTTGGGCTCTGTCACATGGTACTACCGCTTTAGTTCGTTATTCTTTAATTCTTCCCAGTGGGTGTAGGAAAGGCAAACAATATACATTCTGCTTCCCCCAGACTCTAAAGATTTAATTTGGCTCTTGCACTTTGTCTTCAAAACTTTTATATCGCTTGCGACCATAGTGGCCTTTTAGTTGTAAGCAAATATTCGCCGCGGAATAACCAAATTCAGTTTTTTCCTGAAGTTAATTGAAATGAATAAGAATATTATTATAAGAGTAGACTTGTTTTTCCCTAAAAAATATAAACCTTAAGAGTATCTCTTTTGGTTAGCAAAAACTTTCTGTGGTGTGTAGAGTTCTTTTGAAAAGCCGTTCGAAGGTTGTTGGTATATAGTTAAAACGTTAGTATATAGTTAAAACGTCAGAATGAATTTTAGTTTTTTTTCGTGAGCATTAACTTTTTTCGCGAACCACCAAGAAGTACAATTTTAGAAAAATAGAATCGGCAAAAATTTTGTGCGCGAAAAAGTTTCGATCTGGCGCGCGCGCGGGTTGTGGTGGCTCAGAGGGAGAGGAATCATTTGAGACATCGAGACAATCGTAAACAAGAGTTTTTTTTACCGCTCTAACTTTGGCGGGAATACGTATTAATTGCAGCCTGAACTCGTCGCATGAATTGAGAGGAGCAGTAATCATTATGGAAAGAGATACAGGTAGCTATATAAATTCTCTTGTAATGGTTTTCATTTATCTTCAAACCTGAACACCCTGTTTAGCGTCACCATTTTAAAATCATATAATTTGTATAAATAAATTAATCAAACTTAAAGAGGAGGGAGGGGTGCACTTTTATCGAATGTAATAAAAAAATTGCTGTAAAGACTTATTTTCCAGATTATTTTAGTTTTTTTTGAATTCTCAGCATTTTTTTTTTTGTAAAACGAGAATGAACACTCCGGTTGTCGAATGGATGTGTACAAAAAATATTCTTTCTCAAATAACAAATGAACCGACAAAAACCTTGAAATTTTGCATGGTAAGCCAACTTAATGTATAGCTTGCTAACTAGATAAATAGATAGCGGTCGGTCGGCAGTGGACGGGCATAAAAAATAAACTGCCGATGTTATTCCGTCCAGTTTGCACAGTCTTCGGCCTGCATGAAGCAAAGAGTATAATTTTGTCCTCCGGACATTGAGAGACACATACCCCAAGCAGGCTATTCCTCTAGGGTCAGTTCTATATTGTATATATATATATATATATATATATATATATACAAGATGTGTATATCAGCTTTGAATAGAAAATACCTGCTCTACAGACCTGGTGCATCAGACAATCAATCATTTGATGAAAAGTCATTGAACCCGGTGACGGATGTCTTGCACTCACTGGGAAGGCTCAACTTGGAACAAGTGTCAATTTGAAGAACAATTTGTATGCTGTGAAATATCTGAAAGGTTTAACTATAACACTTCCAGGTTTTGATTCGCTAACCTTAAACCTCCAAATTAAAATACCTGATGCTACTACAAGTTCCGTTATCAAGTTTCTGATTTATTTGACTCCGTTTACTAGCTTGTTATTATTATTATTATTATCAAATGTTTATACAGGATGGTTCATTCAGTCGTATCATACATAAATATATTTACACTGTTTTCAAAGAAGTCCTGTTAAATAAAAGGATAAATGTAATTATATGCAAAATAAGTTTAGTGTTTTATTTATAAATATACAGAAGTTATAAACTTATAAACTTAGGAAGTCATACGAGCTCATAAGATCATAAGCTTATATGATTTCCCTAGTTAAAGTTTATTTAGTAAAATCTTAAATTTTGAAAAATCTTTCTCAATTCGAAGTGCTCTTGGTAAATTGTTAAATGTCAATGCTCCTTGAAATAAAAGGAGGTCCAAGCAGCTTCTAATTTCACCTTCGGAACTCTTATCATATGCCCATTGTTTCGTGTGTTTATTTTTGATTCCAAAATTTCGAAGTAGTTCTCAAAGTTTTTAATCGACTTGTAGACCCAGTTCTGCAATGTGAGTGGTAAAAGTCAATTGATCATCTAGCAGGACACCAAGATCCTGTTCTAATGTCGAAATTTTAAGTTCTGATCCATCCATAAAATATGTTCTGCAAGCAGAAGGGTTATATTTAGAACCAATATTCATTGAAACACGTTTATCTGGATGAAATTTCAATAACGAATTACAAGACCACTTGATGAGACTATAATTGTGTACAAACTCTGGCAATCTCATTCACATGGCTTCTTTCTAATTTTTGACAGATGCCACGGTACCTAACGTTCTGTTAATTATTTATTTATTTTTTGTAAACTTTTCCGGCTTACGGACTTAACTTTTCAACAAAACAAGTCATTCGAAGGATGCTAACACAACATTATTTTAATGGTGGCCTTAATGGACCAACACAAACATTTTCTTTCAAAAATTGATGGCCTTGTCAAATATACCTTTTTGGATTTCTGCGTAAGCAAGAAATACTTTAAAACCGTCCATGTTCTTGGCTCATATTATTTTTTTTACTGTCCAAACCTAGCGTGATCACTATGCATCCGTGGAGCTTCTTTTTGGCAAATACTGCAAATCAAAAACAAGATGGTTGGCGTGTAGGTGATATTTTATCGAAGTGATTTTTGTATCTGAAAATATCTCTCGAATTATTACAAAACAATGCATGAAAAGTTTATGAAAATTTCCAAAATTATTAAAAGAAGTTTTTCAACTAGTTATTTCAATCAATTCAATAGAAACTCAATTGTAGTGTTATTGATTTCTGGGTGAAACTTTATAAGTGAGTATCAGAGAAAAAGTCGTTTTGTTTTGGGTAAAAGGATAATAGTTTTGAATTAATATAAATGATTTGATATAGGTTTTTCAAGAAATTCTATATGACGGAAGTTTAGATAAATAAAAAAAATGTATGTTAGTGTAGCGACTTGCAGAAATCCTTGTGCCCGCCAGGGCTTATGTTTTAATTAGAACCTTGTTTATAAGAACATTGAGGTTGAAATTTGCCCCAAAATCAAGAACATCTTAAGAACATGCTCAGCATGAATTTACTTATCCTTTAAAAAGAAAATAAAGAGGGTTGCTAGAATTACTAAGAAATATTTCTTTCCAAACAACGGAATTCACGTTGAAAAGACATATTTTATTTTGAATTGAAATTGAGTAGATGTCTACTGAAAAAAAATGTCTATGATAGACACTCGGTCACTTGGGAATTTGTAATTGTGGGAGTACAAAAATCATATGCCAAAGTTCTTTAGTTTTGAAAATGGAGCTCGATTTTAAAGCGAAATCTTGAAAATTCAAAGATCACTAAAACTTTTTCCTAAAATTTTTTTAGGTCAGTCAATAATTAAGATCTTCAAGCGAAGAGATAATCAAAGAATTTCACCGAAATTTAGGAAAGTTACAGGGATTTCAAAAATCATTGCTCTAAGACTTTACAGTCGCCTTAAAAAGAATTAAAAGAATCTTCTAGAATTAATGTGTATGGGAGTAAATCATCAAAAAATTTTGAGGAGGTAATTTGTTTCTGAAGCGACCACTCACTATTGTTCTAGACATTGTATCTGTCATTTTGTTCCAAATTTTTTTAATTGTGTACCCGAGATATACAGAAATAGTCTGTGGGGTATCTGTCTATGGATCTATGGATCCGAAAGAAAAAACGTACTGAGAAAAATAACTTTTGCCTTTTATTTTATGAGGACCTATGATAGAGCATATGATATCACAATTTGGGAAAATTTGGACCAAATTTAGGATCAGTTCTTATGTTGGTGAAAAAATGGGCACTTCGGGAAAACTCTGTCCCAAATTTTACATTATTTAAAAAATAATAACAATGATGCTCAAACATTAAAAATAAAAGGCATAAAATATGTAACAGGCAAGCGGTTAGTGCGCCCTGTCATTAGACAAGTATATGTCTTTCACAAATCCATACTACTTAATTCAAACCCTTTAAGCTAAATGCCAATTTAATAATTTCCTATTTTCAATATTCTATAATTACTAACTCCTAGTTCTAACTATGAATATCCAAACCTCTTTTGATATACACCATAAAGCTATAACAATGATGATAATGTATTAATAATTCATAGGTGTTCGACGTTCAAGTCGAAGAGCTAGCAGGGATGTTTCGGCCAAAAAAAAAGTACTGGATCAGATAAGGTATATTAATTTCATATAATATTGTCTCAAATTAGCATAGGTATTGCTATTATTGATTCTTCGGTTCTTATATGTCATTCATTTGACCTTCATAATTTCTTATATGATCCTTTGTCAACTTACATTGGTAACTAACATTTTGTATTTAACTCTCGTTAAATGCTTTCGTTATCGTGTCTCAGTCACTTGTATTACATTTGTTTTTCTTTGTTCTTAGTTCCGTTTTTTCAGTCAATGATATATCATCATTATATATAAATTTGTATGGAATGCAGTTTATCTTGTTTCTTTACGCAAAGGAAAGTGATGTCCTTTTATTTCATTAAATTATTTTTAGGAAACACAGGGAGACTGGTGAAAAAGTAGAATATGCGGTAAGTTTTATGTAAAATCAGAAATGTTCATTAATTTATTTTTGGCGTCTGTATGGGAGGTTTTTATGGATTTGTTTCCTCAAACTTTCGTACTTCTTCTTTCTATGATTATTTTGAAAATCCACCGCAAGATGGAATTATTATTTGATATTTCATCATTAAAGCAAACAAAAAAATAATGACAAAACAGTCAATCTTTAATAAGCTCTTGAACATTTTCTTTTAACACATCAAAATATGTCACAGATTATTTATACCTGTTGAGCATTGAAGAAACTTTACAGACTTGTTCCAATGGGGAAATTCTAATGAAGTCAGAAGAAAGTTTTTGCCTTTGAGGGTTTTTTACTCCACGTGACACTAAGTAAAAAGTTGATGAAGTGTTTTGATTGGTTAAAAAGTAAGATACACTTAGGCATGGACTTTTTTTCCTTTGGTATTTTTTTTTTGGTATTTGGTATTTGACTTCCATTTCCAGATAATTAGCACCAGGAAATGGAGATTCTCCTTCAGATTTTTTCTTGTCTTCATTGTTTTAATCGATAAAAATCTTAGTCAGTAAATCAGTTTTACAGCACATGAATTATTTTAATTGGAAGATAAACCGTAAATTTGCCGTGTTTTGTTTCTGCCATTAGTATCACAAAGAAGAAGATGTTTATGAAATAGTTGCAGAGGAAGAGTACGCACAAAGGGTACAAGAACGCCAGGAAGAGGAATTCATTGTTGATGATGGTAAAAATATATGCTTCACATTAAATTTTATGTCTGAAGGACATGCAATGAAAATAAACTGTGACTAAAAATTGTCCTTTTCATGTTATCTGAAAGCTTCTGATGGAAACTTCCCAGGTAAATCCTGTGTGTCTTTTTCCGTCGTATATATTGAGAATCTGAATAAATTTCTGGCTGGTTTAAATGATTTTATAAGAAACTTTATTATCAAACACTTGGTTTATACCCCCTTTCGAGGTTTGAGTTATCAAGGGATAGTGTTGTAAGAAGTGGTATTTTGTTTGTGAAGGTTTGAGGGCTGACATCTTCGCCAAAAAAGTATTCATAATGCTGATAAGAGACGTACTACATAAGTAGGAAGGCACATCACCCTAAATATGTTCCACATATACCATGTTGGTCGCAATGATGAAAAACTTGACAGTCCCAGAGATTTTGAAACATGTAAATAAAATGAAAGAAGACTGTGGAAGTGAGGAAGAAATTTACTAGAACTTTTGTGTGAGACACTAATCTGAAACCTGTGTGAAAGTGTGTTATGTTCATCAGTTCATAACTTTTGTTAAGAAGGACTCAATCTTTTAGATGGTAATGGATATGTGGATGATGGCCGTGAAATCTTTGATGATGATCCTAATGAGACACCCGATGAAAGTAAGTGTTCACACTACTTTTGATCTTCTGAGTCACACACTGATTGCTTCGATGAAATCCACACATCCAACAAATTAGATTATCAAAGTTCATTTCTAATTTTTTGTCAATTTTATTTTTTTTAGATTCCAACAAGAAGTCCAAGAAAGATGTGAGTGTAACTTCCAAAATTTTCCCGTTGTGTTTTCAATGTTTTTTTTATTCTTGGCAATGGTAAATGTAGCAGTACCTGCTATCGGGAGCTGAGATTGTTGCATCGAAATGCAAGATATTGAATTACTACAAGGAATAGAGAGAGAGTGTTATATGCAAATATATACAGTAAAATGCGAAATACAAGGAAATGTAATATAAAGGTTTTTTCAGCCTGGTGGATTATGAGTGACTTCAAGCCTGCTCCCTAGCTTCAAAACTACTGCTGACCAAATTCAATTCCTATATATCATTTCGTGCTTGCATTTTGTTAGCATCATATGTTCTTTTTGAATCAAACATTATGGCAATTAAGTTGAGATTTAAATATTTTTTGATGACAGGTCAACAAAGCCAACAAAGGATCAAACGTGAAAAGCTCAAAGATTACCAATATGTTTAATACGATGCCCAGCAAGAAAAAACGAAAGGAGGTATAATAGTACTGCTTTTTTTCTTTCTTCATGATCTACGTTATACAGTGAAACCTGTGTTAACGACCACCTCCATTAAGCAACCACCTGAGGGAACACTTTCAACTACCCCTATAATAGTTTTTACATATAAAATTTCCACCGCTTATTTAAGGTCCCCAGGGTGGACATTATATACTTTGATTTACACTATTCTTGGTACCTGTGTACCTGTTAGGAGTGAGTAGCTCACTTGGCAAAGTATTTAACCTGTAGCAAGGGCGATAACTGGCATTGGTTTAAAATCAAGTCATTGAAATGCACACTGCACATAATCAGTGGATGATGATGAAATGATTCCCAAAATCATTATAATTAAGACTTTTTTGTTTTTGTTTATGTTAAATTTTTGGGTATTCATTATTCATATCAATCCAGCTTCCTCGTAAAAACAGACAAATAAAATACATGGTTTGTGTTTTTGTTTTTTCGATAGACCAATATTACTTTGGAAGGTGATGTTATTCTTGAAGGAATCCTGAATTCTATTAAGGTATGTGTATGTGTACCACAAGGTGTTCTCAATATCGTAGCCAAGCCCTAGTGTTTAAAAAGTTTTCACATATCTGCCAAAAGATTATTTTAACTCATCAAAATATGTCACAAAATAATTGTATAGTCAGTATGGCATTCTGGAACTGATGTTACTTAGAACTATACCTTCTCCGCAGAGAGCATTTTCATGTTATTTTGTCATGAAATTACAGATGACATTATGTAATGTTAATTGGAACTATACCAATGGAGAGGATTTTAGTTTGTTGGTTTGTATTTTGTAACATTTTCATTTTTCAGTCTACGGATTCTAAAGTCAAAAATAAAACAGTGATTGGTACCAAGTAAGATCTATTAATATCTTAGAACTATTTATATCTTATATATCTTATATCAAATTTATGATTTATAAGATGCATATCATGTTCACCACTTCTTATATTAAAATTAATAATAGCATCATTCTTCCATTCTCAAAAAAAGTGTTTGTTCATTTTAATTATGATTTTTGTTAGAACTCCAAAATCATCAACAAAGAAAAAAACACTTCGGCGACTTCAGGTGATTTGGGGTTTTTTATTTAAAAGATCTTCTTTTCAATGGTTGGTATAATCAAGTGTTGTTCAATGCCAAGCACTTTCTAAATTATTTAGGAAAAGGAACGAACGGTCACGCTTAAAAACACTTCAAAGATGGCTAATATGTTTGCAAAGAAACCAAAAGAAGAACCCAAAGAAGAAACAGACGATGGTTTCGTTGATAATAAATTGCCAGAACTACACTCTGTACCATGCAGCCCTGATTCATGTTACGAGTCTCAGGATATATTCGAAATTGATAGAAAACAAAACAAAGAAATGAAAGCAGAAGAAATGGATGAATCTGATTTGGTTACTGCCCTTGATTTGGATGAAGAATTAAGTGATAATGAAATGTTGATGGATGAGCCTGTTAAAGCGTGCGAACCTTTCGATGAGGAGAAGTGGAAAACCATGTTTGATAAAAAGTTTCAAGACGACGTAAGTCAGATTTTTGTAAAAGTGATAATATCTTGTTTATCATGAGGGTGTGTTGGATTAAGAATTATAGAAAACTCAGGTAGAAAGTTTCCTTGTGAGACTCAGACCATTATGATATAGGTAAGACTTCTGCCTTTAATTCTTTTCAACAATTATTAGGAAATTCCAACTATTTCAACAGTACCATCATCTCTACCAACTGTGAATGTTGAAGGTCGGTCAATTTGTCTAATCCGTTTGTTAGTTTTCTGTTACTTTACTCTATTAAATGTATGTTAAAGTGGGTTTAACTAACAAATGTGATCATAAAACTGTTCAATTAGGAGTGTACTTTTATTTGAAAAAACTTACATGGGATTTCTGTAACTTTTTCTTCTTCATTCTTGAAGAAAAACTGCATGACAGTTTCAGCCTCTTGCCCAAATAACAACCTTATTGTTTGGGTACCCAACAGTCAATAATCTCAGAGAATGAAACTGGACATGCAGTAAGTGGCCTTGTTAACCTAGGTGGAAATGTTACTACAAATTAATAATGACCACATCTTGTTAATTTAACTGTAATGTGTTCTTATCAATTTTAAAAATCCATTATCAATTGTCAGTTATCAATTTTAAGTAAATTTTATGCGTAGTACTTATTCATTCTTCACTTTTTTTCATATCATAGGTGATGATGTTTTACGGTTCTTCTGGTTAGATGCGTATGAGGATAAATTTCACCAGCCAGGTATGTTTTTTACTTGGGTCAAAATGTTGACTGTTTTCATGTTTAACCACCTGTGTCTAACATAATGCCTATGCTGTGACATAGAATTTATTTTCATTTGTTTTTTTCTTTCCAGGCACTGTTTACCTTTTTGGAAAGGTTTGGACAGACACAACTAAAGGTTATGTTAGGTAAAATGGTTTTGTTGATAAAGAGAGTTATAATATACTATTACTTTTGCTTATCTGAGAACTTAAAATTAAGCAAGCTAGTTATTCTCTAACTATGTTCCTATAACATAAATGGCAAAATTGTGGCAGACACTTTGTTTTGGTTAACTGTGTTTTGCTGTCTCAACAATTTCGGTAGCAGACCGCCCCTCCTGTTACTTAAGATGACAGTAAAAGTGAATCACAAAATTTAACTTACAATTAACATTTAGCTGCTGTCTTGCTGTGAAGAACATTGAACGTCAAATATACCTGTTACCTCGAAACACTGTAAGAACTTATTTTGACATGATCATTCATTGTTAACTTTATATCATCCCTTCTGAACTTCTACAATCTCTTGTTATTTTTTTAGAGGCACAACAAACATGGTAAAAATTTGGAAATCCCTATTGAGTTCAAAGATGTGTATGAGGTATTTTTTTTTCTTTTGTTAATTTTTTTGTATTTTCATGTTGAATAGGAGTTTTATTGAACATGATTTAATGTTCACGTCTTCAACTTACCACTTTCGATAGGATTAAATACTAAAGTTATTTTGGTTATTAGGAATTCGATCAAAAGATTTCAACGAAGCACAAGATTATGGAATACAAGTGTCGGGTGAGTACTTTATCTATTTGATGTGACAGAACTTAACACAGTATGCAAAAACAAGAGACAAAACCTTTTTAGCTTATTTCATGACTGTTGTAGTATGACTGACTTTCATATCCACTGGGTTGCATTCAAAGTGTGTTATACAGATGATTGTTGCCATAGCAACATAACATTTTAAAAGCGGGTGACTAGACTAATGTTTGGAAGTGTTATAAAAAAAGACAACTGCTTAATTAAACGTGCTGCTTTTTATAATATGCAATAACATTTTTGTTTGTTCCTTAGAAAATCAACAAGAAATATGCATTCGACAAATTTGAAGTTCCCCTTGAATCGGATTACTTAGAGATAGTTTATTCTGTAAGTATATCAAAATGCTTGATTTTGTTTTATGACCTTACTTTCAGTTTTTGTTTTGGGTTTCAATTGAATCTTTTACTTTTCAGGCTACAGAACCTCAACTACCAGCAGACTTGCAGGGCGAGACATTCAGTCATGTCTTTGGAACAAACACTTCAAGGTCTTAATTTTTTACCAGTCTACATTTCAATAGTTAACACAAATTTGGTGCACAATTATATTGTTCTTCAACCCTCACCATTATAAACCCATTTAGGAACAAGAAAAGTCACAGATCGAAACTTTCAATTTAATTTACAAATTATCAAGATTATCACTATAGTAATGGTGTAACGTTTGCAATCACACATAACAATAATAATAGTAGCAATATCCCTTTATGGCATTAATTTTCATGAGTTGTTAAGAGGGCTGACGTTAGATGTTTGTCTGTGAGACTTTGACCTTGGAATTTTCAAAAATAATGCCAATAAAGGGGTTGGCCATAAATTTGGGCCGGTGTAAAAAGAGCCAATAAGATACTCATTTAGTGCGTGATACTGTAAATTACAAGTGACACAGACATACATTCTGCATGACGTGTCAAAACTGTTATTAAGGCACACGAACTATAATGCACTAAAAAAACATATGTGAAAGCAAGCATGTGCATCCTGACTTTAATTTTTCAGTGTTGTAATAAACCTCCTTATTTTTTAGCTTAGAATTGCTATTTCTCAACCAAAAGTTACAAGGTCCATGTTGGCTTGACATCAAATATGCTCGTAAATACATTCCTTTAAAATAAGATGCTATGAAATTTACGTAAATGGTTGATTGTTTATTTTAATAAATTTTAATAATATTCCTTTAGAATTACCAAAACAATCGATCAGCTGGTGTAAAATCGAGGTTAACCATTCTCCTTTCTGACTAATTCTGCAGTTTTAACCTCATGATTGTGATGATTCACATTCACCTTAGTTGGAACTAATTTTAAGATCCCATTTACCTATGATTTCTATGTAAATTAACCTAAGTTAATCTAAGAGTAATTTGATTACTCTACTTGAAGAACCATTTTGTACCGTTGGAACCGTTCCCTTGGATGTTCGAATTACAGAGAGTCTACTGCAACTTCAAATCATTTTCATATTATATTATATCATATTAAAATTTTCAAAAAGTCTCTGTGGAGGAGTGTTTTTTTATTGAAACAGCAAGGGTATTGCTTGCCATTCCTATGGAAAAAACTCCTCCTCTTAGACTTTTTTAAGATTTTCCCCACTGGGTGTTTTCAATCTGTATTTTTATATTTATATTTATTTTTATTTTTTTATTTGTAATTAGGCTGTTGTCGATAGACCAAGTTTTGTGACTGTTGTTGATAAAGAGAATTTATCCACGCCACCCTTAGTAAGTCATTTTGATTTGTTGTTTTTTTGTTGTTTTTTATTATTATTTTTGATATCATTTTTATGGAATTTGAAAATGTCCTGAAATGTCAGGGAAAATGCTGAAGCATATTTTAAAACAGGGAACCCAACCTATGAAAATGCTAATCTTTGTTATTCTAGTAATGCACTTTTCTGTGATATTCAAAATTAGACTCCGAGAGATTGAATCTTGATTAAGAAAATTATTGCTGGTAAAAAGTGGACCCTCTGCCATCTTTCATCCACAATGTTTTTATTTTTGTTCTTTGTTGTTTCTTAGACTGTTTTAAGTTTATCAATGATTGCAACTACGCATTCCAAAACACATGCACACGAGGTATACTTAAACAAACTATTCACCTCATTGGGATCTGTTATGACAGTTCTGGAAATCTGAAGTAACTTTTTTCTAATTTGTTGTAGATTGTTTCATTGGCAGGTCACATTCAGCCTGAAGTTTATCTTGACAAAGCTGCACCAAAAACAGCTTATAAGCAATCCTTCTGTTGTGAGTTTTAGTCTTTCTTTTGTTCAATCTGTGACCCTTATTGATCTATCTATTGTGAATACTTCAAGGTAAAGGAAACTTAATATATTTTCTCAAATGAGTTACTTTTAAATGCGAGATACTCATACTGTACAATTACTAAGAATCGTGTGTTCCTATAATGTTTATGTTCACTTAGTTGTATTGTTTGATTTTCTTTAGTGGTTACGAAACCTTCTGATCAGCTCCTACCTTTTGATTTTCAATCCACTGTACAAAAAATGGTAAGTGGTTTATGAAACAAACTGTGTTCTCTGTGTGCGATCGATAGAACTAACTAATATTGTAAAAGGGGCAAAGAGGTTTGGTAAAAAAAAGGTAAAAAAGTTCACTGCTCCTAATTTCCTGCTGTCCGACAAACTAAAAGAATTTAATACTTCATATCTGTTTAAGCGTTTCAACATTCAAATATCTGCATCTGAAAGATCATTACTCGGTTTATTCCTTGCCAAAATTCAAACCATAGATCCTGATTTAATCGTGGTAAGTTTTAAATTTTGGTGCTTAGTTTTTAATTTTAAGTTTATCTGTACCTGTTATTTTTGGTGTTGATGACGTCCAGAGTGACCTATATTTCACATTGTCACCAAAAAATCTCATTATGATGTAGAGGAGACATCACTTTCCTATACTTGCTTTCCAGTTTAAATTACCTGGAACACTTCAATTCAAGAATTCCAAATCATTACCACCCAGGGATTATTTTCGAAATGAACCCTGCAGAAAAAGATGGTTATAGTTCATTTTTTTCACTGTGTTTATTTTGCTTTTTTCTATTAGGGTCATGATATCCATGGATTTGATTTTGATGTGTTACTCCATCGTCTTCATGCTAACAAGGTACATTACTTTTCAAATTCCAAAGAGACGATAAGTCTTGCAACAGTTCATAAGAATGAGCGGTAATCCGCTGATTTTCAAATTATCGTAAAATAACTTTAATTTTCACCGAATAATATATTTTTTATTGTGTTCTCTTTAAATCTTTATAATGTCAGAGCAGTTGATTGTGTACGACAACTTCAACAATTTTTCTATTCTGTATCACCAATGGGCTTACTTACATGTTTTTCTATGATGCTTTTATTAAGTTACACACTTTTATTTGATATTTAGGTTCCACACTGGTCCAAGATTGGCCGCTTAAAACGAACTACTATGCCAAAGCTTTCAGTATGTTGTATTTGAATGTTTTTCTATTCAATGGCCAGTCTCTGTCATCAAGTAAAGTCATTTGTCTTGAATAAACACCATAACTGAGTTAGTTGCTCAAGCAGTAGCACTTATATTTTTATGCAAGAATGTGAATGTAAGAAGGCTGCACTATGACTCAAATGACAGTTGTACTGATTATTGGTCATTGAATTACTTAGCCTTTCTGTGGATGTTATTCATTTTGCTGCAAGTTGTTTATTATTAATTCTTGCTTTTGTTTTTATTTGTTTAGAGTGTTGGTAAGCATTCCTTTTCAATGAATGACAAAAACACAGCATGTGGGCGATTGGTTTGTGATGCGAAAATCAGTGCAAAAGAATTGATCAGATGTCAGAGCTACGATATGACAAGTAAGAATTGATTATAATGCTTGGTAATTTAGAGTCTTGGTTAGTTGGATAAAAGTAATGGCTTTATGTTGTTCTGTTGTCCAACAGGGATCAGGGGCAGAATTTTGAAGGGGTGACTAAAACCTTTTTTTTACTTCCAAACCCTATTTTCAAGATTGTTTTTGGAAAATTTGAACCTCCAAAGAAAAGGAAGAAAGCAATCAATCTAGGAAACCTATGTTGTCAATAAAAGGAAATCTCCTGGATCTACCTCTGAAATGCATCTACATTACATTTAACTATCAGCCAGAATAATAAGTCCATGTTGTTAAATATTTATCAGGGTTACAAGCACCATGTCCATGTTCCTGTGTACTCTTAAACAATTTGGCTGTTAAAATTTGAAGCATTCATTTTATCAGGTTTAAATTTTCTTGTGTGAGTGATGTTATATAAAATCTTTCCTCTTTTAGAATTAGTGTCAGTTGTTTTGAACAAGCAAAGGGAAGATATGCTACCAGAAGAGATTCCTGTGAATTTAAGGTAACAGCATCAACAGATCCTTACTACTAAATGAACTTCGTTATAAGATATGTCTTATGACTAGTTCCCCTTGCACACTATAAACTTTCGCACTTTCAAGAGTAGTGCATCTTACTAACTGGGATGCCAATTGAGAGTAACTTATAATAGAAAGGAAAAATTATGTATCACCTTCCTAAGTTGCTGTGTTTGATAAAGATTCTTATTACAATTTTATTTAGGAAAACCGATACTCTTCTTAACATGTTGAAAAACAATATGGTGAGATTTGTTTGCTACATTCTAAGTTCTTCGGAAAATGATTTAAACTTCTGATAAACTGGAACCTCCATGGGACTAATGAACCCAGTGGGCAAAAAGAAGAGTGTTTTCTACAGGAATGACAAGCAATACTGCCTGCTTTTTCATCAAAAAAACTCTTCCACAGAGACTTTTCCCACTGGGAATATTGTTTGAGATACCAAATGTTCGAGTTACTGAGGGTTCAAATCACCAGGGAAATGTAATTTAAACTCTTAAGGGATTCTTATATTCCTATGTATTTCTATATCCCATCTTCTTTAAAACATCTTAAGAAAAGTATTTATATGATTTATTTTTGTTCTCTCTTAGGCTGATTCGGAATATAAACTGAAACTAATGTACGAGTTGAACATACTACCACTAGCCTTTCAAATTACAGGCATTTGTGGAAATGTTATGGTAATATATTTCACCATTATAACCCTACAACGTTACATTAGTGTATTGTCTTCTCATAATAGATAATTATGATTGGGTAAATTGACATCACATGGTCCATTAATATTTTCCCATGTTAAACAGCTAAACTGTTTGTTTCTATTCTCATATAAAATAATATTAAGAGTTATTTCTATGCTTATTTAAGAAAAAGTTTCAGCATTCTTGATTTTATTATAGTCCAGGACATTACTGGGTGGACGTTCAGAAAGAAACGAGTTTCTTCTACTACATGCCTTCTCAAAGAAGTAAGCCAATTTAGTTTATTGTCCAAATAATATCCAGTTTTCAAAGGTGTTTATAAGCTTCCTGTTTGGCATAAGAAAGTGATGACCAATATCTTGAAGCCCAAGTTGGCTGTCAATTCTTAGACTGGTTGACAATCATTTTGTTCTTTCAGTGTTCATTTAAATTGTCTTACTTTCTAAGGGGATACATCCTGCCTGATAAAACATCCAACAGTCGAAAACAGGTATTTGAAACTATTAACCTGCTACATATACGAATTGTACCTGACAAGACAAACACATAATATCTGATCTAGAATCCTACTTAGTTCTAATTCACATACCTTATTCGTTTAGTACACACACGATGGTAATGAGAATGAAAATGATGCTACCAGAGAAGCAGGTGGAAAGAAGACAAGTAAGGGCAGAAAAAAGCCTGCCTACACTGGTGGATTAGTTTTGGAACCAAAAAAGGGTAGGTTTAAACTGATCAAATAAATATGCAAGTAACACCGTTTAATTGCAAATTCATTTCAGCAACACTGATGTAGCATTTTCATTAATTACATCACTTTGGTTATAGCAAACTTTGCTTCGTTTCTAATCATTTTTGGTCAAGAGTAATAAATTATTGAAGGCTATATCTGACTCTCTGCACTCAAAAATTTCTACATAATAAATATCCTCAGCAGAGGGAAAGAAGAGTCAGGAGGTCCGGCAATAAAAATAATAATAATAATAATGCTTATACAAATGAAAGCTAATTGCCATTTTCAACTTTTTCTTTTAGGATTTTATGATAAATATATCCTACTATTGGACTTTAACAGTTTGTATCCATCTATCATTCAAGAGTACAATATATGTTTTACAACAATTTCTCGTGAAGTCAAACCAAGAATGTTGGAGGTATGTTCTGACAAGGTTTGAGTCAACTCCAACAGTGCATGTTGAATTTGGTTACAGGGAAATTCAAAGAAATTCTTTTGATAAAGAGGCTGGGTACACTGGACAGAGGCAGATAGTTTTATTTCTTTTATGGCACCACCCCTTAATGGTGTTATTTTTTGTGACTTGGCATTATGGGCTGGCCTTTGATATTTGTGATTATATTATATTATAAGTTCAATTGTGGACCTTTACGTCCGTTTACGTTTAATGTTTGTTTAAAAATAATGATCATTAGGAACAGTCTGAAATGGGGTGTTGATTAACATCCAGGATAATAAGGTCCAATAAGTTAGTGAAATAATTATGTCTATTTTCTCAAAAGTGTTGTCATTTGTGTATCATAGGAAGATGAAGAGGAGCTGCCCGAAGTCCCTTCATCAGATGCTGATGAAGGAATTTTACCAACAGAGATTCGAAGGCTTGTCGAAAGGCGAAAACTGGTAAATGGTGTTCAACTTCATTTTTTGAATTAAATTTCTTTTCTCTTTGAACAATTTGATGTAGTTTAAAAGTGTGATATCAAATGTGTAGTGATTCTCTTCTCGCATGTTGTAAGAAGGTGAAGTTCCTTCCAACACCTAAGAGAGGGCGAAGATGGTGTAAGAGGATGAAGTCCTTCCAACACCTAATTTCCAAAATGGACGTGTTGTTAAACTTAATGACTTCATAATCTTTAAGGTGAAAGGTTTATTAAAGAAGACTTCTCCAGGATCTGAGATGTATTTGCAAGTAAGTTGTTTATGTAGTTAATTCACTTTTCGGGAAATGTTGATCATCTTGTCTTTCAGTTTGTTTGACATTATTTGTTCAATTCTTCATGTTTAGTACGACATTCGACAAAAAGCTTTAAAATTAACTGCAAACAGGTAAATGAATAACTGTTAAGAAATTTCCAAACTTTTAGCAGGTGACTATAGCAAAATGTTTTCTCAAGTTTTGTCTATCAGTAGTGACAATTCAGCTCTTTAGTTTCTATGGTTAGCTAGCCGTAGTATAGATTAGTATTTATAACAGCACAATATCTGTAAGACTGAAGAAGTTTAATACAATGACTTTAATTTTTCTATTGTAATTTCCATTGCCTCCTTAGTATGTATGGATGTTTGGGATTCAGTCACTCCAGGTTTTATGCAAAGCCTCTTGCTGCACTTGTCACTGGCAAAGGTCGCGAAGTAAGTCTTGTGGACCTGCTCCCCTTTCAGTAATACACAATCTTTCTACAATAATTTCTATGAAACCTCTCTTTCAAATGGTCATTCGTAGTGTGTTTGCATTATTATTACTATTATTTACTAATACCAAAGTAGCCTTGTCAGTAGAACGTAACAATGAGGGTTCTGGAGGATTTAAAACCATCATTTGGCTACAGGTCCCGTAGATGTTCCTCAACTGCTTAACTAAACAACGCCCTTAGACATCAATCCAGCTCTCAAATTGAGTGGATCAATTCACACTGTCATAGCATGACATTGTGACGATTCCAGTCAGTATTTTATTACTCTTCCTTCTGGTTCCACATTTTTGTTTTTACCTTTCAGATTTTGATGAAAACTAAAGATTTGGCTGATGGCCTGGGATATGATGTCATATACGGTGACACAGATTCCATTATGATCAACACAAATAGTGTAGATTTACAAGAAGTTCGAAAGATTGGAGCTAAGGTAATCACTGTTCATCACACAATGGCTTAACTGTGTAGCACTATATTCGGGCATTCACTTTCTATTGGCTGATAATTTAACCAATCAGCATTTGCACTTCCAATGGCTAGCATCAACATCAAAGGATTCTTTTGTGGGTTTTTTTTTATTATATTGGGGGGGATTAAGTATTGTTTATAATTTCAGCATAAGAAATTTGTTTTCTTCGTTTGAGTATAGTCATAAGAAAATTCACTGGTCTGGGAAGAAGCTAATTATAAAACTCACACCAGCTGTTAATGGCGTTAATTTTCATGACCTGGCGTTATAAGGGCCGATGTTAGATTTTTATCTGTGAGAGTTCAAAAATAACCTTGATCACATGATAAACTATAACCAATGAATGCTGTAATTATTTAACTATCACATGATCAAAGTGAGTACACAACAAACTATTGTTAGACCGTTCATATCAAACATAATCGAAAATAGAACTGGACAACAGGCTTCCAGACCAGGGGATTTTCTGGTTAGAGTTACTCTCCTTACTTTCATTTCACTACGCGTTTTATCTCTCTTCATCGCAGTGTTTCTATTAACGTATAACCACATAACACATTTTGCTACTGGTATATATTACTTAAAGTAACTCTTTGGCATAGGTTAAAAGTGAAGTGAACAAACTTTACAAGTTGGTGGAGATTGATATCGATGGGATATTCAAGTCGATGTTATTACTCAAAAAGAAAAAGTAAATAATATTTTATTGTGTTTGATATTTTTTAGTCTTGCTTGTTTTAAATAAATTACTTGATTGATTCATGTTGCTACCCACCATACCCCTACCCACCACCACCACCACCACCACCCCACCCTTCTTTAAACTTCACCCTTATATTGGAAAGGAGGGCCAATATGTTATGCAAACGTTTATTCGAATTTTTTTCAACTTTTCTTTATAGTATTATTTGTTAGAATTTAACTCATCCCTTTTGTTAAACTCCAATCGTTTTGATCAATCAATTTCGGCATGTTTACGTGTACTCATATGTTTTCAGATACGCTGCTGTATTGGTGACTACAAGAGATGACGGTATGTGAATTTTAACCATAATATGTAGCCCTCGAACCCCTATAACAGACACAATTAGGTTTAAAAGAGTGTCCGCTAGAAGTAGTGGCCTGTTTAGTTTCGTTCTTGTAGAAAGTGTCATGTCTGTTGTGGGGAGGTTCGACTATTTGTCTGTCATTGGGATGATATTTAATGTTGTTGTACCTCGTTAAATAATTAGGTACTGTTGCAACAACTACAGAATTAAAAGGTCTTGATATCGTTCGAAGAGACTGGAGTGATCTATCAAAAGATGCTGGAAAGTATGTGAATTTTCACAAGAATAATCTTTGCTCCTTCCTCCCCATTCTTATTTGCACACGTTTACCTTTTGAATACACGCCCTCTGTGTACCATCTGTTGATAAATAGCAAAGATGGCTGAAATGGAAGAGAATAAGTGGAACCTATGAAGAAGGTTGTATTTAAACGACATACCATTCAGATTACCCTTGAATATATTTCTGTCAAGTACAGTTAAATCGTGCAATGACGATCCTATTTTTTATAATTTTTGATTTTTTTTATATAGATATGTGTTAGATCAAATCCTGTCCTCCAATCAACGCGATAATATTGTTGAAAACATCCATGAATACTTGAGAACAGGTAGAAATCTATCATTTGGGTCGAAATTGCTACTGGAATTAATAGTAACTGCGCCTATCTGACGTAATTAATCGATTAATTACTTTACGGGCAGAAACTATTGCGAGAATAAAAGGTCGAGAAATTTACGGCGAAACAACAATTTAAAATATCATTTTTGCGGATAAAACTTTCGCGCGTGTATATTTTTTCCCGTGAAAAAAAGCGAATTTCAAAGTAAGTGGTGAAGTTACAACTCTTCCTTGAAAGTCATGGTCACTTTGACGTCAATTGACGTTGGTTACTGATTTGTATAATATAAATATATATCGCTTATATCATCAATGTCTGCTTTTAACAATTTTCGACTTTATTATCGTATCACAACAAAACTTTGAAAAATTCTTTTCGTGGCGTAAACTTTCGCAAAGGGGATAAAAAGTTGTTTCTGTCCTTAAAGTATCTTAGTGCCAAAAATTAGGTAAGTTTGTTTTGACTTCTCTTCTGGCGATCTTGCTATTTGTTGGCGAGAATGACAGCCATTCGGTTGGCCCCCACTCCCACTCCTCATAACATGGCAATGTTCTTCATAATTATATTTTAAGAATATTTTCTGTCATGAGAAGTGAAAACACGATAGCTATTTCACTCGTGTTTATCTTTGGGTTGATTTGTTTCCTTTTAGTACGAGACCAAATCAATGATGGTTCAATCTCTTTGGAAAAATATGAAATCCGAAAAGTAAGTTTGTTTTCGCTGCATACATTTTTGTTCAGTATGTCTGGATCCTTGCGTTTTCGAATTAGCGGTTGTGTACTGTATACTGACATATCAGTGTTGATTTGTGACATATAGTGAGACAATGTATTCTTAGAAATATAAACATTAATTTTTTACTGCGACAAACGTGCTTTGATGTCCTTGACTTGTAATGCATCTGAAAATATTTTCTAAACATAATGAATCGTTTCTCACTTGTCTTTCACTATACAAATTGATGTTGTATTTTTCGCTCCTAACGAGTCGTTCTTTTGTCTTCCCGTCAAACAATACTGATACATAAATGTCTTTTTATATTGATATTTTTATGTATATTATATATATTTATTTATTTAATTTTTTTAGAGTTTAACTAAGAACCCAGATGAATATCCCGACAAGAAATCACTGCCGCATGTGACGGTCGCACAAAGGTTAATGTCGCAAGGTCGTCGGATTGCTGTTGGCGACACGATTAGTTACGTTATTTGTGAAGTAAGACAATGTTATTTCTTCTCGTTGTTTCAGTTGAAATTGCTCGAATATTTCATCGAGGTGATAAAATAAAAAACACGACCAATCATATACTCTCTTTGCATCAAGTTTTCGGTTCACGTAATATTATTTTTTGCCGTTACATTTCAGGATGGAACGAAATTACCGGCTTCACAGCGTGCATACCATCCCGACGAGTGTATGAAAAACTCCAATCTTAAAATTGGTATCCTTTTCACACAAAAAAAACATTTCTGTATTCTGTATAATATGACAAGTTTGCAAGATAATTTCTAATAATTAGCAGTAACCAGGAATTCTAAGCCGTTGGGCTTCCATCCGTAACGATTGATTCTTCTGCCCACCATCTATAGGTTGTTGACAATAAGGTCGACTGCTGCAATTATAAAATGGATCGCTTTGAAATATATCTCTTCACATCGAAAGTATCAATCTGCAGGAGTAAACAACAGTAATGGCTGGAAATTATCATCATGTGAATTTGTCTCGTTTATCTCCCCTTAACGTTATGTAAAGATACACACTACTATTTGTCTAGTCAAGTCCATCCTGTTGTTTCTCGCTTATGTGATCCTATTGAGGGAACGGATTCAGCGTTCATTGCAAGTTGTTTAGGTGAGTGAGAAATGTCCTTTTCTTCTTTATTTCCAAAAATCTTATGAGAAAGTAAATTTATCCTTATTTTCGTTAAGCCGGATCTCCACTAGGCGAAAAATGTCGCCACGGAACAGCTCTCTGCAATCTAATTGGTTCACAAAGTCAAGAAATTTTCACAGAGCCAATCAGATTGCAGAAAATATTTTCCCCGCGACATTTTCCGCCTAGATCCAACTTTAAGGAGTTTTTGTCTAACAAGATTCGATCATAAAACGTTTTGGCTGAAAGTTTCTTATTTTTATTTGAATGAACGAGGCATTACTCTACAATGTTCTCGTTAACCCAGACAGAAATAAAAAAGGTTTTGACTGCAAACTATTGCATCTTGTAAGTGTCCTTACGGGAAGTCACATGAGTGAATCCCAATTTTCGTTTACGTGCTCTTTTACCCCTCCTCTTCCCCAAGTATTTTGTTGCATCCCATTTGTAGCAACGTTTTCTCACTGACATACATGTTTATACACAGGTTCATATGAACATATGGTGTCAAGTCATTGTTCATTTGTTTATTATTATACAGGGCTTGATTCGTCAGCATACAAGTCAGCTATACGACAGACGGAAACTGATGACGCGTCGTCGTTAACTGCACTCATGACAGATGAAGAGAGGTTCAAGGTGAGGCTGTCATTTTTTGAAAAATAATCTTGTCTGGCCGACACATTGCTTCGTCAATGTGAAGCATCCATTTGACGGTATTTCTCCATGTGTGACGTGACGGCCGATTCTATTATGGAGTGTTATGAAACTTATTAGATATAATAAATTTATTATGTCGTGTCAATTGTCGTTTATTTAAAGTGTGTTTGTGTAACAAAGCGCGATCATAATATCGTAGAACTTTTAAAACTTTTTGGTTGAAGGTTTCATATTTTCGTTTGAAAGAACATCACGCTACAATGTTCTCGTTAACCCAGACAGAAATAACAAAGTTTTGACCGCGAACTGCCGATGATGTCATCTTGTTTTTATTGTATTTCTTCATTATAGGATGTTGATAAGTTTTTTGTTTACTGCACGGAAGTCACGTGTTCCCAGTTCAAGAAGCAAGTAGAATTTAAAGGATCGTTTGATCCCAAAGTATGTGTGTTGAATATCTTGTTTTCCAATCTTTCACCTACAGTGTTCTCGTTTACCGGCTCTCAGTCTATAACTGTTGCATCTATTGCCTTATCTACAATAGACGACCGCTTATTCGAGTGCTACTTAATTCGAACAAAATGTCAACTCTACAGAGTTGGATTTAAGAAAGTCACATTCCCGCATATGCGTACCATGTTTTGATCCCCTGGCAAAAAAATATGCCCGCCAATTCGAACTTCCACGTATTCAGGATAAAAAGCGGGCATAAAAATGAGGAAAAGTTAAATTTTTTGGATTTTTTGGATACTATCCTAAAAGCGATCTCGGAGGGGAAAAAAGGCAAACCGTCATCATGTCATTGAATTTTTTAATTAATAAATCCAAAAGATACTGGAGTATTCACTGTTGTCCATTTAGCACGTTGAATTCACAGTGTGTACCTGTTACCCCGGGGGGAAAATCTTCGAAAAGTTTCTGTGGGGAAGTGTTTTTTATTGAAATACCATATTGCTTGCCATTCCTATAGAAAACACTCCTCCTCATAAACTTTTTGAAGATTTTGCCCACTGATAAAACTAAAAGTAATTTCGCCATTGTATTCGTATATTCTGTTTTAGAGCGATCCTTTCACATGTACCAGTTGCAAAAACAGATTCCAACTTAATCGTTTGAGTAATATGTTAACATTGTTCATGCGGGAACATATTTCTAAATACTACCGTGTAAGTAAAGCTTTGTTTATTCCTTTGTATTGATAGACTTATTGATGTGTGAAATAGGACTTCTACTTAAGGCCTGGTTATGTTGGGGTTAATACAGATTATTCGATATCTCGATTTTTTGGTGGTTTAAATCTTTAAATCTTGTTTGGAGAATATTTCCAATACGCATGCGTCTTACGTAATCTCAAGTCTTTGTTTATCGTCCATCATGCTTACAAATGAAAATATTTTCACTTCAGTGTTGGATGTCGTGTGATGACCAGGCGTGTGGATATGTGTCTCGTCACGTGTCGGTGAAGAATCTCAAGAACTCTCAAATTTGTCAACATTGTCATAAAGGGCATTTACATTTAGAGGTAATAGAATGAATTTCAAAACGTAAACTCTTAAGTAGCGGGGAAAATGATTCATTGTAGGTCCATCATTTTATAAATGAGGGCCAAGCACATTGGATGAGTTTTGGTCACTGATTACAACATATAAATAAACATTCGATCCGTAATAAATTGTATGGTAGCCCATAACTAACTATTTGACACCTGCTGTGGGGCATTAATGAAAACCACAAGGGGTACCAAATAATTTATTACATGTTTTTATTCGATTGGTTGTTTTTGAATGGAGACTAAATATGTAGGGCCAACATCATGCCGACATCATGCAACGTCGCTCACGAATGCACGGCAGCATTTTTTCATCCTGCATGTTAAGTAGACTGTGGACTTGTGGTGCAGTTAGGCAACAGTGAAAATGTGGACCCGCATTGATTCGATCGTCCAACATGATGGTCAAACTGTAAACAACAAGCTGATGCTGCAAGTTTTTATATCCATCTGTGGGCCAAAATGTTTTTATTCTCCAACACCGTGATAAAGTCAAAAACAGGCTTATCCTTTGTAGAATTTGCTCCTTCCTTTAGATGATGGATCTACATGTTGAACGAGTTCCCCTACTCCTTTTATAATAATGTTGTTGAAATTTCCACTTTCTCGTTTGTTTTCTATATTTGCTTATTTATTTATCTTCTTTCTTTTTTTTGATTCAGTATAATGACGGTGCATTGTACAACCAACTTCTGTACTTACGTCGTTTGTTCGACGTCAATAAAAATATTCTCAAGAAAGGTGCGTGTACCAGTTATATGTTAAAATTTAACACGAAGCGTTTCGGTAAAAACCGTTTTCAAGTGCGTAAAAAATATTTACAGTTCGGGCGGTTATTAAGTGTCTCTATGTACGACTTTTGGTTTGGAACAGACGTTTCAGGGTTTCCACATGGTCAGGAAAGTCATGTTTTCCCTGTTTGTTACACCATAGCCACTATTTTTATGTTTGAAAACGAGACAACGTTTCCATGATGTAATTTATGAAAAGGTGAAGTTGATTATCTAAAACAATTGTCGCCTCCGTATTGAGTGAGAAATAACTTTTCTTTGAATCAAGTAATGGATTTAGGAAGGGAATGTCCCCTTAATTACATGGTAATTTTGCGATGACTATGGATCCACTTAACCAGAACACTTTCTGGTATATCTCTCACTAATTTTTTTGGTTCTTTCTTTTTCGTAGATGATATACTAAAGCAATATTGGAAGACACTATACAAAAAAACACAGGGAATCCTTGACACGAATGCTTATTCCATCGTTAATATATCTGCTTTGTTCTGAGGAGGAAAAAATTGTGCTCAGATCAGGATGAATCGAGTCGAAGAAAATATGTATGAAGTACGATTGACTTCTTGTGATCGATAACGCGCCATCCCCAGCTATATTATGACGTAATGAAAGGTTTTCACGGTTGCTTGTTGAAACGACAAGTTCAGTAGTTTTAACCCCCTGATTTTATGTAATGTAAATAACTTGTAAATATTTATTGGTATATATGCATACAAATTTCATCATTTCATCTCCAACCGAAGGTACGTACTAATATATACAGGACTTTGACTTTCAAAGTCTGTATTTTATACTTCCTTGTAATTCGGTCACGTGATCCTATGTGGAGTGTTTTTCTGTTTGTCTTGTTTACTTTTTTTTTGATTATTTAACTGAACCACGATGTGATTTTAAAGTTTATAAAAATGTATAAAAACTTTTCGTTTATATATATAATTGAATTTATCTGCGTATATTTTTATACAGTCAAACCTCTATAGCGGACTCCATCATCACTATAGTTTGTGCAGTCAAAACTTTTTTATTTCTGTCTGGGTTACCGAGAACATTCTTCCGTATTACAAACTTTCAACCAAAACTTTTTTATGATTGCAAAAAGCAATGCTAAAGGAGCTGCGACAAATCAAGTGAGTCGTAGCTCCTTTAAGCAGTCTAGGAGGAAAAAAGGGTCTGATGTACAGGAAGTGTTCTTTGAGTAGAGGTTTTTAGGAGAAGACACATCTGTTCTGTGATCGCTATAGTGAGGCGTGACTGTAGTTTCTTTTACCAGCGTTTATTTGTCATCTGACTGCAAAGACTTGTTTGAAAGAAATAGGTATCGTTTATAAAGTGGAATCTCTATGAAGCAGACATCTCCATATAACGCATTTACTCTATGTAAGGATAGATCAAGTCTATATAAAGTGGACACCTTTTTTATGTATCAATGGTGTCTTCTTTATAGAGACTTCACTGTACTGAAAATCTCCTTAGAAATGTGAAATATCGAAAAGCAGGAAATGGATAAAATATTGAAAAGTGATGACATTGCATGAAGCCCCGTTAATGTATCATTTCCAGACGTAAATCACTTCTCTGGTGAAAACTCTTATCAAAGTGTTTGAAAGAACGTGGCAAAGCCCTTACACTCACTGACTTGAACAAATTTGTCAACATTTAACCACAAAGTTATTTAGTACGTGTGAATATGATACTTGAAACAACCAATCTGAGCATTATTTTTTCTCTTTCTTATTTATATTCCCTTTTTGACAGTGATTTTACTTTTGTTCAACTTCGTTTCACTGCTTGATAAAAATTACCTAAAACTGAATCGCGGATAATTGCCAACAATTTCGCCATTTTTCCTCTTACGAAATTTTCCTCGACGAGGTATCATAACATAATAGTATAGATAAACATAAAATGTAAAAACAGTACTGGGAAGAAAATGATAAAATGTGAAAAATTATTGTCTCGTTTAATCATGAAAAAAAAAAAGTTTTTTCAAATGTTCAAATGTTGGTGACAAGATAATTCCCCCCTGGATAATTGCCCCCCCCCCCCCCCCCCGGACAATTACCCCCGAGAAAATTTTCCCCTGGACAATTGCCCCCCGGAAAATTCCCACCCAATTTGCTTTTTCAATTCCTTGGTTTCCTCAGCACTTGTGTTGATTAACTTTGTAAAAGTATATTATTTCGTTGGATTATAGTAATTAATCAAAAAATCATGTGAATAATTGTTATTTAGGGACCTATCATAGGCGAACTTATATTTTGTTTGTATAAAGATGGTGGTTTGTATGTAGACAGCGCGGACGTGTAATTAGGGCGGCGAAAATTTAAACAAATCAACTTTTCAATATAAAGTCGGCAATTCTGTGATTCTCACTTTATAAAGGTTGTCTTTAGCTCATCAGAAAATTGGCGTTAGCGGAATCTTTTATATAATCTAGCAAGTATGTACTTAATTCTTAAAAGTAAGTGCTTCACCAGTTGTGTTAATGTTCACTTTGAACTATTGTTGAAGTGTTAAAACTTCACAACTACATACAAGCGACTAAAGTGGTGTCGAATTTACGTCTTACTTTGTAATTCGACTCGTTAAAAGCTGTCGGTAGACGAGGTTGTCGGTTGTCGGTGGACGAGGTTGTCGTCCGATTATTAATCTCTTCTTTTCTATATAAGGTTGCTACTAAAATTCTTGATTTGGATAACAAAATATTCTGGATTGTCCGTGGAGGATGTTTTAAGAAATAATGTTGGGTGGGAATTATCCAGGGGGAAATATTCCGGGGGGTAATTATCCTAGGTGGAAATTTTCCGGGGGGCAACTGTCCAGGGGAAAATTATCCTAGGTGGGAATTTTCCAGGGGCAATTGTCTAGGGGGATATTTTCTCGGGGGTAATTGTCCGGGAGGCAATTATCCAGGGGTGGGGGGGGGGGGGGGGGAGTTTTCCTAGAACCATTTCTATTAATGTCCCCTCAAGAGGAGAGAGAGTATTTTTAATAAACGCCGGAGGAGCTATAGTGGAGGCGCTTTTATAAAATATTTTCGGTTTTTACGGGAGTCGTTAAATAGAAGAAGGCGTTAAAAGAAGGGGGCGTTAATAAGAGGATTTCGGTTCACCATTATTACTCAATTTTCATGTACTATCAAAATAGTGTATAACATTTGAGGTTCTAGGAAAGCTCTTATTAGCGGAGAATTTTTTATATGATATGGTTGTTAAATGCAGGATCCTACATTACAGACTGCTTCCACAGATAGTTGAGAAAGGGGTTTGAGCCAAGCATTACAGCAACGTTAATCACAGCCGTAGTACCATTATTGTTATGAATCGGACCAAATGTACATGGCAATCTCTTGACCAATAGAATTGTAGAATATCTATAGGCGAGCTATGAACCTCCCCGTACTGATAATATTGGTTGTAAATAATAAACACCATCTCTCTTTCGAAGTTGTAAAACCTGTTTTTTTAGGGTTTGGTGCCAAATATTAACTTGATAAAAAGACAACATAAATTAGTAGGAGATCATTTCAGACGAACAAAATAATACTTTAAAATGAAAATCCTGAGTTTTTTATAAACGCCCTTTTTAGTGCCTCCCCTGTTATACCCGCCACCCCCATGATTTTTTTTTCTTTACTGCCGCTTTTTTAGTTCGAAAATTTGTTACTTCGAACAAAATTTTTGGTTTCTTGCGTGCGATGTCTACCGGATGTCTACTGTACTGTATTTTTAATTTTAATTTTGCGATTCTTTAATCGCGAAAATTTCTTGCCTGATTGAATCTCATGGAGGTGATCATTTGAGCTCAAGCGCAGAGTAGTGCGAAGTGGTAAAGTCAGCCTCGACCCCAGGGATTCTTCTCTATTATATCGGACATCTCTCTACTACCGATGTACGATATACGAAGCCCTGGTGTCGAGGTTGGTAAAGTAGTTTGCATCTTGAAAGAGTCTCGGGATTAGCAGAATGTTTTTCTTGGAAAGCTGGAAGATGGCAGCATCAAAGCGTGTAAAATGTTTTGTTATGGTTACTGACATTATTAAGGTAAACATTCACCAAATGTATGATATAGTGAATTAAATTTTCTTCACTTCTTGCCACGGAAAACATTTTTGAGCATAGGATCGCTTTCAATAAGGAAAAAAATAAATTGCATGTAGCTAGGGGAAGTTTAATTTACAGATTCACAGCTAGCACGGCTATTTCATCAGTCCTTTTTTCTCTCTCTCCAAACAAATCCAAATTAGGCTTCAAAATTTGAAAAATCCAAACTAAGCTAACTATGCCTAATTAGTCATCTCACCTCAGAGGTACAAATTAGGAACACATACTCTTAATAATTAGGCTTTATCTAAACAAGAATAGCTCCATCCATCACATGATGCCACATTCAGTATATGTTTTGACAACACGCTATAGCCAATCTGGAAGCGAAGCCTCTGGCCTATGTATACAAAGCTAGTTATCTACAAAATTGTTGTTATCCGCCTAATTTCGCTTAATTCAACCTATTTATAGGCTTTAGTAAAACACGAATTCTATAGTTAGGCATATTTCCTCTTAATTTGCCGTAAGAGTGAAAAACATCAATATCTCTCCTACTTTATACCTCATTTCTGTTTTTTGATGGTTATCTAACCTTACCTTGCCTTGCCTTGTCAACTGTAGTGTTCCCAATTTGCCAAGAAGAGTTAAAGTGTGCCTTTTCACGATTTAAAAAAAAAATGAAAGCCTAATTTGGAGGAAGTACGTCTAACTTGGTGTAAAAAGAAAGTTAATTAGGTGTCAAGTAATTAGGTGTTTGGTGTTGGAGTAAAGAAGAAAGTATGATGATATGCAGTAGGGCACATGCTTCTAAAATGGCAATATTTTCCACACATGGAAACAATCTCAATCTATTAAAAAATTACTATTTGTTTATACTAAAATGTTTCTTGATAATGGAAATTGCGTAAATTAATTTTCTTATGTTTACTCTATAGGGTTCCTCTGTAGAACAAATCATTTACATATTTCTTTATCTGCAAATCGGAGCTTCAGAGATTTTTTATAAATCTTCTGCAGATAAATTGTTCAAAATCTTGAAAGTATTGAGAGGGAATATTTATTTTATTGCACTTTCATATTATTTTTTGCGGAAATTTAAAATCCTGATATCGGTTTCCTTTGGAAATTATTTCCCAATAGATCTCAAATTTTAAACAAAAGAATACAAAACAAATCAAAGGGGATAGAGTCAGATGGAGTGCGTAATAAATTCAAAGGAATTTTACAAAACAGAATTTTATGAAATTCTTAAAAGAATCATCTTATTATTCAAAATTTTGTTTAAACAGATGAAATTTTTTATGAAAGAGATTAAAACTCAATTGTGGTATCATTATTTTACTGGAAAGCTTTATAATCGAGTACAAGGGCAAATATTTAAGTTTTAGAAAATAATTTCTGGTTGCCGCATTTCAACAAAAGGACAATAAAGCAAATCGGAAATTATCTGCCATTTTGTATGAGTACAAAATAATGAAATTGTGAACTCTGATGTTGTTGTATATGATGCTTGAATGATAATTATGAAATATACATAACATAAATCAGTGCTCATGAAATCATGTGCTTTGACTTGATTTTTAATTCTTACTTTTTAGGTAATTGTCCTATTCACATTAAATGCTCTGTATCATTGTTTTACATCTCAATAATGCTTGACGATGACAATTTCTTTAAGACATTCTACCTTAATAAATTTAATGTCAGTGTGTGATGGACCACACTTAGTAATAATCAAATACCAGTCCCACTTTGTATTAAATTCTTTTCACCTCGTAATCACCAAAAGAACTTCCTTACACTCATTGTCTCACGTTGTAAGAAAGAGCTTTTTGTTTATGTTTTTGACTACACCCATTTACGATTGTGTTTATTAGGTGAATGTTTGATACTTAGGATCATAGCATAAATAACTACCTTGATGGATTTTAACTAAAGTTTGTACAAATGATTTTGCTATGGTAAAATTACATTCAACTATGTTTGGGTTGACGCAAGGGAAACTAAAGTTATACTGAAAAAGTAAAACAAAACTTTTCCAAAAAAATTTTCTTACCCTAACACGCACATATGAAGTATCGCAGTGTATAAATGTATTACAGATGTATATGATATTACAATGTGCTGTATGTATTACCATAATCAAGAGAAAATTCCCTGGTCTGGAAGTCTATTGTGAAGCTATATTGTCAGTATTTTTAACTTGAACTGCCTCATTGTTTGTTTTGAACACTTTCTGTTCACATGATGTTAAATAACTATTTTGGATCGGTTGCATTTTTTTCATCTGATCAGAAAACAAACTGCCTATTGAGAAAAAATTAACAATAAGTTGTGATGCTAAGTTTCTAGACCAGGGAATTTCTTTATGACTACCCAGTGGGCAAAATCTTTAAAAAGTCTATGTGGAGGAGTGTTTTTTATAGGAATGGCAAGCAATATCACTTGCTGCTTCAATAAAAACACTCACCTACAGAGATTTTTGAAGATTTTGCCCACTGGTTATGGTATTACAAAGTGGAACAAGTATAGCGTAGTGCACTGATAGTAAAATTGAAGGATTATTATACAGTTACTACGAAATGTTTGGGTCTGACAAAATTTGGGAGAAAATCAATGCCCCAATTTTTTTATTACTAAATTTTCTCACACTCAAATTTTATGCCGTATGAATTTTTGTTATTTTTGTCTGATTCAAGTAAAAAGGTTAAAAAAACTAACAAGACCAGTAGAGTAAAACTGATATATTTATCTACAGAGCAGAACATGCTGCTTACAAGGAAACAGATCAATTTAATTTAGGTTTATTTCCTAATGTTACAGGGCTTCTTTTGTTTGTGCTGCTTGTGTAAATAATCTAGGTGCCTCCTATTTTCATAGAGAGATGTTAATACCATACCAAAAATGACCCATTTTTTGTATTCTTATTATTTACTTCAAATGTATTTTATGAAGTTTAATGATTGCTAATTCTTACATTAAAAATTTCTGTTCTTTAAATTTAAGTTCTCAAAATGTATTTATACCGTCAAATAAATTATTACCGAGAAGTCCTATTGATATATATATATATATCACTTTGAGAACAAAAACTTTCAAGAGTAGAAAGTTTTAGGTTATTATGCCAAAAATTTATGAAATTTCATAAAATATTTAACTCAAGCTTTTTATAGTCTTTTGGTAGTTTTTCTGATCCATCATCCAGTTTAAGAGGGAAATAAAATTGGACTAAATTTGTGCTGGACTAAATTTTTCTTGCCCAAATTGTAAAAATGTAGTTCTTTTCAAGGGCTTTCCAATGGTATACTTTTCTTCATTTTCTACAAAGTGGTTGAAGAGTTATTGAAAAAGAAAATTGAAACTTGCTCATTAAATTTTTAAAAGATTACGTTTCTGTAGCACGTTTTTTCTGTCTTCTGTCTTCTGTAACTTTGGTTTGCTATCATTTGTCTGTAAAACTTCTGGGATTTCTAAATTGGGCAAGTACTAAAAATTGCTGTGAAATGAAACATTATCTGTTTTTCTGTGAGCATATTGTTATTGTCATACGTAGATGCGTGATTTCAACCTTGCATACAACTACCCAGCAACCCGGGGGTTTCTTAAAATAAGTGTTCTTATTTACCAGCTGTCACCAATTTTAATGACTTTCACATGTCTCAGAACATCGTGAAGCGTGGTGACTATTACCTTAAAGGTACTTATTATGTTTATTTAGATGGGTATCTTTCCCACCAACTCTGTCCACAACGACAAAAATTCATGTGGTGATGAGAAAAAGGAACATAATGATGATGAAGAGGGTTCTGATGATGATTCAGAAGATGATGTCGATGAAAGCCATGTACAGAACGAACCTGAGATTCATACCAAATATAAACCGACACGTCTTTCTAAGCAATATGAAAGTTCCTCTCCTAAGAGCCTAAGTTCTAAGAAAAGAAGAATATGGACAAATTTGAGTGATGGCATTGTTACTGATGAGAATTCGAGTGATGATGAGAATAAAAAGCAGAATTGTGATGAAGAAGATTTTAGTGATGATTCAGAAGATGATATCGATGAAAGCGATGTACACAACGAACCTGATATAAAATCTTCTATATCAAAGCGAAAATCATTACGTCTTCGGAAACAATACAAAATTTCATATTCTAAGAAACTGCGTCCTAGAAAAAAAAGAATGTTGATAGATTTGAGTGACGGGACTGTAAGTGATGAGAATTCGAGTGATGATGAGAATAAAAAGCAGAATTGTGATGAAGAAGATTTTAATAATGATTCAGAAGATGATGTCGATGAAAGCCATGTACAGAACGAACCTGAGATTCATACCAAATATAAATCGACACGTCTTTCTAAGCAATATGAAAGTTCCTCTCCTAAGAGCCTAAGTTCTAAGAAAAGAAGAATATGGACAAATTTGAGTGATGACATTGTTACTGATGAGAATTCAAGTGATGATGAGAATAAAAAGCAGAATTGTGATGAAGAAGATTTTAATAATGATTCAGAAGATGATGTTGATAAAAGAATTGTACAGAACAAACATGAGTCAAAAACGTCCATGTCAAAGCGAAGATCAACACGCCTTCGGAGAAAGAATAGCTTTTCTTCTCCTGGGAGTCCATTTCTTAGAAAAAAAAGATTGTTGACAAGTCTGAGTGATTCTATTATTAATGACGAACATTCGAGTAATGATTCAGACAGCGATAATCGTCCAGAAGATGATGTTAATGAAAGTGATGTTGAAAGCGATGGAGTTGATGATGATCTATTTAAGGTGAACACAAGAACGTTCACCGCCAGATTTAACTCTCAATGTGAGTTACTTCACTGCGGGAAACAGTTTATCACAGGAAAAACACAGATCATTGGAGTGTGTTTAAGAAACCCTCTCACTGGTAATTATTACAGGAAGGACAACAAAAAGAACTATCATATTTGCGCAGGTAATTTTTCAGAATAAAATTTTCTAAATATACTTTCTTAAACATACTTTCATAAAATTAACCTATGTTTTTATTTCAGCTCATTCGAAATTCTCCATTGGACCAGATAAGACCGATTCTAGTTCAGCTGCAGATGAAATCGATTCAGAACCAAATTCTTCAGATGATAACTTTGTTGACAAAAGCGACGTCACTCCAAATGATTTAAACTACAAGAACTCCCCAGATTTCACAAACATTTTGGAGACACTCAGTAGAAGCACGCCTGATTATAAAGAAAGACGAAAGTTGTATATGGAAGAACAAGGTAAATATCAACTTGAAATCCACAAGGACACAAATCCTGCAAATTACTTGAGTCCATCCAAACGGGCCAGGAGAAACCTACAGGAGGCTTACCGTGACATTGGTTTTCATCAGGAAAGAGGATTGACCGGTCAAGATTTGGAATTTCAAAAAACAATTTCGACTCGTATATCGGGCAAACGTGTGGAGATAATTCCTAAAAAGAAAAAGAAGGCGAAGTATGCTCAACGGTGTTCAGTATGCCATGTGTTTATGGAGAAAGGCTCTTGGATTGTGGGCGCAATGTTATGTAGGGGCGGGGCGATTAAGCCCAATGATCAGCAAAAGCCGTACTGGATTTGCGCAAGGCACATGGATGACGTAGACAACACGCCTTCATCTGATTTTGAGGAGTTTGAGTCTCAATGTTTAAATTGAAGTTTTAACTATTTTACAGGGTGGTAGTGAACCAGGAAAATTTCAGGGGAAACCCGGAACAATTAATTTTCCCTTTCTCCTGTTTTCAGTGCCAGTAGTAAATTTAATAGAAAAATGATTTTTTTTAGAAACTCAGGGCACTTTATCTTCTGAAATTTCGATATTTCACGCTTTTGGAAACTACCACAAGTTTCATGTTGCATTCGCTCGACATTTTTCTTTCAACATCACATATTAATTTTAAGACACGTTTTCCGTATTTTGGCTACCTTCGTTTTTATGCTATTTATTATTTATTATTTATTTATTATATATTTTATTATTTCAGAGATGTTTGACTTCATTACTTAGTTTTTTATTTCATTTCTGTGTTCCGACTTATGTCACTAATTATTTTGAAATAATTAAATCTCGCTACTTTGGCTGCCATGATGGTTCCAAATACCCTGTTGCTATGACTTGTGAATTCCTCTTTCGCACACTATTAGTTTTGTTAGCCTCAAGGTGATTGTGGTTCACAATGCACACAATAAATAAAACAAAGCGTGTATGCTTTCCAGCTATTGATTATCCTCGAGATGGTTCCAGTCATAATTGTGACGAAACAGCGGAACACAGAATAGAATGCTTCGAAACAATTTTGACATTGAAAAGGAAGGTGAGTGTACTGAAATTCGGGAAAGGCGTGTAATCAACAGGCTAACTACAGAGGCGGATCTAGAGGGTATGTTGAAATTTATGGAGGAGAATGTTAGCTATTAAACCATAAAAGAAAAACGTGCAAGTAATCCCATTGGTGATACAGACTGAAAACAGAAATAAGGTTTATTTATGTACTCTTCCACAATTTTTGACCCTAGATCCGCCGCTGAACTACATATTTTGTCTGCAATCTTGAACGATTTAAGTATACTTAGGTTTATTGAAAAAATGTTTTATTTTTTCCCATCACGGCCATATTCGGCCACATTCATACTGTCTCTAATGGTGCTACCTTCAACAGTTTCTAAATATAACTAACGCAAAAATCTGTCGACCTTAGGTATCTGTTGTGTGATTGATTTGCCAAGGGCTCTTCGACATGCTGAAAATTTGAAATATCCATACACATGTGCGTTAACCATAGATAATTGTATATGTATTACCTATTGTTTCATTTCACCCATAATATATACATAGATATTTAGATATATTTATATTCACATGTGCGTTAACCATAGATAATTGTATATGTATTACATACCGTTTCATTTCATCCATAATATATACATAGATATTTAGATATATTTGTATTTTAGTTAATTTAGACGACACATGTTCGCGTGAATCTATTTTCGCGAGTGAATTGTTGTTATTGTTGGCGTGGATCTATTTTAGACAATCTTATGTTTTGTAAATTATCTACATTGGAAATTTTCTATTTCAAGGAAATCTGTTTGAAATTCCTTTAAGTCGTTGTTCAATGGATTCTTTTAAGCAGAGTGTCTGTGAGGATAAATAGAACCAAGAATAGTTCTGTAGAATTGCACAGAACAAATTGAGGAATACATTTTTATTATCTTCGTTACACTTAACTGTGTCTGTGCATGGAATATGGCCAACATAAAATTGATCATGATTCTTCTTTTTATTTCTCTTTGCTTTGAAAAAAATGAAAAATTGTTTGAATAATACAGACCAGATAACTTTCCACGGTCAGCAAGTTAGAGGTACAGTTGATAAAAATAAAGTAAAAAAAAGAAGAAAGATTATATATTTATTTCTGGTCCGCATAATTCATGAGCATGAACCACGCTGAGTGTTCGAACTCAAAAAGAAAATCCCCACAATTTTGGACTTGAAATAAAAAATTTGGCAAACAATGGAACCATATAAAAAACGTAAAATCTTTTTTTGTTCTCAAAAAAACATATATTTATCCTTAAAAAAGGAAATTATTTTTTGTATATAATTTGCCTAGTTACCATGTTATGCCTTGTTTTGATTTCCTCGTTTATTGCTGTCTAAAATCACTATTACATAAGCCTTTACAGTTGATATGATGGATGCCCGGATGTAATGATGTATAGTGAAGATAGAAAAAAAGTCCTGGATAGATAAACAAAGACAAGGAGAAAACTATAAGGTCATTGTGAATTTTTCTAAAATAAGTTTTTTTCAATTTGCATTTTTAAATTTTTTATTCTATTTTATTTGTAGTAAGCAACTTGTACGAATTGTTTTTAATGTGTTTTTAAAACACACAAAGATTTATGATAGGACACATTCCTTTCATTGCCCTTTGGTTCGGAAAGTTTCCTGTCTATATTCCCAAAAAGACTCTTTCTCTTAGTTGATTCTCGTTTTGAGATTTATCGATAAGTTGAATACTCCAGTCTGACATACCATGATGATGATCTTATAGAAAATGTAGAAAGAGACTAGCCTGTGCCACAACCTCGCTTCGAGTTGTGCCATCATTATTACGTTATTAAAGTTGTTGAATCTGTATCCGAATGCAGTTTTAGCGCCTTCTTTGCATGTTTTAGAACTATATAAACAACGAATTTGGAGTTACAGTTACAATTTAAGGGTTTTTAATTTCCGTCCCGGGATGAACCCAGCTCTGTCGGTGGTTAACTTCTTTTTTGTGCTTACAATTCATGGGAAGACTGGAATTTCCGCCCGGCTTAAAATCGCTGAAAACGCGTTGTCAACAGAATTTATTTTCCAGCCCGGGCTGAAATGTTGCAATACGCCATAGATTATGTAACGTTTCAGCACATATAATACATAATAGGAGGACATGAAAAGGGTAGCTAATCAGAATTTCTGAGGAATTGATCATTTAAAATTCATTAAAAACATATATTTAATCCTTCTCCATTAATCCCCTGCACAAGTTGTGCGAGAGCTGGCAGGTGTAGATAATCTTGAATTTCAGACAACATAGAGACAGATAATGAAAGCGAAACGCAGGAACATGTAGACAAACTAGAAACCGAATCATCTAGAATAAAACAGAATTAGGCTGAGTCGGCTGAAAATAAGCGTTGAATATGGAACACTAAAATGAGCGTTTCTTTAATAGTATGCTTAGCCGAAAGCAAGTCTCAGGATCCATTCAAAGTTAAACTTGTAAAATTTAAAAAATAGCCCTGTACATTCTTTCTTTTTTACCCCCGTTTCTGATGATGAGGAAATGAAAGTCATACAATCTCTTGATCCTAATAAATCACACGGTCCTAATAGTATACCTAACATACTGATCCTACAATTTTGTTCTTCATTTTCATTAGACTCCTCTGTGCTCAAGAAAGCAAATTCAAAACCAGTTTTTCTGAAGCGTATCTGAAAATGTCTCTGACAATAACGTTAAACAGGCTGCTGTATTAATGTTCGGTGCTGTAAGGACCGGTAGCCAATTAACCTGTTGGAATTCACCATTCATAATTTCAGGATCACAAGTGCGTTAATTACGGTTTTTTACAGTTTTTTCTTTAAACATTTGACGGTTTAATTTTCTTATACATCCGACTAAATCATGATCACTAATACTTGTGGGGATAACCTGTTATACTGAAATCAGAAATAACTGATAGATAGATACTGAACCTTCTTCTTCTTGATATATCTATCATTTTAAATTTTTTATTTAATCTTTCTTTCGAAACAGGCAAATTCCTAACTACTCTAAAAAACATAAAGTTAAACCCAGTTTTCAAAAGCAAGGGCTCCAATCATGATGTCTAAAACTACCGACCAATTTCCCTTTTATCTAAAGACAAAATCTTTGAAAAACTGGTACATAGTCGAATAACCTCGCAACAGCGAGATCTCGTTAAAACGTCCCGTCCCGGCTAAGCAGGACAATTTCTTCGATATTACCAGCCCCTTAAACTACATTTGAGGTTTTAAACAGACTTTAGCTACACAATCAGCCTTCTGTGGCATCGAACCGAATTAATTTGGGAAACTGCACAATTAGACTGCAAGCAGGGAAAGGAGCATAATGACAAACCCAAATGACGTTTCAAAATCAAAGCATTATAAAATCACGATACTCAGTAAAGTCTTAAGTGTAATGGGCAACATCTAAATTACGCTCGGTTATAAATTATAAAAAGCTCAAAAATAACTCACTAAAGCATTAAATGATTTGGTTTTTTTGTATAAGTTCCTAAAACTTCAGATAACCAGAATATATTTATTCGTTTATGAATAACTTGCTACTTCGGCAGCCATTTTTAAAAAAACGAAAAACAAATTAAAAACCAGGATAACTCACGCAGATACCTATTACGTCACGGAGTGTAAGGCGAAGGAAGACCGGATCAAGTGAAAAATTCAGCAAAAGTAACATTTTCATGACTTGATTCGATATTTTAACCGAACCCCGTTTTATTACAACTGTTTTACACACTATAGTAATACGCCCTATACATTGAAATAATTGGTAGAAATACTGGCAGAATTCTGTTTCCATCTTACTTTTTTTAAGTTACCTCAGGAAAAAAGCGCGTAAGGCGTGGATAGCCAAAATAAAAAGGCAAGATCTCACAATACCTGAATGCATTTTTTTTGCCAGCCATTTTTTTAGAAAAGCGAAAAACAAATTAAGAAACAGGATAACTCACGGGGATGATATACAGTTATATACGAAATAGGAAGTAGTATATAGTTGATATACGAAAGTGTTTGATAGTGAAAGTCCATGCAGTTCGTTTAGTAAAAATTGGATGTCTGGATGGAAGTGATCGCTGCATACGTTCGATTCAAAGTGGTTTATGTTCCATTTTGCATTGTCAATTATTCTTGTTTGTGCGTTTTAGATTTTTAATGGTTTACTCGACACTTGAAGGATGATTTGTGTAATACTTATCCAGATGGCCTATCTAATACGATGTTTTACAAATACGATGAAATAAACACAATGATTTATAAACGAATTCAACGTAATCATGATGTTATACAGTGCTAGTTTAGATACGAAAAAGTTATCGGCATCGTGCATATAACAAATTTGAATTATTGATTTTCTCTGCTTGCATAGCAAGTACGCGATTAACATGTAGGTGACTAAAACCATGGGAGAGGTAGACAGGAACACGCCAGCACGTATGAAAAGACCAATCTTTCGGTCGTAAGAGAACACAGATAGCACGGCAAACGTGGGTGTAAGAATAAGGGCGGAAAACCAAATTATAAGAATTATTATTTCATTTTTGACTTCGATTTTACCTCGTAAAACCAGGATTGCATTGCTTCGCGTCCTTCCACAATCCTCAATTCATTGCATACAGACAGTGGCTAATTCAAAATATTTTTGACTCCGGGAAACAGAGGAAAAACTTAGAGGAACAAAACACGTGTTATAGGTATTTAGAAACATTTGTTTTGAAATTTCGATACGAACCCTGTTAAAGCAAAATCCTTTTCTCCAACAACAATCAAAGATGCCTGGAACAATACACCATTTTCCACTTAACGATTTCCCTCAACAAGGATCACGTGTGATGCATGTAACAAAGTACAGAAACAACTACCAATTTCGTTTTAAGATGTTTGATCGTACAAAAACAGAAGATAATAAAATAACAACGCTATTTACAAGGTTTGTGTGATCATGACAACAACTAACGACAACACCAAACAAGCTGTATTCATCGAGGCAAAACTTCCGGTCTGCTTTTTAAACGGTTCAGTCTGTTCTTTCATGTAAGCATACACTTTAGTTTTGCCTCCTTGTTTCAGAATTTCTGGACCCATAATGTTTCGAATATCTTCATAATATTTGTTGAGCCATTCGATCTACAAATGGAAATATTTAAAGTAGTCCTAAAACGGTCTCTGAGTCTTTAGGGAGTTTAGTACGACGAAGACGGTAGCGTGAACGAAACAAATGTTTGATTTTCCTTATTATAGAATTCAGTCAGAAAGAAAAGCTGACTTCGAAATAGCCATTGGGAAAATTTGTTAAGTAATTACTTCATTTGTAGGAATTTCACGTTCTTAAGACAACGTGAAAACTTTTGTTTTCAAGTCTTGTTGACAACGAAGACGTGATAGTAGTTGTTGACAACGAAGACGTGATAGTAGTTGTAAATTTTTATTTCTATATTATTTGTTTTTAAAAAGAATTTGATAGGTTTCAGTTTTATGTTCACTACATGCAAAAGAAAGTCTTCCAAAACATTCAAACTGCACTGAATTTTACTGTGGTTCATATATTTTTAAAAAATAGAATTCTTTTCACACGTTGCGGTCTTCGTTGAAAATGTCTGATATTTCATGGTTATGAAAAATATTAAATAAAGTTAACCTTAATTTTTTATAATTAAACACTACGTGGTGAAACAGTGAAACAATTTAAAGGAAGTAAAATTAAAAAATGACTTGCAAAACGTGAAATGTCTTCTTTACCTGGATGTCATCCAGCATGGCAACATTTATAAGAGCTCTATCGAATGGTACCTGAAAATGGAAAACAAGTTATAGTCAATTGACTTTAATCTGGAACATTTTACAGCGAAATTTCTGACACGGACTGAAATGGGCAATAAGTGGATTTGTTCAAAACGTAAGAATTCTTCAACCTTTTGAAAAAGTGATACCATTTTGTTACAAGATAAAATTTGTAGAAACGGTATACACAAAAAAAGGTTAGCTCCATCTAAACACTACCTTCTCCTGTCCCTCTGGAGACATTATTTTTATTGTATTCCATCTCTCTGAATTTGAAATATAGGTAGGTGGCTTTGGAAATTTTGAGGATATATATTTTATTTTTTTGGTTAGTATACCTTATTGGTCTTAAATCCGCCGTATCTCAGACATTTTACACCTCTTTTATAAACCCTGAATGACCCCTCTTATTGTATTTAATTTAGTTTGAGCTGCGCTGGGAGATGAGGTGTGATAATCTAAGTAAAATAAAGTATAATATTTATTTCTATATCCATGAAGAAAAAGTAATTACCACCGTTTTTTCTTTTCTTTTTTACCTGTTTTTAAGACCCTTTTCCGCCGGTCCAAATTAACGCCGAATAAAAAAATAACGGATTTAAGGCCGATAATATATCAAATAAGCACCACTTTAACATCAAAGTGGCAAAAAAAAGCACCAGTGAAAAAAGCACCAATAAGCCTTGTTCGATTCTCTGGTGCTTAAAAAGAAAGAATGCATGCAAACTATAGAAAGTTGTAGGTAATCTTACCCAAGTGATTGCTTCAAACCCATAATAATATCCGGAATTATACTGTAAACAAAAATAAGAAAGATCAAAACACATTACCGTCATACATGGCATTTTGATACGACGTCATTACGTCATTAGCTGCTTTAGGGAACGTGTCGAATTTATCAACACCGCAAAATTTCAGTTCATTTTGAGTAAAAAAAAACTTATTTTAAGAAATTTTTGCCCGAAACAAAGTTTTTTACTCGTCAACAGAGTAAGAAAGATTTTACTGAGTGTGTCTTAAATCAAAACGAGTTAACGCATTTGTTTTGGGAAACTCCTCACTTTTTAGTTCAACGAACGAGTTCCTAATTGATTATTTTTGGATAATGCTTTTTTCGACATTAGCTCAGGATTACTCATCTAGAACACTCTCCGACTGACATGAACATATAAATCCTACACGTTATCAAAAGAATGTCAGGGGAGGAGAGAGCACATGACGTCATAAAATTTCAATTTCTCCAACGATTTAAGACGAAGTGACACCTTTGTTTTCTTTGGTTGTACACAAACAGCTGTCTCCAGCCTGATGCCAAATTTACCAGTTGAGTAATATCCAGGCTCTACAAGTAGAATTTACAAAGTTATACACACACGATTTCTTTGTTATTCAGACGTTAAAAAAGACGATGGATAGAGGGATATAGAGACGGTTTATCTTTATGCGATGTGGAGAAGTTGAGACATTGATTCGCCTTTCTCCACTGATTGGTAATTTCATTCACACATAATAACATTCACACATTTACGTATAACACTACATCAAAACTGCACCAATAGAAAACTGCATCAAAAGCTTAAAATTGTCTCAATTGTCTCCCTCTCCATTCTCTATGTCTGTGACAAACTTTCATGAAAATCATGACTATCATGAAAAGAAACACATAAATATACCATCAGAGAAGATCATTCCTTCATATATCCCACTTGCACCTTTTTTTGCTTTATGAGTGTGTATACTTCCAGGACCTAAGCGAATCCAAAAAAGAGTTTTTTTGAGAATAACAAAAAAACCCCAACAGATTATGAGCTGTCGTTTATTTTTATAATCCATCTACCATGTTGGACAAAACAATTGCAATTCCTCCCCCTCCCCCAGAAACACAGTTGAGTATCAGCCAGTTCGTGCGACCAAAACAACCTTTGCTAACTCTATTGTGGGTAGAGAAAGAGGTAGTGTTTGTTAAATTTGTAAAACTTAGTTTTGTGCAAGATTGTAGATCGACTGAGTCACAAGAATTCTGATAACCATAAGTAAATACCTTCATGAATGCTTAGATAAGAACCGATTCCGTGGCCCGTTCCATGGTTGTAGTTTAAGCCTTTTCTCCACATGTATTCTCGCGCGAAAACATCAATGTTAGTGCCTAAGATTATGAAGCAAAAAATGAGATGTGTGAGAGACAGTGAACGATATAAGTGAACGAAAATAAAAAATAAAATAACATCGCTTCTTTGTTTCATCGTTACGAGAAAACATACATGAGTTAAGAACACGTGATACTAGTTGAGAAATGAAACCTACACCAGTGAGCATTGCATTTCAAGAACAATTGAAAACTTTTAACCAAAACTGCACTCCAGTTTTACAAAGTATTTGGTTATTGGTATATTTACCGTATGTTCCTTGGGGGAAAATTACCCTTGCCAACCCGATAACGCCTTGCAAAACGTACGTGTACATCTCCTGAATGACAGAAACATGTAATAAAAACAGGACAAAGCAGCGTACGGTTTTCTGCATTTCTCTTGATCACTCACAACAAAATTTGTCAATGCTGAACATTGATGTCATTTACGACAACTATGACGAACATGTACAAAAAACCGTCATGAAAAGGGAATAGCATTGTGCTTGTTCAGGCTAGTAAAAGTAATTTAGAAAATGCAGTTCAAGAAGGAAGAAAATATTAGTTCATTAGAAATTTGTAATATAGACATGCATGGTTTAAAAGTCTTGTTAAACGATAAACTTTAAAACAAACTATGCTCAAAATTGAAACTTTTTCCAAAATAGAAATTTATCTTTGATAAACTGTTTGGAGTAAGACCTGAGTGATTTATTTCTTACTGAACTTAACTGAGACAATGCTTCTTAATATAGCCAGCAATAGAAAAATCATTGTCTCCGAAAATGCCCTCTAAAGTTACCAACCTAATAGTTATATTGATTCTTGGACACATTATCAAGCATAAATATTCTTTCTTTCTAATACTAATTCTGTTTATTTGCAGTGTTTGAAAATACTTCGAATCTTATTCCACCACCTTTTGCAGTCCGAACAGTAAACTAAACTATTTTCTTCATCGTTAAATGTCAATTGAATAATTTAGGTAAGATAAGGTATTGCATAACCTAATCTATTTTCAGCTAGTTTTACCGTCTAACAAACGTTATGAGGTGAAGTGGTGAATAGGTAATTGTTATATGACACTCAATACGTTTAGTTTTTTTGCAACTCAATACGTTTAGTCCCCCCCCCCCCCCCCCCCCCCCCCACACACACACACACACACACACACACACACACACACACAATCTCCCCTCCCATGTTTTTTGGTTGAACGGTTGAACGTTAATGCAAATGCTGTACCATGGTGAAGTACTTTTGTTATTTCGGGTTTTTGGGATCTACAAGGCAAATATTGATAATTTGTCCTTTCTACTGCAATAACATTCCAATCTTATTTGTTTACGAACTAATACGTATCTTATAGGATTTATCATATCAGGAGTTAGTGAACACACTCTACTCAGAAACAGGAGTTCATAGACATACGAAGAACGAATACAATGATGCCGATGATATATAGTTCTGAAGCATATCAGAGACTGCTTTTTTTAATTTCTATATTTTACTTCGGTTTACACTTTTAGACACAATTGGAAATTGCCTTTTTTCACAGAATGTCTTACACTACTAATACTACAGAGACAGGAGCACGTTTAAGTGGTAGACATTGGAAACCTTTTGAAACCACTTTTAATGATTTCTAACCTTTTCATCATTAGTTGGTTTCCCAAGATGAATTGTTCGGGTAATATCTGTAGAACCCTCTCTAAAGAAAACGGTATATATATACTTTGAATAATGGCAACTCATCCATTTTTAACAGACCTTAAAATCGTGACAGCTTGCACGAAAAGGGACAAACAAAGATGGTGCGAGCACACCCAAAATCAAGTCGATCTTGTAAGAAGATAGAAATCAATGACGGAGTTAAAAAATATTACTTACGGAAAGTGTGCTCCTGAATCAACTAAATATAACGATTTGTCAGTAATTTCTTTGTCAGTGAGGTTCGTTGCTCTATAAAGTATAACAATGTTATGAAGACAAACGAATCCTTCTCCAAACTACTGTTAATAAAAAGCATCACCTTTAGAAAGACCACAGCCTCAAATTAATTTTAAAGCACCACTCTATACTCAAAATCAAACCAAAGAAAATTTTCTCTGTCTCTTACACTCTCTTCCTCAAAGAGACAGATAGTCCTTCTCCCTTAAGTCAAGGTAAAGGTAGCAAGTAGTTTTGAGTATATATTTCTTCTGATTTCTTCTGATTTCTTGATATGTCAAACATCCAAAGGCTCAAAATGGACAATAAAAAGCAACAATGAGTCTGGTTGATTTTTACTGTTGTTTATAAAAAACCATATAGTTCACATACGGTATTCAATTTTGATTAGTTTGCGACTAAGCAGACTATTTGTTTTCTTATGTATGTTTTGTCAATCGACTTTAAATAAAGCATACGAAATGAATGATATGAAATGAAATGAAATTTATTCGTTTCGTTTCTAAATCTTGAATAATTATTGCGGTGTTAACAACGACAACAAAACTTCATGAAATATTTGGAATCTTTGGAAAATTTTTCATTGAATTGTTTTGTTGTTCGTTGTTTTTAAAAAGGTGAATTGCCACGTGACCACTGGCATGGCAAACAATAACGAGTGGTTTTTTTTTTGTACTCGTACTTGTAGTGTATGATCGCACCATTCGCCCCAAAACCCGATATTGTTTCGAAGCTGAGTCCACTGAAGTTTGCTTGCTGACTAAAAAGAAAATATGAGTCTTAAGGTCATAAAATAGTAATGGCTAATTTTAATGGTAAGTGTTGCAAAGCACTTCGTGAAATAGGGGGAGAGCAAATCAAAAGATGGAGAGATATTATGAGTGATAAAAACAACACCACAATGACGGCAATGATGGGATTCTATGAGTATTCTCAATATTTATTGCAACCTTTTGAATTTCTTAAGTTGTTCAGCTCCGGATATTTCGGTGACTTTTTTTCCTGCTTTGATCTATAATGTAAATTGTAAAATACCAGTGATATCTAATCATGCTGGAACTGCCACGATACAAAAGGGACTTTACGGTGAAAGAGTTTTTTTACAGGTTTTAGTAAAAAACACAAAAAAAACACGACAGAATTTAATGGTTTGTGCTATGTGGGAAAAGGAAGAAATTAAGCAGTGATCATTTAATTTTCTTTTGGACAATCTTAAAAAAACATGCTGTTTGCTTGTTTCATCTCACAGATAAAGAAATACCTGTTCTTTCAGCCATACAAAGTACTCCATAATGGCAATGCCATCCTTGATCTAAACAACATCATCATTATCAATACTGGACAACAACAACAACAACAACAACAACAACAACAACGGCGACAGTATGTTTGTGGAATTTTATCTGTTAAAAGTACTCAGAACGTTAACCATTGCTGACTTTCAACTCAGATCAATCATATTTGCGTATCAATATAGTTCCACATTATAAAGAACGTTTCATTATAGTAGACACAGGTTGCAGTAAAGGATACCTCTTCCGCTTGAACTCCAAATCTCTACTTAACGGACAGCTGTTTACTGCGGAAAATTGTTTTTGCTTCCGATAGTAGCCGAAAAATATATATTGTTCACTGACAAATGAAATCTTATCGACGTAATTTAAAACCGGCGTTTCAAAAAGTCTTTCCACATGAACTATGGAATAAAGGTCACAAATTTTGTGCTTACATTGGCTGACTTCATTCCTTTAATTTCTATCTGGTTTTTCATGGCTTTTGGAAGTTGAATGGGCGAGTACCTAATTAGTCGTCGTTCCTAAAATAAAATTAAACAACATTCTTAAAAACTTCATGAAATCGTTATAGGTTTAAAGTTTTGACGTAAAATAAAGAAACTCAAGTAAAGAAACAGAGACTTGCTTAATTTGGTAAATGTTATTATTTCAGCAAAAACTTACTTAAAATCGTCTGTGTTATTATCCTTACGAAGTAATTTTATTCAACTTCTCCGGCTCCACACTCGTTCATCTGACAATTTCAGATCAGCTTAAACATGAAAAAATCTCATGCGATTTTAAGCACACACGAGCCATCATTGCTATTGAATTTGTTTATCCATTAAATTCTTACACGATGTTATGATGGACTGAAATTGCCAGATTGCTTGTTTTAGCCCCCGTCTTCACCCATTATCAGGAAAACTATATAGATATTCACCCAGTAACTGATGTTCATTAACCCTTCAAGAGAGAATGCAATGAAAGAGAATCAAGAGAGGTATATGTTAGTGTTAGCCTAATCATAATTTTGTGATTTATATTTTTCTTTTGCTGCATATCATCAGATAGTCCATTAAATTCTTCATAGCCACCTCGTGCAAAGTTAGTATTTTTTCTATCAGTAAATAAGAACAAGAAACAAAAAATAGCTAAGAAACACCAAGAAACTGCATTTACCTTCGGTACATTTTCAACAACGAAAACAGAAGTTTTTGGTGTAATCTATATAAGAAAAAGGGAGATTATACTCACTCATCATATTTTTTAACATACACTTGCTAAAGTTATCCTTTTTTAGTCCAAGCGTTTATCAAAAACGAAACGACTTTATATTTCAAAAGTGTAAAGCGTATGTGTGACGTCAAAACGCAGATTTGGGCGTTTGGCAACCTCCTCCCCGGGCTTCTTACCTTTTCGATCTACTAGATGATTGCTATTCCGTCTCGTATATCGGAAGCCCTGGAAAGCAGGTTGCCAATTTTGCCTCATATTTCCGCGGTGATTTTAATCACGGCTTGAAACTAGTTGCCCGGTGAATTACGATAGAAAACAAGAGTATGAACAAAACACATAAGTTGACAAAGTATTCTCTAATGTATCTTATCGTCATTTAAGATGAAAACTTGATCGGAATAAGAGGTCAAGTTGGCAAAACAGAAGCAGATTCTAAAGCTCAAATCGGTGTATATATATTTTCTTTCATACCCATATGCTGTCGTTTGTCGTATTTACAATATCCTTTATCGCTCTTTCCAGGTTTTGGTAGGGCAATATATTAACACAATTTTCGGCTGCCGTATTTTTAGAACATAGATGTGAGCGCACGTCTTGATTGATTTTTTTGATATCGATGAATAGACTAAAAAAAAGGAAAATTGATCAATAGATTTCTATAGGTCCTGTTAGACAGTAAACTATTAACTATGCTATAAATTAACTTAAAATAGATTAGTTCACGGTATAGTTTATTGTGTATCATACGTAAATTATTCAAAAAAATAATGAACTGGCGTTAGTGAAGAAGAAAAAAGAAGTTCATTTTAGCATAGAATACTTTAGCCAAGATCAATTTCTGTTATGAATAGTTTCTGTTTCTGTTTTGAGCATAATTTATCTAACAGTTTACGGTCTTACTGGACCTACGCCAAATGTTAAAGAATTTGATTTTAAAATTTTTTGATATTTTGATATCTCCACTTACATGCCCGCCATTTGTTTCACGGCCATGAAATGCGGACGATTCAGTAATCACGCTAGGTTTGAATAGTAAGAAAAATACGAAGAACAAGAACAAGAACAAGAAGAACACGGACGGTTGTAATGTCTTTCATACTAACGCAGAAAGTCAAATATACCCTGTTAACTGTTTATTCACAATTACAAGGTTTATATTCAACATTTACCTGGCATTTGTTTGGGTAACCACAATAAACGCATAAAAAAACGGGTTAAACGGAATATCTTTCCCTCGAAGATTTAACAACCCTAAAATGCCAAACAAACAAACAAACAAACATCAGTATCTTCCTTAGGTAACCTTAATAGGGAGTAGAACTTTAAAAAAAATTTTCCCTTAGCTAGGAGAAATAAGAAAGCCAATTCGTAAATTCGTGTTCGTTTCTTTCTGTTTTTCAATGCAATTTCAATAAAGTTCTACTTACAGGCAACATCATCTAATGCTTGAACCACAATCGCAACTGCATCTCTGTTTTTCAGTTTATTGCGTAAATTTGAAAGTTTGCTCGTGTAACTCTGACCTAAAGAGAGTTATCTTTTCATAGGTACAACAGTGCAAAAAGGTGTATAGGGAAAATTAAAAATGTTAAGTGTAAGTTTTTCTTTTTTCCTTGAATGACGTCTACACTCCCAAACAAAGCCTGAAGTACTTCTTAATTTCCCTTAGAGAAAGAGATAGCTTTACATTGTTATAACTGCCAGGCAACTCGTTCAGTCAAAAATCAAGAAAGCGATTCAGTTAACATCCCAGTTAATGACCCAGTGTGCAAAATCTTCAAAAGGTCTACGAGGAGGAGTGTTTTCTATTAGTATGAAAAGCAATATCGCCTGCTGTTTCAATAAAAGATACTCCTCCACAGAGACATTTTGAAGATCTTGCTGTTCAGTAAATGACAAAATTAAAAAGACATACAATTCAGTTTCAAGAAATTTAAAAACTCAAAGACAAACATGGCTAAGGTTTAAAACACTCCTTTACTTACTTTGTAATATAAAAATTAGGGGACGAAAAAGTGCACGAGCAGCAAGTCCGCGTTTGAGAATGCATTAGAATTACTCCAAAACTCAACAATTACCTGAAAACTTTATGGGCTGAATGAATATTTGTTTTTGCGTTATTGGTGGCCTGTCTTTCCATACTTCATCTATTAAGTTACTGTCAACAAATTTCCATTTCCAAGTTGAGCCAGGTTTCTAGAACACAGAGCTGAAAATGTTTATTTTAAGTTATATCTTGTTAGGGTAGATGTAAATGTATGGATTCATTGCAACAAAACTCGTTTTCACTACATGTTATTATGATCACTGGTTTTTCTGTGAAAGTTTGCAAAAAAAACAAAACACGGAAGAGAATTGTGTAACCATGGTAATGGAAACTGGGTCTCAACAACATGTAAACATTTGTAATAAAAACTGGGTTTCAACAATATCATGTAAACAGTTGTAATGAAAACTGGGTCTCAACAATATACAAACATTTGTATTGAAAAACAGTAAAACATTGTTTGAATAACTTGTAAACATTTTTAATTCACAAGCAAATGATAATAATACCTTCAGTTCTTTTTGAAAATCTAAAATTTGAACAAAAAAGACCATGAAGAAACTGAAATATTGGTCGCATCAATACAAGTTGTTGATGGGAAGATATCTGGCTATCATTTTGTTAGGAAGGTAGCGGCGGATGTAGAGTTAGGCAAAAAAACTGGAGGAGTGCAGTGTCATAAAATTTCTTTTAAATCTTAAGTGTTGATTAGGTTGCTTGCACGTTTTCCTTTGGTTCTCTGAAAATCTTACTCTCCTCCATAAATTTTGCCTAGGTTCTTGGTTCTTGATGATGGTGATGACAACGAAGCCATTCGTTTTGTTTGTTTTTGGTTTAAGTAGAAGGGTTTTTGTTACTACCAAAATATATTTGATATTCATTTTTTCCGATGGAGTGAGAAACACATGAAAGAAAACTTCGTATCAGCAATAAAGAGTGAATTTGTTATTTCTTACCCAATGAAATCACTCTTGGATCTGCACCAAGTACCTTTCCTTTCAACTCCTGTGGAAAAAAATGTCGGGAAAGAAAAATTAAAAAAATGTACGTATACTAATGTCTAGTTTTTAAGCTTTCATATAAAACTGGCAGCTTTCATTAAAAAAGTTTGGAAAGCGTAGTCGCAAGCAAAAATTTTGAAACTTGTAAAAACGTATTGTTACTTCTGAAAAAGAAAATCACCGAATAACGACCGGAAGTAGCAATGTTATAGATGTTTACGACGAACCGTTGATCAAATATTTTATCGATTACTGACGTCATGATGATATTGACGACACAATACACAAGTTTCCAATTACTATTTTTAGAACTTAGTCGAAATTTTCGTGTTTACTTTACACAAATGTCCGTGCAAATATCATTAGTGTAATTCTCTTAAGAAATCGTCTTTGTTTCGACCAATGTTCTGTAAATTTTTGTCTTATCTATTGATAGTTGGGGAATGTTGGTCGAAGTTTTCGTGCAATCTTGTTACATGAAATCGTTAAGTGGAAAATGGTGTATTCCCCAATCGCAAATGTTTGGGCATATTTGAATTGATTCAAACATATATTCATTTTTGATTTTTTGACATTATGTTGCAAATTGACGCAAACGCAGTCAACGTGTGATACTCGTTTTCCTTGGCGTTTATCGAGATATTATCGAGATATTTTGCCCTTAGATATTGTTCTCTGTTCGGAATGCTTCAACTGACATCCCGCAACCCCCATCCAATAACTACACAGGTAAAAAGTTCTATCTACTGTAAATAAGGATAAAAAAGTCTGCAAATGTACAGGAAACATTAAGTTTTTGCATTAAATTAAATTCTCGCGTCTTGTAAACGAGATCCCTGTTCAGATCACTTTGTTCGAAAAAAGCTTCGCAAACATTAGACAAATTGCCCTTCTTCCTATGATATCATGTTGCTTTGAATATCAGCAGATCTTCTGCAATTCCTGAAATAACTATGAAACCTTATGACAACGTTGCCCTTACAGCAATTTAAATTTTTATTAGAATCCATTGTAAACATTAAATAAATTGAATAGATAAAAAAATAAATCAAAATGCAATTTTGTGGAAAAATTTGCTTGATTAATTTATATTTTTGGATGTTTGTATCGTCAATTTCACCATCAATTTTGCTTTGATCTATTCTGTTGAAATTGGAATAATGTTCATTATTTTTACTAACTTCCTCAAGGTCAATAATTAAGATGATATACGCGGGTAATATGCTGGTATGATGATATGATGAAATGTGTTACGCGGGTAACATGGTGCTACGCAGGCATGGTGTTTTACAAACCTGTTCTAGCCAAGAGGAGATGTCAGGTACACCAGAGTTTCCTGAAACCAAACCAAAAAACAAAAATAAAAAAAAGCATTTTCTTTTGCAGGCACATTTAAAAGTTTGTGTTTACCTTTTTTCTGAATGATCCAATTGCAATCGACCTGCGTGTCAGCTTGATCATGATATCTGCCGTCCGTCCAAACGGCAGCCGATGACAGTGTAATTACTGCTGTACCTAAAATGAATATCATATAATATCATATAAGAGAAAATCTTTATTAGTTGCGACATTTTCGTTCCGTGTGGCCTTCTTTCAAAAACTTTGGCTGCCATTTAATGATACTTGACAAACTATAACAATAAAAATTGAATGGAAAATACTAAAATTGAACCACACACATTTTACACCACCTTTATAAGCGACTATTGACGAACTTCCCGATAAATTTTACCTAACGTTCTTTCTTTAAAAGTTTGGTAAGAAAAAAGCAAGATTGCGCATTAGTATAATAAGATAGGGACTCAAATTCACTAGAATATAAGCACCACCTAAGCACCATCCTAGGCCAAAAATCATACAGAAGAAAAATCTTTTTTCCCTGTCTCTTACACTCTCTCTGGCTGAAAGAAACTTCTCTGTTAAGTTAAGGTATAGGTAGCAGCTAGGTGGTTTTGGAAGATAGTACTCATAATAAGCACCACTTACTACAGTACTCAGATTCTTGATATGACAAATAAGCACCACTTAAACACCAAAGTAGGCTCAAAATAGGAAAAACATTATGCAACAATGAGCATGGTCGATTATGACTGTCTCCACAAAATATTTCTAGCTACGAAGTGACTACAATCTCTCCTGAACAGAAATATGTTACTAAACAAAGGGAGTATACCGGCTGATCCTGTTAGACCGGATATGAATGCTCTTCGTTTAAACCAAGGCGCAACATACTCCGTCTAAAGAGATGTTAGAACGTTATTCGGAAGTGACTAGTGATGTTAAGCTGGTTTTCAACTAGGAGGAATATTCCGCTTGTAGTCTATCGGCTTTTGTTTTTTAATAGATTCCGCCAAAAGCGTTCACGGAAAAGTAGGATCAAGTTCAATTTTTCTGCCGCTGCCTTAGCAAAGATATCAAAAGAAATATCGAAGTTATTGAGTTGCTACTTTTGGTGGAACTCGATTATTTAGCCGCAGAATTGGTCATCGAGATTTAATCGTCCGAATTTTCTTATAATGAAGTTTTGGGCAAATGCTAATTTCGCATTCTGTACTCTTATGCTTTATTACCTTCTTTCCTTCTCTTCCAGAAATTTGGCAGTGCGAGTAAGACTTTTTAGTAATATTTTTTTAATCATGATTTGTCAGAATCTGCTATGTCATACCAATGGAATAAAAAAAATGCAATTGTGTCAATATTAGATTTTTGAGGCTAATGCACCCTTAACGGAGTAACATAAAGATCGGCTACCGTCGATAACGAAAGACGTCTCCTTGTAGATAATCTTGGAAAGTGTAACAAGATGCGGTCATAAAACGTTTTGATTAAAAGTCTCTTATTTTCGTTTGAAAGAAAGAGGCCTCACACAAAAATGTTCTCGTTTACCCAGACTAAAATAATAAAGTTTTGTCAGTAAACTAATGATGATCGCATCTTGTTAGACGAACCTTTAGTTTATGTGAATTTTTAGTTATGCAATGCCAAAAACATAAATAACAGAGATAATAATGATATTATGGAGATATCTAAAATGCTTTAATCTCCATCGTAATTCTCCAATACTACGCATATCTTACTTGGTGATCGTCGGCTGAAGGTACAATATAACCATCTATGCTATTGTTTCTCATGTGCTCTCGAAGTTTCGCTAATAATGAGGTTGTGTTCTTGATAGTCGGTGGATAGGGAGTCTAAAAATATTCTTATTAAATTACAAGATTCTAATCTTCTACTAAATTTTAGTGAATTCAGTTGTCGGTTTATTATACCTCCTGTAAGTAGAAGCAGGGGGGCGTTTTAATAAATTTCAAAAAAAGTTTTTGTACACTCTTTTTCTTTTATGAGAAGCCGGTTTATAAGAAACCAGGGCTCGGCTTTTAAAGCTATATTTACTTAGGTTTCTTACAAAATATAACGTGTGATATCCCTTTTATCCTCTTTCAAAAGACTTTGTCCCCAGGGCGTCTTGCATTTTCAATATACTGGACCGCGGCGAAGAGTATATCGGAAAGACAAGAAACCCTGGGGAGGAGTTTGCGTCAAATACCTAAGAAACTCAAGGCGGATCTAGAACCTAGAACTTATCGAAATTTATGGAGGAGAGCATGGTCATTAAGTGTATAAAAGAAAAACGTGCAAATAACCTAATCGACACTTATGTTTTTACAGAAAATTCATGACTCTGTACTCCTCCACTTTCTTTGAATAAACCCTAGATCCGCCGCTGCAAGGGGACTCATCCCTATTTTCATTGTCTCTTTCAGTATGAAATATTAAAATGGATTTAGTACTGTTTTCAACGGTAAATTAGAAACTTTAAGAATGTTTTCAGGGCTGAACTTTTTTTTAAAATTTCTTTTAAAAACATATAAAGTGTTGAATAAGATGATGGAATTAAAACAAGAAGTAAATCCGTATAAACTGTCGAAAACTATTAGAATTGTTTAAATTTTTAACCAATAACAATACAGAGAGGTATGATTTAAAACAATAGAATAGAATATTTCAACATTGTTTGTTTAATAAACAAATAAAACACTGCATTTTGCTATTTTTAAAAAACAATAATAGAGATTAGTTCTTCATATTCGTCTTGTTTTAAAGTTTAGTTCCCGCTGCGAAAGTTCCATCGATTGTCGGTCACGGACGCCGAAACTTTTCTTAATCAACATAACTTTTCAGATTACATAAACGTTAAAGTTTCCAGTTAAATTCTTTCGTCAATATTTTCATCTTCTCTGACATAATAGAAAGGTTATGCGTTCCCACTAAACTCATCGTCGGAGAAAAAGTTGGGCGTCAGTGAGTATTAATCAAGTGGAAACCAAGCTTTAGTTGTGCTGAACGATCTAAATGGGAACTGGTTCTTGGCAGTTCCAGCTTGATTCACTCATCTATTGTTTTAGAGACAACGCAAGAATATCAAAAGGTTTTGATATGCTTTTATTGTCTCTATAATAAGGTGTGAATCATGCATAACAAGCCAATGTAGTCATTCATAGTAGATGTCATTCAAGTGCTTAAGGAATGCTCATCTATATGTTATCTTTTGGTTATGAAATACCAACTGAACGAGACCAGAAAACGCCTTTCTACAAAAATTCTGCGCCAGAAGGCAGCAAAAAAGGTGGGGGGAAATCAGAAGCCATTCGACGAGTGTCCAATCATATCGCATTGTGATAAACAACACTATCAATCGTAACGCCATTTATTTTCTCAACCAATCGAATCAAAACATACACCAAGGCGCAACAAATCAAGGCGCAACAACTCAAGGCAAAAGCTGCATGTAAACTTCAGTGAAAATGTGAAAATGTTCTGCAATAGCAGTAACCAGAAAAACCAACTGAAAAAATGGCAGTTGTTCAGATGTATGTGTTCTATTGGTAAAAAATGGATTTTATTTTCTGACTTCAGTGTCAACAACTGTTCAGAAGCACAACCATGTTATACATACTTCATCTATCTTTTTAAATACTTACCAGAGGTTCGCCATCTTTACAATTTCTTTCACTTTTTATTAACGAGAACGCTAAAATAACAAAATTATAAACGGTGAGTTCGTATTTCCATGCCGCATATCCCCAACCATTTTCCAATACGATTTTTAAAAGCATGACTTTCTAGAGAATTGCTATTTGCAATTTCAATTAAGAAAGATTTTGGCTCTGTAAAAGTATATCTTCGCCATATTAGTCCGTAATGACTATATAAATTCACCCAAAACATTACCACCTTTCACTCACTAGTCATGCCCCCATGCTCCAAATATATGTATTTATCTTCTTATACTAATACGCAATCTTGCTTTTTTCTTACCTAACTTTGAAAGAAAGAACGTTAGGGAAATTTTCTCGGGAAGTTCGTCACTGGATATTTGTTTATGTTTTTTCCGTATTAGAATAAGGCACTCCGGCTTAGTGCTTATAATTGTTTTATGATATAAAATACGTTAGGGAAGACATGATATAGCATCTCAGGCGAAGACTTCGAAATACAATCGAACGTAGCAGCTATTGACAACGAATGAAAAATAGTCGTTTGAAGAAAAAAGAAGCGTTTGTTTACATTTTTTAAACCGAAGTATTAATAAGAAACATGCATAGAAAAACAATTTTTTTTTACGAAGAATAGTTTTACATATCTGCGACTTATATGTAATGTTGAAGGTTAAGACGTATCAAACCGCATTTTATCCAGTTTCGGTTTGTTTTCTTAGATTTCCAAATAAAAGAAAGAAAATTTAGTGTTGAGCATGGTATTTTTTAGCACAATGATAGAAAGAAGGAAGTCAAGAAGTAATAAAAGATTAGAGATTTGATTAATCTGTTGGTTTTGGCAGTGAGTAAAATTAATTACCGATGGCGTTTTTCTAATTGGCGATCTCTCTGTTCCTGGAAGTTATAGAGAAAGAACACTCAGCTTTGAAGAAAGAAACATTATTCAGGTATGATTCTTTTTAAGATTTAGTTAATACCTTATATCTTATATATGTAAATCTGTATATACTGCAAAAGTTAGTTTTGTGATGGGCAGTGTAGCGTGTGAGTGAGATATTTCACAATTTGTGAATATTTTTATCTGAGATTTAGTATTGATAATAATAAATCTGTTCACCACAAAGTCTGAAAGTATTTTTGGTTGACTATAAAGTTAGAAAGTGGAAAGAATTAAGAATTGGTTAGGATTTATTTTAGAAAAGATTATCAAATGCTTAGTATGGCGGGTAAAATATTTATGAATCGATGAAAGATTTTAAGCAGCGTCTTGGACTGCGTTTTTGTATTATATAGAGTTATTATAAAACGATTAGCATAGCGTGTAAAAACATTTTATTGAGAAAGATGTAAAAAAATTTTACACGTTATACTAGTATTTTATAGTGCAGTTTACAGGTTTTTACAATTATTTTATGAAGAACTTGAAAGGATATCCGGGGGAAATTTCCCTTTACGGTACTAAACCAACCACTCTCCCTGTGTTGAATTCAAACTTCAGTTTAAAATACATCAAAGCTCAGAAACGATTAGCAAGGTAAGCAAGAGGACAATGGACAAGCTTTCGATAAGATTCAATATCAGAATCCAGGGTAAATTTCGTGATTATTTCAAACAACGCAAATCATAAACATGTCGCCATAAGTTATTTCGTCATGATATGTGAAGATTTGGTTTCATTTCTGTGGCTTTTCTCTGTTATTGTCATTATTATTATTATTGTTATTGTTATTGTTATTGTTATTGTCTTTATTTTAATAGTCTGTAACTTGATAGTTTGCTGTCGTTAAGAACTTAATAGTCTGAAATGTGGAATAGTCTTCGCAACTCGATAAAAAAAGTGAAATCTCTTCATGTTTTAGATTAAGGTTAAGTCTATTACTTCCTTCCCATGTACGTGCCTTATATGTAAAGATGAGTTATTTTAATATTTATTTATTATCATTTATCTATTTCTAAGTATTATATCAGTATTTCTTAATTGGTATATTTAATTATATTTTATGTCACACCAACTTTAAATAAATTTTTACTCACTTTCTTAAAACAAGTTTTTTCCTTCTAACGTTCAACTATTTCAGAAACCCTCATTACCTCTGGGATCTAAAAGAGGCTATCCTGTGTATTCAATCAATGTGGGTGTCTGTAGCCGAAGTTATAATCTAATTGCTTTTGCGAATCTGGTCAAGAAGAAGTACCAAAGCAGTTAAAATGACTAAATTTATCTGCAGATTATTAATCGTTATTTATCCATTCATTCTTACCACCTGTTCAAGATTAGTTTGTACTAGACTATGTAAAAAAATCCACTGTCTCATTCAATCTGAAGCAATTGGACAATCAAAATCAGTAGATAATTTCTAGATTTCTCTTTAAATTGCCGTGATGTGTGACCATTTGGGCAACTGAGTCAGGACGCGACATATAAACAATGAATTCGGAAAAGTGTTTTCCCAGTGTTTTCCCAGCGCAAAATAGTCCGAATCACTTTTGATGTTGCAACAGAGATATGTTTTTCTAACTAGGTGTAATACAGGATTTCGGAAAAAGTGTGCTGCCTATAGAAATATCTTTAAGTGTAAGAATGTCATTTATGTGTGATTTTTACTGTAAAAGTCATTAAAAGATGTACAGATGGATGTCAGAATTCAAACATTATCAACGAAAACTTTTATCAACGTGTTAAATTTTCTTTTTATCTTGTCAAATAAAAATTTGAACAAAAACAATCAATTTGTACTTACCTATGCATAACAGCAGCGAAAAGAAAATATTTTTACAAAAATTCATGACTTTAACAAGATCTTTGTACACAAAAAAATAAACTTGCTGATCCTTTGCAAAATAGATGTTTCACTAATACGGTTTCAAAACTATTTGTCACAGGAGAAAAGAAAAACACATTGAACTAAGTTTTATACACGAAAATCAATTTAAGAATTGAGAACGAATGACCAACATAGAACTTAAATCCTTTTGCAAAACGTTACAAGAAGACTTAACTAAAAGGTCTGGTAACAATATGTCTGTTTTTATTTTTATTCAAAATATTTACACAGGCGTGAAATGAGGAAGAGCTATTAACTGATGAACGTAACTTGAAAAATAAAATAAATAGAAAAAAGCTTTAACTATAGGTTTGTCTAACAAGAATAGTTTGGGGTCAAAACTTTGTTCTTCTGTCTGGGGTAACAATAACATTGTAGTGTATGGCTTCGTTCTTTCCATAGAAATGCGTATTTCTATGTTCCTTCAAACGAATGAAAGAGATTTTGGCATTTTTCAATAAATTTGAACTGAATTGAATTTTGAAATTGATAGTCATTAGATATAAACGAAATAAAAAACAATTATGTAAAATATTTTTGTTAGCAAAGCTTTTTCGATCATCAAAATCATCTTCAGGCTATTGTATAGAATCGATTATCTTTAATATCTATTATATCTTATATAGTTGCTTCACATAGTGGACGCTCTCTGCATAATTTTGTTCATCTTTTTATCACGTGACGCACAAAGTTGCATCAATCAATACGGTACGCGGTGGTGAAACCATAGAAACTAAATACGAAACGTTCTCAAAATTTTTAAAAACATTTTAAACACCCTGTTGACTTCATGTAAATTTCATCCAATCAGAACTTGAGTAGAATGCTGACGTTTTCACTTATCACGTAGGTTTGTAGACATTGCGTTGCAAAAAGCCAAAAATTGTTCAGTTCCTTTTTAAATTCGTTTCACCCTTTTTGTGATTGGATATTCTGGTTTGATTCATAAGCACAAAGTTAGGCGCCAAAGTTAGGTCAAACTTTGCTTATTTATTTGAAATTATTTTGTATTGCACGAAACAAATGTTTTCTTTGCTTTGTGTTCTTGTTCTCTCTTCTATAAATATTTCCTTTTATTTGATTAACTACGCAAACTTAAATTGATGTCATTCTGGTAACTGACGAAACAAAGGTTGCAAATTCCATCGTGCACTCGAATTCGTTTAGCGACCATGACCTAATAGGAATTATATACAAAAAGCATACAAAGAAATACAATCCTCGACGATTGTTTTTACTTGACTACAAAAATTACGACAAAGAATATTTCAAAAATGACATACGTAATGCGCCGTGGGAAAACTGCTTAAATGAGGCTGACGTAAACAGCTCATGGAATTCATTTAAATCTTTGCGGACAAATATTATAAATAAACATGCTCCGATAATTGAAAGAACAATACGTGGTAAATCCAATGCCTGGCTCACCAAAACCATAAAATCAAAAATGAATACTAGAGATTATTACTAACCCTATACTAACTGGTTATGAGGACATTACCGGAGAATATTGACTGACGTCATAGTAAAGCTCGAGCTTGCGAGGGCAGTACGTGACGGAAATCAATATTCGAAGGTAATGTCCTCATAACCGAAATAAACAGTTAGTATATAGGTTATTACCCGCGTTTGTTTTTCTTCAAAATTATACTTCGCTTCGTATATATAAACAATTTTTATGTGACATCTATCTATCTATCTATCTATCTATCTATCTATCTATCTATCTATCTATCTATCTATCTATCTATCTATCTATCTATCTATCTATCTATCTATCTATCTATCTATCTATCTATCTATCTATCTATCTATCTATCTATCTATCTATCTATCTATCTATCTATCTATCTATCTATGTTTTTTCTGTGTTTGTTTACATTCATGCCTCTTATTTTATAAAAGATGATGTTGCCATGATACCTCAGCGGGCTGTACGGGTGAGTATAGACCGGAGTTATGTCGCATTTAACCGTGATTTAACCGTAATTACGCCGATAATAATTACGTCTATCAAAACGAACCAACAATCAATATGATTGGTCTACGTACAAAGTGTTACGTAATCGTGTTTCATGTATGATTGTCAAGCGAAAACCAACTATATCCGATAAATTTTTAGAGAAAAGCGTAGCCACCTGAAGCAATTCTGGAACCAAATCAAAAAAACATTCCCTACTTAAAATGAAGATCCACCTGCAAAATCATTTAAATTTGACGACAAAACAGCAACTGATCGTAATGAAATTTCCAACGGGTTTTGTCTCTTTTTCGCCACAATCGGATCGAAACTAGCAGAAACCGTTAAAAATTTTACTAATAGAACATTGTACCCATTCAATGGATACAAATATCTACATAAAGTAAACCCACAGAACTGAATTTTTAAGTTCCGCACGAAATCGAAAGAAACATTGAAAATCATTAAAAATATCCGAGCTTCAAAATCTACAGGTCCTGACTGTCTTGCTGCAACAATGATAAGAGACGCAGCCGAGGAACTTTCAGCCCCGCTTTCATTTCTGATAAATATATGTTTTATGTCTGGTGTCTTTCCCACTTCAGAAAAATCAGCGAAAGTTACTCCTATTTACAAATCTGGAGACAAAACTCTGTTTACTAATTATTATTATTAATGTTTACCCAGGATAGCCTCTTCAGTTCTGATAGAACTGTTATCAATGAGGGTCCTGCGAAGGAGGTCCCAGAGCATTTAAAGCCCCCATTTGGGCTACGGAAGCCGCAAGTATGCTTCTACCGCTCAACCAGACAACCCCCTTAGATATCAATCCCGCTCTCAAGCTGAGTGCTAAGCTGAGTGGATCGATTCACACTGTTATAGTCGCTGGCATGACTCGGCCAGGATTTGAACCCTGACCTCCCGCACTGAAGGCGAGCACTCTACCACAAGGCCACCAGTCGGCCAATATCGCTCCTGAATGTCATCTCGAAAGTGAGCGAAAAGGCTGCTTCCAACCAACTCGCAGATTATTTCAAAGATAACGAGCTACTTACGAAATCACAAATGGGTTATCCTCGTAACCACTCAACCCAACATGCTGTGACATCTCTTGTCGACCATATTCGCTTAAACATGGACAAGGATAGATATACTGGCGTACTATACATGGACTTTTCCAAGGCGTTCGACACAATGAATCATGCATGCCTTATTCATAAATTACCTTTCAATGGTGTCACAGGAATTAAGCTGCAATGGATAACTGACAACCTATTCAAACGTGAACAGTTTGTAAACGTTGATGGTTGTTTGTCAAAACCGGATAAAAGTACACACGGGGTTCCACAAGGATCCATTCAGGGTCCCCTCCTCTTCATAATCTTGATTAATGATATCCAGCTCCAGTTGAAAGACTGTTCAATGTTAATGTATGCAGATGACACTGTATTATATTACTCTGCGAAGAGCATCAAAGACATCGAACTGTCATTAACAAGGAAACTGAAACGATCTCCCAGTGGGTCAATGATAATTGCCTAATACTTAATTTAAGGGGAGTTTAGGCGTTTATAAAATAATATGAGAAGCAATACGGTAACCAATGCTTTTTGTTAGTGTTTTAGTAATTTACTGAACAATTTCTTACACCTTCGGTTATGTAATAATAGAATTTCCATAATTCCGAAAGTTTTAATAAATAAATAAAATAAATAATTTACAAAATAATAATATTACTAATATCTACAATTCTTGCCAAAAATTGTGCAATTCATATTTGGGCTGAGAATGCATTAGTGAATGAACTTCCAGGTATAGAGTATGAAATTGAAGCTATCGATAAGTTGCCCGAGAATATCACAGCAAACGTTATTGAAAAGATCTATCAACGAAATCAAATGGATACTGGTGGATTAGCTTATGAATTTCAATTAAAGTATACGCAAAAGTGATGTTAACATCTAACCTTGACGTCGAAGATAAATTATGTCAACGGTCAACATTAGGAACCGTTGAACATCTGAAATTTGATCGAGAAGGAAATATCGTTACTCTATATCTCAAAATGGAAGATGATGATATAGGCATGAAAACAGCAAATGCTGATTCATATGGAAGAACTCATAACTTAGTCCCAATAAATAGAGTTGAAAAGGAGATAAAAATAAAAAAGAACAGTTTATCGTCACCAGTAATAAAACGACTCCAATTTCCACTAAGTCTTTCCTGGGCTTGTACAGTACACAAGGTCAAGGTAAAACATTTCCGTAAATAGTCTTCAGCCTTGATATGTTTCGACAACGACGATTCAATTATGGTCAAGTTTATGCCGCCTTAAGTCGTGCATCTTTAGCCGGATTGTATATCTTGGGAGACATTGATCAAAAGCATGTTACCACCGATCAAAGAGCGACTGCTGAGTATGAATTCATGAGAGGAAACCTGTCTTTAGATTATGATCATTTAGAAAATGGACAAGAAGAATCCCTGTCTGTTTCATTACTGAACATTCGTTCACTTTCAAAGCACGCTATTGACATCAAGCATTGAACTTATGAAAAGTGATATACTTTGTTTCACCGAAACCCAATTAATTTCCAGTATGAGCACAACACAGATATCCGATACATTAACTCCTTTTTCACTTGAATTTAGCAATACTAGTAATGCCAAATTTTCAAACATTGCATTGGCATATAATGATGGTGTCACATTGATCAATACTATTTCCATTCCAGGGGCTTCTCCTTATACATTGAGTAAATTTCAATCTTACTCTGACCAACTTAATATCATCCTTTTGTATCGGAAAAATAATTTACATCTAGTAGACTTTTTATATCTTATCCAACATTTGCATAGCCAAATTGACATGGTTCATATAATTCTAGGAGACCTTAATATTAATGCTTTACATATGGATAACACCGTGCATGATTATTTAAACGAGGAATACGTTTTAATGAATGACACTGCAACTCATATATCTGGATCATTGATTGATCATGTGTACGTCCACAAAGAGTTCGCCCAAACTACCAATCTTAGTGTTTCAATGCGTTTTGTTTACTATTCAGATCATGACGCAGTTAAATTAACTATAAAGCAAAAACCCTAATTCAAGTTGGAGTGGAGTCAAATTATGAATTGTTTCATTTTATTTAATTTAATTCATTGATAATGAAGTTTATATGTATTTATGTAAATTAACAGAAAATGACGAAAATGAAAGCTATTGGTTAGATTCATAACAAACTTATAGCTATCGTTAAAAAAACATCCACTCAATTTTTATTGGAGGCTTAACATTCCGTTGTACTTATTCAAACACCTCCGGATCGAAACGTCTCACCTACAGTACCTTATTTTATGGAATAAACACCCTTATTTGTATAAACACCTCTCTTGAATAACGCACCTAAAGTAAGTTCAAAAGTAAATAAACGCCCCTCCCCAATACGCCACTGTCTCGTGTATATATACAAAAAATAAAGATCAAAGCTTTTTTAGTAATGTTTCCATCCTTTTCTCTATAAAATCTTACAATACTGTTCCATTCCTTCATTTTCCCAATTTTCCCAATTTTTGTAATAAACGCCCCTTTCAAATAAACGTCCTCTCAAATAAACGCCCCTCTCAAATAAACGCCCTCTACAAATGTTTGATTATTATATTATTATTATTATTATATATTAATATATTATATATTATATTATACACAAGCTATACTCATTAATGATCAATAACTATTTTCAAGAATTATTGCTAAATAGTAATAAATAACTTGTAATGGAGCAAAAAACAACAACAATAACAACAAAAATACAAAAAAACAACAAGATTATAATACACCTTCGGAAATTCCCGTGTTATGAGAAAGGTAAAAATATGTTTTAAGAGAGCTTTGACAGGGTCGAAAATAGATTTCTTAGAATTAAGTTGCGATATGGAAATGAAATAAGAAAATCTTTTAAGGAAGTTAATTTAATCACAAAATAAGGCAAATGGAGAACGTTTTGCACATCAAAACATTCTTATTTTTTTTAAATGCATTTTCACAATGAAAACCTTCATAATACATGCTTCTTTGTATTTAAACACTGTGAAGGAGCACACTTTTTTTTTAGAATTTACTACCACCAAACCTCAGTCCAAGGGCTGTTGTTGGAAAATTTAACATCTATCACCGCCTATGTAGATGTTTTAATTTATTTGATCATAAGTTTTTGCGTAATGTATGTGTACTGGCAGTTTGTGCGAAAGCTAACTTTGCTGACAACAAATACGATTGCCCTGTTTGACCCATATTAGGTTCAATGCAATTGTGTTACACTTAAAGATTGGTAAGGCTGCAGGTGATTACCATTAATAAATAAAACCTTTTCAAACAGGCTTTCAGTCAAACCTCTCTATAGCAAATATCGCAGAGCTATGGAGGACATTCCGATTGTTTCGGTCACTTCTTGCAATATCAAACGTCTTTAATCAATGAAATTCAAACCTATACTTACCGAAAACCTATGGTGGGAAATCTATTTTGGTCCTGATGGTGTATGCTGTAACGAGGTTGGACAGTATTTAATTTGATTTTGTCATGTACCTAGCAAATGAGGTGCCATGCTAATGACGGCCAAGTTCATTATGTTAAACGCCAAAAGTATATTATGCCGGTAGCTCTCATCTCCTTTTCTTAGCTGAATGGTGAATAGCTAGGTTCATACAACATACAACAAACGGAAAGGTATTTTGAAATTAATCTTCAAATAAAATCAAAAAATAACGCGAAAAGTAATCATTTATAATATAGATATCATTTGAAATTTACTAAGGAATCAATATGATCATTAAAATACAATCGAGATGATAACATTATCCTTTTTTTGCAATACAAGTCCAGCTTATATTACCTTTTCTAATGTAATTGTGGTAAACAGAAAAAAATGTATTTTCAGTTGATTCTATGCCCAAATCTAGCTGACATGGACCATAACAATTAATAAGTTGTCTCTGTGAAATTTTGATATGCATTTAATCTTCGGGGTGATTTATACAGCATTCACTTCAGGACAATTTCCAACTTCGTACTTTACTGTTGCCGATTGATCTAAGATAAATTAAATCAACGGTAAACTCACGGAAACTTCTGGCATTTGCAACACATTTCAAAGATATCAAGATTGGAAATAATGGATTTGAATTCTTACCGGTGTCGTAATAATCGTAAATCTTAACGATGGCTGGTTTACGATCACTGACTTCAGCAACTTGTTCCATAGAGAATTCAACGCATTTTGCTGTTGCCTCGAACTAATGAAAAACACAAGAATGTTAGTGTTAACACTGTATTTCAAGAAATATCCAAGTAATATGAAGAGAAGTCATTTTAATGGCTTTTTCAGGAGAAATACAAACGGAAGAATAATGCAAAATAATGTGCGACAAAATGCAAAAACATTTTTTAGGTACCTTTGAAAATCGTTGTATTTCTACCGTATTGTTGCTGTTGTTTTTACAATAAAATAACATATAATCGATATTTCATTTTTTAACATATGACATCGTTTTCAAAGGGTAGAGGGAAAGATAGAAATTACCTCGTCGAAATAAAATGAGAGAACACCATCTTCGAATTCATAATATGAAAAGGCAACGTTTGCGGTTTGCATGGACATATCTATCTCATTTAACAGTGGCTCGAATCCTGAAACCATCGTGATGTCAATCAATGCCATGTTACTCTTTCCATTTCCAGTATAGCTATAAGCATCAAAATTAGACTTTTGCAATTAGGATATTTTCATTGAATTCATTAAGATTTATGTATATTATAATTCGTTACTAAACACTGATGAATCTTTCTACTAATTTTCTCTTTAAAGCGTCAAAACACATTCCAGGTAAAGTTACAAGGGTTATAGTTAAGCCGGTTTTCAATTAAGCGGATTATTCCGTTTCAGTTTATCGGCTTTTGTTTTTTAATAAAATTCGTCAAAATCACCCGCTGAAATGTAGAATTAAGTTCAACTTTTTCGCCACAGAATATTCAACCAATCAAATGGCTCATTCAGTGATCACATGGATTAAACAACAGCTGCTTCACGCTGAATATTCCGTGTAGTGGAAAAAACGGTTAGGAGAAACTTGAAATATAATATTCATTATATTTATAATATTCATAATATTCATAATCACCTTCCACAAACTTTCATGGTATGTTTACATGTAAATGTTCTATCATCTTTGACATCCACATTTAAGTAAAAGGATGGATCTTCCGTTGGATCAGGTACATTGTACTTGACACTGGCCTACAAGTAGTATAAATCGGAAAATATAGCAGAGCTTAAAGTAACTTGAACATTTGAATGAATAAATTAGTCATTTAGTTAAAGTAAATGCAAATCAATGCGTTGGTATTATTCTGATCTATATGTTTAATTTTAAATTCATTAAAGGCAGTTCATGACCCCAACCGAAACAACTATAATATTTCAATCGTCGTCTTCCCAGCAGAACATCCTGCATTGTTAGGAGATATCAAGCCAGGAAAATGAAATAAATGTTGATGTTTACTTACTTGAACTAAAGCACAACCTCGTCCTGTTGCTTCGATACTGATATTAACAGGAATGGAAGGTATTTGTGTTTTTTGGAGTAACAATTTGTTATCAGATGTCACTTTGAACATCTTTGAAAATCCTGGTGCACTTGTTGAAATATCTATAGCGTAGTTATCTGAAAAAGCTCCTGCACTATATTGAGATAGTGCCATTAGAGAAACAATGGTATCCTGAAACGCAAAAAAGAAATGGAGGGTAAATTAAAACAGTTGATTAAAAATCGTGGCATTAGCAATAGCGAAATAACGTATTAAAGCAAAAACAAACATTTTGTGTATGTTCAGTGAGAGTACAGTCATTAGAAAATTCCCAGGTCTGGAAACTTTGCTTTATTTAACACTCGTTTTGATCACATGATAGTAAATGATTACATTGCATTGATTGTAATAAGTCATGTGATCAAAGTGAGTGCAAGACAAATTGTGAGTGACTATGGTGTGAGTATTGACAAGCGTACCTGAGTTGATGAAAAGCCACCGTATGAGTTTCTTTGTTTTAGAAGCCACTTGACAATCTTAAGATGTTCTGATGGTGTCTTGAATTGTTTTCTGCCACCTGAATACGAAGATTCAAAGAAACCTGATATTAATGAAAATTACAAAATTTCTGTTTAGTTGAAGCACGTAAAGGACTTTGTATAGCCGAATCTAGAATTCACTGAAAAAATGCTTGAAGAGGAACAACATATGGAAATAAATCCGCTAAAATTTGAGCAGTTTTAGTACATTTCAAATAAAACTTAATGAAAATATTTTACCAATATATGATAGCAATGCATAAGCTGTCATTTCAATATCTGCTGATGGCGCACGGTAATAGCATGTTAACAAGCTATAATCTCTCTTTGGTCTCGTTTCTTCCCAATGAACAACACCATCTATAAGGATATTGGGATGTGTTCATTTCCTGCTTTGAATTACGATAATATCAAGAAAGAAGAGCTTTTGCTTACCATTTTTTTTCTCCATTGTTTTCAATAATTCAAGCATTTTCCATCGTTTGTCACTGCCAGCAAGTGTCAAGGTAAAAGCAAGTATAGAGGCAGCGTATGGATCAGTTACATTGTTCAAACCAGTTGATATGCAAGATAAAGCTTTTTGAATTCTTTGATCCTAAATAAAAATTTAACACTAAATAAACTAAATAACTTACATTGCCCTCGCCGTCCGCTAAACGTGACCGTTAAGGGCCTAAATAATACACTCATTGAAATTATAGTAAGTATTCATGTTAAATGAAATAAGATTGTTACTTACGTAACGGTTAACTCCAGCTTCAAGTAAGGCATTTAGAACAAATGCTGTCATTGTAATACCAGTTGTAACACCACCCTATTACAAAGCAACAAAATTCAATGTAAAGTAATCTTTTTTGCTGTTATGATAAATATCGAACAAATATTCTAATATGACATATTTTAGGCAAAATAATATAAATTAAAGAAATATACCTTCATACTGCCATGGTGAACCATACCAATTTCTTTGAAACAGCCGGATGATTCTTGTAGTCCCAACAACCATCGCTTGCTATCTTCTATGTCTTTGTCATCAATAAAGATATATCTTTTGGCTTGAGCATATGATCTTAATACAAATGCGGTCAACCTGAGTACAAACAGGAAAAGAACAAGGATAAATAATTTTCTCCATCGAAAAGACCGTGGTTATGAAAATGATCTTAATATTTCTAGGAAACATATAGGAGCTAATTCTATTGCACATATAAACGGAAGGAAACATCATCCTGTTTGGTTCTTACCATGTACTTCCAACACCTCTCCCAAAAGCAGAGTAAGCACCATCATTATGTTTGTATGTCAATTCTCTTTGATAACCTGAATAGAATATCATCTATAATAATATTTCAACAAAACAGTCGAAATAGATGATTTGTTTATATCACCATAGTCATTAGAAAAGTTCCAGGTCTGGCTGTCTATAATGACGAATTATATTATATAATCACCAAGAATATTTAAATTGACATTTACGAGATTTCTGATACCTGATCTCATGTACTTGATAGCCTTCTCCTTAATTTTATTTGTTACTTGATTTGTTGCAGTTAAGTAATCCATTATGTAAATATTTGGTGCAAACTTAAGCATGTTTTGCTCTCCACATCCATAAGGCATAGCAAGTAACTTGTCAATATTATCCATGCTTGGGCCCATCATATCACCTAAATAAAGACCACTTATTATTGAATGATAACAAAATATCAAAATTAAGTCTGAAGATTTCATAGCACTGACCTACAACTGAGAGCTCTGCATATACTGATCCTGGTACGATTGGTTCAGCAGAAAATAACACAAACAAGTCTCTGTAGATTCCATCATGATCCCTTGGGCAGAAGAAACTACTAGCAGAAATTTCTTTCTTAATCCCTTCTGCTTCAACAAGTAGTTTCTTTGTCATTGCATCAGCTGCAGAAACTCCATCTGCCATCACTGCATCTGCCCCACAAACAGTAGCATCTGGTGCTAAAGATATTGCCTTTACGGTTATGTCTATGTTACCTAGCATTTTGGGTTTAATGATAAATTTGTGCGATTTAGACGTGCTTCCACAAACGCATATTTTGCTGATTGATGATCCTTTGATATCGTATTGGGGTGATTTTATAAGACTCAGTTGCACCTATCGGGAAATAAATTTTATCCAGAGGAAAGTTATTAGGAATGTAATAACAATTTGAACATAATTATTCAATGTTTATTAAAAAATAGGAAAAAAAACTCACCACCAGACAATCATCTAAGTAATTGAAAACTGACACGGGCATTTTTACACTTTCCCCTCGAATCACAGAATATGGAAGAGCCGTTGAAACAAAGAACGGCTGAAATGCCTTGAGAGATGCTGGGGCTGCAATACCTATACCATCGCTTTGTGAAATTGCAAAGCCATTTGCATACCAAGTTGTGATAGTGTCTGGTACTTTCACATTAAGTGTTTTCTCTCCAGTGGAACTATTGAATTAAGTAAACGTAAAAATAAGGAACTGTTGTCATTAGTGGGATGTTGAGTTTTTGTTTTAAAACTGAAGCGAGTGTTCTAAGAATGTTAAGTCAAAATAATTAGCAACGAAAAATTAGTTCATGAAAATCTGTGTTGTTGATTAATGATGGTATCGGCAGTTCAAACAATTTAGAAATTATTGTTGTGATCGCAAGACAGAACTTTATCTTGGTTTTTCTGATCCTAGCTATATTTAAAAACTATTTAGAAAGTTACCTTATGTTTTCTTCTAGCCACAACCAAGTTTCCGGAAATTCTGTTCTTATCTTCACAGGAGTTTTATCATTTTGTTTTGATGTTTTTTTGTTTTTGTCTTTTTTTCCTTTTCCCATGTTATTTTTTAATTTATTCTCTAAGTCTTCTTCTTTATTAGGCCCTCGAAATTCTGTTTTTATAGATGGGCCAGGTCGACCCCCAAACGATGAATACATTACTTTACTACGTCTGAGGAAAATATCTAAAAGCATGATAAATACATGTGAAGGTACACTGTTATAAAATGATTTGGATTGGAACGGTAAAATTGAACAAATACACACATAAATGTTTTTATTAGACATTATCATCGAAAAAACTTTCAGCACAATCTAACATATTAGTTTCTAAACAACATAGATTGACATTTAATTTTAAATTATATAAGCCGTCATATTATAATCTAATTCACAATAATATTTATTTATGTTTTTGCCCTGTGATCATCTGAGCACTATATGAACATGTTATGTACCTGGATATTTTACTTCTGGACATGGCAGAACATCTATTTTTGCGTTACTGGAATAGTGCAAACCGGTTTCCTATAATGAAGAAGCATACAGTTTATTTTAATTAAAATTTCTTTCCATACTTATCAGCCAAAACGAAATATTTGAACAAAGAATTGGCAATATTGAGTAACTAAATTTCACGTCTATGATTGGTTTTTTATCTATACCTGAATTGCTTTTAATCCATCCACTCTCTTTTCTGAAAACCGTGGTGAGCAGCCAAACCACCTTCCACAGAACCCTATTCTCCTGTTACATTTACGTGACAGGGTTGATTCTTGAATATCTTGATTGTGCAGCATTTTGAGAATCTGGAATATAACGATATTACTCTCTATCTATGCATTATTTATGTCCCCAAGTCGTATTAAAAGTATTATACATTCAGATAAGAGCATTATTTAAAAAGGTTGTAAGATTATTGGCGATTCCAGTTTTATTAATATTGATGTGCGATTTCAGATTTCTATTTTCAATGTTTTGGTATTGTTACCTGTCACCTGTCAGATTATAGTACCTGTGTTTCTCTTAAATCAGACGTCTCCCCTAGCAGCTGTACACTTCGATCGACAGCTGACAGCGCAAATTGTGATCCTGGAGAAGCTTTCAATGTAAGGAAAATTTCTTCTCCTGGTTTACGTGTATTGTCGGTGAATGTAAGGGACACCTATAAACCAGAATGTTTATTTACTTTTTAATGAGTTCTGAAAAATGTTTACTAAAAATATCCTATGTCAATCAACCATGATTAAATAACTTTTGGAAAAAAATAAAGATAAAATAAAACAACATTAATATTTTCTAAACTAAGGAAGCGCTTTTCGAACTATTGACTTTATCATCAGTGCTTCTGTGAAGATGATGAATTAGTTAGTTCAAACAATTGTTGCTGAAATTGAAAAAAATCTTGGTTGTTGTTGCTTTTATGTATTATTTATCAATGCTTCAAGCAACACAAAGTATATCCAGTTTTTGGGAAAAATAACGCCGTACCTTATTTTTGTATGACATTAGGAATTCAACTTTTTTACTATCAGCTACAAATTCTCCATCATCGCTGATATAATAAACTAACATTCTGCACATTGGTAACATATCGTGCGTGACAGGAATGTGTACGTGTAAGTGTGACCTATCAATTTTGACTTGATCGGCGATCATAATTTTCCCTTTACAAACTAGCTGAAATTAAAATAAACAGAGTGTGTTGAATAACAAGTATCCACACGACACATTTACCTCCTTACAGAAAGTACATTTTTTAAAATTTCATTTAATCTCAATAAGGTACTTCATGATACAGCGCATACCATCCATACGCTATATCATACCATTGTTCAACGGTCTAAAAGGGTTGTTGCGGGTTGTAATCTGGTATATACTTTAAAAGTAACATTGTTCTCTGCTGGAATAAGTCCATAATTTAAGCCAATGATTTAACATTAAAGCAAAAAATTTATACATACCAGGTATTTCAAAGATTTTCCTATAGCTTTACCAGAATCCGAAAATCTGACGTTGAATTTAGCGGTTTTTCCAACTTCGAGATGATCCATCTTTCGAATTTCAACATATTGATTTCCAAGTGAGAACCAAGCATAACTTCGCCCATTAGCAGTAGGTTTATTGTAAGGTCGTTTATACGGGGAAGTCTTCAAAAAATAAATCAAGATTCTATTTATTCCTAGATTCATCATAATAAAATATGTTCTAATAACAGAAATTAAATTACCCAAATTGGTAGCCTTTTTTCAGGTAAGTGCTCCGCATTGTAATTATAATATTTCGTTTCAGATGTAGGGAAGACATGAAATTCATGCAATCCATTTGTTACTGTAAGGGTATACTCCTTGACTCTTCCGTGGTTGTTGGAAATTGTCAGTTTTACTAGCTCAGAAATAGTTGGGCGTCCATCAGGAGTTGTAACAAAAAGCTATAAAGTATATCATAGGAAAGTGACTACGAAGACTGGTTAAATAACTACGTCATAACTTATCTGGCGTGACTCCGGTAGCTAATCTAAATTTGTCCCGCGCCTAAATAATGTCTAATATCTGCTAAACCGTTGATGCCTAAGACATTAAACTTAGTACAGACTTTAAGTAACCTATTTGCTACAAGAAAAATTACAAATGATGTCATGATGATATCATCACTTTTTGTTATGACGTCATCAACTTGTCTACTTTATGAGAATTTTAAAATTAATGAAAACTATAAATTATAGGTAAAAGTATTTTTTTTGCAAAATTTAACATTATTCTGTATCTAAATACAACAATAGGCCAAAATTTTGGTCATTGTAAGAATTCTTTTCATGTCAGCAGAATTTGGCAACTTTTTTGAGAAACATAGCTTCGGACATCTGGCTACATGTTAATTTAACAGGTTGAAATAAGATAAAAAATGGCTCTCTCACACAAACAAGTAGCTGATAATGCAATTGAATTGAACAACCTTCAAAAACAGCTTCCCAAAATAGTTGAAATATCTGCTCCGTAATATAAAAAATCTGGTCTGTAAATTATTATAACAGGTCCGTAAATTACCCCAAAGTTTTACTGGTAATCACAAAAGTTCAATTCATCACAAAATGAAGTTGATTAGGAAAATTCCAATTAGGAAAACAAAAGGCTGATTTTAAAATTAATACCCATCGTTGACAAAACGCCCACCCCGAAAAAAGGGCATGGTCACCTTTTTATATAAAAGTTGGGAAAAGTCACAAAAGGTCAGCAAATTCGGTTAAAGCGTTAAAAAGTAAATAAGATTCAAAAATGCCGCGGGCCAAAATGCCCCCTCCCCTTCCCTCCCCCTCCCCTGGAATAATAGCGTTAATCGGCTCAGCTTAATGATATTTCAGAAACGACGGAACGTTGTTGCTGTTTGATCTGGTGAAAAACCTGTAAGGAATATAATAATCTTATTTACCTTAATTTTGTACCTGAATCCGGGCTTATAATATTTCGGTGCACCAAATCTTAATTTGACTCGGTGAAGCTGAAATGCTTCAGTAGTATGGGATGCAGTTGCTTTTATTCCAGTTGCATTTTCCGTTACTGAAGCATCTATGGATAGCTTGACTTCATAGTAGAAGTAATCTTTGAGAAGTTTTGATGGCACTTCATATGATATGTCTGTACAACCTTCAATCTAAAATAAACCAAGAACAAATATAACTATAGAGTAGTAAGCTGGAACCTTTAACATATAAGACTATATGAGTTTACTGTAGCTTTACTAAAACTAGTTGCACCGTGAACTATATAAGCAAATCCAACTAAATGGAATCTATTATCTTTTGCAATTTTACTTTCATTCAGATATATACCTTTTTGCTGACCAACTGGCATTGTTTCCTGCTACTAAATGGTGAACAAATCTTTAAATTCACATCTCCTGTCACTTCTTTTCCGTATGTGTACCTAAATTAAATTTATAAGTAGATATAAATTTATAAGTCGAGCTTCTCTCGTCTAAGTAACTGCAATTTGCAATATTGTAGTTCATAAGTAAGATTTGAGATCAATTGCAACATAATTAAGTCATACTTAGCGCAAACAGTAATAGGAACCCATTTCATTGTTTTCAGTAAATATGGAGGTGACTTCACTGTAACCTCAAACTTTGGAAGAACTGAAAAAAAAAACATTTGTAATTGTGTAATGATTAACAATTGTTATTTTATGACCTAATGATGTCATTAACCTCCTCCAAAAATATTTTTTTAGACTTACCGTATTTGTCGACCTTAATCACTTGAACACTTGTCGATTTCTGAGAATGAAAGATGGGCATTATTATTTTATTAAACAGGAATAAAACAATTGCCCTTACTATTAAGAAGGATCTTACACTTGGTTAATCTATGAAGTTTCAAAAAGAAATTATTATATTGGAAACGAAATGAGATCACTTACCAGATAAGTCGCTGAAATTTTCCATTCTCCAAGAACAGGTTTAATTGATATAGGCATTTCAAGGCTTGCAATTCCTGTAAAATGTATACATAAAATCCACATTAATATTTGATAACATTTCGTGATATTTAACTAACAAGTCATAAGATTTGGTATCACGTTCAATACTTGTGAAAATACAGGCCGGAATTCTTCCAAATATCAACCTTAATATCGATATCACCTCGGACCTTTTGCTTCTATTGTTATTATTTTAGTCTATATGTCCTTATGAAACAAGGGAAATGAATCTTCAAAACGCATTACCATCAATCAATGTAACATTTGTCCACTGCATCATCCTGGAACCAGATGGATTCTAGAAATAGAAAGGTTTGATCTAGTAATGGAAAATGATTAATTTTTTTCTGTCCCTGAATACGTATATTTCATTCATGTTGATGCGTTATATTGCGCTGCTGCAACATTGATTCACGTTATAAGATGGATCATGGACGTATAACAAAATAGAGACTAACTTCTAAAGGCTTTTAATTCTTAAAATACTTTGTTATAAAGCGTTGGTTGGTTGTTAAAATTTCTGGAGCCAATAGAACCATGTATTTTTAACTGTGCTTGAGAGAATGTTAAAACTAGCTTTGTATAAATTTCAATAAACAGAGACGCGCTTTATTTGTAAAGATTGATAAAAGTTGTAAGCCTTCTCTTATTATAATTTCCATGGATGGAAATAGATTTGAAATCAATATTAAAATACAATATATTTTAAAGAACATTTGAATTTCCGAAAGAAATATGTTACTTCCTACCACAACGTGAACAAGTGACAGAGTCTAAAACAAAAAAAGACAAATAAGATTGCCATAAAATAAAATAGAATCTCCAAACTATTATAAGTAAAAATGAATGCACAACAAAAGCACTTAATGAATTAATAGAAATCACACCTCTTGAGCTGGTTTCAAATCTTTATCAATCACCACAACGCGAAATCTCACTAAATACAAAACAATTCCAGCAAATAAAAAATTCCATTTTTCATTCCGATTTTCCATTGTAACCATTTTAATAATTGAAACAAGAATATTTTATTACCTTTTCCTCCAGGCTTATACACTGGTTTATCTGTTTGAATAAAAATGTGATCATTTACTCCTATTATTTGAACATACATGACTTTCTTTTTTCCGTTGAGACCAAGTACTTCGATTTTTCCTTTCCCTTTTGCAGCAAATGGAACATGAAACTTCACATGGGCTACGGCACTCCCGGTATCTTGATCAACGATTAAACGGCGTCTCCAGGAAGTGAGGTCGCTGTAACCACGACTATCGTCATAGGAAAAGTCAACAGTAACTGTCCCATTCTCGGCTTTATCGAGCGACACAAAGACTGATGCTTCATCTCCTGCTCTGTAAGTTTGAGGTGTCACCACGAAGAAATTGCTAAAGTAGATTTTGAATAGGGGATGTCAGAGGTCAGAAACGTTTTGCTTTGCTGAAATATTTCATTTAGATTCATGAAAACTCTTTAACCCAGAAGGCACAGGACGTCGTTCCAATGTCCATATAACGTTCAGATGTCGTAAAGACGTCCATATAACGTTCCGACTTTGTAAAGACGCCGATATAACGTTCAGACGTTGTAAAGACGTCCATATAATGTTCAGAAGTTGTAATGACGTCCATAAAACGTTCAGACCTTGTAAAGCAATTTTACTGGATTAAAAACTATGGAGAAGAGTGTTTTCTAAAAAATAATTGCAGTTTAATTGGCAATTCTTTTTAAGAAGTTCTCCTCCAAATTGGCTTACGCCAGTTAAACATCTGCTAGATCCGCCGCTGAAGGATAGTGCTTCCAGTGACTGATATTAAACGTATCTGAAATGATAAAATGAATGTGTCCTTTTATCATTTCAAATACGTCCATTAATACAGAGATGAACTTTCGCACATCTCAATTGTTCAAATTCGTTATTTGTACTGTTTCAGCTTTATAAGAAAGTAATTAAGTTAAGTACTTACCTGGAAAAAGCAACTACTATGAGTGAAGCAAACAAAACAAAATGATACAGATTTTTTTTCATGACTGATTTTTCCCCTCGTCTTAAGAGGTCTACAATAAATCAGATTTGGCTAACTTAAATATAAACAGCCATGTTACACTCCTCCGTTCGAAATACTTAGCAACTTCTGCTTGGATGTATGAAGTGTTACGTTTAGAGTGTTTGTATTCTCTGTGCAGGAGTAGCTTGTCGTCACTACGTGCGTTTTCAAAATACACAAAACCGATTATTAAGTCGAAGTTAAATCGTGCATGGTTTTTACATGGATCTTGGTTTGCAGTGAGATTACAAAAACTTGACACCTTTTAAAGATATAAGTGAAGACAAACCTATTAACTTCTTCTCCACAGCCACAGAGTCACATAAAAAGAACAAAATAATTATGGTAGTCTTAGTTGGTATCACCAACAAGAATAACAATTGTAGCGAAAACCCCAGTGAGGGAAACATTGTCTTTTGAAACAGATGCATTAATCATGAGCAACCCACGGAGATCCTGATACTGTCTTCTCCATATTTAAAATTGTATATATATCATAAAATGCGATGTTCTTTCTCTTTATCAAAACGGGTGTTAAAATGAAAAAAATAAAAATATAAAAATATAAAATTGAAACCGACCAAAAAGTGCAGTTACTGGAAATCTCAACAACTTAAAAATCCTATAGTGATGAGTACAAAAATAAACTGGCATAAATCCCTGTCCTTGAATTCGGAGGCATGTCAGTTTTTTCAAATTGCAAGATCTTCCACGTTTAAACATTTTATTGTGGCTATTCTGACTTTTCCATAATTCCAAGACCAACAACTCCATTTTCTCTTGTAGGTAATAACATTTAAACTTTTAACATGCGTGAATAGTGGTAGATGATCTAATCTCTCCCTGGCATTTTCTAACAACATTTGTATTCATCATTATATTTAGCTATAATTCTGATAATTTTCAAACAGTTCTAACATGTTTTTCATAACTTGCAAAATATTCTGTTCACAAAACAATATGTTACTTTGTAATTGTTGAACAATAGTCTTGAAAGAAAAAAAAAAGCTATTGTAGTTATGACCTCTTCATATGAATATTTTGTTTATTCATTTTTTTTACTCCTTTTCAATTTGCAGATAAATTAGGATAGGGTGCTTATATAGGACATTGCGGATGGATATTCCGGAAAGAGTCGCCCTCACATTCTTTCAGTGCAATTTAATCGCAACGGTTACTTCCAGCCGAGCAGCTTCTTGTTCTCTTTTATATTGGTAACACCCTGTATATTATGATTCCAAATAACGGGCAATTTTTGTGCAGACTTGTAAATGATCCGCTTTTCAGTAGCCTCATACAGTTCTGTAGCAAGTAAAAACCATGTATTTGATAATATTTTGATCTTGACGTCAAAGGATTTATCTCAGGTTTCATGCGTATTAAATTTGTTCAAAGTAATAAAAGAAAAAACTGAACGTCATCAATTTCTTAACAAGTGTTACAAGCTAATATTTTCATTTTAATTCCGGTTGGTGTGAAGAGATTTTAAAGCTAAACATACAATGGTTTTTTTTCAATTTGTTTAATTGCATCGGAAGTCACACTTTTCACACTTTTCATGACCCATTGTCATTCATAATGTCTAGAGGGCTACCAAAAATGTTTTTATTAATATTGTGATTACTGTTACGTCATAGGCCACATATAATATTATTTACAATTGTAAGGTACTGTTGGACAAATTATACATCAAATCATTGTGTTATTATTAGGACTTGTAGGGGTAAGCTTTTGTATATACATGGAATTCCTTAGCAAACAACACGTCATTAAGACAACATTTAACTAAGCGCAAATTAAATATAAAATGTTTTTGCTTTGTCTAAAACATCACAAAAAAGTTCTATTTTCAGTTTTATTTTATTTTTGCAACAAACATTCTTAACGAATTAGATCATACAATTTTGACCTAAAGAAGAAAAAAATTGATGATTCAAGTAGATTATCGCAGACTATGAAAATAGAATCTCTGTTTCACGGGATTGTTTATGTTTTGTTACTCTTGTTTTTTGTTTTTTGTTGTGGTTCTTGTTGTTGTTGTGGTTTTGGATGATGTTGTTGAATGAGGTTACAACATAGGCGCGGCAAAAGTGTATGAGAGCTTTCCCTAGATTGTAAATCATTAATTATTTCAACTGTGGTCGATATGGATGACGGTAACTAGGAAAGGCTAATTTTGATAGATTCATAATGTTTTATCTATGTTTCTACTTTTTCTACTTTTTTAAGATGATTTGGGGAAAATGAACCCCTAGGTTTTAAACAAAATTTTTGAAATCAACCGAACAAAGTCAGCGAATTTTTTTCTAAATCATCCAAAACTTAACACAATTATTAGTTAATCATATGTGAATCAAATTGTTTAATCGTATCACTTTTATGTGAAAGTAAACAAATCAGTTGTATGATTTGATTGGAAACGTTCCGAAGTTAAGTTTCAAAATTCGCTTTATTTTATTTTATTTGTGGTTCTAGTTGATTTCAAGCTCAGATTAATTTCAAAAGAACAGCCTTGGATTAATAGGCGATGTGAGGTGCATTTTTGAAGAATTCGACATTTTATTGAATCGAATATCGATTTCTTAACGCTGTGTTTCACTATTTGAAAATTATATGTATGAACATTGACAACATTTTTTGAACCTTTTGTCACAATTGACACAATATGTTGCAAACTCAACATTATATGTCTTAACCCAACAGTACTTATCACAAACCTAATATTAAATGTCACAACAAAATATATCAGACCTAATTTTAAAATTGACACTATATGTCACAAAATAAAATCATTTAAATAATGAAAATCCAGACTTATTTGACACTAAAATTGAAAACATTTTCCCATCCCGTCTATAAGATAACATCATCATGTTGTCATTTTTCCAATTTTATTTAAAATGTCATTTAAGTAAAACGTCAGAAATATAATGCGTAATCTCGTCACCGAAACATACTAAATGAGGATCTGGATCTTCTGCCTTAGATGCAGATGCTTCTGAATCAAAGTTGTTAGTTTCACGTGCTTGCGGCGATTGTGGTTCAGAGCTGAGAAAAACTTTTGCTGAAGTTGTTAAAAAGGTGCGCAGAGAAGACATCCAAAACAAATTGCTAGAATCATTCCTAACATGTAGTCTAGTACCTCTAGACAAAAGGGACTACAACCAATCGGTGTTGGTAAAGTACTAAGGAGAATTGCTGGAAAATTCGTCATGTATATCGTACGTAAGGATGTTTTGATAACTTCATCAAAAGTACAGATGTGCTCTGGGCAAGAATCAGGCAGTGAAGCTGCTATATACACTATGAGAGATATGTTTGACACGAAGCAAGTGAAGCTGTGTTATTAATAGATGCAGCAAACGCGTTTAATAATTTAAATAAAAACGCTCAACTAAACAACATTAAGATCATTTGTCCAATCATATCTCAATATGTCATCAATTGTTACAATCGCCCAGCAAGTTTGTTTATCTTTGGGGAAAAGACATTTCAGCTAGAGAAGGCATTTCACAGATCTATTAAGTATCATCATTGATCAAGAGCACAAAAATAAAACTGAGACATCTAAAATTAAACTAGAAATTAAGAAAGAAAGAAAAATGCTGAAGAACAACTGAAAGATATAAGATCGCAAATGGATGCTAAACAACTGAAAAGCAACGATGCAAATCAACAAACTGGCATGTCCAACTGGCTAACAACGCGAGTACACTTACAACTTGAACAAAAACAACTTTGGGATGCATTAAGATTGCGTTACAATTGGCTCATGAAATGCCAATTGAATGTGCATGTGGTAAAAAGTTCGATGTGCAGCACGCCTTGCAGTGTAAAAAGGGTGGGTTTGTTACATTACGACGCAATGGAGTTAGGGATATCACTGCTTCGTTCTGGGATGAAGTCTGCAAAGTTGTCTGAAGGAGCCGGCCTTGTTAAATTAACTGGAGAGAAATTTGAAGAGAAAACAGGAAATCTCGGAGACGAATTGATATCAGTGATGTAGGATTTCGGAGTTCTGAACAAAGACTATTTTGTTATATTATATCTTCGATCATAACGTTCTAAGTTACAGAAACAATAATCTACAAAAAAGTTTCACTAAAAACGAAGAGGAGAAAAAAAATATTATGACGAAAGCGTTAAACCAACCATTGGAAACCAGTTCATGTAACAATTACTCGGAGAAAAATTGTATGGAAACTTAGCCATTAAAAAGACCAGAAACCATTTCAAAAAAAAGTATAATGCAAACGTGCCGGACTTAGATTAATAACACGTAAATATTTGAGACCTTACCCAACTGCCAAGGAAACGCGATAGTCCATGAATATTCAAATAGAAATGAATCAATAAGCAATTAAAGTTTAAAGATTTGGTCTGTTATTACTAAAGGTTTGTGCGATGCATTTAGAAAGAATGAAATAGCTACCTAAACAAGATAACAGCAATACAAGATATTGCTATCCATTGTTTACAGTGGGACTTCAAAACATAACTTTTCACGTTGCCTGTAGAACGTGAAAAAGTGTTAATGATGGAAATTACTAAAGAAATTTTCCCAATGGTAAAGTATGTAATAGACATTCTTTCTAAATAAATCCACGCGGAAAATGAATCTTTTGATTCTTTCACGTCGCCGTCCTTGTCGTCATCGTATTTGCATATTACCAAAGTTTCTGAGCAACACAAGGTTGCAAATAAAATCATATTATCATAATATCAATATTATCATAATGCATATTAATCATAATGCATGTTATTTTTCTGTCTTTTCTTTTTTTCATCGCATAATTTTTTTTTATCTTCGTGCACTGCTCTGTAATCAACCATACGATTATAAAAAAAAATACCTTTTCGGCAAAAATATAATAGTTCCGGTGCAACCGTTAATAAATACTTCCCGACAAACAAGTAGCTACTGATAAATAATTACTGCCCCAGCACTCACTTCCCAGGAAGTCAGTACTCCCCTTGCAAGAGCTGAGGGATTACATTCCTTTCCATGTAAAAAGTACTCCCAGTGAATCCTACCCGTTGAAGTCAGAAATAAGATGGAGAATATTTTGAAAGATAAAGAAAGAAAAAGTAATTTTCGAAAAGCATGTAAAAATTTCGAAATTGTGGATGGAAGGAAAAGAAAACTAAGGGAGCTAAGAAGAAAGTGAAGAGAGTGGTTTTTGAAAGTTGGCTCCACGAAATTAAACCCACGCCAAAAATAAATCATTTTGGCCCATCGCCAAATTAAATCCGCGTAAGATTAAAGTATTTCTGATACCTTCCCAAAAGTATAAATTAAAAGAATTATCTTTTACCCTGTTTTTTTCCTGTTACTAAAACAAAACATTCCTATATTCAAGTTCTACTTAACAAGTTCTGCTGTTCCGATTATTCTGTCAAAGTCGTTAAGGCGGGTTTACAGTTCGCACGAATTGGTCGCGCGAATGGAAAGAATTGTGTTTAGACATTCTTTAAATTCGCGCGAATGTAAGAAAGATAAGAAAGACATGAATCAACATGACTGCACTAACAAGAAAACAAATTATCATATTATTAATTCTGAGAAGGAGAATACGACAACGTTTAAACAGAAATTTGAATTCCCAACCAGAAAAGAAAGTCCGACGAAGATTTTGGGTCCGTAAACTTTTCCTGGAAAGAAAGACGAAGGGGGAATACCATCTGCTCATCAAAGACATGAGATTGTTTGACAAAGAATTTTTTTTCCGTCAGTTTAGAATGACACCCTCTAAGTTTGAGCAACTGCTTGGTTACGTTGCACCTTTTATATCAAGTCGTCTGAAAGAAGAGAACCAATAAGTCCCGATGAAAGATTGTGTGTTACATTACGCTATCTTGTTACTGGCGATGCCCAGAGTACCATTGCAGATAGCTACAGAATGTCGAAGGCAACAGTTTGTAACATAGTCAAGGAGACCTCAGACGTGATATGGAAACAGTTACTGCAGAAAGGTTTTCTATGTGCACCGTCTTCTAAGAATGAATAGATAGAAATTGCTGACCAATTTGAATCCAAGTGGAATTTTGGAAATTGTCTTGGTGCCATTGATGGCAAGCATGTTGTCATGCAAGCTCCAGCACGTTCAGGCTCATATTACTTTAACTATAAGAAAACACATAGCATAGTTTTGATGGCTGTTGTAAACTCAAATTATGAGTTCATACTTGTTGATATTGGAGATTCTGGAAGACAAAGTGACGGTGGAGTTTTTAATTCCTGTTATTTGGGAAGGGCAATGGAAGATAATTCTCTCAATATTCCAGATCCGAGACCACTTAAAGGCACAACTAAGAAATTTCCGTTTGTTTTTGTCGGTGATGAGGCGTTTCCTTTAAAAGAATACTTGATCAAGCCCTATGCTAAATCATCTCTTGCAGCAAAGGAACAAGTGGCAAACTATAGAATATCTAGAGCTCGTAGACAAGTTGAGAACGTTTTCGGAATATGTGCTTCTAGATTCAGAATATTTCGCAGACCCGTAATAGCCAATGTTGACACAGTTACTTCAATTACCAAAGCAGTTGTTGCCCTCCACAATTATCTCATGTATGGAAGAAGTTTTGATAATGCTTATTGTCCAGCTGGTTATGCAGAAAAAGGGTGGATGCAAGAGGATCTAGAGACTGAAGGTTTGGTGCCTCTCCCCAGTCAAGGTTCAAATAACTATTCGAAAGATGCTAAACAAGTTCGCGATAATTTTAGGGACTATTTTGTTGGTGTTGGTGCTGTACCTTGGCAATGGGAATACATATCAAGAACACATGATCCCTTTGACAAAAATTAAGTTCTTGATCAAATATAACTTTCTGCTACGCTAGGGCTTACATAATATAAATACAAAGACCTTTTTGTTAAAAACTCAGTAGAAAACTACTTGTCAAATAGCGCACTTCAAGTCATTTCTTCATTGACACTATTTTGGAACACTTTACCATTACTATGTGTCTTAAAAATGTTTTATATATATACTTGAAACAATGTTTGCACTTATATTTTACAAGCAGTTTTCTAGTTTCCTCTATATATAAACTCTTAAAAATGTAATATTATTTTCACAATATATAATATTAACTGTTAGTGTGATCACAATCCAGAAAATTTTTAAAATAACTAGTAGCATGAAACTCAGATCAGTTTAGCTTCATCGAGTATTCAAAAAACTTTCAATAAGAGGAGTGATTGCTTTTGACATGAATTTCAGAAATGAAAATGAGCAAACTTTCTTACAATTGTGTGCATAATCAATTGAGAGAAAATAAACCACATGCATTGAGATATGAAAGTTTTTTTAATATTTCCATGATTAAATAAACAAAAGCCAGTATATATAAAAAGAACTAGATGTTTTTACATTTCACTAATCATCACCAAACTCATAACGAATCAACAAATTCTGAATGTCAACTTTTGCAAGTCGGTTTTGTTTAGGTGGCAATGACTTGAGAATTGGTATGATACTGTGAACGAAGGCAACATCTGGGTCCGATAAGATTTGATTCTTAGCAGAATCATCATCCTTTAGTGCCTCCAACAAAGCCTGATCTACAGGGTTCACCTCTTGCTTCAGAGCTTGTCTCTGCGACTCTGCACTTGCACTTGCTTTTCATTTTCTTGAGTTTGATTGTGGTGTTGAGTTACAAACATATTCCTCATTACTTTTTGCTACTTCTGAAGGAGGAGTGCCAGGTGGTGTGAAAAGGTCAACCTCTTGTGAATCTTCTGCTGAAGCAATATTGCTTACGGTGGGTCTGTTGGCAACAGTGTCACGTAAAAAAACTAATTGGTCAAACAATTTACATTTTGGTAGAGTCTGTGCAGCTGCCCCAGAACGCAATAATTTTTCTCTTCGTTTCAAACACTTTGAAAAATTGTCTTTCAAATTTTTCCAGGTTTTTTTCAGATAGTCAACTAAAAAGAAAAGAAACATGAAATTATACAAAGTATACTTTATACACGCTATTTAGTAAGTCAGCTGCTTAGCTAGGTAGCAGCAAAGGTGTTGTCTTTTACTTTTTATCATCAAACTCTTCAATGTGTAGCTTTATGGCACAAGAACTAAATATTTAATCTTATGCAGTATCATAACAAAACTTACAAATAAAAACTTGTTGTAAAAAACTCACAGCACAACAATAATGTCACACAACAACACTAGTGTATCAAAGAAATTAGCCAATTTCATCACAGGATAATTTTATATTTCAAATTCTTGCTCTCTCGAATATTTCAGTCAGATACATCAGAAAATAAAGTCTCACCTTCTTTACCAAATTGAAGACTGAGAGCTTTCCATGCTGCGTTTTTTTTAACTCCGTCCTTGTAAGCTCTGGATTTTGTGTCCCATAGACAAAGGAACTTTCTTATTCCCAGCAGGCATTTCAACGTTGTGTCAACGTTGATTGGAAGTTGCAACGTTGGGTAACGTTACAACAACGTTGCCGTAACGTCGGAATTCTAACGTGGGATAAATGACATTAAAACAATGTTTAAACAACGTCGGAATTCTAACGTTGGATAAATGACATTGAAAGAACGTTGAAGTAACGTCGGTTTTCTAATGTAGATCAAACAACGTTAAATCAACATCAGCAAAAGGTTCATAGTCATTGCCGATGTCTACCTTTTTGTCCTCCACGAAAGACTTTCCAGAGAGTAGAGATTTCGTGTCGTAAACACAATAACAAAATTAAGATGAGTGGAAGTGGGCCTAGCAAGCTGATCTTTTTTGAAAAAAAAAACAGGGAATAACTTTCTTATCACATATTTTTATTGTTCATATTTCAATAAAGACATTGTACTATCTTATTTTTCTCAACCTTAAATGTCTCTAGCTTTTCCATTTTGTTTTTGTTTCTTATTATATTTTTTCTACGATTGCGCGCTTTTTGGTTGTTTTCCCGCCAAATTATGAAATAATCCAATCAAATTAATCCAGAAAAATATTGAACGATTGAAAGATTCACCAAGCAGCAAGGCTCCTGAACTGAATAATTAGTGGTATTTTTTGTAAATTTTATTTCAAATTATGATTCTTTCATTTAAGTTAATAGAAGTTTATTCGATTACAAACATTTAACTGCTATTCAGAATTCGTTTTGGACTTATACAGTGTTTATTTATATACTAAAAGATTTTTGTGCATGAGCGAGTTTCTGGCCACTAATACTAATAAGTATATGTATATATGTAGAATTTTCACTGAAAAATGGTATTGTTGAAAGCAGTGGTGGCATCACACATCTAGTATAGTATATATAGCTGATTATGTCGTTGGGATCCATCATATATTATTATCCCACATTGTCAGTTCTCTCATTTTAACTTTGTGTTAAATTCATAAAGCTTAGCTAGCTACTTATTAATTAAAAATTTCTCTGTTTTCTTCAGTCTTCAAAATTCACTATTAAAATCTAGAGTTAAGAATTATGAATAACAAAAACGACAACTCCCTAAGGTTATATACTGTAGGAAAAATGCACACCTTTGGTTTTTACGCAACTTTGAAGTTATTATAAATAATTATCATGTAAAAGTATATATTTCTGAAAAGCTCTGTTTTTTTGGGTTTTTTTGGAAATTTGAGCTGAAAACAAAAAAGTTTGTAGTTGTGTTTGACAAGTTCCTGTGAAATTCCTTTCTAAAAATAAATTATTGCATCATGTTCTCAAAAGATAGAACTCAGAAACCGTGTCAGCGTTTTTTGAATGATTAAGTCTTTCAGAAGATATGATGAAAGAAGTTTTAACTAACATTACGCGAACTCTAAAGCTAAAACAACGATTTATTTTTGATTGGCATAATTATTTCAAAAACTGTGACACGGTTTTGTTCTACAGTCTGTGGTGATTCACGTGGATATAACTATTTCAGCGATTCAATAAATATTCGTGTCACAGGACCTCCTTATTGGTAGAATTTTTGCTAAATATATATAATTTTGAGAAAACGTGGTTTTAAAAAATTACTCAGCTGTAAACTTTAAGCATGCTAAACAAGCATGTGGAATGGTGCTCTATTGTTATAAATTTTCTTTCTCAACCATCTAATGACTTCATTTTAATTTTGATTTTAACTTCATTCACATTATTATACATACTGAATGTGAAGATCAATGTGTACATGTTCAAGGTGTGATTTTTATTTAAAATGTTCCTGCAGAAGTTAATCTCTAAAAACGTTTTTCCTTGTATTATGGGGGATAAAAATACTTTTGGCCAAAAAAGTTATTGCATACGGAAGATTATCCTGTGGCTTTTTAATAATATCTAAAAATCCGAACATATGATTATTAATGGTTTTTTCCTTTACAGTACCCTTAAGTTGCTCTGCAAATTAAAAAATTTAATTTCTTTTGCAAAACTAATTATATATTTCACTTTTATTTCTTTAGTAAAAAAGTTTTCTTGAGACAAATTGCATATTGTTTCAGTTAGATTTTGAGTATGTCATCACGAACAAGTAAGTGGCGAAAGCGTAAAAAACAAATTCAGGACAATGTTGCCAGTACTGATGAGGAGAATGACACAGTCAGTGTAATGGCATTAGACAATTGTTGTGAAAACAGTTTTGAATCAGTCTGTGACAATGATCCGACTGTTTCTGTCATGGAGGAAAATTGCCAAATGTTGGATGATAGATCACAAATAGAGACTTTAGATGAACATCAGACAGACAGTGAAATTGATGTAAGTTTAAGTGATACAGGTGATCAAAAAAATTGTCTAAGTCATGATCTGGCTTCGTGGGCTTCACGTAACAGATGCAGCAGAAATGCTCTGGCAGAGTTATTATCTATTTTAAAAGATAATGGTTGTGAAGTCCCAAAGGATCCTCGTACTTTGCTGGGAACTCCTTCTTCTGTTGAAACTCTTTCAAAGTGTGGTGGTGAGTTTATATATTTAGGCATTGCCACAGGTTTAACTCGATTATTAAATCATCTAAAAGAAGAAGAGTATGAAGGAATAGATCATATTGAATTGATCATCAATGTAGATGGTGTGCCTTTATATAAATCATCAAGCTTACAATTGTGGCCCATCCTTGGAAAGTTTCACACATTTGCCCCATTTACAATAGCGTTATTTTGTGGAAACCGTAAGCCAGATGACATAGATTTGTATCTAGAGGATTTCCTCTCAGACTTGGCAGATACCAAGGAGAAAGGATTTTTTTTCAAGGAAAGAAAATTTGAAGTTTCCCTTAAAGCATTTTCTTGTGATGCCCCTGCAAGGCAGTTTTTGAAATGCATTAAAACACATAACTCATACTATGGATGTGAGAGATGTACTGTGCATGGCTCGTATCATGGCAGAGTTGTCTTTGATACAGAAGAATGTGATCTAAGATGTGATTCTCTTTTTAATGATTTTGGGTATCCTGAACATCAACATAGAGTTTCTCCACTTTCTACTTTTGGTGTACAATGCATTAGTCAGTTTCCATTAGACTACATGCATCTCATTTGTTTGGGTGTAATGAAGCGTTTGTTATTATGGTGGATCGAAGGTCCTCGTATGTGTAGATTGTCAAGTGCACTTACAGACCAAGTGTCGGCTAAATTGATAGAATTAAGAGGTTCTCTTCCATCAGAATTTGCCAGGCAACCAAGAGGGTTACATGAGTTTAAAAGATGGAAAGCAACTGAATTTCGTCAGTTCCTTCTTTACACTGGCCCTGTTGTCCTGAGAGGTATATTAGATAAAGAATACTACATTCATTTTCTATGTTTAAACATTGCCATATCTATATGCTGTAATGATGATGATCAGATGCGTTCTTCACAAATGTTGTCATTTGCTAAAGACTTGTTACATTGGTTTGTAAAGAAATCAAAGTTACTATATGGAAACTCTTTTCTCTCTTATAATGCGCATAATTTAATTCACATTTGTGATGATGTAGCATACCATGGGTGTTCACTTGATCTTATCTCTGCATTTGATTTTGAAAATTATTTACAAGTCTTAAAGAAGTATGTTAGAAAGTCTCAGAGCCCTTTGGTGCAGGTTGTAAAGCGCATTAAGGAACTTGAAAACTGTGGTGCAACCTATTCAAATAAACAGATTTTTACAAGAGTTTCCACAGACAGTAAAAATGCTTGGTTCTTATTAAAAGACGGTTCATTGGCAAAGATAATTAAAGGTATTGATACAGAAAGCTTTCAATGTGAAGTTGTTAATCCACAGATATTAGAAAGCGTATATATGGAACCAGTAGATTCACGAAAATTGAATGTCTACTTTATCCGGAATGTAAACCGTAGACATAAAGTCAAAGCAATTATTAAATCAGATATCAGGAGTAAAGTTTGTTCTATCAGAAAATCAAACGGATTTGTTTTGGTGCCATTGTTAAGCAGAGTTTGCTGGAAAAAATGAAAAGAAATAGCAAGGATAGTTGGTATTCTGATGACAGTTTTAGCATATGATAGTGGAGTTTTAGTGATTGATAAGTCTTCTACACTGTTAAAATTTTATTTTTTGATGTTTACTTTTTCTATACAGTTCCTTTTGTATATTTGCTTGTGGTTCCTTATTTTTGTGTACAGTTATTTTTGTGCTATTAGATTTGTGAGAATATATGGATTGACAGGGTCATTCCAGTGTACATCACTCTTCCAGTTTTGTAGTCTGACATATACACAGAATACCCTAGTAGACAGGCTATCCTTTTTAATACTATGCAATTAATGCTATTGAATGTGCTCTTCTATACTTTTAATGGACCCTTATGATTTGTGTGCATCCTTATTGCTACGGCTCACTTGTTCTAATAGCTATTTGTTGTTGGTTTTTTTTTCACGGTTACAATGTCTGAAGTGTCCTTTCCAGATTTCCCTTAAATTGTCAAATCTATTTTTCTTTGCATTCTCATGAACCCAAGCCAGTTAATTTTTAGTTCATTGTTTTCTTGTGCGGTTGTTATATCAGTACCTTAATGCAGGCATATTTCCAAGCACTTTTCGCTACTACCGTTTTTTGGATGATTAAGTTTAAAAGCAATTTGCAGGGGGTCCAGTAGGTGACGTCCCAGAAAGCTTTGTAAATCTAACATTTTCCACAATTTCAAACAGCTTTAAAATCAGTTTCTCCATGATATCAATGTAGAATTGGGTTATATATAATTACTATGATCTTACTTTGCAGAACTCATGCTGAGAAGGATCTTCAAATTTAGTATACCAACATCATGACTACACTTGTCCACAAATCTGTATGATATTTCGGCCATTTAAGTAAAAATTGTCTCCGCGAACAAAGAAAATTCGCTAAAGAACACAGATTCGTGGAACACTGAAGCACAAAATGAGATTGATAATGTTATTTAAATATTTTGAGTTTCAAATTGATAGGATTGAGTTTTGAAATTCAGTTAAGGATTGAGTTTCTGCTACCGTTATACGTTAGTAGAAAAATGCTTGGAAATATGCCTGCTTAATGGCACTTCTAGAAATTGTAGAAAATACAATATACTGTATCTATAAATGCAAAATTGTTTCCTGTACCACGTGCATATTATGATAAAAGAATTAAAACTGACTATATGTAGTTTCTTTAATAATACAGAATTTGATATGTCATATACTTTGGCTGTTTGGCTGTACAAGGAGGAGGAAGAGGAGGGTATCGTACCTTCAAATTGGATCAAAAATGATTATGTATACTATCCAAATTCAATAAATAACATAAAACATTTTAATAACAAGACTGATCCACAGCCAAGTTGGCTTCAACTCAAGTTAGTTAAAGTCAAATATGCAGGTTAGTTTTGATGGGATTTTACTAACATTGATCAGGGAAATCTTTATGGGATTTATTTATTTATTTATTTATTTGATTTACTTTAATGACAGAATATTTTGAGTTTTAAGAGAATCATATTCACAATATTGAAATAATTCAATTGAAAAGTAAGAGATATAAACCTATTTTGTGAAACTTGTATTACAGATGACTATTATACAACTTTTAGGTGACCTCGATGCTTGTAAGGAACTAGAAACTGCTGGTTACACCACGGCTGAGGAATCTCAGTTCACTGTAACAAGTGTTACAGGTAAAAGATATTATGTAAAATTACTGCAATAAGCTTTTTAAAATCCAAACTTTTACAGATTCTGATAAACAAATTCTGAAAAAAAAAATTTTTAAATTTATTTTGGAAATGTTGGCTCTTGTCCTCAAAACTTTTGCAATTGGTTTATTCCCCATTTAAAACTTCTTTGCTCTTTTTTTTGCTGTTTCAAAATCTGCAAATAATTTTTCCTGAAAATTGCAAATATAATTTTATGTAGAAGTACCTGCATCTCTGAAGCCACCATGCTGGCCTGCTGAAAAGTGTGCAGTGAAGTCAACCAAGAGAGATAAACCAGGTCTAAGATTTTATCCATTTTTCATTGGAAGCTCCTTTTTCAACACAAACAAAAATTTTTTCCTAATTGTCTGCTTAATGTATATTTAGTTTGGAGATACAATGAAAGTCCAGATGGTTCTGCGTGCAAAAGAAAAGGTAAAATTGTTTCTTATGTCTATGACTTTCCTTGAGGAAGCTCGAGGTGTTAAACTGATATCCCATATTTTCAGCCATACCACCAATTGTAGCATCATCACCTCTTCCCGTTCTGCCAAGAACACCAACTGATTCTGCAGATGAAAGAATCAGTTCAGGAATTGCTCAAGAGCTGTTTGTTAGTACAATTGCTAGAAAGTCTATTTACCCCATGAGCAGTGAAAGTAAGCATGTTATTGAAATTGCATTGATGGGAGCCTTCCATAACACAAAATCGTAACTAAAACAATTGTGTATTATTTGTTTCAGAATTTCAGCGAAAGACGATAACTCTTTTGACAGAAATCAAAACACTTCTGTCCAATCAAAATATCTTAGATCGTGATACTGAAGACGATGAATGCATCAACATTATGCTTTTAACTAACATAGAAGAATTCCAAGAATTTGATCGAAAGCTTGTTGGAAGGAAAGAATATCAAGAATTGGTACGTTGATGAACAGTTCTTTTGTCACTTGGAACAAATATAGTATTTTGTTTTAACAGTATCTCTATATATGTTAGGTAGCCAAGTTTAAAAGAATAGGTGGCAGCAATTATAAGGAATACACAAAGAAGCTTGTGCAATTGTAAGTTTAGTAGATAGGTTTAGTTACCCTCTTCGTAGTTTTCAAGCGAACTGCAATGAAAAAGTTAACACAGTAAGCAAACGTTTCTTGTTTTTCCTTCTATTAGAATGATGTCAAATTCCTTGCAAGCTAAATACAGCATGACTGGTTCCAAACGCAAGGCCGTCAAAAAAGAAGCTTTTGAAGATACTAAATTATATGATGCAATAACAAGTATTAACTTTTAATCATTTAAGTATTCGATTTGGATGACCGTATTTTGAATTGGACTGCATCTGAAAAGTACTTTCGTTTTAGCCGCTGTAATGGACACTTTTAAAAAAGTAACTAAAGCGAAAGTTCGACTTATCATTATGGACCAGCTGAAATATGCACCAGATCGCATGGACGGTGGAGGGCGAAAAATACGAGAGTGCATCCCTGAGAAGGCTGGCGGCGATGCAGAAAATGATATCGACGATGACGAACTGACTGATTAGCTATTTTGTTCTTTTTTCTTTTTTTCAATGACAATAGTCGTAAAATTAAAGTATTCAAGGAATAGAAATTATTACAAATATTCTGCAATTCTTAAATTTGAAGGTTGATTAGCTACTTCATTCAGAATTTCCTTTGTATGAAAATCGTTTTAAGTCAAATTGATTTTAACTTTCTATTTCTATACGTCACTTAACCTAGAACAAGTCACACGGAAAGTTCTTCTTTTTTTATCTAAGTAGTTATTGTAAAAAAGTATTTAACTATTATTTTGTATGTATTGATAGGATACAACACAAAAGAATTTCAGCATGAATTAATATTGTTTTTTGCGTGTTGTTAATTCCGTGTGTTAGCATTATCCACTTTCCTAAAAAAGAAATCTGTCAATGATAACACTAAATCGTGAATCATCCGCTCGGTTGACAGAGACAATTACGTGAAGCGAAGCTATATGTTGCGCTCGTTATTCAGCATTTTCAACGTTATATCAACGTTATTCGACATTGTTTCAACGTTGTAACAATGTTGAGAATCTGACGTCGGATTTTGTTTCATTTTCAACTTTGAGTCGACGTTTGTTCAACGTTCGACGTCAACTTCAATACAACGTTGATACAACGTTGAAATGCCTGCTGGGTTTCTTCGACAAATGTTTCTTCATCGAACTCTTTTTCGTTGGATTCCAGCTGCTCTGAACATTGACTCAGTGATGGTGTTTCTTCTTCCAAAAGACTGCCTTCATTTGTTGTTTGCTGGATTCCAGAAAGCTGTTCTTGCAATAACTGCTGTTGTCGTATAAAAGCAAGAACGTCTGGGTTGTTTAATTGGCTAATTAAATCATCCATTTTTTACTGTGGGTTCTATTTTTGCTGATGCTTCTCACATGCTACTTTGCCCCATGTTGTTGTTTTATATTTTGCAATTTTGCAGAAATGCTGGCGTTTGATTGGATGAAATTATTGTCTTTTGCTGGCGACTGGCGAAGAAGTTGAAAAATTTCAACTTCTTCGCCAGTCGCAGCGAACGGTGAATTCTGACGATAGTTTCCAAAAATAACTGTCGCGCATGCTCAATGAGCCATTCGCTCGTTCGCGCAACCAAATTCGCGCGAACTGTAAACCCGCCTTTATAGCTTATTGTAATTGTGCATAACAAAGTTTAGAAGTAATTGTTTCCCAAAGAAGTATTTATTAACGAGGAAATAATAACTCACAGGGGTACTTAATTCCTAGTAAATAAGTACGGGGGAGTAGATATTCCCCCGTAAATAAGTACTGGAGAGTACTCTTTTAAAAGAGCGTTAATTTCGGTTGACACCGGTATTGTTTAAAATCTCAAAATGACAACTAAGATAAAACAAATGCTCTTCAAACTCTTAAATTATTTCTTTTCTTGTTAAGATTTAAAAGGATGTATGTACTATATAGACGGGTAAATAATGTTTACATTTTTACAGAAAGGTGGCCCGAAGTGACCGTCCCGTGGCTGTCAAAAAATAAAATTTGTTACTTTTGACTGCTGAAAGGGGTCGCTTTTCAGTAAAAACATTATTTGTCCGTCTATAAATTTTAAAATGCTTAATGATTGAGTAAGGACTTAACTGATGTCAAAGATTGTTTTTAAAATAAATAATTATTAGCAAAATAAAATATTTATGAGTGAAGCATTAACTATAATAAAATAAACGCGAGAGGTGGTAAAACTATATTGCGACTATGAATCTAGTTTATATTGAAATGCCACTAGCTCTCTAAATCCAATAAAAAATGTCTTTCCAAGCGGCGTATCCAGAACAATATTGTCCAATATTGTAGAGAAGCACATAATATCTGTTTTCAGTCTGTATCACCATTGGGATTATTTGCACGGAGCATCAATCAGAACTGGAATTGCCAGCAAAAAGTATAATTGAAAATTAAAAAATATATGCATATTTATCAAAATCGAAATTATATAAAAACTTCCAACTCTCCCTACTCTGCAACCATGATCACGAGCATGTACAGAGGAAGATCGATCTATTGATCCAACTCTTTATGTGCTTCTTCAGCTATTTGTTCAGTTATCAAATCTTTAACACTGATATTACCAGCTTGTTCCACAGCATTCAAAAAGTCACCTACAGATATTGAATTAGGGTATTTTGTACCTATTAAACGGAAAAGTGCGCGTGTACGACTATGTCTATTACCGACTCGTATTTGTGCTTCGAAAGTGGGAATATTCTCCGTCAAATCAAATTCCTCAGCGATATAGTGCCAGTCCTTGATTTCAACCCCTTTTGATTGGGTAAGTGCTTCACTAAGTCTGCATCTATCATATGGGGATACACGTTTCAGAACAGCATTTGCGTCATAATCATTTAACACATCAAGTGCACTATCCATTCTTCCTTTCCATAATATCTCAATTCCTTGATGGTTGTGCTACTTTTTATACATAGTGTTTGGACAAACGCTTCCGCTGGAGATCCACCTGCAGCGGCATGAGGGTGTAGAGAATCTATATTGTTTTGTTCCGAAGGCAAATGTGCAGCTACACTTAATACATCACCTGTTCCAATTATATCTAATTGATGCGCAATTTGAGATAGTTTTAGTTCTAAATTGAATAAATAATTGCAATGAAACGACAAGACTAGAATCTTGGATAAGAAATCATAATTCTGTTTGTTACAGATAACAGAATTTGAAACTAAGAAATGACAAAAGGAATGTACTCGAAGCTGGTCGTTTCTTTATTTCTTCAATCTTTGTTCTTAAGTGTATATCGTAGCCATCTGGAAATAAAAGAAAATGCGGCATGATGAAATGTAAAATAAAATTTCCTTTCCCGAATGGCAAGACTTAATATTAAAACCTTATTACTGGAGAAACCTTCAGGAAGAATGGTTGTAGTATATCCTAAAATTAGATAATCTGATGACATACTTTTTAAATGTCGAATTGACCATTCAGGGAAAAACCATAATAACAACGTTGTTAGAAATATAACGATGAAACCAACCAACAGAAGTGTCATCATTTTCGTAAATGCCTATTAATTTTCTTTATTCCAATTTAAATCCAATTTATTCCAACTTTATTCCAATTTAAATTAAAAATAAAAAAATATTTTATAGAAGATCTTGGACCACCCCCTTTCCTGTTATGTTTTAGTGAGAAAGAAGAAAAGGAGCTTCCCCATAAATCATTTGTTTTATCTTTTGTTTGGTATTAATCTTTTTTTTGTACGATTTTTGTGAGATTTCCTTTCAAGAGAATTTTTTTCTCTTGCTTACATAGAAGAAGTTTGAAAATCGAAGGTGGTGTACCTCGATTTTCAAACTTCTTATATATAACAAAAGCACAGCGGGTAACAAGAACAAGGTGAAAAAGGTAGAAAGGTAGTATGAAGTGCAAAATATCTATTATAGGAAATTTCACTCGTTCTCCGTCAAGATACTAGCTTAGCGATTTTTAAACAAGTGTTTAATGACGCTTGAAATACTTGAATTCTAATAAATTTCACAAATGAATACAAAATGAACATAACGATACCAAGTAACGGGTAGTTAAAATACGATTTTATCTGAAAATTGTGTAAAATAATGACGAAATAATCTAACCATTCGATAAAGCATAATTACAGTATCACAGTATCATGCTTTGAAGTGCAGAAAAAAACCCAGTGGCCAAAATCGTCAAAGTCTCTGTGGAGGAGTGTTTTCTATTGTAATTGAATTGGAGCGTGAACGTCATTCACATGGTTGTAGAAATCATTCAGAACCCTTAATGATAAGGAACACGTCATCTTCATGTTTTTCCCATATGTCTGGTGGAATATATGTAGTGGTGAGTGCTTAATTGTTATGAGATCGCATTTGTATCTCTGCTACTATGGATGACGTGGTTCTACCCATTGATTCACCATCACTTTATAGAGGTTCGTGGAAAAACTTTCAATGCACTATATAGCATGTTTCTCTAAGATTAACTGGCCCTCAAACATAGCCGTGAAAGTTTAACCTAGGTATTAGCCTGGACCCAACTTCAATGACCCTCAAAAACATTTACAGCATTCCTCTCCATATAAATAAATAAATAAATAAATAAATAAATAAATAAATAAATAAATAAATAAATAAATAAATAAATAAATAAATAAATAAATAAATAAATAAATAAATAAATAAATAAATAAATAAATAAATAAATAAATAAATAAATAAATAAATAAATAAATAAATAAATAAATAAATAAATAAATAAATAAATAAATAAATAAATAAATAAATAAATAAATAAATAAATAAATAAATAAATAAATAAATAAATAAATTCATTAAATCGCTTGTTTATCTTATCTTATCGTTTTAAGTCACATTCCACTAGTTTGGATCCATCAAACAGAGAATTGGAAAATTTGCGAGCTGATCTGTACCACTGGTTGAATTTGGTTTGTAAAGCTCAAGTTTTCATCACCAATTTTAGCTGGAATGTTATAAAAAAGAAAAAAAAATACTATTGAGACCTGTTAAAGACTTTTTCGAATAAAATTGAAGTTTCCTGTGCAACTCAGAGTGGATTCTTAAGTCTTTTTTGATGGTAATGTTTGAAGTATCGATCTATTTATTAAATGGAACACAAAAGATAAGTATTCTGGGAATTCCATGACCGGGAAATATTGGTGGCCCTTTTATTTCAAAAGTTGCAAATATACATAAAGAAAAATGACCTAGTATAATTGGTGAAATCCAATATTACAAAAGATAAAAGATAAAACTAAACTATGCCGTTCTTTCAAGATTTTTTTTACAAAAACAAAATTTCCTTAGATAAGGAAGCTGATCGGCAATACATCTTGGTTGATCCCCATATTTATTGATTCGACTGATTGCTGAAGGATTTACGATGAATTCATTAGTATCATTTCTGTGTTCAACGGTGGCTTCAAATTTCCCATTACTTGGCGACACTGCTATAACAATTTCGTACAATCCATTTGGAACATTTCTTGTTTTATCTAAGTTTACTCCACAAGCGTCACACTTACTGTTTCGAAAAGTACCTTTAAAATGTTGAACAATCTTGTTTGGTGCTTTCTTGCTAAATCTTATAACCTGTTTAAGGAATAGAGGAGCACAGTGTGTTTTACCCTGTGGTACAGCAGAGACTATAAAGTTGTTGATATATCTCACAGTATGCTCTGCAACAGTTCGGGCAAAACTATCATTCGTGCCAAGTGTTACAAGGTCCAAACAGGGACACCAATGGCTTTCTACTCCAGCATCGCCGCAAGTGCGATTCAGTGAAGAAATATCGGTAAACAAACTAACGCCATGTTTGGCGTGGGTACTATTTGCCAGATGTGGAAAATTCATTAAATGCCTTAAGGTTGCATAGATGTCGAAATGTGAAGTCAGTATTTTCGCATTATTTCGAAAATGACTCATTTGGTCGGCATATATTTTATGAAACCAACCCGGTAATGTGATTGACATTAAAGGTAATCGTTCCTCCAGCTTTCCTTGTATTGTCGCTCTGTATTCTGAATTTCTGGATCCGTGATCACCAAATATTATCAATGCTGTATTGTTTAAAGCGTTTGTGTCATTTAGATACTTGAATAGTTTCACCAAATCCTTGTCGATCATTTGAACACGATTTGGTGCACCATGCGCTAAATTCGAGAAAACAAAGAAAGCAAACTTCTTCTCGGTTCTGTAAACTTTGTACAGATCTTTAATGTATTCAAACCCATATTCATGCGGGCAAGCATTGCTGTATAAATTCGCGTGCCTAGTGACTTCGTCTGTCGCCCACCACCAAGGGCGTAGATACTTTGTTGTCGGTGGTGTATCAAATCCCATTAACCGATATTGAAAAGTACCGACCCAAGGGTCATCTTCCGAGTAAACTGTTTTATAGCCCGCCAATTTGAAATCCTTGAATATGAATGGCCATCTATCGACGGTTTTGGCTTTAGGAAAGCCTCGTCTGCCTTCCGGTAAATCATACTCTTGGGCACCAGCAAGTAACACGCATAGCTGTGGAGTGGTACCATCGCCAACAATGGTGTGACCCTATGATAGAAAGAAAAATATAGAGTATATCAACAGTTAAGGAGCAGACAATTATGTTTGATATTCAAGGGCTGCTTGTATGTACAGTTACCTCTAATATCGCTTCATTCGAACTTTGGTTATTTCTGAAAAAATAAAAAAATTCCTAGGATTTTATGTTTTCTTTCACTTAAAATAATTTTACTTGCGAGTTTGCGAGCTTGAATTAACTGATGTGGACTGTATTACTGTTTATGCAGTGCACATAAGGATACGACGTATATTGTGGTATATTGTGACTTATGGCAAAGGAAGCATTAAGTAGATTATAAATATTGCCGTAGGACTAATGCAATTGTGTCACATGTCAAGCAAAATAGTTACAACGTTCGGCCACGGGTCCTTTGTGTCTTTTTGATGTGAAGACGACGAGACGGAAAAATGAAATTGACTCATATATTGAGTGATTTTCATCACGTGATAACTAGGACATAGAACTGTGTGCTCAACCTAAGCGTTAAACCTCTTTGGAGACTTTTTTAATTCATTGTTGTTGCTAATGGCCCACATTGACATTAATAGCAAAAAAGGTTGTATAAATTGCATTCAAATTTTATGTTGTCAGGAAAGCGTGCAGAACAAATTGATCTTGATAAAATAAGGCTTTAATTTGATTAAAATTGCATGAAATACACCTTTCCCGAATTTCAGTTTAAACACTGTGTTAATGCTGAGCTATCAAGTTCCGCCTCGTTACTATGCGTTACTATGCGTTACTATGCGTTTTATTGTTTGACTAATTTCCTAGAAACATTTTAAGAGTCCGAAGCTTGATTTGAGTGGTGAAAATTTGCACAAAACTCCATTTTAAGAGAATTCTGACCTCGAATTCCCCCTTAGTTCATGCGATTATTTTTAGCCACAATAACCAAACATAGCTAAAAAGTTAGAAATTGCATCTTGTGACTGTGAAAAAGTGAGGTTGAACAATAGAATTATTGAATTTCCGTAGAAAAAACTCTTCATTTGAAAATGGTTAAAGTCAAACTCGTTTAAATAATAATTTTTAAATGATCATTGAAAATAGCCAAATTTTAGATTAGTTGAATATCTACGTCATAACTAATCTGGTGTGACTTCGTAAGCTTAACTAAATTTAGTTAAATCACAAGTGTTGTAAACTCACCACTGTGACTTCGACAAATGGCGGGTATTTTTAACAATTTTAACAAAAGTTTGCACATGATTTAAAAATTATCATGTATTCCCACAACCAATCTCATGATTTTTGAAGATCCTCACATTTCTTGCAACATATTTTCATACCTTGAATATGGTCGTATAAGGATCATTAGCCAACATTTTATAGCTAGAATTCATCATTCTAATCGCGTTGGCGTGTGATAACGAATCAATCATCAACATCATGATGTTTAACTTATTGCTATCGTTTGAAGCAGCTTCGAATTGTCGCTGAGCATCTTTATCAATTTCTTCATCTCTTGTGACGTGTATGTGATATTCTTTGTGCAAAACATTATTCTGTTGGATGTCTACTTGCAAAAAGTCTTCTTTAAGGGGTATAGTAACATTCACATCTGTAAGAACAAAACGAAACATTACCAGTAATTTCTTCATAAGAATAACGTGTTTTTGAAACATCTATAATTATTTCGCAGAACTGTTCCATCTGAATATACCGTAATTTTTCGATTAAGCGCCCGTATTCTGCTAAACAGAGCCTTTCAAAGATGGGCGCTTATTTGAATTAAGCGATTTATGCAGAAGAGTGATGGGAAACTATGAAAACAAAAATCTCTTTATCTTTAGATGAACGTTTGGAAAAATTTTAAGAGCTTTTTTAAAATTTTTAAGATCTTTTAAGTGCTCTTCTCGATTAAGTGCCCATACAAAAAATCCAAAAGTTTAATAAGCGCCCTGGTATAATTACGATACATAGGACAAATCAATGCTGGATAAAGCAAACATTCATGGGAACCAACTACAGCTTTCAAACCTAGCTTACCTAGCAACCCACGTAGAGGCAGAAAAGAGAGAGATCGGAATTCGTGACCAATTTCGATGTGTGTTGACTAAATTTTCCCCCGCCTAAAAAAGCCCTGCCTAATAATTTGTGAATAAAAAAATACCTATTAATAAGTTGTTAATAAATTTATAGTGGGAAAGTGACGAAATTTCGATAACAATGACAAAAATTTTCCCACAATAACACTTTCTTCGTTTGACTTAAACCATAGTTATTTTATCACCAGTAAAGGAAACGTAGAAACACAAGTCCGTGCGTTGCAAAGGGTATAAAATACATTCTTCACATTCACATTCTGAAAAATAATTAAACAATTAAATTTAAGATCAATTATTTGAGAAAAAGGACACATTCCTTTACCTTGTGAAGGAATACCATCCTCTGTTATCAAATGAAATCTGACAGCTTTGGTGCAATCTCCCAAACGTAATTTCGATTTCTCAAACGTTGCACATAATCTGGAAATGTTATGTTTCAAAATGCCAGTCTCCCTCTCTATGTGAAAGATTGCACTACTTACGTTGCAAATGTGTGGAGTATCAGACAGCGTTATTTCCTTTCTGATATTTTGATCTAGTAGAAATTATATTTATGAATATTACTCTTTTTTAATAATAGCAACAAGACAACTATTACCTCGTTATCCCAGATCAAAATGGAAAGTTCTCAACACAATCTAGTGAGATAACAATCCTTAAAGCGGGCGATTCACGATCAAATTTATCAAATTTGAAAGTTCAGTGATTACTACACGGTTCCAACTTGTCGAAATCAAATTATTGACAATTCGCTCGATATCTTCAATTCGTTATATCAAAGCAAAATGAAGGATCTAAGGAATCTATGGTTATATCAAATTTAACCCAGTTTAGAGAACATCATGAATCGCTCACAACTGGCAATATTAACGGTACGACTACGGTAGACAGAAATATGCAGCTGAAAATCTACAATAAAATTTTTGCTGTTGTTTTTGATTTCAAAATAATCTCACTTCAATACCAACCAATCATCGAGCTTTTAAAACGTCAACACTGCAGAACGAGATTTGGTTAAATTCGTTTCACTATAAGTTTTAAAGAAGCTGATTGGATGATGTTACTTTCGACAATTTGAAAAACTTAAACAATCTTTAAAATATTGAACTCGAATGCAATAAGTTGATACACAATCAAACTTGTCGAATTCTATAAATTTGATTTGATGAACATGATCGTGTATAGCCTTTACGCCTTTTAAAGCAGTGTTCAACAGTCGTTATACATGGCGACTAAGTATTTTAAGGGACAAAGGGTTACTGTTAAAATCTAAACAAAATCTTACCTTCGATTATAAAACATCTGGAGGAATTAAGATGCATTATATGTCCTTCCTTGCTCATGTAAAACATTCTTTGATGTTTGCAAGCATTATCTCCGTTATCCACGGCTGTGATGGTGACATTCTTCTGTTCATAGTTCGTAGTACTTACTTCTAACAGTTTGTTGAACTCCGACATGACAAAACAAGCGAAGTGATCTAATAGGTGAAAGAACTATTCAAAATGAACAAGTAGATCTACATTGACAAGAAATGTATTTCTCAATCCATTACAAAAACGATTTTTTCCTCCATGCACATTTTGGCATTTTATCGAGTTGAAACCAAAGCGATAATTATTATGAAATTATCTGGCCCTGAAACCTTATTTCAAGTAGTCTTCATCATTCGATAATGTTTCCTTTTTAAAAAGATCATGGAGGTATAAAACAGAAGGAGACATCACTCTTAATTTTTCTATTATTCAGATAATGCCTTTTCTTAAAAAACTATATATGATTCAACTTAAATCTTTCAAATTAGATGCACCTCGTTAGTACCGTACAATTAGATAAGCGCTACAATGATTCTCTATTCAAAAACCACAGGTTACTACCAATATATTTAGGATATCCTGAATTATAAAAACCTGAAATTATTTTTTTGTTGTTGTATAATCGTGACGTTTCTGCATAATTATGACATTTACTTCAAATTATGTAAAAGTCATGATTTGAAGTACCATGGTCAATCTTTCCGTTCCACTAGTAAACAAGATGGTTATTTAAACGATTCTTAATCATGTTGAGGATTCAAAAGAATGTGATGGTTACCTGAAGGAGTGAAACATTTTAAAATTATGCAAAATGATAGCAATTAGATTTTATTGCGCAGTTAACACTTCAACAATACAGCGCGATAGTACAAAAGAATTTTAAATCCTTCTGTTTTATACCTCCATGAAAAGATCAAAGATAAAATTCACAATAACATGTAGTACGTAATAGGTTTCCAGACAATGGGATTTTCTGATGTCTATACTTCAATGTTATCAAAAACATTTACGATAGGTAGTTGGAAGTGGTATAATTAATCTGGAATGCCTTCTTTTCATTAGACCACAGAATCTCTGTGAGAATCTGATCAGTGAATCAAATACTCCAAATACGCTATTCTTCTGGGCGACTAATTTCATAAATTATTTCTCAGACTTCCGAGCATACAACGCGCTCAAAATACTGATAAAGAAGCCATCACTTATAATAAGATGAATACAAACGAACATTCTGTAGAATACACAAGCGTCAATTTTTAAAAATTTCTTACCTTTTCTAAGTTGTAAATTATGGTTATTGGTTATTGGATGCCATTTTGAAAGTCTGTTCTTGTAGTCGTCAACTCGCTCAATGTAATAGTAACCAGCTCTCTGTATATTGTTTAGTCTTAATTGAAGATGGCCGTTAACGATCTTCGCGTAGCGTCTGATATTACATTTGTTTTTGTGTTTATATGAAATGTATGGCAACACATCCGGATGAAAAGGATCCAAACTTGGTATGATACATTGTTGGGAACGATCAGGAATTCTTTTAGGACCTTTGGATAACTGCGACTGCACAGTATCAAACATTGTTTGCGATAGAGTTTTGGATGTGGTTTGCATTTCGTTCTGGGTTGAAGCTGTCTGGTTTGGATATACAGAGCTACTTTGATTTGACGCTGATGGAGTGCTAGTCTCCAATTTTGTCGTCTTCGTTGTTGTTGTTGTTGTCTTCGTCGTCGTTGTTGTTTGCATTGTTGTTGTTGTTGTTGTTGTTGACATATTTGATGTTGTTGTTAGTTTTGATTTAGCTTTCTCTTCGTCTATAGCCTTTGTCGTTGGGAAAATGTTTTGCACACTATCTCCTACAGAAAATTCCTTAATGCTTAGCGAAGTGTTTTCATCTTTATACTGCATTTCTTTTCTGGATATCTTTCCAAGTAACTGTGTTACCTCCTTTTTAATTAGGTCCTGTCCTGAGACTTTCGGCTGCTCCCTCTCCGTGAATTGGTCAACTATTTTAATGGGTTCTTTCCCTATTTCAATTGTTCGAATCACATTCAAGCGATGGCCTCGCTGTTTAGGCTCTATTAACCACCTGTTATTTTCTCTCCATTGTTTCTCGGCGTTGTTGTAATTCTGAGAATTCCAATTTGTCAGCCATGATACCAGTGGTTGATTAGATGGCATTAATTCAGTTATGCGACTATTCATTATTCTTGTATAAATTGCTGACTCATAAATTAGGTACAAAAATAGCATAGTGTTGGCAAAACAGAAGAAAAGAAATGAGACGAACAAACATTTGATTACAGAATACCTGACAATCATCATTTTCCTAAATAAACGAAAATAAGATCAACTGGAGCTTGTTGTTCGATTTCAACTATGATATCCACGTCAGTGCAGAAACTGCTTTTCTAAAAGCAAACTTTTCTCACTTTTTTTGAAACCGTTTCCACGCCAACGTAGATATTGAGAGATGGTATTTGATTTAATTTCTTTTAAGGCGTTTGTAACAATCTTTTTTTGTAACAATCTTTTCGATTCATATATTGTGGAGCTTCGACACACGTGGTTGTCAACTTTTTCTCTTTGATCACCCCTCACATTACAATGAGACTTTCATACATAATTTCTGATCAATACTGGATGCGAAATTGTTTTTGAGTATTTTTAAGAGTAATATATTTTGTTTTTGAAGGCTTATAACTTGATAAGAAATTATATTGGAATTTACAAACAGAATAAAAAAATTGATACATGCTAACTGGTTGTGCCAACTAGGTATAAATGACTAGAATTTCAAGAGTAGTACAAGATTACCTTACAAAAGTGAATTGATTAGATTTCAGCTCATCGCTTTTAATCTAATCAAATTAATTCCACCAATATTTATTGCCGTTATATTTTAAATATCCTCGGTTAATTATTTACAGACCATTTTAACACCAAGTTCTAAGAAGGGCCGATAGTATAACCCTCAAGAAAACAAACACAGATAAACCCTCAGAAACGCGAACAAACACAATGTAATGCTTTTAATACAATATCGTTTATTTTACATAGCTACTAACCACAGTTAAACCTCTGTTATCTGAACTCTCACTGGACCGAGCTAATTAGTTCGAATAATTGGTGTTTCAAATAAGTCAGGGTAAACTATGAGAGTAACTTTAGCGAAGTTGAAGGGACCGAGTTCAAATAACCGGGGAATTCAGATAACCCGGTGTTCGGATAATTAAGGTTCAACTGTATATCTCAAATATAGAAAATATACTAATTTCAACCAAGGACTTCGAAAAAATGTTAAAGATGGTACGTAAATGGACTCTATAAAACACGTGGTAACTCAAACGTATTTCCTTCTAACTAAAAATGACTATACCTATCTATACACGAGTCACATAACATTACACATCTTATATATTTAACAAAACTCCTTTACGGCAGCCGAACACAAAAATAATATAACAAACGTTTTCCACAGGTTGTTACAAATTTATTTGGTGTAAGGTAAACCTTGTTTTGAGGGTGATTTGGGATAAACTAAGCCGAGGTTATTTTAATAAAATTTTGAAATCAACCCGAAAAAAAACATGATTTTTATCAAATCACCCGAAGATAAGTGTGATTACTATAGTGAATCAATTTGTTTATCAATCATTATCAAGTCATGGTTTTCTTTTTCTTTTACCATTTCAGAAACGTTCGAAATTTAAGATTCGAAACTTGTTCAATTTGATGTCTTCCCTGGGCAAACGTTTTTTTTTTTTTTTCTGGTTGATTTCAAAGCTCGAGTTGATTTCATAAAAATAATTTGAAATTGTATGGTGACGTCAGGTGTAATTTCAAGTAAACATGTTATTACATTGCTAATCGTATATTTGATTACAGACAGTGCAAACTTGCCGTGATCATAGGGCCGAATAATCCGTAATCCGTCCGCCTCTGTAATCAGCCCTCTCAGCTGTAACCGGCCCTGATGTGTCAAAATATAAACAAAGCTTTAAGATTCGAAATTTTTAAATTCAAACGTGATCTCAATGATTCGAATTGTGATTGGTTTAAAAAATGTCGTTCGATTAAAAAAGTCATGCGATGAAAAAGAAAAAGACAGGGAAATGATAGCTGCATTTTATTTATTTTCAAAATATTTTCTCCAATTTTTGCCATGTACTATAATATAAAACCATATTTCTATCTTGAAAAACAAATGAAATAACATAGAACAACAGCAACTGCGCAATCATTAGCAACAGCATAAGTGATCTTAGAATATGAAGTAGCATAAAAGAATAAATATATGAAAGAAATGACTGCTTTATCTAAGAACCATTGTCGGTAACATTTTTTCTAAGAACGATATAAGGGTTGTATTCCCTATAGTTCCCTATAGTTGAAGTCCCTCCTTCTCAAACAAAAACAATCAAAGCTATCTAACAATAAACACAAATAAATGAGAAATATACTTTTAAGGATATTATAAGAAAGTTAAGAAATACATCAGCATATAAATTTAAAAGAAACTGGGAAGTATTGTTAAGGACACACACTTGTTGGCGTACGGCTTGAAATGCAATATTATAACAATGGTTTTATGGAATACATAAATTTTTCCCCAGAATGCAAACAATAGCCAACACATTTTTAACACAAAATGTTTCAGTAGCTGAGGACAATCACAAAGTAGCCTTAAACAATAGACAGACTAAAATGCTTATTTTCATATTCTATTCGCAATATTTCTAACGTGCGCTATCTAATTGTAACCACAGTGCCGGTGTAACCGTCAAAAAGTACTCCCCGAAAAAAAATACTCCCGGAGTCTTTTTTAACTGGGAAATAAGCACTTCCCCAGTCTTTTTTCCCCAGAAAATAAGCACTCCCTCTGGGTAAAAATAACTCCCCTTTGTTTCACTGGGGAGTGTTTTTTTCCTGGAAAGAAACACTCCCTAAAAGAAGCCCTTCCATTGGGAATATGGCTATCGAATGTTTTGATTATTATAACATAATAAACTTCGAAACTGTGTCGAAAGTAGTAGAAATGTCGAACCAACAACGACAACACGTGGATCTGAAAGCGGTTGACGAATTTGTAAGAAGTAAAACCTATCCACCAGAAATTGCGAAAGATAAAGGTAAAAAAGCAAATTTCAGAAGAGCCTGTAAAAACTTCACCCTTTTTAATGGAGAATTGATGTACAAATGTAAACGAAGGGTTGTATTTGAAAAAGAAAGAAGAAAGACAATTATTCATGATGTACATGAAGGTATCGGAGAACATTCAATGGCTAAAGCATTGGCAGCTCATCGTGGCCGTGAATCTACATACCAAAAACTTTCTGAACGATTTTTCTGGTATGGCATGATCGAAGACGTTAAGGACTATATCAAAGCTTGTAAAAATTGCCAACATCAAGGGAAAATTTTTAAAACAATCAGCCCAGAGCTACAAAGTATCCCCGTGCCTAATGAAGTAATGAAGCAAATTGGCATAGATTTATGCACTCTTCCTGAAGTTGATGGGTTTAAACACTTAATAGTCTGCATAGACTACTTTTCGAAATGGTCCGAAGCCAAAGCTGTGAAGGACAAAACTGCACCAACAGTTGCAAATTTTTTATATGAAATCATATGCAGGCATGGCTGTATAAAAATACAAATTAATGACCAAGGCAAAGAGTTTGTCAATGAAGTCTCGGAGAGCCTCCTCGAAATGACAGGCACCGAACAAAGAATAACCTCTGCGTATCACCGCCAATCAAATGGATTATGTGAGCGTCAAAATCGTACCATCAAGGATTCTTTGATAAAAGTCTTGGAGGAAAAACCGAATGAATGGCCAAACATCATCGATGGTATATTGTTCGCCCATAGAGTGAGTGTCCACTATTCAACCAAATATTCACCATTTTTTTAATGTATAACCGCCATCCCGTTTTGCCAATAGATATCAAGTACGACACCATACACCACAATAATACCGAAGATGAATTGGAGAATGGCTACGACACCGCTACATTTGAGGCAGTACTTGAATCAACAGCTCTCCTTAGAGAGACTATAAACGAGAAAGTCACTCAAAATATAAAGAAGGCGCAGACCAAGCAGCAAAGGGATTACAACAATCGCCATACCAATCTTTCCACAACATTACCTGTAGGATCAAAGGTGCTGTTACAGAACCAAAAAAGGAAAGATAGAAAAGGGGGTAAATTCTCATTCAAATGGATTGGACCTTACACCATGAAATCAGTATCCAAAACTGGACTCTGTGTACTCGTTAATGAAAACGATGTTACTCTAAAGAAGAAATACAATGTAAGTTTGCTGAAACCATATACCTCCTCTGATTCAGATCCTTCCAACCTTGAAGAGACTAACGAAACAAATCACGAGAGCGTTGATGAAGATACGCAGAAAGAAACTGGTAAGAATCTTTTTGACAACTTGCCTCAAGAAATACTTGAAATTATTTTGATGGATGCAATAAAGACCAATCCAACCAACGCGTTTTATTCCATTAGCCGAACCTGTAAAAGATTTCATACCATAGTTGAAGGGAAAAAAGACGAAATGCTACCAATGGTTCATATCAATTTTCCAGAAAAGGCTTTCCAAAGTCTTCCGAGAAGATCTAACAAAATGAAAATTAGTGTAAAGAAATTATCAAAACTTTTTGGGCCTGGTAGTGGTGTTATAGAAAGTGTTCAAAAAGCCATCAGAAAGAATAGGCTATGGCGTTCCGCTTGGTTATTAATTGAAAATCGTAAACATAATTGGTTTATTATCGAGCGAGCATTTTGGAAACAGAAACGAACTATTCAAACTATCAATCTTCTTGAACAATCAGATATAATCGATGAAGCAAAAAATGAAGAACCATGGCTAAGTAATGATATGTATATTCTGAAAAAAGAAGACCGTGATTTACTGCTATCAAAAGATGCCTGGTTAAATGATCGCATTATGGATGCAGCGCAGAAACTAATCTGCAAAGAAATTGGTGCAGATGACGAGTCTTATCAGTCGGTGCTTAACTCCGAAAAGAAAACCATCGATCCCTTCCACCCTGTATCTCAAGAGCATGTTCAGCTTCTTCATAACGGAGAAAACCATTGGTTCCTTAGTTTTTGTTCAAATTCGTGTGTACAAATCTGTGATAGCCTTCATTCAAGTTTAACCCGCTCATCAAAGAAATCAATTCGATCTCTTTATAGGCACTACGTAGCCAATTGTGGAGAACAAATTATAACTTTTCTACCTGTACAAAAACAGCCAGATAGTTTCAATTGCGGACCTTTCGCAATTGCCTACGCTGCGGAGATTCTTGACGGACGCTCACCTGTAGAAGCTGTATTTGATGTAAATAAGATGAGGGGACACTTAATCACCTGTTTGCAGATGCAGCAACTGACACCATTTCCGAAAATTTAGATTTTTTTGTTATTATTTTGTTAATTTTTTGAAGACTACCATTTGGTAAAAATCTTTATTTGTTTCATTTTAAGCAATAATTAGTCTAGCTAACAATCTACGTAGCTCTTTTGTTAATATTTAACATTTTCGTTGGGCAATACTGTCGTCACATCAATCTCTAAAGTATTTATAATCTAATTTGAATCCGATACTTGTGCAAGAATTCCTTTGTACTTAGGAGAAGATTTTTATTTCGTTACTTTTTTTGTAATTGTGTTTCTTGGTTTTTGAAAAGAAGAGAAAGATCTTTTTTTATTTAGATCTTGAACCCTTTTCAGTGAAAGTACTTTTTTCAAGGGATTTTCATTTATTTCAAGTTTTTGATTTCATAAATTTTAATTGGTTAGAATTACAGTTTATCTATTTGATATTATTATTTGTAATAGTTACTAATATCAAAAACGTTTTAAACTTTCAATAGATTATGATAATCATGCATTTACTTAATGTTTCTTGATTACGTCCTTATAATGTCAGGTACTCCTGTAAGCGCCGTTTGCACAACTAGTAACCATCAAAATTACCAGAATCATCATTGCATCTCCACAATCGAAATCATCAAAGCCATCATCTTCAACACGACAATTACGCTCGTTACTAGTTTTACAAACAACATCCTATAACTCCTTAAAATCTTAGAAATGAAAAAAAGATCAAAAAGATTTTACTATCCATGCATTTAACATAATGCATTATTTGAATGCTAATTATTAGGCATTGGACATGGTCAATATTGACGATAGAAAATAACAGGTCTTTTATCGAGAATACTCGCATACTAAGTTTCATTAAAAATAAGCAAAGCTGCAAAGAGTTGTTAAGCTTTTTATTCCAGTACCAAAAATCCAAAATTGACGACGTTATAAATGAACATAGACAATATTGACAACAAAATGTAACATTCTTATATCTAGAATACTCAATATCAAGTTTCACCAAAAATTAACTATAGCTATAGCACACAGTAAAACGTTAAGTATACCAAGATTCGGCAAAAATGTATTTCAGTGAAGTTAGCCTTACTGCTAAGAAAAAGTTACCTCGTCTATGTTGACTTTGTCTACTTTGTCTAAAAGGGGAGTGGATATTTCCCAAAGGAGTACTTTTTTCCTGGTAAATAAATACTCCATCATCTTTTCCCAGGAAATAATGACTGGGGAGTGCTTATTTCCCAGTAAATATGTACTGGGGAGTGCTTTTTTACGGGAGTATAAATTTACGGTGACACCGGATTGTTGTCGTTCTTTGTCATGATTCGATCAAAGATATGAATAGGATAATAAGATGAATAGCTTCCCCGGTAAAACATTTTTACCGATTCAATTACCGATTCTATTATTATATGGTGTAACTTACCATAGAACATATTTTTGCTCAATACTTTTTATGTTTCGGCATATTAGGCCAACATATTACCGTGGGTACCATTTTACGTGACAGAAAAACATACAAACAGATAAACACAAAATTCGGTATTAAAAATGCAGCCTAAAAATATTTTTTTATATTTTTCAACTAATTAGTGAAACCGTGAAATTATGGCATTGTCATTTAAAATGTATTACATACAGTATTAGTAGGACATATACAGACCAGGGCGCTTTCTATGAACTACGATGAAAATCGAATCAACACTGCAATTTTACAAGAAATTTATAAAGGGAAGAAATTATTAATATAATTTATCAGAAATTTTTAATTATCTACGTATTCGACAAATCTGGAGAAATCTTTTGCTGTTGCAGAAATTTTAAATTATGTTCCATAATGTTGGGAATAATAAAACTGTTAATAGTTTTGGTTGAAATAATTATCGGAGCATTGACTGTGCCGTTACCTCCAGTGATTTGACAGATTACAAAGAACCGAGACCGACTGGTTTTAAAAGGTTCATTGATATTGTTATCAATGTTTTTTCGGTTGATGCTTTGTTTTTAATATTATTGTTTTGTTTGTATTTCTATCGTGGAAAGAAAAATAAATTTCGAATTCCATTCACGTAATTTCCTGTAGTATTGTTCATTGAAATACCGCTTATGATCTCAGAAACAAGTTTGTTGAAAGCTCGGGGAACGATATCGTGGGAACAACAAAAATGGGATATGCTACTTCATGTGATTTTTCTTTTCAACCTGCCTCTTCAATCAAGTTTTGATTTTGTTTTTATACTTGGTTGTAAACAAAAATGGCTATGCCTTTTAGCATTGACAGTGTGCCCCATATCCTTTTTGCTTGAAAGTATGCCATATGCAGTTGTTTCCTGGACGATGGTTGGATATAAAACTTTCAGAACGATTAAATTGAAAGATTTCAGTGCATTAAAAATGGAAGATGACATTAAATACATCATGTTAGTACTAGCATGGACTGGCACTATTGGACAAGCCCTGTGAGGCCTTATATTCATGTTGTTGGCAGCTTTTACATTATTGTGGTTGATGTGCAGATTTCTTTAGCAGGCATTGTGAAGGGAATTAAATTCTATTTTTGTTAAAGATGAAGTTCTAAATTCCTTTCTAATACCAAGACTAAATCTTCATTAAAAAATCTCTATAGGTCAAAGATCTTTTAGAATTCAAAGGAACCGTTTTAATTAGCTTTTTATCTCTTGTTATGAACGGATATTGGGATTCATACAATTCTCTTAAAAATGCAATGGATTGCTGACGTCAGCACTTTTCAGCAACAGCGTAATCCTAAAAAATAAAATAAAACGTTCTCAAGAATGTTTTGCTGACGTCAGCACTTTTTTAAGGTACACCTATTTTTATCAAAACGTACTACTTGCAAATCTGAGGTCCATTGTGCTGAAAATAACCTTTTTATCCATCAGAACTCTCCAGGATATTATTCTAAATATGTCAAGCAATGTTTTTTGTAACTATGACTTCATAAATAGAACGTTTGACATCGCAATTTTTCGAAATATTTCTAATTTTTCCAATATTTTAATTTATGTCAATTATGATATGAAATTATTAGTGCAATGACTCTAATTTGTATTAAGGCCCTATATTGTAAGATGTAATTTGTTTTCAAATGCATTCTAATGGTTACATAGGCATTATTTTATTCCTCTGTTCATGTGAAAATCGTTCAGAATTTGATAGAACTTCCATTGTTAATAAAGTGCTGGCGTCTACATTTTTCCAACTGCTTTTGTCCAAAAAGTCTGAATATGTTACTTACAAACAAGAACCATAGGAAAGCCAAGTTCAAAACAAAATATTCTGTAAAATTCAATGCACATCATTAATAATTATAAATTCATGAAAATTTGCTTACCCAGTTAGAAATGTGTTTACATCAGCAAAATTCAATGAGAATCATGGTAACAATTACTATTGGAATAATTGCAGAAGAGATTGAGCTATATTTCCATCAAGTTTAATTGCCATAGCTTGAGTGGCATAGATTTCATAGGGGACAGGCATACTAGACCACCTCTACCCCCTACCCCCCGGGTATGATAGGGTTAAAGATTTTCCATTTTATTTTCGTGTTGTTGTGTGTAATTGCTTTATCACCTAAAATTCAAAGTGTATATCTTTTCAATGGTACGATTTTTAAAATCTTTTTAAAGCTCTTATTTCTATTTCGGAGAGTTCTCAGAAATATATAATTGATTTTTCGTAATTAAGTAATGCCATCAACCTAAAAGCGAAATAAATCAACTAAATTCGAAGATACGTACAATAATCGGAAAACAAAACAAGAGAAAAACTACCTAGAGAAACCACGAGAAAAATCATTCTAGAGCAGAGATAAAACAAACTCGATAATACAATAATAATAAAACCTGTGCCGAATGAAGAAGGGTGGTTAAACAAGACGCAACGAAAAGAAAACCTGTATGTAAGAGAATAGAACAAACGTAAGAAAATCATGCATCAAAAAGACATCCCCGCGTTCTACCTGAATCTACATTCGGATTCCTGTATCATTAGCTTATCAATTTGAATAACAAAATGAAAGCATTTTTTACAGCCTTACGACCAACCTTCAATAATTACACTATTCCTTTATCATTATCATTATTATCATTATTCTAAATATATACATTATGTCAACTGTTCGAAATAAAAGTTACATTTTGTCTATTGGTAAGTTAAAAGAGAAAAGATTTGAACATTAGAATTTTCACCTGAAATTTGTTACATTCAATTTGAAATTCCAGAACTGTTAAAGCTATACTTGCATAGCTTCTTCTCTAATTCACTTGATAACGATAACCGCTCCACAGTGAAAAAACGCCTTTTGAATATTTTCTGTAATTCTAATTATGGAGAGAAACAACCTCCATGGGACCGAAATTTATGGTATTTGAACTAGTGATGCTATTTTTGAAAGTTTATTAAATAATTTTTACAGTGCCAATTCGTTCCGGAAAAAACGACTCATTTATTGTAATTATTGTTCATGAAAAATCAAGAAACTTTTAGAACTAAATTCATTTTACATATAATTAAGAAATTAGCGTCTTAAATACACATTTTCTTCTTAAAAAGCAACAAAACCATTACCCTGGCCGAGAACGGCGTTTGAAAAGATTATGATTTTTTTTGCGACTACATTCCACATTTAAAAAATGCCTTTCAAAATGGCGTATATTTGTTTACAAAAGCCTGTGTCAATTTAATGGCTGGATGATGTTTCAAAATGAAATGCAACCACTGTTAATAAATCTGAAATCGGCAGAAAATAAGAAAATCTCCTTTTTCTTTAACTGAAAGTGTCGAATTAAGTGGCAACTGGCTAGAGGAAGTTGTGCTAAACGAGAAATAACATCAACATCAGGATAGGGGACACAAAGGAGGTCCTAGGATCTATAAACCTATAACCCTTGGATACACGTCTTTAACAAAATGTTATTTTCATAATACATAAAACTTCCAAACAACATCTTTTTAATATAAATTCAATAAGTAAGAAAGAACTTCTCTTTTTCCCCATTTTCAAAGTTTTTTCCCCAATCTTCTTCCAACATGTGAACGAACGAAACTTCTTTGCCATTTTGACAAGTATTTATACACAAATAGCTTAAACTTAAGGAGAACATCGCAAAAATATATACGCACAAATTTAATTGAAACATACACCGAGAATAATGAAGTTGCGGAGAGATTAGGGAGATAATCGTTATTAGGAAGAAGGTTCAAACTATCTGCAAACAAAAAATAACAAACAAACGACGAAGATTTTAATACTCAGCGTGCTAATGCCGTAGACTTATAACATAAACATTAAGTCTAAAAGCATAAATCTGAAAGAAATGACCGAATCCGTCAAAGTGGAATAAATAAATCAAATTATGCTCTTTTTCTAACGCAAAAAGACATTTTAACGATGTTGCCACAACGTGAAATACTTTACGTTTTTGCAACTTTCCAACACGACTCACAACGTCAGTGCACTTTGTTGCCTTTCTTTTGGAAAACGAATATTAGGAAAATATGCCGAAGTGTTGCCTGATCTAGGAACTATTATTTCTCCATAAAAAGAAATTCCTACTTCTTGGAATCACAGAACAATAGTTTAACCTTATTCATACCGTGGGGATCAACAAAAAAATTTGAAAAATATGCCAAAGTGTTGCCATGAATTCTACTGGCATTCTTAGTAATAGAGATAATTACTTGATAAAATATAAAGCATTGTTGAAACAGAAATTCAAGAAAGATGTATTTCAGAGGTTACAGGACGGAATACCAAACATTATAATGCGGTACATGCAGTTATAAATTATTAAACAATGTTAGCCCTGTTTCATTTATCATTTATTTAATGACTTGATAAAGGTTGCCACACTATTCTCCTCAACACAAGTCAATATGCTGCTTCGCAATAAACACTGTAACCAAAATGATATACTTCTGTGTTAAAGGGAGTCATGGAACTAGAAGCCTGCACATCGGTCATAATTGGATGAGTATCAGGACAATACATTTTTACTCTGTCCAGATACGCCAAATGTCTTGGAACTCCGTACATTGAGCTGTGTCGTGTGACGCCGTCTTCATTGTAATTGATTCTAGCTTCCGCACATTGATAAATATAGCGCCCATAAACGTAGTGCGAATTCCACTTCGTATCAAGCCTAAATCCGGTCAACGCATAGTTGGTCGGGCAGCGCATCCTTAAGTCTTTGTCACCAAGCTCAGATATACTGTAGAGTGTACCTGCTGATATCATTAAGAGCTTCCAGTCGGTTATAATTTCTTTTACCGCGTTACCCTTATTGGTGTCTGTGCACCAATATTTATATCTAATATCATCTAAAATGAAAATAGACGCACCTTTAGTAAACAAAAAAAGGAAAAACCATAAGTCCTGAGGGTCATGCAAAATTATAAGGAAAATTACGAAAAAACGTTTTTTAAAAAACAAATTTTCATTAGTCTTAGCTGACTTCTTTAAAAATACGTCTCAAAATAACAAATTTAGTAACTACACCGATGACAACAAGAAAACGCAATTTGTAGGGTGTTTGTTTGCCTAACGCCCATTGGGTGCCATGGTACGCCATGATTTGAGTCCACTTCTTATTAATTGCGCCACCTTGAAAAATATTTCGAATCTGCCCCTGAACAGCCAGATAGATAAACAGATGTGCAGCCTTTTATAGAGATAAAAGTTAATTTACTATATTCAGTTCTTCTTTCCAATTGAACTTCTTTCAAAATCCAGTTCATGTCACATCGGACAGTATGTCTGTCTAAATATTGGACTTCTCCTTCATTTGGGCCTTCATACTGCCATCCAGTTACTTGTTCTCGTGTATCAGCAATACTGGAACAAACCATGGACATCATTACCACAGTGAATGGAATAGGACTCATCTTGACGGTTGGTTTATCTGGTTTGGTAAATCTGCGTCTCTAAATTTGATGCTTTATTATTAAATTTATGGCATTATTTTGTTAGCTTGTGAAAAAAGAAAAAGAAACAATATCAAAGTAGGCTTACCTCTCACCATTCAGTTTACATTCACTCGAATGTAAATGTGAATGTATGCGTGAGCTTATATAGCTACAGGTCTTAATTCTATTACGTCAAGAGACTTTACTCGTAATTAACGTATTTAATTGGACGGAAATAGAAAATAATGATTAACACAGTATTTAGTTATGTTTTTCACGAAATCAAAATCGCAAATTACTTGTTACTTCCAACATAAACATGGATTTGAAATCCGGGATTTCGGTATAGGGTAATCTGCGGTATAGATCTTTGTATTGACCCCTGACAAATTCAAATAAAACGCGTTGAAAGCTAGTGTCCGAAATTCAAATCACGTCTTAGAGATTAGTTCACCAATTGGTTAATTACTGCGTTTTAACTCAAAGGAAAACAAACAAAAGCAACGCCAATTCGATTAGCGCTCTCAATTATTTGTCTAAATTTCTGAACATTGTCAATGGCATTGAATCGATTACATTTTTGATTATATTATTCATGATAATGTTGACCAATGAATACAACTGTGCATATAAATTTTCGTTGAAACAAACAAAAATTCGGAACATTATAATCACTATTTGACAAACAACCAGTTATATGCAGAGGCGGATCTAGAGGGCATGACGAAATTTGCGGAGGAGAATGTTAGCTATTAAACTATAAAAGAAAAACGTGCAAGTAATCTCATTAATGATACAGACTGAAAATAGAAATTAGGTATATGTGTTCCTCCACAATTTTTGACATCCCTAGATCCGCCGCTGATATGATAGACCTTGCAAGAATCTTAGAATTTTAAAATGTTTGGAGTATAGTTATTAATAAATAATATTACAGTATAACCCCGTTAAGTCGGACTCTCAGGGGACCGAAATAATCGGTCTGACTTATTGGGAGTCCGACCTATCCGAACTTCGTCTTAAGTCAGACTCTACTTATTTAGTCCCAAGGGGGACAAGGTTTTAGTCCGACTTAAAGAAAAGTCCGACTTAAACCGTGTCCGACTTAACGGGGTTATACTGTATAACAGTTTTAATCAGTTCAGAGGCCATCATTCACAGCGGAATCGCTTTACAATTGCTTCAACTACAACTCTTTGAAAGATTTGTCCGAAATTCATATCACGTTTTAGAGATTACTTTATCTTCTTATACTAATACGCAATCTTGCTTTTTTCTTACCTAACTTTGGAAGAAAGAACTTTCGGAAAATTTTCTCGGGAAGTTCGTCAATGGATATTTGTTTATGTTTTTTTCCGTATTAGTATAAGGCACTCCGGTTTAGTGCTTATAATTGTTTTATGATATGAAATACGTTAGGGAAGACATGATTAGGATCTCAGGCGGAGACTTCGAATTACAATCGAACGTAGCAGCTATTGACAACGAATGATAAATAGTCGTTTGAAGAAAAAAGAAGCGTTTGTTTACATTTTTTAAGACAAAGTAATAATAAGAAACATGCATAAAAAAAACAAGTTTTTATTACGAAGAATAGTTTTTACACATTTACGACTTATGTTGTGTAATGTTGAAGGTTGAAGACGTATCAAACGGCATTTTATCCTATCTCGGTTTGTTTTTTTAGATTTCCAAAGAAAAAAAAGAAAATTTAGTAAAAACTGTGTTGAGCATGGTATTTTTTAGTACAATGTTAGAAAGAAGAAAGTCAAGAAGGAATAAAAGATCAGAGATTTGATTAATCTGTTGGTTTCGGCCGTGAGTAAAATTAGTTAATACCGATGGCGTTTTTCTAATTGGAGATCTCTCTGTTCCTGGAATTTATAAAGAAAGAACTTTGAAGAAACTTCAGCTTTGAAGAAAGAAACATTATTTGGAGGTATGATTCTTTTTAGGATTTAGTTAATACCTTATATCGTATATATGTAAATCTGTATACACTCCTAAAGTTAATTTTGCGTGGGCAGTTTAGTGTGTGAGTGAGATATTTCACAATTTGTGAAGAATTTTTCTGAGATTTAGCATTGATAATTATGAATATGTTTACCACAAAGACTGAAAGAATTTTTGGTTGACAATAAAGTTAGAAAGTGGAAAGATTTAAGAATTGGTTAGAATTCAGAAGTCGAAAAAATACAGCCTTTTATTTAAATTTTCTTATTTTCTTAATTTTTTTGTAGCAAGTTGTTTGAGGGACTTGGAACTATGACGTCATTATCATGGCGTTAAAATATATTGCCGACTACATGTCGGTCACAATTGAATTTGTGTGCAATTTTTCGCTGGGCTTAATATATATGACATTAAACGCATAATTATTGCGTTAACTGTTGCCGTTTGGGGCCCATATTAGCTTTGAGTTATGGCTCAAATTGATTTCTTCAGTAAAACTTTACATTAAATATTATTCGACGTAAACATGTAATAACATTTTTAACAAACAAACTTCTTCCGTGTTCTGTGAATTCTATTTTTGGCGACAAAGAAAGGAGAAATCAATAGTTTTACCTCAACACACGGCGTTATCAATGCTTAGTATGGCGGGTAAAAAATTCATGAATCGATGAAAGATTTTAGGGCGGCGTTTTGGACTGCGTTTTTGTATTTCATAGAGTTATTATCAAATGGTTAGTATAGCGTGTAAAAACATCTTATTGGGAAAGATGTAAAAAATGTTTACACGGTATATTAGTCATTATGTTAATTACCGCGTTTTAACTCAAACAGAAACATACAAATGCAACGCCAATTCGATTAGCGCTCTCAATCACTTGACCCAATTGGTGGAGATTGTTAATGGAATTCATTTGATTACATCTAATCGTTTACATCAATTGTCGACCTATGAATGCAACTGTGAATGCAAATTTTCGTGAGAACAAACAAAATACGGGAACATACATTAATAATCATTATTTTGCAAACAGCCAGTTAAATCATAAAGCTTGCAAGAATCTTACAATTTCAAAAGCTTCGGAGTATAATTGTTAATAAATAATATCATAATAGTTTTAATGAGTCTACAAACCATTATTCACAGCGGAACAGTTTTACAATTCCTTCAACTTCAACGTTTTTGAAAGATGTATCCGAAACTCAAATCACGTCTTAGAGATTACTTAGTCATTTTGTTAATTACTGCGTTTTAACTCAAAGAAAAACAGACAAAAGCAACGGCAATTCGATTAGTGCCCTCAATTATTTGACGCAATTGATGGAGATTGTCAAAGGAATTCATTCGATTGTATCTCATCGATTACATCAATTGTGGACATATGAATGCAACTGTGCATGCAAATTTTCGTGAAAATAAACAAAAAATGAGAACATACATTAATAACCATTATTTTGCAAGAAGTCAGTTAAAAGATAGGGCTTGCAAGAACCTTACAATTTTAAAACGTTCACAGTATTGTTATTAATAAATAATATTATAATAGTTTTAATGAGTTTAGAGGCATGATTCACAGCGGAACAGTTTTACAATTGCTTCAAATACAACGATTTTGAAAGATGAGTCCGAAATTAAAATCACGTCTAAAAGATTACTTCGTCATTGTGTTAATTCCAACGTTATAACTAAAGGAAAACGTACAAAAGCAACGCCAATTCAATTAACTCTCTCAATAATTTGACACAATTGATACAGATTGTCAATGTCAATTTAATCGATTTCATCTCTAAATATATTGGATACAATGCACGCAATTGTTGATCAGGACATAAATTCAGTCCTGCGTGCAGTTTTCATCATTATCTACCAATAATTATATAGTTATATATGATCTATTATAGACCCTTTATTACCAGAATTCAGCAACGAGTTTTCCTGACCAATCGCCATATCTAAAAAGCGGTAAAAATTTAAGGTAGTCACTTATTCTCTTAGCTTTAATAACTCCATTGAAAAATCGGCTTCCGTATTTCTGAACACAACGGGTCATGAAGGCGAAGAAAGTTTTACATGTTAGATTACTAAATGTCGCCTTTTAACCCTTTTTTTCTAACTTCTTTCTATTTTCGCAAAAATTATTTTCTTCATTAAAGTTTTTCACATGAGGCTGGAAGAAACAAACAAAGAAAAAACAAAAACTTAAGTTCCAAAATCATTTTTTAATGATAAACATTATCTGCTTGAACACGTTTATCATAAAAGAAAACCTCTATAATCATGTAAAATACTTAAAATAGGTGACTTCAGTCAGAGTACGATATTCCTAGGCACTATTTTTATGTTAAGATCAAAAGTAAGGTTGTCTTATTATTGGTTTTGTACAGGTTTTATACAGCATGTTCAGATTAGAACTTGCATCTGCAAAGGACAAAAAAATTGGGTTTGTCCCACAAATAAACAACACTTTGTGAAATTTTTACAAAGGCGAAAATTATTTTGTTCGATTATTCTGAAAAATGTTTTTGAAACATGTGTTTGACTCAACCATCGAAATCAAGTAGCAGAAGCACATATTCCTCAGAGGACACGTCTTTATATTTTTCTCTTGGATACGGTTTAATACCATATATATAATGTATTTTGTTTATCCTGTATAAGTATTAAGAAATAAAGTTAACTATTTTGTCTACCGGTCCGGAGAGTTGGCGTTTCAAGCCTTTCTGACCTGAGATTAACACAATGACATCTTAAAAATGATGTTAAGATTTTACATTTTTATACATTTGTAATCATAATACTTTTTGGAATTAAAAAATAAATAAAAAATTATTGCAATAATGCAATCATCTATTTACGTACATATCTCCTGGCTGTTCCAAAGTTTCCTCATATGAGATCCACAATTACTCGATTCTGATTGGTTAACAGGGTGTGCAATGTTAGTGTAATTGAACTCTGCACTCGCAAATATTTACTACAGAAAAAAACGAAAGCGTGATAACCTTTTATAGTTCCTTTTATCAATCATCAATACCTTATAAGTGATTATACGATCTCACTGGGTATACACTGTGGAAAATTTTTTCTGTTGTAAAGTATTTTTTCGAATGGAATGAAAAAACTATCGATGGTTGTTCGAAATATTCAGAAATATGATCCTAATCAAAAAAATGGACACTAAACTCGCCCTTTGTTTTTATGTGATTAACCACTAATCACATGGCACTCGTCCTCCGTACTCGTTAAAATTTTATGTTTTGTACTTATTACTCGTGATTTAAATTGTAATTGCACTTACGTCCATGGGATTACTAGTACTAAAATCGGATTATTATTTTTGATTTCAAAAACAAATAGCCGAGACATAAGAAAACAATATTTTAATTATATACAATCTTCCTACATAAGTTAACCGCCTATTGAATGAAAATCAGAATTACGTGATTAACTTAATAAGGACTATTGCTAGGCAGTGTGTCCACAAAAAAACAGGCCCCTAGTTTTAAAAGGATATAACTTTTTAAATCTTTATCAAAACCATGCGACTTTTATACCGTTACGATGAAAATTTTTCAAGGATTCTGAAAATATTATTTTTCGTTTGTGTTTTTTTTTTGTTTAAGAAAATACGAAGAACATTTTCATTCAATACGGTCAGTAACCCCTTAATGATCAATAAACCGGACTTTTAATGAGCCATTAACCTTTTGTTTCGTTGCAATTACTGCCCAGGATGCTACTGTGCTACGTTTAGCACGAAATTCTGTAAAGATCACCAATTTTAAAATCTTTTTTATGTTTTAATAATTTCATATTCCCAACGCCTTGTCAAAATTCTTTATAAGCAAGTTTTCTTAATCATACCGTTAACAGTGCAGCAAAGAGCGTTCTTCGTGAGAAAATTTCATGAAGGAAAAAGTTATATAGTTGTTATTGGAGCTTTTAGACAGCATTTTCCTGGCAGAAATCCAATTTCAAGAAGTACAATTCAGAGAAATGTCAAGAAGTATAACAATGAGGGAAGTCATAACCTAAACAAAGAAAGAAGTGGCAGAAGGAAAACTGTTAGAACACAACAAAATATCCGTTATGTCAAGCAGCTGATGATACAACAACCACAAGGCGTTTCGTGCAGGAACAACCCGACTGGACTGTCCAAGAGTTCTTTCAACAATATTGTCAATAAAGATTTAAAATGGCACCCACACAAAATCCACATCGTACCGGGGCTTAAAAATGGTGATCTTAGAAGAAGATCACGATTTTTTCAGTGGTTTCAGCAGCAAGCACATAATATTTGTTTTGTTAGAAATATTGTGATCGGTGATGAAGCTGTTTTCCATATGTGTGGTAAGGTCAGCACACAAAACGTCCGCTGCTACAAGCCAAAAGGTCAGCCTTCTCCAAATTTCAAATTTGAATAGAGTAATTCGCACAAAAAGCTTCATGTTTGGGTTGGCCTTTGTGGCAATGGGGAAATTATTGGCCCTCATTCTTTCAATCGAAATGTGAATGGTCGAACATACAAAGAGATGCTGGAATATGTGACTTTCCCGGGTATTGCGTATCTGTTTAGACAATATGCTGCCAATGTTTTCCACGATATTTGGTGGTTTCAGGATGGAGCTCTGGCTCATGGAACCCTTGAAATATGTCGATTGCTCCGGAGAAGATTTCAAAATTGTTTTTTTCAAAACCCCTTTGGACTTTTTCCTTTGGGGGTCCCTAAAGCAAAGCGTCTTTGCAACCCCACCGGCCAATTTAGTCGAATTGAGAAGAAGAATAGTGGACGAAGTGATTTTATAGAGACAGAACCAACCAATGATAAGACGTTCGTTTACTGAAATGAGAAACTTTGTATTCAAAGAAACGGCGGACGCGTTGAATGTAATTGAATATTTAGTTTTTATTCAGTGGTTATCCTTTATTGTTCTTATCTTTGTCAAACGTCTCTAGCAACGAAGTATTTTACGTTTGTAAAAAAGTATGTGCTTTCAGTGTAAATACAACTTTACAACAATCACTTATTTTTTATGACTTTTCTCGAGTCATTAATTCAAATTCAAGCAAGCGTTAATTGATCATTATCTATTAACATAGGTTTAGAAAGACCAAAAAAATACCTTTCATTTGGTGTAAAAACCGCAAAAAATAAGCGAAAAGAACAAAAGATATGCTTCCTAAAAGTTAGAGACCTGCTTTTTTGTGGACACACTGTATATAAAGATTAACCCATGTAATCATATTCATGTTGTTTAATATCTTCGGTCAGTTCGTAACGACATAATTGCTTTGTTTATAATAATAAAAATTTGATTTAAGAGACACATATCAACGTAACAAGCTAAATCAACCCACCAAAACGATGGCACTTACCCAAGTGCTAATGATGTCTATGATTTGTTCTAGTATGGCCCTAACACGGGAACAAGTAACTGGATGGCAGTATGAGGTCCAGATGAAGAAGAAGTCCAATATTTAGATAGACATATATAGTCCGAGGTGATATGGACTGGATGTTGAAGGAAGTTAAGTTGGAAAGAATAGGTAAACTAGCTAAGATAAAATATTTATCGTTGTAAAAGTGTGCACATCTTCTTTTCTGCCTTGTTGTAACTAGAGTAGGTATATAGGTACATAAAAATTACTTTCTTTATTTGCTGTACAAGACAGAATAATGTTTTGCCCAAAAGATTCTATTTAGTTAATTGATAATTTTGATAACTTTTAATAATTTGGCATGACCCGTAGGTCATATTTCATTTTAAATATCATTAGATATAAATATTGGTGCACAGACACCAACAAGGGTAACGAACTAAAAGAAATTATAACCGACTGGAAGCTGTTAATGATTTCAGCAGGTACACACTACAGTATATCTGAGCTTGGTGACAAAGACTTAAAGATGCGCTGCCCGACCAACTATGCGTTGACCGGATTTAGGCTTGATATGAAGTAGAATTTGCACTACGTTTATGGGCGTATTATTTATCAATGTGCAGAGGCTAGAATCAGTTCCAGCCATGACGCTGTAGTTCGACATAGCTTCATGAACAGAGTTGCAAGGCGTTTGGCATATCTAGACAGAGTAAAGATGTATTGTCCTGATTCTCATGCGATTATGACCGAAATTCAAGCCAGAAATACTATGTCCGTTTTCAATGATGACGTATATAGTTTCACCTACACCGTCCGTTGCTATAAAGCCTATTGATTTGTATTGTATTTATACGTTAATGCTAGGGGAGACCTTACGATAGACAGTCATTTATCAACGATTTATTAAAGCAGGGTATGCACATCTACTGATTCTTTAGGATGCTAACTTTCATAGTTTAAAGGTTTATTTTAACACACAATTTTTCTTTTTTTCTGCCCAAATAAAAATTTGCAAGACTTACACTTCGCACTTTAGCTGGTTTGAAATCCGTAAAGAATGACAATAAACGTCTATAAACCCCAAAAATGTTTCGTCTTTACTTTGATCTTCCCATACAAAAAAAACACACAAACAAATAAATAATAAACAGAACACTGGTGTAAGAGTGTGTGGAAAAATTAAAATCAAAATACCGTTACCTTCACTGGAAGTTTTACAATAACAGGTTACTAATTTTCTGTTCTCGTCAATACACCTTTTCCCGAATTTCAGTTTAAACGCCAATATTTTGTCAAACTATCCTACCTTGCCTCATTTTGATTCGTTTCATTGTTTCACGCTAATGATTTGATGATATATTTTGCTTAGGCGCAAATCGTTGTAGAACGATTTTTGGTTGTTTTCATCAAATTATCGCATCAAAACGAAGTGGGTTAAATAGTTTGTATTGTCAGCATCGGGAACTATGTTTACGAAAACAATCTGCGCTGCAACATCATTTCTCTCGAATGGAGTTTGAATTATCGTCATCATGAGGTTTCTGCAATTGCTAAAGTTAGTTTAAAATTCCCGTTTCAAACGTTTCCCTACTTTTGAACGATACGCGCATTAACCTTTCCGTGTCTTCATCGATATCGGGTTCATCATCTTTTATCAGATCAAATTACGGTCATTGTTTATGTTTTTATCTTCCTTACGAATAGTGACTAGACTGCCACTAATCGAATAAATCGAAAGTCCGTTTAACACTTGACATGAATATGTTAAAAAAACTTCTGTTTTATAATTTCTTAGTAGAACTTCTCCTAATTACCAACTGGTGACTTAACGACCGGTGACCTATTGGTAAAGTCTGCCAAAACATTCAAACTACACTGAATGTTATTTGTGGTTCATATATTTTGTAAAATTAGAATTCTTTTCACACGTTGTCGTATTTAATATTCTTAAGCCGGGTAATAGTCCGCTCTGACTGAAAAAGCTATCCTGGATAAACATTAACAAATAATAACAAGAAAAGATTTCCCTGACGGTGCGTCCCAGGAATACTCATAAGTTTTATCAATGTTTATGATAATATAGCCTGGATGTCTCGATTATTCCTTTTTTAAAAACACTAACTTTATATTTCTTATTATTATTTTCAGAGTAACGAAGTCTACTTTCTTCACTATTTTTTAGGTTCTCCGTTTCTAGGTTTATTTATGTGGACAATTTCATTAGTTTCCACAAATCATTATTTAAAGGGCAATAGATGGTATTTTGAAAACATGTCATTGCATCAATTAATAGTAGCTGTAGTGTTCATGGACGTTCAGTTAGGACGTCCCGAAGACGTCCCTGATATGTGTTATCCGCTCAAATAGGATGTCCAACATGGACTTGAAGAGGATGTCTTAAGGACGTCCCCAATGGTACGTGGACGAGAGGTGGACAAGAGATCGTCTATGGAATGTCTGAAGGACGGATGCGTGCCCTCCTGGGCCTCTTATCACAATTACTGTAACTTATCCTACCCCACCTTCATTTCAGAGCCCATGGGCCCCTATCCGGAGTGCTATTTTGACATTCACAGGAAGAGCAATAAAAAGACGATGTTCATGGAAATTCACTGTATCACTCCATAGATGGAACTAAAGTTTTTGCCAATGTGACTTGTTTTACAGATTCTATGATATAATTACATCGTACTCACATTCATAGTTCTTTTGTTGTGATTATGATTACTTAGAACCTCCCTGTCCGTTATCTCTTGTGTTTCCAGATTTTCCAGTAATATATTCCAATGTATTTTGTGTTTTAATGAAAATTTGAATCATCTCCTACAATATTTTATTTTTTGAAGAGTTTAGTAAGGTTTAAACCTAAGGATCCCTTTTTCAGGTATAGGGACCAATTATTTTGTCATACCTTTTTCGGAGTTTTTTTTTAAATAATTTGCTATCGGATTTGAATCACCATCTTCGCCGGTGAAAGTATAACAATATAACAATAACATATAAAATATAACAAAATATAACAATAACAAAAGATAACCATACGATTAACCAGTAAAAGGAAAAGCATGCCCATGGTTTCATTTGTACTGTTTATCAAATCACACTCACTACGTTGGGGAAATTTTGAAAAACCTCAAAATGAAACTCGGGCTATAAATCCCAAAGGTCATAATATTACTAGTACATACACACCTGCCTAGAGTTCATAATTGTTTTGTCGTAATTTGATATGGTTGTCTTTACAGACCTCGTTTTCATGCATCACATTGTTTCATAGTAATTGTCTAGTTATTTGATTGACTGCACATCACTGTGCGGGACAATTTTAAGTAATTATCAACAGAAAAACGAGGGATAGGTGTATCGGTTCTCTTGTTTTGATTTCAAAATAACTCATGCAGCTGTGCATCTCAACCGCTTGCTGATCATATTGTACCGGTATTCAAACATTGACTGCTCTATTGACCATTTCCCAATGTAAGGTGTCAGAGCATTTACTGCTAGGAAATATTATAAGTACTCGCTTTGCCAATTAATCTATGGGGCAGTTGTGGTGAATCTCCTCTTATCTTTAAACTTTTCAGCATTTAACAAAACTGTTTGCTATAGAAATACAGTCACGATTTTCATGTAGCAGGCACCTCCTTATAGTAAGTAAGAAAGTAACTAGGAGTTTAAATCCTGGGGCTTCCATCCGTAGTGGTTGGCTATTCTGCCCGATGGCTTGCAACTAGCAACTACACTGCTTAAAAAGCGCATCGTAGTGAAGTATTGAAATTGATTTGGCTTGCACGGATATCTTTTATCCTTGTCACGCAAACCTCTCCGTCACTGACAAATAGTTTTTTTGGTAACTGATGACGTCAGCTAAGATCCCTAACATAATTCTATTTTTCTTCTGTCTTTGTTATATATTTTTTGGTTTACAGTAAATTCCTTAAAGGGCAATAAGATACACTTCTATGTTAATGGCTTAGTAATTATTTATGATGTTGCAACACCAGGTGTTAATCACCAGTCTCTTTTTCTTTTGAAACCTCCTTATGCTGAAATGGTCACCCATGTATTATGTGGTATAATCTTCAAATTTGCTTGCCTTTGGAAATTTTCTGGAATCTTTTTCTGTAAGGATGTTTCAGAAGCATTCTCAAACCGTTATTAAATAATTTCGTTTAGTTTCTCGTCATTTTGTGACTGATGAAGACGTTGGTAAAACTAAGTTCAATCTATAAATACAGTACACGTCTGTTATCATAAAAAGGGAAACCTGTCTATTTCTTTCACTCATAACCACGGTGAATTTATCAGCTAATCAAAAATAATAAAGGGAGTGGATTTAGAGTCAGCCTTGCGAAGCCTCAAATGCTTCAACTGAGACCAAAACTGTCATGATAAGAGATGAAAAGATTTTCTTGAGGAAAGCAGATCTAGTTAAAAAATGGCATTCGTAAAACATTACATAAACCATTATGAAATTTTATTCTCTAGAATAATGATTTCATTGAGAACGTTCACATAATATGGTTGGGATCATTGATGTGTTAAGGGTTTGAATACATCCAGAGTTTATCTTCTAAAGCCAACGGACCACTCTCTCAAACTATCGGCAACTTTACAAATGTTAAATGGATTTTAACATGAATTTGAAGGGGTGTCAATGAGTTGAGAGTTGAGATTTCAATTTCTATTTTGCAAAATTTCGAAGAAAACCTAAACCTTATAGTGAAATAAGGCGTACACCCTATGAAGCAGACATATTCGTATAATGTATATACGTACGGATGAATGGATTTACAGTCAAATGCTCATAGGTAAAGTCTCTATTAAGCGTTCAATTTTTTCATGCACGAATGGTGTCCACTTTATAGAGATTCCACAGTATAACGTCAGGTTGGTCAATTGCTTTGCGGCTGTTTCTTTTGCAGTTTTGGCTTTAATGTTTACAAGGTAACCATTACCAAAATCATTAGCTGTCAGTAACTGTGGTTCACAAAAAAATCATACTAAAATCTACATATTGAGAATCATGTGTGTTTATTCGTCAGGAGGAATATATAGCTTAAATCTCATTGAAAAAGGTAATTTTAGTAACAGTTCAGAAAGAGATTATCATTTGACCATATGCTGACGAGTTTTATTAGGTAACATTGGCCAAAACTATCAGCAAATATCAGGCGTCAAAAGAAAAGTATTTGTATGTATTACACATTATAAGTGTGTGGATAAAATGGAAGGTTGAAAAAACAGAGAAAAGCAGTTATTTAGAAATAGAAGAAATGTCAAAAGCACTCATGACGGTAAGTGGACAATCGAAATTTTAACACCTCGTTATTAAGTTCTGACTAATAGGAAGTCATAAAAATGAAAGCAGATTGGGATGTTGTGAAAATAAGAATATATATAGACATTTTCTCAGAAGTATGTTTTACTGACAATTTTTGCGAGGCGTAACCGAACTAACTATAAACTTAAATTGAGGAAAAAATTGTCAGTTTCAGTTTATGACAGTGTGAGAGAATTTTAATTGTAAACAAAACAAACGTTTTTTCCCTATTTCAACGGTACTTTTCTTGGTTGATGGAGAAGGGATAGGCTAGGGTAGGCGTTCTTACTGCTTACACTGTCATTCAATTTTCAGTTAAAAAAAAATTAAAATCGGTTTAATAAATCGAATAATGTAAACGCTGTTTTAAGCGGGTGATACGAGGTCAAATTAGTCGAATTAAATTTGTCCAATTTAAAACAATGAAATGTATGGACACGGTCAGGAAGGAACATATAAACGTGAATTCGGGAAAGGTGAATTACGTTTCGCTACTATTGATTAGTTGACGTCACTTTCAACAAATTGAAAAAAAGGAAGATGTGTATCTTTTAAAATTTTGAATGTCGAATCCAAAAATTTGATTCGATAAATTCTATGGTAATAAAATCTCGACAACGTTTTTCATTCATAAATTGTCTGATGAAGAGAGAAGGCTCTTTCTGGAAACGTAGCCCAACGTAAACCAAGCAGGTGCATGGCATGGTTAACTCTTTATATATTATGAACAATACCATGGCAAATAAAATCTTCCTATGTATAAAATTCAATCGTGTATCGACCGCTTTACTTAGTTATAAGGATCTCACGAGCATTTAATTTCTCGAAGGTGACAAACAATATCGAAAATTCAAAAATAAAATTGCTAAAGAATGTTATTGAAATTCAATCCTGTAAATGTCTCCCAGAAGAGAAAATTTCGATCAGAAAAAAAATTTGTTGAGGGAAAAAATCTTTCCGGCTTTTAACCAGAAAAGAATTAAAATCGATTTTCCATAAGCATTGCATGCTGTCTATTGATTTTTAAGGGAACAGTGTAATAAACTGTAGAGAACTTAAGAAAAAATAAGAATTAGCTGAGTGTTAAAAATGATAAGGAATTTCAAGCTGAAGGAAAAAAATAACATTCCTTATAAAAAACATAGGCGTATTCAAGATCAGTCAAAAAAAGTGAAGGAATCCAACGTTATGATAATTCTTTTCAGTCTTTAGTGTCGATTAGGTTACTTGCACGTTTTCCTTTTCGACTTTAGATGACTAAACCCTCCTCCACAAATTTTGACTGAGCTCTGGCTACGCCTCTGAAAAGCGTGCATTTTCTGTGCAGCCCTTGTGAAAGTTTTAACAGCATTCTTTGTAGAATTAAATTCACAATCCATCATATCCACACTTTCTGACGTCATAATATTGTTAACATATTGCCCGTGATTTCCGGTATTTAAATGTGTGACATAAAAAAAAGATATGTGTTCTGATAAATCTCAAAGTTCTAATGTTTGCTTTTCACTAATTTCTATTTTTCAGGTTGGCAATAACTTTAGAATTTATCATTAGACATGTGTGAAAGAAAAACAAGAATATCAAGGTGCAAACATTAAAATAAAATGAAATAAATTAAATTAAAATAAAATAGGCAAACATAAGGATTATGTCAGATGATAGTTTAGATTCTGTATTTATTCATGACGACCACAAGCATGTTGAAAAACCCTCAAAATATAGACACGTTGACAGATACACAGTGAGAAAGGATGAATCATTAAATTTGTTATATAAAGCACCGGAAAAATATCGAAAAAAGTACTGCTCATTATCAGAGAAAGTTGACGCCACGAAAACCGGCTATACACGCAGACTACGTCATCATTCTGCTGAAGAATACGACGAATTGTTAGCAAGACGACGGATTTATAAAAACGTCAGCAAGCTCGAGAAGCTCCAACGTGATTTTGACGTGACAGAAACACTGACGAAAGTACTGAACGATTCAATAGCAAACGATGCTTTAAATTATGATACCGACATAGATTTGACGAAGTGCATCGAAAGAGATGCTAATTTGTATAAAACGACTAAACTTTATACTGATGTCGAATACGAAATCTACGAAGCTGTTTCAGTAATTGAAAGGATTGGAAGCTGTTCCACAGATTGGAGGAAATCGGTCGTAGTTTACACAGAAGCGGACAAGATTAATTTCGCCATAAAAACAGCGTTCGAAATGGAAGAATTAAACGTAAAGAAAAATCGATTTTTGTTCACACGTTTGAGGAACTCGTGTCAAAAGACAAAAAGAAAACATGGGACTCCAACGAGCCCAAAAAGTAAAAAAAAGGTAGCAGTGAAAAATGGTCGAGGTTCCAAAAGAATTTGGATGGCTCGGTATATTTGGAACATTTTCCATCGAAAGCCTTCGCAAGGCGTTATATCCGCTTCAAAAAAATCAAACTCCGTTTTAAAAGAAGCAAACGCCAACACTTCCACACAAGTTCCGGAAAGAAATTCATTGGAACTTCAGAAAGAACAAGAACAGTTACATTACACTGGAAGAAAAAAGGAAGAAAATATAGCGGTTAAGGAAAATTTACAAGTCACAGTTGAGGTCGATGAAACTAAGGAGAAGAATGAATACGCCTTTGATACGTCCACGAAAGAAGGTCCCGGCAACATTGTTTTCAAAATCAAGCGAATTGCATATTTCAGTTCAACCGTAAAAAATAACGTTAACATCAATCTTATTCCTGATGCTGATGATAACAACGAAGGAGATTGCAATCTTTTGACAGAAACGAATGAGTATTCCATTGACAATGCTGATGTAACATCAACCATTGTAAAAGAAACGCTTCTTGAACATTCTTTAGCAGATGATTTTGATAAGGACGTTATTGTTTCTCTTTTAAACGCGAACGATAATTCAGAATGCTGTCCTCGAAAAAGCGTTGAATTCAATGACCAACCAATAGAATGGAGTCCAGATGTCTCCTCCTTTGACAGAGAATTCAACTATGATGACAATGATGATGAAAATCAAATAGGAAGCTGCGATGGAGAGAATAATAATCAATATAATAAGCTAAGTGGAGAAGATGCTGTCGTACAAATGAAAGACATTGATAAAAATGTGGACCAACACGAACTTCAAGTAAAAGAAAACACAAGTTTGGATGAGGTAGATCCTCCTACAGACATATCTAGTGTTCTCGGTCATGAAATTGTACTTTCAAATAGCGGTGAAACAACAGTAAAAAAGCCATCAAAAATTCGAAGCTTTTGGAAGAGAATTTTGAGAAGAAAAATAATGGAGAATAAGTCCTGTGATAATGGAGATGATTTTACGCATTCTCAGCCCGATGAGAAGGAGGAAAATGTCGAATTGTCAATAAGTACACCTACGAAGAGAAGTGTGAATTTAAGGCGTACATCCACAAGACTATCTCAGGTTCTAATAACAACACTGTCCTGCGATGCTTCAGATTTATCCAGTTTATTGGACTTTGCTGAGAGTATCATTAAACCGGAATACGATTCTGATCATACAGAAAGTGATGTTGCGCTTAATGTTAAAGATATTATCAAATCTGATGATGAAAACACGATCACTCCGTGAGCCAAAATCGATCTTAACAAAGAGGGCATGACAGGCCATGAAAACCAACTGTTGCAAGAGATACTATTAAGATTTGGAAAACAATAATTAGTGTTTTTTATTTCCTAAAAAATGAACAATATAGAAACAGCATTTTGTCATAATAATATAAATGTATACAAATAAGTAAGAACGAAGCATAAAATAAGAAAAAAGACTGAATGTTTTATTTTTGATATATTCGTAAATATCCATGAAGTGGTGACGAGAACTTCAGCAGCCTTTGGATACAGAGGCGTTAGGATTTGTTTCATTTGGGCATGGAGCTGCAACATTTAGCGCCCCTCTCTGGAGTAGAAATTATGTAAAATGGGAGAAAAATCTTCCTGTCATGAAATATTCTTTCGTTTGTTAAAAGATGGCTTGATCGTCAAGTTGCCGTCTCCCTTTAGATATTTGGTATATCGAAATTCGTTACTTTCATTTTGCCACCCTTCTGATCATCATAAATAGTTAGACCGTCAAAAGACAAGCTTTGTTCTTTTGTATTCCTAAAAAGAATTCCCTTGCATCCTTCGCCAAAAAATAAATAACGATAAATTGAGAGTATCACGTCTATTTTTTTGTATGCTCCCAGTGGGGAAGTTCCTCATAAAGTGTCTGTGGAGGAGTGTTTTCAATAGGAATGGTAAGCAATACCGCCTGTTGTTTCGATAAAAAACATTCCTCCACATAGACTTTTGAAGATTTTGCCCACTGGGCTATTGTGCACTCAAGATTAAATATACATAATGTTATCAATTTCTGCTAAATGTCGTAAATATCTTGATATGACGCCTGTTTACTGCCGTCATACTTAAAGGAAATTTTCTTTTACTTACATAAATTCTTAAATGATTTGGGTGCGCCCCTAAAAAAATTGTTTAAGAACTTAAGTGAAACGATTTTAAGGTAAAAAGAATCATGAAAACTTAAACTATGAATTGAAATATTGGGTTTCAAACAAAACAGGTCAACGTATAATAAAGTAAACCTAAGGTGGTTTCGATGTAGCTGCACAGTTTTTCACCCTCATTTGGAGAAATCTTTGTCAGGGAACCTTGTAGCGAGTGAATTTGCATCGCCAAAGTTAATTTACCACTATTTACTATTTCCTACGTTTGTGAATCTAATGAGTTTTTTTATCCATTTTTATAGGTCTATGATTAGAAGCGGGATCCTTAAACCGGCGATCTCCAGCCATAAAAGCAGTGTCAATAGTTTGATATGTATGCGTCAATGTAATCATTGTGAAATTTGTTTATGTTTTAGAAGTTTTTAATTATGTAAAATATTAAATCAAATTTAAACCAAGGCGGTTTGGCCAATCTTTATAACATCAATCATTATCACACTTCACAAATCTTATATTCTAACAAGCATTACGTCATCATGGAGAGCTAAAGTCAAGCGTAAAAAAATACAACAAAAAAAACAGTGGGCAAAATCTTCAAAAAGTCTCTGTGGAGGAGTGTGTTTTTTATCGCCTACGGCCGATATCGCTTGCCTATTCGTCTGTGGAAGTTTATTTTGTTTTTTTAATCAGAAGTAGAAAGGCTGTAGATGAAAGATCTAAAAATATTTATTGTTTTTGTTAAAACTCTGTGTCTTTTTGTGAAATTTAACAGAAAAAGAATGTTGTTGTGGAAGATGCAAGCGTCATTTCTTCTTTGAATCCTGACTATTTAAATTTTTCTTGTCAAGATCTCTTCTATACAATGTAAACAGCGTCGGTTAAATACGTCTAAAAATAGCTTCATATGACAATCCTGACAATTAGGCTGACCGCGTGATTTCCTTCTTGATTTGTTATCACGTTTCCGTTCTCGTGATGTTTTGGCTAAGAAATTAGAGAGGTCATTTTTTGAGAACTGGCAAATAGCTTAACCTTTGATTTTTCGATGCAAATGTGCCCCTGACATGTAGGTGATTGAAAATCACTGATGGCCCGCTCGTGATTTTGCCCCAATGTCATGTGACCCATGACGTCATGGTTTGACGGTCAGAAAATAATCAAAGTTAAATTGTTTTTACTTTGAATGCACCAATCGAAAGCTAGTAAAAAAAGGGAACAAAAAGTTGGTAAGGACTTTAGTGTTAACTTGAAAAGAAGTTATGGCCTGAAACCTCATGTCATAATAACGTCATCGTATTATCATATTTTTAATGTTCGACAACGTCATTAAATGACGTCTAAACTACGTCCTCATAACGTCAGAAAATGACGTTAAATGTAAAATGTAATCACGTTATGTTCTTCAACGGATTTTTTAAGATTTTTGCATATGACATCTATAGCCAAGAACTCATCGGAAAAATTAAGTAAGGGTACTGACTAAACAACGGAATCACCTGACACGAGCTGAGACGAACTGAAACCACCAAGAGACGAGCTGAGACGAGCTGAGACCATCTACAAAATTCTACACACCATATTTCCTAAACCACGTCGGCCGATTTTCGGAGTACATGGGAATCCCCTCTCTTATCGCTATTTCTCCACACATGAATTTATTTGAGCAAACAGATTTTTCAACATCAAATTTGCTGTGTTTATGTAATGGCTTTTAATGCGCATGCATAGATGTATTTGGCAATTTGAAAATGGCCTTAACAAAAATCTGCGGAAACTTATAGTCGGCAGTCGAAAAAATCGTGTTTTGCGGGCATTAATTGAGGGGAATGGCTGTCTGTTTCAAATTTCGTGTACTTGTAGAGGATTAACTTGCCTTTCAAGTATCAATGTATTGCAAATGAATTGTTAAAAAAACGTTAAAAGTGATGGAATAATTGTCCCAGACTGTTAAAATGTTTAGATTGCGTAGTCGCGGGAATTTCATAACTTTAATCTCACTAAGTTTTCGACCTAGAATCTTAATATTTCGCGAATTCGCCTCTCGCGGAAGTTTCTTCCTTTGAAATAGCGATAGGGACAGTAGATTTGCCTAAAGAGAAGCTGTAAGGAAAGCACTTGTTCGAATAATCAACTTACTTTCCCTGGGTAAAGTGATCCTGCGGATACAGTATGGAGTCATCTCACCTATAAAGTACTGTACTAGCTCTGACGTTTGAACACAGTCCGGTCCATTGCGAGCCTCACAATAACGTTGCGCGTATTCTTTATAGACCGCTTTCGAAAATTAAATGGGAGAGCCAATGTAGATCCCAATCAAACATTACTTTCTAAGGGTAAAGCACGGCGCAACCTATGTTCATTTACAGTTCGCGTCCTACCGTATAATACCAACATGTCCATATACGGCAATATGCTAGCTGTATATAGACAGAGTTTGCGCCGTGAAGAACAACAGTATCAGTATTCATAAATAGATGTAGTTTCGTCACTTTCTTTTTTGTAAACTAACGTATCTAAATCTGCAACAAAATAAAACTCCTAACAAGACCTTTCGTAATAAGACCTAGGCGAATTTGTTTTCGCGAATTCCTTATCGATCATAAAAATATCGGTAAAAAGGGACAAAAAAGTAAGTGCGTCTATGATTATATATATGAAATATATGAAATATCAGAGGGCAGGTGACGAAAATATTTGCCGATGCAAAGTTTAGGCCAACGAAAGAACTGTGTTGATAGTGGTAAAATAAGCATAAAGATGCAAAAAACACACAGGTTTTTAAATATAAGTAACATGTTTACAGCGTTAAGAACAAAGAATCCGCCGCATCAAATAAGGGGTCTTCCCCAAAATTCGTTTGTCAAATATAGTGATTTTCTCTTCTCAAGAGAAGTGCCTTAATGCATACAATTTTATGCAAAAAGGCACTTCTCCCCTCAGGTGAAAGTAAAACCCCTAAGAAGAAAGGTTCTTGAAATTCTTTACCTTTTCATTTCGTTAAACGCAATACGTTAAACGTCGGTACAAAGTGAACGGAAAACTTCGTTATAACTGAAACGAATTTAAAACCCAATTTCTAGTTTTAAATTCAGTGTTGGAAATAACGTCGGGACACTGGACAAATCCGATCAATTTGGCAATTGGAACGGGAGATAAAGGACATTCTAGATCTTAAAAACAGTATTATGTCTCGTTAAAACAAGTAAGTCTTAAATTTATTCAGAGAGCTGTTAGTGCCACTTGGACCCAAGAATCTTTGGGCCAAAAGCTTACCCTCATTGCAAAACTGGTTTCAATCACATATTTTAAAAATTAGTTATTTCCAACACTGAAATTAATTAATAACTCGAACTTTCAAATTTGACTTTCTTTGCTAGGAGCATTGCTTTCACACCGGTTGGAAGCAAATCTTGCTTTCGTTTAGGAACAACCACATCCACATGTAGACTTTAAGCCAGCACTTTTAGGCTTTTTGTAGCAGTTGTATGATAGGGGTTTCAAGTCACAAAATTGTTTCACACGATCTGATTTCTTTTCTGTAACCCATTTCCTCCAATCAGTGGGATCAACAAACAAGTGATCGTAGCCAGGAGCAAGCCTGTATTTTCCCAAACCTCGAATTGCTCGCACCTATTCACTTGTAAACTCATCACAATTCTGTCACAGGTGATATCTGATAGATAAAAATTATTTTATCTGTAGCTCATAGTTTACATGAAACACACTTACCAACCTGGTTAGAGTATAGGATGAGAAGCCGCAAACACAAAATATATTTACTTTAAAAAATAATACAACCTGCTAAGTTAGAAATTGTTGTAATACTAGGGGTAGTTCTACCCTACAGATTTGGTTTCTCAATTAAAATCTGTGCCACTGCTAGACAACTAATTAGGAGACAAAGCAATAGACTAGAAAAGTACATTAAAATATGAAGATTCCAAAATAATATAAACCAAGGTTTCCTTCGGTCTCCTGTGGTGAAAATGCAATGTTTGACAAATTCAGAGACAAGGTCTAAGCTTCAATTTCTAAGCTTCCTTTATTACCAAAAGACAACAACTATGTAAATATATCATAAAAAGGACTTACTCAGTTGGCTCAGATTTCACAGGATATGTTTTAAATGCAGAAGAAAGCTCATCAGCACTAGCATCACTACATTCATCACATAACTAAAATACCAACAGGAAAAATGACAGAAACATTACAATGAGAGGACCAGTGTTTACCTTTAGGGAATTAATTAATTAATTTACGTGAAACTTGCAAATTTTGGCTCAGAAATCGCAAAAATTGTCAAAAATATTTTCTCGGGAAACCTCCTAAACTTAAAAATGATATTCACACATTTTTTTGGTCTACAAAAAACTAAAGATACACCTGGAAAAAATTCCTTATCTCCTTGAATGTAGATTTCCCCACACCTAAAATGGGGTATGTACACATTTTTTTTATAAGAATGTCTAAATTTTAGCTGAGGCTTGATATTTTAATGGTTTGTAGACTTTTTAGGCAGAAATGTTTTTATCATGTTTTTATTAAAAAAAGTGTGTAAATGAGCAAATTTAAGCAACATCAACGTATTTTCTGCGTAGGCCAGGTGTATGACAGCCTGGAGGATAAAATCACAAACTACTCTTGTAAACTTCAGGTTTTCAAAGAAAAAAGCGCTCATAAACACTAAAATTGCAAATTTGAGGCTGGGTAAGTTCTTAGAATGTTCTTAATTTTTGACCAATTCTCAGCCTTAACGTTGAAAGTAAGATCATAGCATTTCATACCCTTGAAATTATTAAAATTAGTATATAACCCCTGGAAAATCATGTTTTCAATTTTCATTATTTAGTCAGCTAAACCCCCTGGATTCTCATCAAAGAATTTACTCCAAACCCCTGTGGATAAAAACTGGATTAGGCCAATACAATACAGATCAAACCTGGAATAGCCCATTCCCTACACTCTATTGAAGCCAGGGGGACAACAGAAACACAGTCAATCAACAGATTACGTGACAAAAAGATCCTTAAAATGTGTTTTTTCTATATTATACATCTCGAATAACAGTTTTTTTTTTTTAATTTTTTAAAAATAAATATCTAGGACGATAGCTAGGACGATTCCCACCGACACTCGAAACATCCGGCAGCCGAAAGGACGGGGTTGATTTTTTTCTCCGTGGTGGATTCAATTCATCTCAGCTCGTCTCAGCTCGTCTCAGGTGGTTCCGTTGTTTAGTCAGTACGTTAAGTAAGCCATTGATTTAAATACAAGCAAGCTCTATTAGCAATATAACTCCACACAAATAAATATAAATACACTGCAAGTCCTTTGATTTATATGTATGTATCAAAATTATCTTTAAAATAATTATAAATAACTTTATAGTAAGTTGTAGAGAACTATACTGAATAGTAGGGAATCGAAGCAAGTTTAAGTGGAGTAACACTAAGTTCAGATATTCGCTTCGAATACATTTGTGAAATAAGCATGTAACCTCCTTCACTGAGTGTACTTTTCACCAATTGAATACTAGTAATTTATGACCTGTGGTTCACAATATAATTGTGCTACATAATATACAAATAAATATTAACTCCTCCTAAAATCAGTTCTTACTCTCGATGGATCATGTTTCAGGATATCGACACATTCACTTACTTATTTTTAATTAACGTCACATAAAATTAACGTATATAAAATTTTAAAAATTCGCGTTAATTTTCTGGGACGTTAATTTCCAAGAATAAGGTATAACCGTCAAAATTTTGAATAGGTTGAATACGATTTTAATGAATTGATCAAGTTATAAGTGTTTTCTATAGGAACGGCAAGTAATATCGACTGCTGTTTCAATAAAAGAAACACCCCTCCACAGAGACTTTTCGAAGATTTTGCCCATTGGGTAATAGTGTAAACGCCTTTAGTTAAACATAATCTTCCTTTTCATGATTTCAAAAGGTTGATACCCATTACTGAAACGAAACTGGAACGAAGCTGAAACCAAACATAACTAAATAAAAAAAAACAACAAAACACTTAATGAATATTCAATGTTTTGTTATTGAATCAAACAAATGATCTCATCTGGCTATAATGTCTGGCAATGTCTAGGTTTTGGCTACGGAAGCCGCAAGTATGCTTCAACCGCTCAACCAGACAAAACCCTTATAACTTATAACTTATAACCTTATATTTCTGCAAGAAGCTTCTTTATTTTGAATCTAATAAGTGATTATAACTTTTAATTCTTCTACTAAATAGCTATTCTTAACATCAGATTAGACCTGCATAGTTTCACATGATATGATTTATGAAATATAACTAGCTTGATGCTTTTAAAATCTTTCACAGGGAGTCAACAAAAATGCTGTTACCCAATACACTGTTTTTTAAATAAGAAACCGTTTTATAAAAAACGGGTTCGAGTGATAAAAAGAGGATCGGTAAACTTTTCGTTATAATATAAAACATAAAGACTACTTCTCGAAGAAAAAAAAATTCTGACTCAACCGCATCGCTAGATTAGGCTAATCTTTTGATTAGGGACCTTACGAGCGCACGACGGAGACTACGACGATGACGGCCGGCTCGATGTCCCTCTGACTTACTGTTACGTCCGGTGTAAAAAGTTAAGCACTTAACCCTAATCAGCATAATAATATCATAGCACGTGGCACTGCAGAAACAAGCAAAAATTACCTTTTCATAAGTATTCAAATAGCCAGAGTGATTGGTTTGTAGATAATGTATTCTATGGAGAAGTGCAAAAATGTCTTCCTTTGCAACAACTCTTCTAATATGAACAATATCTAACACATTAGTATTAGAAGATGATGGCTAAAGAAGAAAACGACTGGAGATTTATATAACCATTAAAAAGTAAATTCATTTATACATAAAATAATGTAAAATAGACCCATTCCCAAGAATGAGAATAAAAAGCCAATGAATAAACAGTGTAGTGTGTGTTCTTCGTCCCACCTCCTTCCCTCCACACACAGCCCGTGATATCAAAAATACTTACTTGAAACTGCTTTAAAACGCACACACAATCTCTATCACCAGGAAAGCTCGCAATGACAAATTTATTCCTTCTAATACGCTTCTTGAGAATAAGTTCAATGTTACAGCTAATTCCATCACGTTCACATAATAAATAACGTCTTATTTCCTCTAAATTATCTCGATTTATGACAGTAGAATTGATTTTGCTACTCAAAAGATAGTCTTCAAAAAGTTTCTTATGCTCTATCTCTGCCATTTTTATACGCATCTTCTTATACTAATACGCAATCTTGCTTTTTTCTTACCTAACTTTGAAAGAAAGAACGTTAGGGAAATTTTCTCGGGAAGTTCGTCACTGGATATTTGTTTATGTTTTTTCCGTATTAGAATAAGGCACTCCGGCTTAGTGCTTATAATGGTTTTATGATATAAAATACGTTAGGGAAGACATGATATAACATCTCAGGCGCATATCGAACGTAGCAGCTATTGACAACGAATGAATAGTCGTTTGAAGAAAAAAGAAGCGTTTGTTTAAATTTTTTAAACCGAAGTATTAATAAGAAACATGCATAGAAAAACAATTTTTTTTTACGAAGAATAGTTTTACATATCTACGACTTATATGTAATGTTGAAGGTTAAGACGTATCAAACGGCATTTTATCCAGTTTCGGTTTGTTTTCTTAGATTTCCAAATAAAAGAAAGAAAATTTAGTGTTGAGCATGGTATTTTTTAGTACAATGATAGAAAGAAGAATGTCAAGAAGTAATAAAAGATTAGAGATTTGATTAATCTGTTGGTTTTGGCAGTGAGTAAAATTAATTACCGATGGCGTTTTTCTAATTGGCGATCTCTCTGTTCCTGGAATTTATAGATAAAGAAAACTCAGCTTTGAAGAAAGAAACATTATTCAGGTATGATTCTTTTTAAGATTTAGTTAATACCTTATATCTTATATATGTAAATCTGTATATACTGCAAAAGTTAGTTTTGTGATGGGCAGTGTAGTGTGTGAGTGAGATATTTCACAATTTGTGAATATTATTATCTGAGATTTAGTATTGATAGTTATAAATCTGTTCACCACAAAGTCTGAAAGTATTTTTGGTTGACTATAAAGTTAGAAAGTGGAAAGAATTAAGAATTGGTTAGGATTTATTTTAGAAAAGATTATCAAATGCTTAGTATGGCGGGTAAAATATTTATGAATCGATGAAAGATTTTAGGGCGGCGTTTTGGACTGCGTTTTTGTATTACATAGAGTTATTATTAAATGATTAGCATAGCGTGTAAAAACATTTTATTGAGAAAGATGTAAAAATTTTTTACACGGTATACTAGTATGTTTTAAATGTTAAACCAAATTGACTATTTTGATAGTTTTCTGTGACGTCTAAACCAAGCCGGTTTACGACATAAACAATAAACATTTTATACAATTATATGCTAGTTTATACTTTTATCTTAAGAGCAAAAATGTATATAAAGTAAACTGTGTTTTTCTCATAATCCTTCAGCACAGTTTAAAACTTTTCAACTAGCTTGTTAATCAAAAACATTAAAGCTTGAGTGTGCTGCTGGGACTGTTCAACTAGTTGTTGAGTTTGTTTCTCAAATGCTTCCTGCTTTCTGCTTTCGCACATTTAACTCAATTTCCTTTTCCTTCAACCTCATCTTTTCTTCTCGCAAAGTTTGTTCCTTTTCTGACTTTTCCCTGAGATAAGCTATAGTACCGTTTCCCAAGCTGCGCAACACTGTTTTTGGCGTTTCCAAATCGTTTGCTTCAGCCTGTCGTTTTTTAGTCTCAGACAGCCTTTCCATTTACTGATTTCGAACATTTTATGCAAATTGTTTTTCATCTTCAACCTTTTTACCTTTTTTCTTCATCCGACTCTTTTATTGCCATTTCCCATTCGTGTTTTTTGTCATAAATTTCCTCCAAAAGAACATCTAATTCAGTAATTTCCACTTCGATTCCAGATGCTTTTTCATTTTTGTTTTCCTTCGCTGTGAACTGAGCTAATAATTTGTTCAGCCTATCCCGCAAAGCCCTTTGATCAACTTTAAACCATGGCTGTTCCAGCCCATTTAATGACACAGCAATTTTTTCTAGACAGCTACCACGTTCTCGAGAACCATTTTTGAAGCGAAAAATATCATGACTTAAAACTTTTCTACAAAATAACACGTCAATTTAAATTTCGGAGAAAAATGTTTTGTTTACACATCAAAATTCTTGGAAATATTTCATTTTGACACTCAAAATTCGCAGAAACATATGATTGGCTCGGAACTTCTGTTTGAACAAGCTGAATAACCCTAGATGCAGACAACAACAACAGCAAAAAAACATTAAACACACTTCTCACCTCTTCACTTCTATTGTGAGTGCAGTGGAAATCTTCTTTATCTTCTAAAATCACAAAATAACTCCTAAAATTACTATTGTACCAGCAGGAGATGAGGCAACAATGTCTAGTGAAAATCCAGTTGCTATAACAATTTTTTCGACCAAAAACTATTAAATTTAGTCCGGCGCCAAGATCTCGTCTTTCAAGTCGTCGTGTCGTTTTAGATGTTGGGTTGTAATTAATCGACCTTAGATGCTAACTCGTTTTAGAAGTGTTCATTAAAAAAATTAAAGCGAATTGAACAAATTACTTTTGGATTTGTTTGTGTATGCTTATTTTTTTTATATTTATAAATTATGTATTGTTCAATTTAGACGTATAGAATGTCAAATGTCGACTAAAATATCCGAAGAAATCGCTGAAATATGATTTAGAGCAAGGATAATACGCTGAAATCATCATTTTCTTTAAATGACAATAACTTTTTAGCAACGTAAGCAAACCCCAAGTGTTTACCAACTTTATGTTTCATTCAAAGTAAAATTTTGATTTTTTTCTGACATTCAAACCATGACGTCATCGATCACGTGACATTAGGACACAATCACGAGACCATCAGTGATTTTCAATTGCCTACAAAGTTATTCGGCAGTTTTTCTCAAAAAATTCCCTGTCTAAAGCTGGGTTTCCATTCAGTGCAAAAATCGAGCACACGATTTTTTGTGATTGCTTTTTAATTACACATGTTCAGTGATTGAAAAATCATTCGAGCGTGAAAATTATCGCTCTACTTTTTGCCGGCAACCGAAATGCCGACAGTTACTCAAGCTTCACGACTACTACAAACAACGTTTTGATAAAGCCACAGCACGTATTCTCTCAAATTTAGAATAAATTTGTTGTATCATATTAACTTCCATATTTGTCTGTTTCCTTTTCCTTTTTTTTTTTTAATTATTTTTTTTTGTTCAAGCACAACCTACAGTCTCAACACTTTGTCAATGTGGCCTTTATTTGATTTAGCTTGTTTGTCTAATTTCAATTCGTTAGCTGGAATCCATGACTGAGCAATAATGTATACGTTTATACTATTTTAATTTTTTCTGTTGACGCGATGCAAACACTTATATCATATTTCTAGGTGAAGAGCCAAATGTATTTATTTGGAAATACTGGAAATAAACCCTTATCTTATCTTATTTTATCATCTAAAGAATCCTTGCTGTTCTCTCTCCACAAATAATTTTCTACACCATACACGTTTTTTGTATTTGATAAAAAATATTATTCCTTCTCGTACAACCCTGACATAGAATGAAAAGCAGAATAAGTTTTCTTCTTTTCCCCGAATCTCCTGTTTACATAGCTCCCATTTTTTGTACGACAGACGTCGATCACAAAAAAGACATCAATGGAAAACAAATTAATGAACGAGCACAAAAAAAAAATCGATCGTTAAAAGTCTTACGCTCGACACTTTGCACTTAATGGAAACCCAACTTAAATGCTGGACCACAAAATATTCTAGATTATAAAAATCTATGTATTGGTTGATTATTATTATTGTTATGGCAAATTAAAAAAAATAATATTCTCCTTTATCCATTCCTAGCAACCGTTTCTTGTGACGTTGGTTTATTAATACTTGAATCATATATCTTCCCAGAATAAATGAATCATATATCTTCCCAGAATTTACAAGTAAAATGTTTTTAATCGCAATAAAGGCAATCAATACCTTGAAATATAAGAGTGCAGAATTTTAACTTTGATGTTTCTTTTAATCAAATGGCATGAGAATATGAGGAAAGTATGAAATGCTTTTATTATTATTATTATCATTATTATTTCACCGCTTTACGTTTTTTCTTTTGAAGACCGTTATTAATAGCCCAATTCACACTCAGATTAGTTAAGGTTATTTACAAGGCTTTTTTCGATTTTGGCCAAAATATTATTCACATAAATACTTTTTGGAAAGACGAAAAAACTCTCTTCGAATAAAAAAGAATCCGAAATAAAATCGGAAAAAGCCCTATGAATAACCTTCAGTAATCTGATCTAATCTCAGTGTGACTCGGACACATGTCGTGTCGTGTCTTTTTTATTTTAATTTTATGTGTGAGATTGCAGCATAACAGTAGGTTTTTGTTGCTCATTTTTCTCTGAATAGTGATTCTCGTAATTTCATTATAAGCATTTTAAATGTGCATGTTTTAAAACTATTAGAATTATGTCTAAGTTTCCGATTACGATAACGAGAATAGTATTAATTGTTGGATAATTGTTGGATAGGTTATTAAACAATCGGGTTTCATATTTCACATCCATAAATTTGAATTCAATGTTGTCATTGCTGTTAGCAGCAACTGATGTTAATATCATGGAATATTGTGTGTTTATACTAGAGAAGAATTTAATATTCATGAAATGACTTATATCATTCATTGACATAAATAAATACATTTTTGTGTTGGTGCTTAAAGTAAATAAATGAATATAAATATTTCAAAAAACAATGATGACTCGACAACTAGCTGCCCAAATAAGAAGAAAATGTAACCGTTGTAAACGTAGCTGCCCAAGTAAGAAAAAAAGTCTAACCGTTCGCTCCGACTGCAAGTGGCAGCTGAGTTAGCAGAGTACTGAAAGTCTCTGCATATATACTCATTTATTGCCTTTAATTACATAACATAGAAGTTTTCTTAGCGAACTTTAAGAAAGAAAAACTCAAATTAAAGAAACCATCCCTTTAAGGGTATATGGTTGAATTTTATGGTATGTCTTCTCCGTTATTTCTAGAGATTTTTTGCAATCTATGTTTTCATTGAAGGCACACCGAACTACCCAGACTATCACTTATTTTGAGTTGGAAGACTCGGGGCAAGTCACTGCGTGTTACATGCTTTTCAATTATGCGGACATTTTTTATTATTATTTTATTATTATTATTTTGAACTTAATAATTTATTATTCGCTTCTTAATGGCTAATGAATGCATTATTTCGTTCCTCTGTTGATGTGAGAAACGTTCAAATTGATAAAAATTCCATATTTGACCAAAATGACTTACTGACTTGCGTTTTGCCCAAACAGTCTCAATATGTTACTTCCAAACACAAAAAAACAGTTCGGCATTTCATGCTAGGTTGGGACAGTAAGAAAAATATGGAAAAAAACACGGATGGTTGTAATTATATTTCTAGTTTATGCAGAAATCCAAAAATAAGAAAACTAACTTCACAACATAGAAATCTGTAAATTTTAGGCATATCAATTTTGTTCATTCTCACTTTCACGTGAGGAAAATGAGATTGAACAAAATAGAGAAGAAAATAAGAATTTTTATATATTACGAATCAGTGGGCTGTACCGGTAAGTTTAGACAGGAGTGACGTCACATTTAAGCTTAATTGACCAACAAGATCGCGTGAATTTTATTGTTTCGAATACAGCCCTGCTAGATGGGTAATAATGCATGCTACAATGACAACATTACAAATAATGTTAAATTTATTTACGTTTGCATCAGGGACATAAACAACTAAATAACTTTTGACTTTTGATCATTAGCTAATAATAATAAAGGACATAATTTAATGTATTTATAACAAATGATAGCTCGAACCTTAACCATTTATCTTAAATAGATGACAAGCCCTATATATATGTTTACTTCAACCTTCGACGAAAATAGGAATAGGATTTTTTTGAAGACTTCTTCTTACTATCTTTCTGCTACGCATATCCAGTTATGATAGCTTCAGGAGCACGGGGAGAATTATAATGTCCACATAACAAAAAAAACCTATGAAAACAACACTTATGACTGTGCTAAAATACTTGGAGTTCACTTTCAAAAACAAATGAATTGGGACAACCACGTAAACGAAGTTACAAAATGTTGTTATGCGACATTGGTAATACTACACAAGCTCAAAGGAATATCTCCTTTTAAAGTCCCCGTGCAGCTATGACAAACCCTCGTTTTGTCGAAAATAAACTAGTGTAACACTGTATACGATCCACTAACTTAGGAACAAATTAAGTGTCTTCAAAGAGTCCAGAAATAAAATTCATATATCCTTGTATTTCTTAGGTTTTAGATATTTTTGCAAATGGAACGTTATCTTGCAACGAACAACTACTTTAAATTGGTTCATTTTATCAAGACAGACCTTCGGCAAGCTTTATTAAATATTTTGCATAATGTTGATGGCAAACCCTTATATATAGGTTTACCGCAAGATCCCCAAACACTTTACGAGACGCTGAAACATCAAGCAGCAATATTGCACCAGTTAAAATTTAAACGAATAATCACAACTAAACAATGGACGTTACTATTTCCAGTAACCTCACGAACAGATTCATCGACATTCGATATCACTTTGATTGGCATTGTTTTACGGAACTACTGGTAAATCTTCAAAGAGTATTGCTGGATACTGTCAACGTGCGCTTGAGTTTAGGAATAAGGTCTTTCATATAGGTGATATTACTGCAGTAACAGAGGAAGAATATCAAAAGTATTCAGATGATGGCGTTTCAATATTGGAAGGTCTTGGTTATAAAACCTCATTGTCAATGCTAACTCCAATTGATCCTAAGGAATTCTCGATAATTTATTTTAAGGATAGCTTGGATTTTTTTCAGCATCTAGCTGAAAGAGCCAACACATCGAAAAGTATTATTGCCGACGTCAAAGAGTTTGAGGCTGAGATTGAGAATTTCAGAACAAACACAACAAATCGCAATGAAAAGTTAAATGAACTCTTCAAAAAGCATGATGAGCTTCGACAAAAATATAAAACAGAATTGAAGGATCTTACGACAATCATGAATGCCGTGCAAGAAGTGGAGAGTGATGTTGAATATTTAAAATCTGACGTGGCAAAAATGAAAATTGATAATCAAATAATGAGTGATGATGTCCAAAATATAAAAGATTCACTGCTGAAAATTACAGGTATGTTGACTTAAAGATCCAGGTTAACGTATAGGCCATAGTCATGGTTTTTAAACATTTACAAAATTCTATACAAATCTGATAATTTTGGTTGGGAAGGCATCAATGCGATTCTAAATATCTACTAGATTAGATTACATATAGTGTCTATTTTTTCCACTCAATTTCTCACACCTATGATTAATGATTTGACTTATTTCGTAAAACTTTCCCTGATATTTTTGTGAAATATCTTGAATAGCTTTTTACTAAACCATTTATTAATATTATGTTTTGTCAAGAATTTAATGTACAAAAGAAAAGTGAAGCAAGTACTGTCAATCAACAATATATTGGTAATCTCTCTGATGAAGGTCAATGCTCAACTGACGGTATACGTTTTCTGCTTTTTTTGTATTTTTTAAGTAACAAACTGATTTATGTTTTGTGGAATTTTGATGATATAAATTGTTTTGAATCTGGCAACAGTTTCAACATTTTTTAAAATCTATACCTCACGATACCATAAATCTATGGTCCCGTTGATAAGGTAGACATGCAATAAATCTTTTCTAAATTTCTGTTTAAATTATGTTTCAATATCAAAATTACTTTCAACTCCATTAGAGAATTGGCAGAATAAGTGACTATTAGTAAATAATAAATTATTAAAATCTGTACAAAAATATACTAAATAAGAAAATTGGGAAACTAGGTCTTTTCACTTGGTTTCTCATAAGATGGAAAATTCAATTATCACTTGTGAAATACTATCTATGACATCATTCCCTAAAACGTCATTTAATTTCAACATCAAACTCACCTCAGAAACATGTTTAGCTTTCTTTAGTTCTTATTTTATTTACTGTTTTTCTGTTGTAATATGCTTCTACTTTTCACTTTTCTTTTTCTTTTTTTCTAAGTTCCTACTTTTTTACAGAACCATTATATTACTTTTGTTATATATTTTGCAGAACCATGTTATCATTCTTGTAAATAGCTCAACGCTTTCCGGCTTGATTAAGAAGACAGAATTGACTGTCTTCTGCTGTAATTACCAGCAGATATTTTTAACTATTATATCTTGACTGTAAAAAAATAAACAACAACAACAACGTTCCTAGGGAAATATACAGGAGGCAAACTTGAAGCGAAAGTTAAGTTTCAATTTTTTTTCTCGTTTGTTATAAGAGAAAATAATATTGCTAATTGAAATCTGTTTTTAGCAACTTTGGACGAAGAATTTGAAAGAAAGATGGATAAAGTAAAGAAGGAACCAGTCTCAAGTATTTAAATTTTTTGCACTATATCAAAACCTTTCTACAATACCATATAGTGAAAAACTTCGTTGCATGAGAAAAAATTGGATATAAATGACAATTTTTTTTCCAATATGGTATTTAGCATTTATTTATGTACACATTGAAGATGGCTTCTGAATGCTAAAGAATAGTAAGAATATGATGTAACCAGAGTATGAGCTTCAGAGCGACAGTTACCATATTGGTCTACTTATTCTTTCAGTTTTTGTCATTTCATAGACTTTTAAGAACAATAGAAATAACCAGGGAATTTAGAATACCATTTATAGTTTTGGATATACTTCAAAGCATTTTTATTTATTTTGGGTATTTTTCGATTTTTCTCATGTTTGTTAAACGTACCACCACTAGTGAAGTTCTTAATGCTCTAAAAATTAATTTAAAAATTAAGACAGTGACCAACTGTCTCAAAATAAGCTAAATAAGGCTGTTTACACGAAAGCCGTACTGAACTCAGACCGGGCTGAGATTTCCGTACGATATTCCTTTTGACAAATGCATGTATTTATTCTATTTCAACTAGTTTTCCGTGGCGTTCAATTACTCCCTAAATTGATTTTGAAATTAAAGTAATTTAGTAATTACTTATTCGTAATTTTCCTCAAGAGAGTATCAAATCGTAATAATTCTCTGTTATGGTCCAGACAAAGTTATTTTTATTTTTTTTCTTACATTATGTCAGAGTATGATAAATCACTATTAAGTAAAGGTACTTCATTTGCATGCAAATTTGTTTCCAGTTACAGGTGAGTGTGTGAATAAATGATTTTAGCAGCAAATAGTTTTACCATCAAGCCAGTTTATTTGCGTGAACTATTCAGTGCTGCTTATCTGCATTATCAATAGAGTACCTCTAGCACTAATTTAAGTAATAAGTTGGCTGTCTGACGAGATGAAGATATAAATGAATTTATCCCACGGAAACTTGTTGATAAAAATTGTAAAACAAACTAAACCAAATGAAAAATATTTGGTTACCTTCATAAAGTATATGACATTACAATTCAATGTTAACTTTTAATTTTAAATTTAATATATTAATGTTAATACTCAATCTCTTCATTGACATTTTTACCGTGGCTGATTTGGGCAAAATATGATTAGTTTCTAAAAATACGCAGCCGCTCAAAATAAACGTCTGCCGTGTATTTTGCGGGGTGTTTTTTATTTTGATTACTAAAACTTTAAAAACTAATCATATTTTTCCAAATCACCCACGATACATTTTCATTGAGGAAAATTTCTTCCTTTTTTAACATTATTTCGTGATTGAAAAAAACACACGAAAATTTAATTATTCTTCCAGAATTGAAAACATACTTCCTGGAGAGTTGCTTAGATCAACAAGGAGAGCAGGATGCACAGGCTGTGGCAATGCGTCTGGAAATCTTGACGGAAGATGATATTAAGTCATTAGAACAACATAATGCTGGTGGTGGTTCCCCAGCCCTTTCTTTCATCAAAACGCTATGTATCGAAAGGAAAAAGGAACCCATAAGCGGATTAAGAGATAAGTTAAAGGGCGCGGATAGAGCCTTGGAAATTCTGGGAAAATATGCACCGCAGGAAATGATTGGGAAAATAAAACCGCTGGATAAAGTCAACATTAGTAAAGAACTTACACCATCAGCGGATACGATAACAGTAGACTGGCGAGATGTTGCAGACGAATACAATATGCATGAACGCATTCCTATCTTTGAAGCAAAGGTTAAGATGGAACACAGCTATAGCCGAACAAGAGCGTTGGTACGGCTAATTAACACAAAATATGACAAGAAAATAAGCATAGGCGATTTCTTGCATGCAGTTACTGATGCTGGCAACTCCAAAGCAGAAAATTATATTCGTGAACAGATCCACTTAATGGCAAGAAAGGAATAAGAGGAATTGCAGAATAACAGGAATAAACAGAAAAAACGCTAATGGATCTATAAGACAATCAAAAGAACAATCAAAAGGACAATCTTTGATTATTATGATTGGACAATATAAAAGATACTGGTTATTTTACTACCCAGTCGTCAAAATCTTCAAAAAGTCTCTGTGGAGGAGCGTTTGTTTATTGAAAGAGCAGGCAATATTGCTTGTCATTCCTATCGAAAACACTCTTTTACAGAGCCTTTTTGGCGATTTTGTGCACTGGGTACTTTTGTACACTTCAAATTAGAATACAGTAGAATAAGGCCTAAGTGAACTTTTATTTTATTTTTTTAAACGAATAGTTAGATTATTTCGTCATTATTTTGCACAATTTGCAGACAAAATCGTATTTTAACTTCCCGATACTTGGTACCGTTATTTTCATTTTGTATTCATTTGTGAAATTTATTAGAATTCAAGTATTTCAAGCGTCATTAAACGCTTGTTTAAAAATCGATAAGCTAGTATCTTGACAGGATACGAGTGAAATTTCATATAATATATAGTTTGCACCTCATACTACCTGCTTTTTTTTACCTTCTTTATCTTGCTTTTTTTACCCGGTGTACCTTGCTTTTGTTACATACAAGGTGTTGTACCTTATCGATTTTCAAACTTCTTCTAAGTAAGCCAGAGAAAAAATTCCTCCTATAGCTACGTTAGGAATGCAACTGTTTAAAGAAAGACAATTTGAGAAACGAAATCTTTCAAAAATCATACAAAAAAAAGATTAATACCAAACAAAAGATAAAACAAGTGATTTCTGGGGAAGCTCTTCTTCTTCGTTCTCACAAAAACATAACAGGAAAGGGGGTGGTCCAAGATCTTCTATAAATTAATTTTTTTGCATCATTTTTTATTGTTTCCAGGATTTAAATTGGAATAAAGAAAATTAATAGGCATTTACGAAAATGATGACGCTTCTGTTGGTTGGTTTCATCATTATATTTCTAACAACGTTGTTATTATGGTTTTTCCCTGAATGGTCACCAATCCAATTCAAAAAGAATGTTCGACATTTAAAAAGTATTAGATTATTTAATTTTAGGATATACTACCTCCATTCTTCCTGAAGGTTTCTCCAGTAATAAGGTTTTAATATTAAGTCTTGCCATTCGGGAAAGGAAATTTTATTTTACATTTCATCATGCCGCATTTTCTTTTATTTCCAGATGGCTACGATATACACTTAAGAACAAAGATTGAAGAAATAAAGAAACGACCAGCTTCGAGTACATTCCTTTTGTCTTTTCTTAGTTTCAAATTCTGTTATCTGTAATAAACAGAATTATGTTTTCTTATCCAAGATTCTAGTCTTGTCGTTTCATTGCAATTATGTATTCAATTTAGAACTAAAACTATCTAAAATTGTGAATCAATTAGATATAATTGGAACAGGTGACGTATTAAGTGTAGCTGTACATTTGCCTTTGGAACAAAGCGATATAGATTCTCTACACCCTCATGCCGCTGGAGGTGGATCTCCAGCGGAAGCGTTTGTCCAAACCTTATGTATAAAAAGAAGCACAACCTTAATCAAGGAATTGAAAGAGATATTACGGAATGGAAGAATGGATAGTGCACTTGATGTGTTAAATGATTATGACGCAAATGCTGTTCTGGGAAGCGTGTCCCCATATGATAGACGCAAACTTATTGAAGCACTTACCCAACCTATTGGGGTGAACTTGAATGACTGGCACTACGTTGCTGAGGAATTTGATTTGACGGAAAATGTTCCCACGTTTGAAGCACATATACGAGTCGGTAATAGTCATAGTCGTACACGCGCACTTTTCCGTTTAATAGGTACAAAATACCCTAATGCAATATCTGTAGGTGACTTTTTGAATGCTGTGGAACAAGCTGGTAATATCAGTGTTAAAGATTTGATAACTGAACAAATAGCTGAAGAAGCACGTAAAGAGTTGGATCAATAGATCGATCTTCCTCTGTAGATGCTCGTGATCATGGTTGCAGAGTAGGGAGAGTTGAAAGTCGTAATATAATTTGGATTTTGATAAATATGCATATATTTTTTAATTTTCAATTATACTTTTTGCTGGCAATACGCAATATAGTTTTACCACCTCTCGCGTTTATTTTATTATGGTTAATGCTTCATTCATAAATATTTTATTTTGCTAATAATTATTTATTTTAGAAACAATCTTTGACAACAGTTAAGCATTAGGCATTTTAAAACTTATAGGCGGACAAATAATCTTAACGTTTTTACTGAAAAGCGACTTGTTTCAGCAGTCAAAAGTAACAAATTTTATTTTTTGACTTCCACGGGACAGTCACTTCGGGCCACCTTTCAGTAGAAATGTAAGCATTATTCACCCGTCTATAGAGTACATACATCCTTTTAAATCTTAACAAGAAAAGAAATAATTTAAGAGTTTGAAGAGCATTTGTTTTATCTTAGTTGTCAATTTGAGATTTTAAACAATACCGGCGTCAACTTCAATTAACACTCCCTAAGAAGAGTACTCTCCAGTACTTATTTACAGGGGAATATCTACTCCTCCGTACTTATTTCCTAGGCATTAAATACCCCTGGGATTTATTATGTCCTCGTTAATAAATACCCCTTTGGGAAAAAAATTACTTCTAAACTTTATTATACACAATCATAGTTGTTACAATAAGTTATAAGGACAATCATAGTTGTTACAATAAGTTATAAGGACTGGGGCAGTAATTACTTATCAGTAGCTACTTTTTTTGGCGGGCAGTAGTAGTCGTCCAAGGGCGTTTTAATATTCGCTTTCGCTGCTGCTCATGTTAAAATAAACTTCCAAGTCCGAATAAACATGCTCGAATAAACGCCCAAAGTAAAAGTTTCTTATTTAAATAAACGCTCAGGGCGTTTAATCGGTCATTTACGGTAACCTTGACTTTTTTTGGCGGGCAGTATTATTAACGGTTGCACTGGAACTATTATATTTTTACGAAAAAAGTATTTATTTTATAATCGCATGGTTGATTACAGAGCTGTGTAGAACTGCCGTGACTATAGGCAGATTTACCTATAATCGGTCCACCTAGCTGTAATCAGCCATCCCACCTGTAGCGCGTTCCATTATACGAATTGAGATTGCATGAAAAAAGGTCGTTCGATGATAAAAAAATTATGCTATGAAAAAAGGAAAAGACAGAAAAATGACATGCAATATGCAAATACGATGACAACGAGGACGGCGACGTGAAAGAAACAAAAGATTCATTTTCCGTGTGGATTTCATTAAGAAAGAATGTCTATTATATACTTTACCATTGGCAAAATTTCTTCAGTAAATTCCATTATTAACACTTTTCCACGCAACAGGCAACGTGAAAAGTCATTTTTATAGTCCTGCTGAAAATAATGGATAGTAGTATCTTGTTTAGATAGCTATTTCATTCTTTCTAAATGCATAGCACAAACCTTTTGTAATAACAGACCAAATTTTTAAACTTTAATTGCTTTGTGATTCATTTCTATTTGAATATTCATGGACTATCGCGTTTCCTTGGCAGTTGGGTAAGGTCTCTAATATTTACGTGTTATGTTTGCATTATACTTTTTTTTGAAATGGTTTCTGGTCTTTTTAATGGCTAAGTTTCCATACAATTTTTCTCCGAGTAATTGTTACATGAACTGGTTTCCAATGGTTGGTTTAACGCTTTCGTTATAATATTTTTTTTCTCCTCTTCGTTTTTAGTGAAACTTTTTTGTAGATTATTGTTTCTGTAACTTAGAACGTTATGATCGAAGATATAATATAACAAAATAGTCTTTGTTCAGAACTCCGAAATCCTACATCACTGATATCAATTCGTCTCCGAGATTTCCTGTTTTCTCTTCAAATTTCTCTCCAGTTAATTTAACAAGGCCGGCTCCTTCAGACATCTTTGCAGACTTCATCCCAGAACGAAGCAGTGATATCCCTAACTTCATTGCGTCGTAATGTAACAAACCCACCCTTTTTACACTGCAAGGCGTGCTGCACATCGAACTTTTTACCACATGCACATTCAATTGGCATTTCATGAGCCAATTGTAACGCAATCTTAATGCATCCCAAAGTTGTTTTTGTTCAAGTTGTAAGTGTACTCGCGTTGTTAGCCAGTTGGACATGCCAGTTTGTTGATTTGCATCGTTGCTTTTCAGTTGTTTAGCATCCATTTGCGATCTTATATCTTTCAGTTGTTCTTTAGCATTTTTCTTTCTTTCTTAATTTCTAGTTTAATTTTAGATGTCTCAGTTTTATTTTTGTGCTCTTGATCAATGATGGTACTTAATAGATCTGTGAAATGCCTTCTCTAGCTGAAATGCCCTTTCCCCAAAGATAAACAAACTTGCTGGGCGATTGTAACAATTGATGACATATTGAGATATGATTGGACAAATGATCTTAATGTTGTTTAGTTGAGTGTTTTTATTTAAATTGTTAACGCATTTGCTGCATCTATTAATAACACAGCTTCACTTGCTTCGTGTCAAACATATCTCTCATAGCATATATAGCATCTTCATTGCCTGATTCTTATCAGAGCACATCTGTACTTTTGATGAAGTTATCAAAACGTCCTTACGTACGATATACATGACGAATTTTCCAGCAATTCTCCTTAGTACTTTACCAATACCGATTGGTTGTAGTCCCTTTTGTCTAGAGGTACTAGACTACATGTTAGGAATGATTCTAGCAATTTGTTTTGGATGTCTTCTCTGCACATCTTTTTAACAACTTCAGCAAAAGTTTTTCTCAGCTCTGAACCACAATCCCCGCGTTGCCTTTGCAGTTTCGTAAGGTCCCTAATTTTTACTGTATTATTAATCTAAATCCAGTATGTTTGCATTATACTTTTTATGCAATACCCTCTGGTCATTTTAATTGCTAAGTTTGTATATACACTTATTTCTCCGTGTATTTGTTACATGATATGGTTTTCAATGGTTTAACGCTTTCGTTATTAATTTCGCTAAAATTACTCTTTATCTATATGTGAATCAACATACATAAATAAAAGTTCAAAACCCTTTTAATAAGCTCATAAATAAACTTTTAATATTAATAATATTTTAAAGACGTTCAGTTCGGTACATTTTACACTTTCAGTCGAAAAAATCTTATTATAGATAAACCTTGCTTCACAAAAACAAGTGAATCATCTATCGATGTAGTTTATACTAATAGACTTCGCTCATTGATGCACTCTTGTGCAATAGAGGCAGGACTTAGCGATCATCATTGCATGGTCACTACTTTCATGAAATCACATCTGGTAAGATTAAAAACGAAAAATATTTTTTTTTCCCTCTTCATTTTTAGTGAAACGTTTTTGTAGATTATTGTTACGATCGAAGATATAATACAACAGAATAGTCTTTGTTCAGAGCTCCAAAATCCTACATCACAGATTCGAAATTTCCTGTTTTCTCTTCAAATTTTTCTCCAGTTAATTTAACAAGGCCGGTTCCTTCTGACATCTTTGCAGACTCTATTCAAGAACGAAGCAGTGATATCCCTACATAACTCCATTGCGTCGTAATGTAACAAACTCACCATTTTTACACTGTAAGACGTGCTGCACATCGAATTTTTACCACATACACATTCCATTGGCGTTTCATTAGCCAATTGTTACCCAATCTTAATGCATCCCAAAGTTGTTTTTGTTCAAGTTTTAAGTGTACTCGCGTTGTTAGGCAGTTGGACATGCCAGTTTGTTGATCGTTGCTTTTCAGTTGCTGAGCATCCATTCGCGATCTTATATCATTTAGTTTTTTTTCAGCATTTTTCTTTCTTTCTTAATTTCTAGTTTAATTTTAGATGTCTCAGTTTTATTTTGTGCTCTTGATCAATGATGGTACTCAATAGATCTGTGAAATGCCTTCATTAGCTAAAATGTCTTTTCCCCAAAGATAAACAAACTTGCTGGGCTATTGTAACAATTGATGACATATTGAGATATGATTGGACAAATGATCTTAATGTTGTTTAGTAGAGCGTTTCTATTGAAATTATTAAACGCGTTTGCTGCATCTATTAATAATACAGCTTCACTTGCTTCGTTCCAAACATATCTCTCATAGTGTATATAGCATCTTCACTGCCTGATTCTTATCAGAGCGCATCTGTACTTTTGATGAAGTTATCAAAACCTACTTACGTCCCATATATATGACGAATTTTCCAGCAATTCTCCTTAGTACTTTACCGACACCGATACGTTGTAGTCCCTTTTGTCTTTTGAGGTACTAGTCTACAGGTTAGGATTGATTCTAGCGATTTGTTTTGGATGTCTTCTCTGCACACCTTTTTAACGACTTCAGCAAACGTTTTTCTCAGTTCTGAACCACAATCACCGAAAGCACATGAAACCATCAACTTTGTTTAAGAAGCAACTCCATATAATCCAGAAGGTCCAGATCCTCTTTTAGTATGTTTCGGTGACGAGATTACGCATTATACTTCTGACGTTTTACTTAAATGACATTTCAAATCAAATTGAAAAATGAAAACATGATGACGTCATCTTATAGACGGGATGGGAAATTTTTTTCAATGTTAGTGTCAAATAAGTCTGGATTTTCATTATTTTAATGATTTTATTTTGTGACATATAGTGTCAATTTTCAAATTTTGTATGACAAAATTGTTGTGACATATAATGTTAGGTTTGCGATAAATAGTGTTGGCTTAAGACATATAATGTTGAGTATATATCTATTGTGTCAATTGCGACATATTGTGTTACTTGTGACAAAAGGTTCAAAAAATGTTGTCAATGTTCATACATATAAATTTTCAAATAATGAAACAAAGTGTTAAGAAATCGATATTCGATTCATTAAATTGTCGATTTCTTCAAAACATTCATCTCACATTGCCTATTAGTCCAAGGTTGTTCTTTTTAAATCAATCTGAGTTCGAAACAACTAGAACAACAAATAAAAACCTGTTCTGATATGGAAGACATTGAATTAAAGTGAGTGAATTTTGAAACTTAACTTCGGAACGTTTCCAATCAAATCATACAACTGATTTGTTTACTATCACATAAAAATGATACGATTAAACAATTTGATTTAAATATGATTAACTAAAAATTGCATTAAGTTTTGGATGATTTAGAAAAAAATTCGCTGACTTTGTTCGGTTGATTTCAAAAATTTTGTTTAAAACCTAGGGGTTCATTTTCCCCAAATCATCTTAAAAAAGTAGAAAAAGTAGAAACATAGATAAAACATTATGAATCTATCAAAATTAGCCTTTCCTAGTTACAGTCATCCATATCGACCACAGTTGAAATAATTAATGATTTACAATCTAGGGAAAGCTCTCATACGCTTTTACCGCGCCTATGTTTTGACCTCATTCAACAACATCATCCAAAACCACAACAACAACAACAACAAAAACAAAACAACAACAAAGAAGAAGAAGAACAAAACATAAACAATCCCGTGAAACTAAGATTCTATTCTCATAGTCTGTGATAATCTAGTCGAATCATCAATTTGTTTCTTCTTTAGGTCAAAATGTAATGATCTAATTCGTTAAGAATGTTTGTTGGCAATACGGTATAAAATCAAGAATGTTGTGTTTTGTAAAATTTGCAACAAAATGGTAATATTTATTTCTAATCTCTTTAACTAAACTTAAATGTATACAAAATGAATTAATGAAAAATGAGATATCAACTCTTTAGCTATACATTCTATATGTGGCCTATGTCGTAACAGTAATCACAATATTAATAAAAACAATGTGGTAGACATTATGAATGACATAAAATTTGTGACCTCTCATGCCAGGAGACAAATTGAAATAAAAAACATTGTATGTTTAGCTTGTCAACAAGTTAAGTGTTATCCTAATGACATCAGTAATTTGTTTGAGTACGGCTTTTAGAATACTTACAGAATACGTACAGTTTTTTCTTTTATTAGTTTGAACAACTTTAATACGTAAGAAACCTGACGTAAATCCTTTGACGTCAAGATCAACATATTATTTTCAATCACATGTTGCATTAATCAAATACATGGTTTTTACTGGCTACAGAACCGTGCGAAGCTACAGAAAAGCGGATCATTTACAAGTCTGTACAAAATAGCCCGTTCTTTAGAATCAAAATATACAACATCATAATATCTTATATCATAATATGTTAACAGTTATCTGTAACTTTATGTATATACCTTGAACTCCTACCATAAACAAACTGAAATCGTCTATTACGAAAACAAGCTTTCGCCTGCGAAGTTTGAAAACTGAAAATGTAGTCGGCACAAGAGATCTTAAAGACGTCTTTACTCTATCTTAATGACAAAACAACGGAATCACCTGAGACGAGTTCAGAGGAGCTGAGACGAACTGAAACCACCAAGAGACGAGCTGAGACGAGCTGAGACCATCTAAAAAAATCTACACACCATATTTCCTAAACCACGTCGGCCGATTTTCGGAGTACATGGGAATCCCCTCTCTTATCGCCATTTCTCCACCCACGAATTTATTTGTGTAAACAGATTTTTCAACATCAAATTTGCTGTGTTTATGTAATGGTTTTTAATGCGCATGCGTCGATGTACTTGGCAATTGGAAAATGGGCTTAACAAAAATATGCGAGAACTTATAGTCGGCAGTCGAAAAAAACATGTTTTGCAGGCATTAATTCAGGGAAATAGCTGTCTGTTTCAAATTTCGTGTACTTTTAGAGCATTAACTTGCCTTTCAAGTATCAATGTATTGCAAATGAACCGTTAAAGAAACATTAAAAGTGATGAAATAATTGTCCCAGACTGTTAAAATGTTTAGTTTGCGTAATCACGGGAATTTCATAACTTAAATATCACTAAGGTTTCCACTTAGAATCCTAATATTTCGCGAATTCGCAAAGTTTCTTCCTTTGAAATAATGATAGGGACAGTAGATTTGCCTAAAAAGAACCTGTAAGGAAAGTACTTGTTCGAATAATAAACCTACTTTCCCAGGGTAAAGTGATCCTGCGGATACAGTATAGAGTCATCCCACCTATAAAGTACTGTACTAGCTCTGACGTTTGAACACAGTCTGGTCATTGCAAGCCTCACAATAACGTTGCGCGTATTCGTTATAGACCGCTCTCGAAAAATAAAATGGAAGAGCCAATATAGATCCTAATCAAACATTACTTCCTAAAGGGTAAAGCACGGCGCAACCTATGTTCATAAACAGTTCACATCCTACCGTATAATACCAACATGTCCATATGCGGCAGTATGCTAGCTATATATTGACAGAGTTTCCGCCGTGCAAAACAACAGTATCAGTATTCATAAATAGACGTATTTTCGTCACTTTCGTTTTTATAAACAAACGTATCTAAATCTCCAACAAAATAAAACTCCTAACAGGACTTTCCGTAATAAAACCTAGGCGAATTTGTTTTCGCGAATTCCTTATCGGTCATTAAAATGTCGGTAAAAAGCTACAAAAAAGTAACTGCGTCTATGATTATATATATGAAATAGATGAAATATCAGAGGGCAGATGACGAAAATTTTTGCCGACGCAAAGTTTAGGCCAACGAAAGAACTGTGTTGATAGTGGTAAAATAAGCATAAAGATTCAAAATACATACAGGCTTTTAAATATAAAAAACACGTTTACAGCATTAAGAACAAAGAATCCGTCGCATCAAATAAGGGATCGTCCCCAAAATCCATTGGTCAAATATAGTGATTTTCACCTCAAGAGAAGTGCCTTAATGCATACAATTTTATGCAAAAAGACACTTCTCCCCTCACGTCAAAGTAAAAACCCTAAGAAAAAAGGTTCTTAAAAACCTTTACCTTTTTATTGCGTTAAACGCATTACTTTAAACGTGGGTACAATGTGAACGGAAAACTTCGTTATAAGTGAAACGAATTTGAAACCCAACTTCTAGTTTTAAATTCAGTGTTGGAAATAACGTCGGAATACTGGACAAATCCAATCAATTTGGCAATTGGAACGGGAGATAAAAGACATTCTAGATCTTAAAAACAGTATTATATCTCCTTAAAACAAGTAAGTCTTAAATTTATTCAGAAAACTTTTAGTGCCACTTAGACTCAGGAATCTTTGAGCCACAAGCTTACCCTCATTGGAAAACTGGCTTCAATCACAAATTTTAAAAATTAGTTATTTCCAACACTGAAATTAATTAATAACTCGAACTTTCAAATTTGACTTTCTTTGCTAGGAGCATTGCTTTCACACCGATTGGAAGCAAATCTTGCGTTCGTTCAGGAACAACCACATCCGAAAATGTGAAGGATTTGTCATGCAGTTTTAGGCTGGGGGTGACGAAATGCAGGTATACGTTTGGTTCTTTCCTTATGATTTTACCATTTTTGTGGCTTCTTTGACGGAGGCCTGTAGTCTTCAAGATTGATACATCATTCGATTGAAATGCGATGCGGCACTCCTCGCATCTGGTAACCATTTTTGGACAAAGTTTATTGTCACTACGGAAGACAAGAGAGTACCCTTTCTTCATTTCCGATCTGGGTCCCAAAGTGACACACCACATGCATTATTTTGTTCGTTTTGTGGTTCATCATGTAGAACAGAAGCAGGAACCTATTAAAATGAATGAAAATGTCTAATAAATAAATAGCTTAAATTGTAATACAATGTTGAACTACATGGAAAACAATTACTTTAAACTATTTTTCCTTAGCTGTTTTAAGGTTGAGACATATTCCGGACACAGGTGGTTTAGGGTCTAATGGGTATTAATATATAGGATAATGATTCAAAATATCATTATTCAGATACTGATGAAGTTTCAAAATATTTATCTTCAAATACAATCTTGTCATATTCGCTATATAGGTTATAGTCAGAGGGTGAATCCAGGCAAGCAAGGTGTTCCTCCTTGCAAATTTTCTGTGTCCCCCTGGCTTCATCAGAGTGTAAGGAATGGGCTATTCCAGGTTTCATCTGTATTGTATTGGGCTAATTTAGTTTTTATCCACAGGGGTTTGGAGTAAAAAGATTTTAGGAGAATCCAGGGGGTTTAGCTGAATAAATAATGAAAATTGAAATCATGATTTTCCAGTGGTTATATACTAATTTTAACAATTTCAAGGGAATGAAATGCTATGATCTTACTTTCAACGTTAAGGCTGAGAATTGGTCAAAAATTAAGAACATCCTAAGAACTTACCCAGCCTCAAATTTTCAATTTTAGTGTTTATGAGCGCTTTTTTCTTTGAAAACGTGAAGTTTACAAGAGTAGTTTGTCATTTTATCCTCCAGGCTGTCATACACCTGGCCTATGCAGAAAATACGTTGATGTTGCTTAACTTTGTTCATTTACACACTTTTTTTAATAAGAACATCATAAGAACATTTCTGCCTAAAAACTCTAAAAACTATTAAAAGATCAAGCCTCAGCTAAAATTTAGACGTTCTTATAAAAAAAATGTGTACATACCCCATTTCAGGTGTGGGTAAGTTTACACTCAAGGAGATAAGGAATATTTTCCAGGGGGTTTATCCAAAATAACTTACTTTTCCAATGGGTCCAGACAACATAGATATTCCAAACCCTTTCTTTTTCACATTGTTGTTGTTGAGGTTTACACGTTTTCATTCTTCAGCCTCAATGTTTCTTAATTTCAAAGAGGACAACCCTAAATTTTCGCAAAAAGGCTTATTTGGCCTCTTTTAATAGACATGAGAGAAAAATAAAGCATAATGTCATCGTTAAATGCCACAACATGTTATTTTTAAAGGTGTATCTTTAGTTTCTTGTCGACCAAAAAAATGAGTGAATTACATTTTTAAGTTTAGGAGGTTTCCCGAGAAAATATTTTTGACAATATTTGCGATTTCTGGGCCAAAATTTGCAAGTTTCACGTAAATTAATTAATTATTATTATTATTATTATTATTATTATTATTATTATTATTATTATTATTATTATTATTATTATTATTATTATTATTATTATTATTATTATTATTATTATTATTATTATTATCAAATGTTTATACAGGATGGTTCATTCAGTCCTATAATACATAAATGTATTTACACTGTTTTCAAAGAAGTCCTGTTAAATAAAAGGATAAATGTAATTATATTCAAAATAAGTTAATTGTTTTATTTATAAGTATACAGAAGTTATAAACTTATAAACTTAGGAAGTCACAGAAGCTCGTAAGATCATAAGCTTATATGATTTCCCTAGTTAAAGTTTATTTAGTAAAATCTTAAATATTGAAAAATCTTTCTCAATTCGAAGCGCTCTTGGTAAATTGTTAAATGTCAATGCTCCTTGAAAATAAAAGGAGGATTGAGCAGCTTCTAATTTCACCTTCGGAACTCGTATCATATGACCATTGTTTTGTGTGTTTATTTTTGATTCCAAAATTTCAAATTAGTTCTCAAAGTTTTTAATTGTACTTCCGTTAATGCATCGATGAACATAGGTAACTACTCGTTTCATTTTAATTTGCTTTGATGATGGTATTGTTGAAAGTGTACCAACAATTTTCTGGGCTCGTCGTTCTAGTGCATTTGTTTTATCCTCAAGAGTAGCTGGTATCGTTCCATACGTCGCAAACAAACAGTAGGTTAAGATTGGCAAGTTCATCGACTTGTAGACCAAAGCTGCGGTTTTTGAGTCCAGATGGGATCACATTTTCTTCAACAGATTTATTCTTGAAGAGGCTCTCTTTATGGTATTTTGCACGTGTTCTGACATGTTAAGTGTTTTGTTCAGCGTTAATCCAAGGTATTTATACGTACTTGTGTTGTTAATAGGTGAATGATGATGGTTTATCTGAAGTTGAGGATCATTCAAATTGTTTAAACGTTTACTGGTTCCAAACACCATAACTTCGGTTTTCCCCTTTTTAGTGTTAATGATAAGTTCATTTTGTTGTAGCCAGTTAGTCAGGGAGCAAAAGTTGTTGGTGAGAACCTTTTCAAGCTTTTGAATATCCTTGTGCGAATAGAACAACACAGTATCGTCGGCATATTTAACAATTTTACTTTTCGATAGAACAAGTGCGGCTTCGTTGAAAAGGAGCAAGAACATCAGCGGTCCTAAAATTGACCCTTGAGGGACTCCACAGAATATTGGTTCGACAGACGATAGATGTTATTGGTAATACACTTGTTGAAATCGTCCAAAGAGGTAGCTGCAAAACCAATTCTGTGGTACTCCAGTTATTCCAAAGTCTGGAAGTTTTTCGATTAACGTTGCATGACTTATAGTATCAAAGGCTTTGCTTAGATCGATGTAAATTACGCCAGTAACCATACCATTGTCCATAGCTTTTCTAATATGGTCCAAGAAACAAACAGTTGCTAGTTCAGTTGATCTGTTTTTCCTAAACCCAAATTGGTAGGTGGACAGTAGTAATTCATGGCTTTCTAGATGTTCCATAATTTGCGTATATACACATTTCTCCAAAATTTTCGAGATTCCTGGTAGCACGCTAATCGGACGGTAGTTATCAAAACTATCATTCGCACCGGACTTAAATATTGGAGTTACTTTTGCTCGTTTAAAAGCATCAGGGACAATCCCGTTTCGGAGTTAACAATTTATTACATGCGTCAATGGCTTCGAAATACTGTAAACCGTATCTTTGAGAAAGGTGGATGGTATATTATCAAGTCCAACAGCGCATTTACGTTTGAGTTTTTTGATGTGACTCACAACCTCTTTCTCAGTAACTGTTCGAAAACTAAATTGATGCTTAGTAAAGTTTATAGGAATAGGTTTCGGTTTCCAGATAAAGTTAGTAAGTGGAAAAGCTTTACTCTTTAGATTGTTTGCAACTCCGCTGAAAAATTTACAAAACCGATTAGCGATGGTTTGTTTGTCGGTGACAGGCTCACAGTTTATTTTGAAAGTAGTCGGTAGTTTATCACTCTTTGATTTTGTTGGGAAAATCTCTTTAATTACTTTCCAAAATTTATCTGGTTTGGCTGCATTCTCTTGTAGCTTTGTTTTAAAATATGCTTGTTTGGATCGTTTAATTTCGTTATTAACAAAATTTCTTTTGCGTTTGTACGAGTTCCAATCGGATTTGTTTTTCGTTTTGTGAGCTTTGCGCATGAGCTGATCACGTGAATTCATTTCAGCCTTGATTTTATCTGTAATCCAAAGAGAAGGTTTTCCTTTTATACGTTTTGAGATAAAAGGAGCATACCTATCTAAGGTTTCCGTTAAAATAGATTGCATCGCATGCCATGCTTTGACAGGAGAGTTGGTGTTGTATACGGACTCCCAGTTGGTGTCAAGAAAGTTTTTGTTAATTTCGTTTACGTCATAGGTTTTGTAGTCACGGCAACGGATCATCTCCGGCTCGTATTTTATATTATTCATTTTTCTCATGCATGCTGTAAGATCGTGATTACTAAGACCACTTGGGATTACTGTACTGTAACTGATGTTTTGTTAGTTGTTTGTTTTTATAACGTCAATTAGGGTCGCAGTTGAAGACGCTACCATTTTTTAAACCATTTTTTTTAAAGATGTCCTTTATATTACGATTGTCGTTAGCTATCAAGTAATCGGTATTAATATCTCCCATGATGATTGTTTCTTTGTTATCTCTGTCAATGCTCTCTAACTTTGTCGATAATATTTTGTTAAAATCTTTTGATAGATGTCGAGATGAATCCGGGGGTCTGTAGATGATACCAAAAACGATTGGTTTTGAGTGTTTAAGTTGAATTTCTACCAAAACGTTGCGAATATACATGCATACCCCTCCTCCTTGGCCATTCTTTCGATCTGCTCTAAGAAACGTGAACCCCGGGATATCGAACATCAAAGTTGGAATGTTTTTGTTAATTCCCTAAAGGTAAACACAGGTCCCTATATTGTAATGTTTCTGTCATTTTTCCTGTTTGTATTTTAGTTATGTGATGAATGTAGTGATGCTAGTGCTGATAAGCTTCCTTCTGCATTTAAAACATATCCTGTGAAATCTGAGCCAACTGAGTAAGTCCCTTTTATGATATATTTACATAGTTGTTGTCTTTTGGTAATAAAGGAAGCTTAGAAATTGAAGCTTAGACCTTGTCTCTGAATTTGTCAAACATTGCATTTTCACCTCAGGAGACCAAAGGAAATCTTGTTTAATATTATTTTGGAATCTTCATATTTTATGTATTTTTCTAGTCTATTGCTTTGTCACCTAATTAGTTGTCTAGCAGTGGCACAGATTTTAATTGATAAAACAAATCTGTAGGGTACAACTAGGGGTAGTTATTACAACACTTTCTAACTTAGCAGGTTGTATTATTTTTTAAAGTAAATATGTTTGTGTTTCAGGCTTCTCATGCTATATTCTAACCAGCTTGGTAAGTGTGTTTCATGTAAACTATGAGCTACAGATAAAATAATTTTTATCTATCAGGTATCACCTGTGACCGAAGTGCTTCAGGAATGGCGTGATCAGTTCTAAAATACAACATAATATTTCTGATAGGTGTGAATATAATAAAAAAATATATGATCTCATATTATAAAATATTAAAACAATTAATGTTATTATAATATTGTCAGCGTCATAAGAAAAAGTGACGTTCTCAATGTTTTCATTACTATTGCAATTTATGAAGGCGTAATAGTGTCGTTGATGTAAAGGTTAGCATTGTTGCCTTTCAAGCAATATATCCGGTTCGATTCCCGGTTGACACAAAAACATATTTTCGAATAGCTGTAATTGTAGATGTTATTTCTAACAGGAAAAATCAGGGAAAACAAACAAAAGAGGTTTCGTTGTTTGTAAAAGTAACTGAAACACCAACCAGCGAAGAACACGATTGCTGTTTATTTTGAGACAAAAAGTGTGCGTCAGCCGGAAATCGAACCCGGATCTATTGCTTGGAAGGCGACATTGCTAACCTTTACACCACCGACGCTATAAACATCATAAAAATTGTTGTACTAACAACATCATTAAAAGCTCAATTTTGTTATTTGATGCAAAACAGTAAACCTTCAGCTTGATAACTGTGAAAATCGGTGATACATCAATAGTTTAACATAGCCAGATGTTGTTGATGAAAAGATTACTTGCAAATGTTTACATTGTCTTTAAACTATTATATTTTCTCTATTGATATTTTCAAGACAGAGTAGCTTCCCATAATCTTATAATATCATTAAATTTCTTCTATAATTGCCTCATAAATATTAATGATCATTATGGCTTAGAACAGTTAACCCAGTGGGCAGAATCTTCAACAGTCTTTGAGGGGGAGTGTTTTCTATAGGAATGATATGCAATATTGCCTGATGTTTCAATAAAAAACACTCCGCCACAGAGACCTTTAAAAGATTTTGCGCACTTGGAAATCGAACAGATTGTATCAATTCCTATGATAAATACGCAGATGGTTCGCAGATCGATCATTGTTGAGAATCAAGATATATGAAAACAATAAAAAGAAGTCGTCCACAATTCAACTTTATTTACCAAAGTCTTTTATTTTTCACTGCTTAGTCAGAAGACTTTTTAAAAATTAAGTTGTCAAAGAGGGCAGCAGCGGCGGATCCAGATGATCTCGAAAATTGTGGAGAAGCACATTAACATTATTTCTGTTGTTAGTCTTGTATCATCAATAGGATTATTTTGAAATTTATCTTTTATGCTCTAACATCTAACATTCTTCTGAAAAAAATATCGATGTAGTCCTCTAGATTCGCCTCTGGTAGGATCATTCTTAAAGCTCGATTGATATGTCAACATTTATAAGACATGACATAAAAGGCATCTTTTCTTTTTCCAATAGTTTTGTTTTACAAAAACGATATTATTGTCATGTAGCCATGAAGCTAATTTTTAATAAAGAGGTTTATGACAAAGTTAACCAGGCACTTGAGATTGATACAAAGTTCGATAAATATGTGGAGGAGTGTTACCTTCTTTTATTCAATTTCATTCACCTGTCTTCCTTATCTCAACTTTTAGAAAACATTTTTTTGATCGGAAGTCACTCAAAACTATTGTGTTATTGTATTTTATCGTATATACCGGATAGCCATTAATGACGCTGTCAGGACAACGTTGTCAAGCGTGTAAAATGCTATAGAAGAACTAATGGGACAATTTTACGAAAGCAGCAAAGCACTCACTGAAATTGCCTTGATATGATCCGTAACAAAAAATAATCTTACATAAGTTATGTTGAAACTACACCAATTATTGAAAGTTCAACTTGACGCCCAGTGGGAACCTAGCTTAAGTGCAAGTTATCATAACTGTTGGCGTTGAAATTATCTCAAGTTATCTCAAGTTGAACCCCAGTGAGAACCGAGCTTTAAAGTGCATGGGAGTGAAGTATCAAGATACGACATGACTGAGACTCAAACACGGGCCTCAGCGGTTGCACTCGAAGGCTACTATCCAGAGGCGTAGCCGGAGCTCAGCCAAAGTTTGTTGAGGAGAGTTTTGTCATTTAAAGTAGAAACGGAAAATGTGCAAGTAGCCTTATGGACACTTAAGACTAGAAGAATTATCAAAACGTTGGACTCCTCCACATTTTTTGACTGACCTGAATACGCTTATGACTATCCACTACACTATCTCTGAATAAATTGTTTTTAATGTCTTTGATTCCGACATTCGTCTGAGGGGTGATGCTTAGAACCATTTCCTGAAATGTGTCCTCTAATATGTCTTATATATATAATTCAATCATTCATAGCTCATTCTTTTTCTTTTTCAATTACTTAGATTTTATCTCCAGTCACTTGAAGACTTAATTAAGACTGCTTTAATAAAATACATGCATCAGCCAATAAACAAGAATTAATTCCACATGTGACCGCAATATTCTCTTGCTTTTATAAATGAAACTAATTCTCATTTGTCTTTATGTTAGTATTACAACCTCGATCTCAGGGGTTTTCTCTCTGTTATATTCATGTTTAAAATCTACATTATGTGTGGAGATTACATTTATAACCACACATTTGGAGTTTTTTTACGAAATAGTGCCGTGTGCCAAAGTGCAATTAATCGTTAATTTCACTTGTGAAATACATAAACTACTTCCATTGCAGTCAAATATTCCTTGGCACTAATGGATATTTTAAAGTTTATTCCTAAAAATAGTTACGGAGTGTCAAAAATTTCTTTTCAATGTCAACTTCTATTCTATTCTTCTCTAAATAACCTATCTCTCTTCCATAAATTTAACCTACTCAAGATGCGCTTTTGGACTAGAACCATGTGATACTTTCTTCAAGGAATTTTAAACTTGGTGAAAGTGTGTCGATGTGGGTTAAGTTTCAATGACTTCTTGCAAGATGTTTTTCTTCATCTATGTCACGTGCTTTGAATCCACGTATGTCACGTGTTTCCACAGCTAAAGAATTCCTGCGACGTCATCTTTTGATTGTTGCCAATTTTTTTAAGCAATCAGACTTTTATTCAAAAACTTCCGCAAGTTCCTTCATACATGCCCGTAAACGTGTCGAAACAAAATAGAATCAAATTTATTCTTTCAAAACTGAGGAAATAGTTGTTGATGTTATCTATGAAATCTTATTTATTATAATTCTTTTCTTTCCAAATTCAATTCCAGGTTACAAAAAATATGACGAACCAAATTTTTAAGAGGCTGACCGGCTCAAGGTTATAAAGTCGTGTTTATAAAATTTATATTACGTAGCATTGATTACAAATAAAAAAAGTTGCTTATATTTCATATTTGTGGAAGTCCTCAGAAAATTTCATAAGACTCCTCGACGTTCTGGCCAACCTCGTCCCCAGGGCTTCTTGCCTTTTTGATCTACTGGATGGCGGCAAAGAAAGCCATGGTGCAGGCCGGTCAAAACCAACCGAAATACGGATGGTTTTAATTTATACAGTATTGACGTCATTTGTCTTTTCTTCCCATGGTTTTAAGATCGTCTTTATACGGGCAAGCGAGGTAGAGAACTAATTTAAAATTTTTCATTAAAACGTCGAGTGAAACGGGATTTGTTCTGTCATAGATAAAATAAACAAACGAAAATGGAGCAAGTGATTCATTTATTTAAACAACTTGATTACGCTTTAGATAGAAGCAATTTACAAGGCTTTTTTTAAAACTAAAGCAAGTTCAATGCTTGAATAAACTTTTAAAAGGTAACGATGTCTTAGCAGTTCTTCCAACTGGTTTTGGTAAATCGTTGGTTTATCAACTGCTGCCTTTTCTAATTCCAAAAAAGCGCAAGAGAAACATTGTTATTGTCGTGAGTCCCCTGAACTCAATCATTCAAGATCAAATGATAGTTTTTGACTGAAAGAGAAGTGAAAGTAGGTGTACTTCAATGTGAAAAAGTAAAAGAGATGCCATCATTGTTTCAGCATCAAAAAGGAAAGCAACAACAGTGTAATGGTATTTCTGAAACTGATGATATGGAATTATAAATACCTAATGAAATTTTAGAAGGAGAAATCGAGATCCTGTTTCCACATCCAGAATCGTTATTGTGTGATGATGGAAGAAAATTATTAATATCCAAAATATATGAAGATAATGTTGTGGCATGTTGCATTGATGAAACATATTGGGTAGAAATGTGGTATGTATGTATTACATAATAATAGTTTTTGATAACATATATTTTGACGTCAAGCCTCAGCAGGTTAAAAAGGTAAATATATAATATATATAAGACTATAGCAATGTAGTTAAATTAGCTGTTTTTAAAAAAACTCAATTTTCATGTATAATAGTTTTTAAGTCTATAGGCTTAAATAAATAATATAAATAATAATATAATATAAACACAATAATAAGTATATAGCTCCTGTATATGTATATAATTTATCTCTCATATAGCTATATGTATAAAAACAAACTTTGGTAAATATATATATCTCTTTTATGTTGACAAAACTATAAACAAAAGAACTTAAAATACAATTTATATAAAGCTGCTTATAACACATATATATATATATATACAGACCAATATTGCCTGGATTTTCTGAATAAAGGTACGACAAAAATCTGTAAGATTATATATATTGAACTTTGATTTAACAATAGGAGAACTTCATATAAAATACAAAGTGCATTGTGGACCCAAAAACATCCAAAATGCATTTTGAAGTAACACAAAAACAAAAACATATTATGTACATGTCTAACTATTTGCTATAGAAGCTCTGGACTTTAATCTGTTTTTTATATAGCGGTAAAGAATTCAGGACAGACTTTGAAAATTTATCTGTTTTAAGAGCCTTCTTTCCTTCAGCTGTGATGTTGGGATTGACAGCAACTTCAAAACCAGCTCAAATTAAAAAGTTAAAAAAGACACTTAAAATGGATGAAGGTGAAATAATCAAAGCTTCTCCAAATAGAAGAAACATATTTCTTTCTGGGTCATCTAGTAATAGTGGGATTCAAAGTTATGAAAACATTTTGAAGTCACTTGCAATGGAGTTGAACAATAAAAGAGAAAAATATCCATTAACTTTTATTTGTACCAGCAGGATCAAGTATTGTGGGTATTCTTACAAAATTTTTTGAATTAGTCATTATTAACCCATTTGATGGAAATGAATTGCGTTGTAAGATAATTTTTCCATGCAGATATATTTACCGAAAATTTCCTTTTGTTCAATAGCCTTATATCACACTTCGGATAGTCATTTGGTAAATGCTGGAATTTCAAACGGTTTTCCAATGAGTTTGAGACAAAGAGATGTAAATCTTCATTTTGTTTTTCTTTTCTCATGTGCCCTTTGGGTATTCTTAAATCCCAATTGTCACCAGTACCACGGAATGATTTACCCTCCTTTAATTTGTAGACAGCCTTATCAAGGAAATGACCACCAATATGTTGTAGGAGTTTTTCTCTAGATCTGTATGATAAACAAATTCCAAACTTGTTGAAGTGGTTTTGTTACTAAAAGAAATTTATATAATCTAAGATTTTAGTGTTGGTATATTTATATGAAGTATAATGTTTATTTTTTAAAATTCAGTTTAAATAATTTCATGGCAGAACCTTAACTCATACCATCGAGCATTCATTAGAATTGCATAAATCAGTGCATACTTCTGTTTCAATTCAGCTTGGTTTTTTTCAATATCAACCGCCTTTCCAGAAACTGTATTAAAAATATCAATTATGAATGGATGGTTTTCCTTCAGTTCTAAATAAACTTTATCTACACTGTACTCAGATAGTCCTGTAAAAGTGTTATCCAATAGTACTGACTTATTTCACTTTCTTTTACAGAGTTTTTCACATGATGATGCAATTTCATTGCATAACAGCCTTTTCAGTGCAAGATCCACTCCCACATATGTAGACAGTGATGTTGCAATAGCAAGTGGTTGTTTTGTTTTTAATGAGTTCTCAAGTTTTTCGACATATTCCAATGGTTTTGTTATAATTTCATCATAATCTTCAATATTTACAGAATTCTGTTTTATTATGCAATTTTCATCTTGTTTAGGTTGTTGTACTATGTTCCTTACTTTTATTTGTTATTGTGTTATAAATTGTAACTGTTTACGTGAACTTATGCTGGAGCATTCTCCATAAACTGCATGTGATTTAAAACTAGTTGTGGTAATCTTCTTATAGATAAGCTTTCCCTGAGTGACACCTGTGTTTGTTGACAAGACTGTATGGATGTCAACATGTTCTCGACACGGCTAAAACACTTTTTACAAACTGAATGAGGGAGATCCTCATCCTCCTCTATGGTGATTCCACATGTACGTGCAATTTTCAGAGACAATCTTTTCTGCTTTCCAGAAACTGGAAATTGCCCTTTAAATAATTATTTGTGGAAACTAATGAAATTGTCCACATAAATAAATCTAGAAACGGAGAACCTAAAAAATAATGAAGAAAGTAGACTTCGTTACTCTGAAAATAATAATAAGAAATATAATATTAGCGTTTTAAAAAAAGGCATAATCGAGACATTCAGGCTATATTATCATAAACATTGATAAAACTTATGAGTATTCCTGGGACGCACCGCTCAGGGAAATCTTTTCTTATTATTATTTGTTAATGTTTATCCAGGATAGCTTTTTTAGTCAGAGCGGACTATTACCCGGCTTAAGAATATTAAATACGACAGCGTGTGAAAAGAATTCTAATTTTACAAAATATATGAACCACAAATAACATTCAGTGTAGTTTGAATGTTTTGGCAGACTTTACCAATAGGTCACCGGTCGTTAAGTCACCAGTTGGCAATTAGGAGAAGTTCTACTAAGAAATTACAAAACAGAAGTTTTTTTAACTCATTCATGTCAAGTGTTAAACGGACTTTCGATTTATTCGATTAGTGGCAGTCTAGTCACTATTCGTAAGGAAGATAAAAACATAAACAATGACCGTAATTTGATCTGATAAAAGATGATGAACCCGATATCGATGAAGACACGGAAAGGTTAATGAGCGTATCGTTCAAAAGTAGGGAAACGTTTGAAACGGGAATTTTAAACTAACTTTAGCAATTGCAGAAACCTCATGATGACGATAATTCAAACTCCATTCGAGAGAAATGATGTTGCAGCGCAGATTGTTTTCGTAAACATAGTTCCCGATGCTGACAATACAAACTATTTAACCCACTTCGTTTTGATGCGATAATTTGATGAAAACAACCAAAAATCGTTCTACAACGATTTGCGCCTAAGCAAAATATATCATCAAATCATTAGCGTGAAACAATGAAACGAATCAAAATGAGGCAAGGTAGGATAGTTTGACAAAATATTGGCGTTTAAACTGAAATTCGGGAAAAGGTGTATTGACGAAAATTAACAGAAAATTAGCAACCTGTTATTGTAAAACTTCCAGTGAAGGTAACGATATTTTGATTTTAATTTTTCCACACACTCTTACACCAGTGTTCTGTTTCTTATTTATTTGTCTGTGTTTTATTTTTGTATGGGACAATCAAAGTAAAGACGAAACATGTTTGAGGTTTATAGACGTTTATTGTCATTCTTTACGGATTTCAAACCAGCTAAAGTGCGAAGTGTAAGTCTTGCAAATTTTTATTTGGGCAGAAAAAAAAAATTGTGTGTTAAAATAAACCTTTAAACTATGAAAGTTAGCTTGCTAAAGAATCAGTAGATGTGCATACCCTGCTTTAATAAATCGTTGATAAATGACTGTCAATCGTAAGGTCTCCCCTAGTATTAACGTATAAATACAATACAAATCAATAGGCTTTATAGCAATGGACGGTGTAGGTGAAACTATATACGTCATCATTGAAAACGGACATAGTATTTCTGGCTTGAATTTCGGTCATAATCGCATGAGAATCACGACAATACATCTTTATTCTGTCTAGATATGCCAAACGCCTTGCAACTCTGTTCAAGCTGTGAAGTTGTGTCGAACTTCAGCGTCATGGCTGGAACTGATTCTAACCTCTGCACATTGATAAATAATACGCCCATAAACGTAGTGCAAATTCTACTTCATATCAAGCCTAAATCCGGTCAACGCATAGTTGGTCTGGCAGCGCATCTTTAAGTCTTTGTCACCAAGCTCAGATATACTGTAGAGTGTACCTGTTGAAATCATTAACACCTTCCAGTCGGTTATAATTTCTTTTAGTTCGTTACCCTTGTTGTTGTCTGTGCACCAATATTTATATCTAATTATATTTAAAATGAAATATGACCTACGGGTCATGCCAAATTATTAAAAGTTATCAAAATTATCAATTAACTAAATAGAATCTTTTGGACAAAAAATATTCTGTCTTGTACAGCAAATAAAGAAAGTAATTTTTATGTACCTATATACCTACTCTGGTTACAACAAGGCAGAAAAGAAGATGTGCACACTTTTACAACGATAAATATTTTATCTTAGCTAGTTTACCTATTCTTTCCAACTTAACTTCCTTCAACATCCAGTCCATATCACCTGGGACCATATATGTCTATCTAAATACTGGACTTCTCTTTCATCTGGACCTCATACTGCCATCCAGTTACTTGTAACCGTGTTAGGGCCATACTAGTAAAAATTATAGACATCATTAGCACTTGGGTAAGTGCCATCATTTTGGTGGGTTGATTTAGCTTGTTACGTTGATATGTGTCTCTTAAATCAAATTTTTATTATTATAAACAAAGCAATTATGTCGTTACGAACTGACCGAAGATATCAAACAACATAAATATGATTACATGGGTTAATATTTATATACAGTGAGTCCACAAAAAAGCAGGTCTCTAACTTTTAGGAAGCATATCTTTTGTTCTTTTCGCTTATTTTTTGCGGTTTTTACACTAAATGAAAGATATTTTTTTGCTCTTTCTAAATCTATGTTAATAGATAATGATCAATTAACGCTTGCTTGAATTTGAATTAATGACTCGCGTAATATGAAAAGTCATAAAAAATAGGTGATTGTTGTAAAGTTGTATTTACACTGAAAGCACATACTTTTTTACAAACGTAAAATACTTCGTTGCTAGAGAGGTTTGACAAAGATAAAAACTATAAAGGATAACCACTGAATAAAAACTAAATATTCAATTACATTCAACGTGTCCGCCGTTTCTTTGAATAAAAAGTTTCCCATTTAAGTAAACGAACGTCTTATCATTGGTTGGTTCTGTCTCTATAAAATCACTTCGTCCACTATTCTTCTTCTCAATTCGACTAAGTTGGCCGGTGGGGTTGGAAAGACGTTTTGCTTTAGGGACCTCCAAAGGAAAAAGTCCAAAGGGGTTAAATCCGGCGATCGAGGTGGGCATTCAATTGCGTGGTGAAGTGCAACTAAACAATTTTGAAATCTTCTCCGGAGCAATCGACATATTTCAAGGGTTCCATGAGCCAGAGCTCCATCCTGAAACCACCAAATATCGTGGAAAACATTGGCAGCATATTGTCTAAACAGATACGCAATACCCGGCAAAGCTACATATTCCAGCATCTCTTTGTATGTTCGGCCATTCACATTTCGATTCAAAGAATGAGGGCCAATAATTTCCCCATTGCCACAAAGGCCAACCCAAACATAAAGCTTTTTGCGCGAATTACTCTATTCAAATTTGAAATTTGGAGGAGGCTGACCTTTTGGCTTGTAGCAGCGGACGTTTTGTGTCCTGACCGTACCCCACATATGGAAAACAGCTTCATCACCGATCACAATATTTCTAACAAAACCAATATTATGTGCTTGCTGCTGAAACCACTGAAAAAATCGTAATCTTCTTCTAAGATCACCATTTTTAAGCCCCGGTACGATGTGTATTTTGTGTGGGTGCCATTTTAAATCTTTATTGACAATATTGTTTAAAGAACTCTTGGACAGTCCAGTCAGGTTGTTTCTGCACGAAACGCCTTGTGGTTGTTGTATCATCAGCTGCTTGACATGCTGGATATTTTGTTGTGTTCTAACAGTTTTCCTTCTGCCACTTTTTTCTTTGTTTAGGTTATGACTTGTTCCCTCATTGTTATACTTCTTGACATTTCTCTGAATTGTACTTCTTGAAATTGGATTTCTGCCAGGAAAATGCTGTCTAAAAGCTCCAATAACAGCTATATAACTTTTTGCTTCATGAAATTTTCTCACGAACAACGCTCTTTGCTGTACTGTTAGCGGTATGATTAAGAAAACTTATAAGTTTTCCTTCTTCTTAAGAATTTTGACAAGGCGTTGGGAATATAAAATTATTAAAACATAAAAAAGATTTTAAAATTGGTGATCTTTACAGAATTTCGTGCTAAACGTAGCACAGTAGCATCCTGAGCAGTAATTGCAACGAAACAAAAGGTTAATGGCTCATCAAAAGTCCGGTTTATTGATCATTAAGGAGTTACTGACCGTATTGAATGAAAATGTTCTTCGTATTTTCTTAAACAAAAAAAAAAAAAACAGAAATGAATAATAATATTTTCATAATCCTTGAAGAATTTTCATCGTAACGGTATAAATGTCGCATGGATTTGATAAAGATTTAAAAAGTTATATGCTTTTAAAACTAGGGGCCTGTTTTTTTGTGGACACACTGCCCAGCAATATTCCTTATTAAGTTAATCACGTAATTCTGATTTTCATTCAATAGGCGGTTAACTTTTGTAGTAAGATTGTATATAATTAAAATATTGTTTTCTTATGTATCGGCAATTTGTTTTTGAATCAAAAATAATAATCCGATTTTAGTACTAGTAATCCCATGGACGTAAGTGCAATTACAATTTAAATCACGAGTAATAAGTACAAAACATGAAGTTTTAACGAGTACGGAGGACGAGTGCCATGTGATTAGTGGTTAATCACTTAAAAACAAAGGGCGAGTTTAATGTCCATTTTTTTGATTAGGATCATATTTCTGAATATTTCGAACAACCATCGATAGTTTTTTCATTCCATTCGAAAAAATACTTTACAACAGAAACAATATTCCACAGTGTATACCCGGTGAAATCGTATAATCACTTATAAGGTATTGATGATTGATAAAAGGAACTAAAAAAGGTTACCACGCTTTCGCAATTGCACACCCTGTTAACCATTCAGAATCGAGTAATTGTGGATCTCATATGAGGAAACTTTGGAATAGCCACAAGATATGTACGTAAATGGATGATTGCATTATTGCAATAATTTTTTATTTATTTTTTAATTACAAAAAGTGTTATGATTACAAATGTATGAAAATGTAAAATCTTAACATCATTTTTTAGTTGTCATTGTGTTAATCTCAGGTCAGAAAGGCTTGAAACCCCAACTCTCTGAACCGGTAAACAAAATAGTTAACTTTATTTCTTAATACTTATGCAGGATAAACAAAATACATTATATATATGGTATTAAACCGTATCCAAGAGAAAAATATAAAGCCGTCTCCTCTGAGAAATATGTGCTTCTGCTACTTGATTTCGATGGTTGAGTCAAACACATGTTTCAAAAACATTTTTCAGAATAATCGAACAAAATAATTTTCGCCTTTGTAAAAATTTCACAAAGTTTTGTTTATTTGTGGGACAAACCCAATTTTTTTGTCCTTTGCAGACGCAAGTTCTAATCTGAACATGCTGTATAAAACCTGTACAAAACCAATAATAAGACAACCTTACTTTTGATCTTAACATAAAAATAGTGCCTAGGAATATCGTACTCTGACTGAAGTCACCTATTTTTAGTATTTTACATGATTATAGAGGTTTTCTTTTATAATAAACGTGTTCAATCAGATAATGTTCATCATTAAAAAATGATTTTGGAACTTATGTTTATGTTTTTTCTTTGTTTGTTTCTTCCAGCCTCATGTGAAAAACTTTAATGAAGAAAATAATTTTTGCGAAAATAGAAAGAAGTTAGAAAAAAAGGGTTGAGAATGCGACATTTAGTAATCTAACATGTAAAACTTTCTTCGCCTTCATAACCCGTTGCCTTGTTCAGAAATACGGAAGCCGATTTTTCAATGGAGTTATTAAAGCTAAGAGAATAAGTGACTACCTTAAATTTTTACCGCTTTTTAGATATGGCGAGTGGTCACGAAAACTCGTTGCTGAATTCTGGTAATAAAGGGTCTATAATAGATCATACGTGCGTATATTGCATATCGTGGGCACAATCTATAACTATATAATTATTGGTAGATAATGATGAAAACTCCACGCAGGACTGAATTCATGTCCTGATTAACGATTGCGTGCATTGTATCCAATATATATAGAGATGAAATCGATTAAATTGACATTGACAATCTGTATCAATTGTGTCAAATTATTGAGAGAGTTAATTGAATTGGCGTTGCTTTTGTACGTTTTCCTTTAGTTATAACGTTGGAATTACCACAATGACGAAGTAATCTTTTAGACGTGATTTTAATTTCGGATTCATCTTTCAAATTCGTTGTATTTGAAGCAATTGTAAAACTGTTCCGCTGTGAATCATGCCTCTAGACTCATTAAAACTATTATAATATTATTTATTGATAACAATACTGCGAACGTTTTAAAATTCTTGCAAGCTCTATCTTTTAACTGACTTCTTTCAAAATAATGGTTATTAATGTATGTTCTCATTTTTTGTTTATTTTCACGAAAATTTGCATGCACAGTTGCATTCATATGTCCACAATTGATGTAATCGATGAGATATAATCGAATGAATTCCTTTGACAATCTCCATCAATTGCGTCAAATAATTGAGAGCACTAATGGAATTTCCGTTGCTTTTGTCTGTTTTTCTTTGAGTTAAAACGCAGTAATTAACAAAATGACTAAGTAATCTCTAAGACCTGATTTGAATTTCGGATACATCTTTCAAAAACATTGAAGTTGAAGGAATTGTAAAACTGTTCCGCTGTGAATAATGGTTTGTAGACTCATTAAAACTATTATGATATTATTTATTAACAATTATACTCCTAAGCTTTTGAAATTGTAAGATCCTTGCAAGCTTTATGATTTAACTGGCTGTTTGCAAAATAATGATTATTAATGTATGTTCCCGTATTTTGTTTGTTCTCACGAAAATTTGCATTCACAGTTGCATTCATAGGTCAACAATTGATGTAAACGATTAGATGTAATCAAATGAATTCCATTAACAATCTCCACCAATTGGGTCAAGTGATTGAGAGCGCTAAACGAATTGGCGTTGCATTTGTATGTTTCTGTTTGAGTTAAAACGCAGTAATTAACATAATGATAAAGTAATCTCTAAAACGTGATTTGAACTTCGGACAAATCTTTCAAAGGGTTGTAGGTGAAGCAATTGTAAAGCGATTCCGCGGTGAATGATGGCCTCTAAACTGATCAAAACTGTTATAATATTATTTATTAATAACTATACTCCAAACATTTTAAAATTCTAAGATTCTTGCAAGGTCTATCATATCAGCGGCGGATCTAGGGTATGTCAAAAATTGTGGAGGGGCACATATACATAATTTCTATTTTCAGTCTGTATCATTAATGAGATTACTTGCACGTTTTTCTTTTATAGTTTAATAGCTAACATTCTCCTCCGCAAATTTCGACATGCCCTCTAGATCTGCCTCTGCATATAACTGGTTGTTTGTCAAATAGTGATTATAATGTTCCGAATTTTTGTTTGTTTCAACGAAAATTTATATGCACAGTTGTATTCATTGGTCAACATCATCATGAATAATATAATCAAAAATGTAATCGATTCAATGCCATTGACAATGTTCAGAAATTTCGTCAAATAATTGAGAGCGCTAATCGAATTGGCGTTGCTTTTGTTTGTTTTCCTTTGAGTTAAAACGTAGTAATTAACCAATTGGTGAACTAATCTCTAAGACGTGATTTGAATTTCGGACACTAGCTTTCAACGCGTTTTATTTGAATTTGTCAGGGGTCAATACAAAGATCTATACCGCAGATTACCCTATACCGAAATCCCGGATTTCAAATACATGTTTATGTTGGAAGTAACAAGTAATTTGCGATTTTGATTTCGTGAAAAACATAACTAAATACTGTGTTAACCATTATTTTCTATTTCCGTCCAATTAAATACGTTAATTACGAGTAACGTCTCTTGACGTAATAGAATTAAGGCCTGTAGCTATATAAGCTCACGCATACATTCACATTTACATTCGAGTGAATGTAAACTGAATGGTGAGAGGTAAGCCTACTTTGATATTGTTTCTTTTTCTTTTTTCACAAGCTAACAAAATAATGCCATAAATTTAATAATAAAGCATCAAATTTAGAGACGCAGATTTACCAAACCAGATAAACCAACCGTCAAGATGAGTCCTATTCCATTCACTGTAGTAATGATGTCCATGGTTTGTTCCAGTATTGCTGATACACGAGAACAAGTAACTGGATGGCAGTATGAAGGACCAGGTGAAGGAGAAGTCCAATATTTAGACAGACATACTGTCCGATGTGACATGAACTGGATTTTGAAAGAAGTTCAATTGGAAAGAAGAACTGAATATAGTAAATTAACTTTTATCTCTATAAAAGGCTGCTCATCTGTTTATCTATCTGGCTGTTCAGGGGCAGATTCGAAATATTTTTTAAGGTGGCGCAATTAATAAGAAGTGGACTCAAATCATGGCGTACCATGACACCCAGTGGGCGTTAGGCAAACAAACACCCTACAAATTGCGTTTTCTTGTTGTCATCGGTGTAGTTACTAAATTTGTTATTTTGAGACGTATTTTTAAAGAAGTCAGCTAAGACTAATGAAAATTATTTTTTAAAAAACGTTTTTTCGTAATTTTCCTTATAATTTTGCATGACCCTCAGCACTTATGGTTTTTCCTTTTTTTTACTAAAGGTGCGTCTATTTTCATTTTAGATGATATTAGATATAAATATTTGTGCACAGACACCAATAAGGGTAACGCGGTAAAAGAAATTATAACCTACTGGAAGGTGTTAATGATTTCAACAGGTACACTCTACAGTATATCTGAGCTTGGTGGCAAAGTCTTAAGGATGCGCTGCCCGACCAACTTTGCGTTGACCGGATTTAGGCTTGATACGAAGTGGATATGGCACCACGTTTATGGGCGCTATATTTATCAATGTGCGGAAGCTAGAATCAATTACAATGTAGACGGCGTCACACGAAAAAGGTCAATGTATGGAGTTCAAAGACATTTGGCGTATCTGGACAGAGTAAGAATGTATTGTCCTGATACTCATCCAATTATGACCGATGTGCAGGCTTCTAGTGCCATGACTCCCTTTAACACAGAAGTAGATCATTTTACTTACATTGTTTATTGCCAAGCAGCATATTGACTTGTGTTGAGGTGAATAGTGTAGCAACCTTTATCAAGTCATTAAATAAATGATAAATGAAACAGGGCTAACATTGTTTAATAATTTATAACTGCATGTACCGCATTACAATGTTTGGTATTCCTGTAACTTCTGAAATACATCTTGAATTTCTGTTTCAACAATGCTTTATATTTTATCAAGTAATTATCTCTATTACTAAAAATGCCAGTAGAATGCATGGCAACACTTTGGCATATTTTCCAATTTTTTTTGTTGATCCCCACGGTATGAATAAGGTTAAACTATTGTTCTGTGATTCCAAGAAGTAGGGATTTCTTTTTATCGAAAAAACGATAATTTTAAGATCAGGCAACACTTCCAAATATTTTCCTAATATTCGTTTTCCAAAAGAAAGGCAACAAAGTGCACTGACGTTGTGAGTCGTGTTGGAAAGTTGCAAAAACGTAAAGTATTTCACGTTGTAGCAACATCGTTAAAATGTCTTTTTGCGTTAGAATAAGAGTATAATTTGATTTATTTATTCCACTTTGATGGATTTGGTCATTCCTTTCAGATTTATGCTTTTAGAATTAATGTTTATGTTATAAGTCTACGGCATTAGCACGCTGAGTATTAAAATCGTCGTCGTTTGTTTGTTATTTTTTGTTTGCAGATAGTTTGAACCTTCTTCCTAATAACGATTATCTCCCTAATCTCTCCGCAACTTCATTATTCTCGGTGTATGTTTCAATTAAATTTGTGCGTATATATTTTTGCGATGTTCTCCTTAAGTTTAAGCTATTTGTGTATAAATACTTGTCAAAATGGCGTAGAAGTTTCGTTCGTTCACATGTTGGAAGAAGATTGGGGGAAAAAGGTTGAAAATGGAGAAAAAAGAGAAGTTCTTTCTTACTTATTGAATTTATATTAAAAAGATGTTGTTTGGAAGTTTTATGTATTATGAAAATAACATTTTGTTAAAGACGTGTATATAGGTTTATAGGTTTATAGATCCTAGGCCCTCCTTTGTGTCCCCTATCCTGATGTTGATGATATTTCTCGTTTAGCACAACTTCCTCTAGCCAGTTGCCACTTAATTCGACACTTTCAGTTAAAGAAAAAGGAGATTTTCTTATTTTCTGCCGATTTCAGATTTATTAACAGTGGTTGCATTTCATTTTGAAACATCATCTACTCATTAAATTGACACAGGCTTTTGTAAACAAATATACCCCATTTTGAAAGACATTTTTTAAATGTGGAATGTAGTCGCCAAAAAAATCATAATCTTTTCAAACGCCGTTCTCGGCCAGGGTAATGGTTTTGTTGCTTTTTAAGAAGAAAATGTGTATTTAAGACGGTAATTTCTTAATTATATGTAAAATGAATTTAGTTCTAAAAGTTTCTTGATGGGTTTCTTTTTTCAAAAACGAATATAAGTATACCTAACGGTATATATTAATACAAAACAGCCGTAAAGAAACTATTTGCGAAGGAAAAAAGATTTAGGTGTTACATATTTATCTGAAGTCATTATAATTTATTTTGTTTTCAACGGAATTTACTAATATATATATATGCAATTGAAGGCACTCTCTCTTCGGGAAACTAATCTCACACATGACTCGCAAAGTTTATACCTGTTTTAATGTACATGTTTTTTTTTAGTTTTCCAACATTCGAAAAAGCGTTCAAAATATTATGAAATTCTATTAATAATTAATAACGGCTGCTCTTTTAAATGAGTTAGTAGATGTCGAGTAGTACACCACACATAACACCAGTAATAATTGGTGCTTTTCCTCAAGGGCACACATAACACGAGTAATAATTGGTGCTTTTGCTCAAGGGTCCACCTATTTTAACAATAAAATCATGCATTGATTATAAATGTCTCTTTTTTGAAGTCAAAAACAATTTACAGGGGTATATCAAGATCATAGCAATGAATATTTTCATGAACAATAATTACAATAAATGAGTCTATATAAGTCGTTTTTTCCGGAACGAATTGCCACTGTTAAAATTATTTAATAAACTTTCAAAAATAGCATCACTAGTTCAAATACCTTAAATTTCGGTCCCATGGAGGTTGTTTCTCTCCATAATTAGAATTACAGAAAATATTCAAAAGGCGTTTTTTCACTGTGGAGCGGTTATCGTTATCAAGTGAGTTAGAGAAGAAGCTATGCAAGTATAGCTTTAACAGTTCTGGAATTTCAAATTGAATGTAACAAATTTCAGGTGAAAATTCTAATGTTCAAATCTTTTCTCTTTTAACTTACCAATAGACAAATTATAACTTTTATTTCGAACAGTTGACATAATGTATATATTTAGAATAATGATAATAATGATAATGATAAAGGAATAGTGTAATTATTGAAGGTTGGTCGTAAGGCTGTAAAAAATGCTTTCATTTTGTTATTCAAATTGATAAGCTAATGATACAGGAATCCGAATGTAGATTCAGATAGAACGCCGGGATGTCTTTTTGATGCATGATTTTCTTACGTTTATTCTATTCTCTTACATACAGGTTTTCTTTTTCGTTGCGTCTTGTTTAACCACCCTTCTTCATTCGGCACAGGTTTTATTATTATTGTATTATCGAGTTTGTTTTATCTCTGCTCTAGAATGATTTTTCTCGTGGTTTCTCTAGGTAGTTTTTCTCTTGTTTTGTTTTCCGATTATTGTACGTATCTTCGAATTTAGTTGATTTATTTCGCTTTTAGGTTGATGGCATTACTTAATTACGTAAAATCAATTATATATTTCTGAGAACTCTCCGAAATAGAAATAAGAGCTTTAAAAAGATTTTAAAAATCGTACCATTGAAAAGATATACACTTTGAATTTTAGGTGATAAAGCAATTACACACAACAACACGAAAATAAAATGGAAAATCTTTAACCCTATCATACCCGGGGGTAGGGGGTAGAGGTGGTCTAGTATGCCGGTCCCCTATGAAATCTATTCCACTCAAGCTATGGCAATTAAACTTGATGGGAATATAGCTCAATCTCTTCTGCAATTATTCCAATAGTAATTGTTACCATGATTCTCATTGAATTTTGCTGATGTAAACACATTTCTAACTGGGTAAGCAAATTTTCATGAATTTATAATTATTAATGATGTGCATTGAATTTTACAGAATATTTTGTTTTGAACTTGGCTTTCCTATGGTTCTTGTTTGTAAGTAACATATTCAGACTTTTTGGACAAAAGCAGTTGGAAAAATGTAGACGCCAGCACTTTATTAACAATGGAAGTTCTATCAAATTCTGGACGATTTTCACATGAACAGAGGAATAAAATAATGCCTACGTAACCATAAGAATGCATTTGAAAACAAATTATATCTTACAATATAGGGCCTTAATACAAATTAGAGTCATTGCACTAATAATTTCATATCATAAATGACATAAATTAAAATATTGGAAAAAATAGAGATATTTCGAAAAATTGCGATGTCAAACGTTCTATTTATGAAGTCATAGTTACAAAAAACATTGCTTGACATATTTAGAATAATATCCTGGAGAGTTCTGATGGATAAAAAGGTTATTTTCAGCACAATGGACCTCAGATTTGCAAGTAGTACGTTTTGATAAAAATAGGTGTACCTTAAAAAAGTGCTGACGTCAGCAAAACATTCTTGAGAACGTTTTATTTTATTTTTTAGGATTACGCTGTTGCTGAAAAGTGCTGACGTCAGCAATCCATTGCATTTTTAAGAGAATTGTATGAATCCCAATATCCGTTCATAACAAGAGATAAAAAGCTAATTAAAACGGTTCCTTTGAATTCTAAAAGATCTTTGACCTATAGAGATTTTTTAATGAAGATTTAGTCTTGGTATTAGAAAGGAATTTAGAACTTCATCTTTAACAAAAATAGAATTTAGTTCCCTTCACAATGCCTGCTAAAGAAATCTGCACATCAACCACAATAATGTAAAAGCTGCCAACAACATGAATATAAGGCCTCACAGGGCTTGTCCAATGGTGCCAGTCCATGCTAGGACTAACATGATGTATTTAATGTCACCTTCCATTTTTAATGCACTGAAATCTTTCAATTTAATCGTTCTGAAAGTTTTATATCCAACCATTGTCCAGGAAACAACTCCATATGGCATACTTTCAAGCAAAAAGGATATGGGGCACACTGTAAATGCTAAAAGGCACAGCTATTTTTGTTTACAACCAAATATAAAAACATAATCAAAACTTGATTGAAGAGTCAGGTTGAAAAGAAAAATCACATGAAGTAGCATATCCCATTTTTGTTGTTCCCACGATATCGTTCCCCGAGCTTTCAACAAACTTGTTTCTGAGATCATAAGCAGTATTTTTATGAACAATACTACAGGAAATTATGTGAATGGAATTCGAAATTTATTTTTCTTTGCACGATAAAAATAGAAACAAAACAATAATATTAAAAACAAAGCATCAACCGAAAAAACATTGATAACAATATCAATGAACGTTTTAAAACCAGTCGATCTCGGTTCTTTGAATCTGTCAAATCACTGGAGGTAACGGCACAGTCAATGCTCCGATAATTATCTCAGCCAAAACTATTAATAGCTTTATTATTCCCAACATTATGGAACATAATTTAAAATTTCTGCAACAGCAAAAGATTTCTCCAGATTGGTCGAATACGTAGATGATTAGAAATTTCTGATAAATAATATTAATAATTTCTTCCCTTTATAAATTTCTTGTAAAATTGCAGTGTTGATTCGATTTTCATCGTAGTTCATAGAAAGCGCCCTGGTCTGTATATGTCCTACTAATACTGTATGTAATATATTTTAAATCACAAAGCCATAATTTCACGGTTTCACTCATTAGTTGAAAAATATAAAAATATATTTTTAGGCTGCATTTTTAATACCGAATTTTGTGTTTATCTGTTTGTATGTTTTTCTGTCACGTAAAATGGTACCCACGGTAATATGTTGGCCTAATATGCTGAAACCTAAAAAGTATTGAGCAAAAATATGTTCTATGGTAAGTTAGACCATATAATAATAGAATCCGTAATTGAATCGGTAAAAATGTTTTACCGGGGAAGCTATTCATCTTATTATCCTATTCATATCTTTGATCGAATCATGACAAAGAACGGCAACAATCCGGCACTGTGGTTACAATTAGATAGCGCACGGCTATCGCGAATAGAATATGACAATAAACATTTTAGTCTTCCTATTGTTTAAGGCTACTTTGTGATTGTCCTCTCAAGTTTCTTAAAGCGTGCTTTTCATTTACAGCTACTGAAACATTTTGTGTTGAAAATGTGTTGGCTATTGTTTGCATTCTGGGGAAAAATTTATGTATTCCATAAAACCCTTGTTATAATATTGCATGTTTTCAAGCCGTACGTCAACAAGTGTGTGTCCTTAACAACACTTCCCAGTTTCTTTTAAATTTATATGCAGATGTATTCCTTAACTTTCTTATAATATCCTTAAAGGTATATTTCTCATTTATTTGTGTTTATTGTTAGATAGCTTTGATTGTTTTTGTTTGAGAAGGAGGGACTTCAACTATAGGGAAACTATAGGGAACACAACCCTTATATCGTTCTTAGAAAAGATGTTACCAACAATGGTTCTTAGATAAAGCAGTCATTTCTTTTAAATATTTATTCTTTTATGCTACTTCATATTCTAAGATCACTTATGCTGTTGCTAATGATTGCGCAGTTGCTGTTGTTCTATGTAATTTCATTTGTTTTTCAAGATAGAAATATGGTTTTATATTATAGTACATGGCAAAAATTGGAGAAAATATTTTTAAATAAAATGCATGCAACGTTGGATACGTTTCTTTAGCGGGAAATCTCGAATTTCTACAATATTGGAACCAGAAAAATTCAAAATTCAAAAAAACATAAATAAAAATACTTGCTCAAATTCAGGAAGTTTTGGTAAAAAAATGGGAAAAGTTAAGTTTTTTGCACCATTGGCATTAGTTTTTCACCAACCTTTTATTTTTTCAATTATAAACAAAAGGCGTCAATTCACGCTTACTTAAGGTAACAAAGTGACTAGTGACTATCTGGTTTCAGCTCCAACTGTTACCACTGGTAGCACTACAAAAATTGTATTTGCTAATTGCAATTTATATAAAAGTTACCATAATCTATACAGAACAAACAAATACTTCAACCATGAAAGGTTTAAATTATTTAAAGAAATTAGTTAGTTAACTACGTGAGCAGGATAGTAGTAGATACTACCTTGAGTGCGCCTTTTGAGGCCCGTGTTTGAGTCCCAGTTAAGTCGTATGTCAATACTTCACTCCGGGATACTTTAAAAGCAGAGTTTCAGTCAATTTGCAGCCATTGACTGACTGCACACTGGCCTTTGTTTAGGTTAAGGAACGCTATCCGTATCTCGAATATTTAGCAAGGTTTTAATTTCCACGGATATTAAAACACACACGCCTTAATTGTCTTTTTCTGTAGGTGTTCGAGTCTGTTAATTTGTCTGTGAATATGTCTGTGAAATTTACGCAAGAGTACTTCACAGTAAAATCAGTCTCACACAACCTACTTCCTCAAAGTTAATTTTATTTCCAAAAAAACGTCTTATTCAGGTCTTTTTTAAAGTTTTTTAGATGTTTTGAAGAACGTCTTAAAGATGTTTTACTTCAGTTTTAAAGTCCATTCATAGGACTTTATCATGCGTCTTTAAGACAAAGTTTTCGTGCGTCATTAAAACCTATTTATGAGACTATAAAAGGCAAATTAAATCAAAAAAGACAAGTCTGATTTAATGTGTTAAATTTCATAATAAATACAATCAAAATAATAAGATCATCTACAGTTATAAATAAATATATATATGTGAATTATATATGAGCCAAAATTACGTTATTTTTAAAGAAAGTTCGTACTCTTTATTGCGTAAGGGTTCATTAGGTAAAAGTATAAATATATATGTAAAATGAATTGTTTAAAAACAATTCTGTTATAAGAGGCCAAAAAGAATTCTGCTAGATTCTTTGTCCTTTCAAAGTCATGTGTTCGTATATTGTTTATTCTCATGAAATATGTTCTGAGACTGCTGAATAATTCATACACAAACACATTAATATAAAGACTTTAATATTACCACTAACCAATATTAATAGTTACGTCCAGTTAATACCGCTGCATTTCTTTTTATAACCCAGCAATGATGTTTCATTCTTTGTAGTTATCCCAATAACAGAGAAAATAAAGCACAATATGACACATATCAAAACTTTCTGCGGATCTTAACAAATTGATAATACTTATCAACAATGAATTCATCAAAGCCTTTCCTTTGATTTCAAACCTTTCTGCTTTAACTCGTTCAATAACCTTTGAAAATCTACAAAGGGATGAAATGTGCCTAAAAGCAGAAAAAATGAGTCAAACAAAAAAGGAAAATCGGTACATCAATGTCTGGGCAAAGAACCTGGGATTCGAATATGAAACATGGAATCACTGATAATAAAGGAAAACATTAACAACACAAATGGAATAGAAAGCGATATGAAAAATTAGCTACTTACCAAATTGTTCTTATATACGATTAAAATTATTAAAATAAGCTCAATCCAAAAAATAAAGTAAAACAAAACAACAACAAAACAACAACAGAGTTTTTAATTATCTGAAATCTACATTCAAAACTGTATCTACCTGTCAATGTTGACATTTTAGAAATAAATAAGTAAAGGAATTACATACTTATTAGTTCATTATAGACGCACGAACCGGAAGGAAGTTTTAAGTATTCTCCCACCCAAAAATGTTTTTCAGATAATACTTTTACACAAGAAACTTTGATTTGATTGAAATCAAAAGTCAAGATTTGAGATTCTCATTTGAAATGCCGTGAAGCATTAAAAAGACATCTTAAAGATGCCTTAAAGAGAAACTACCCTCAAGTACAAAAAATTAGGAAAATTGCAATCTTTTTAGCTTCCATGGTTGTGACTTTACAAGTTGTGTCAAAATATGATGACAACTATGGAATGTCTGCCAAAAAAAATGGAATTGCCCTGAAGCCTTTCTGGAAGAGAGGTGTTATTTGAATGGCGTTGCTTTTGAAGTAAAGTAAGCCTTACAGACCGACACGTGGAATGAGTGACTTAAATTTGCTTAAAAATTCAATTTAAGCAATTTGACCATAAAATTTCGGATTTTGATCAATTTTGGACAAATTAGACGTTCTGCTGTGCGGCTGGATAATCAAGACAAAAACAATCTCTTCACTCATCCTGTAGATGCAAGCGTTAATAACATTTCTGCGAAATGGCAACTCAATTTCATCGAAATATCATGAATTCAGAAATCCAACTTTTGAAGTTAGTTTAAAAATTATCACTGAATTTCCGAATGTTTTTTTTCCGTAGCTGGAAGCACGTCCACACATTTTGAAACAAAAAATTCAATTCGGTGCAACAGATAGCACCTAAAAACTCCCCTACGCTAACTCGGCAAAGGGTTAAAAGGGAAAGGGGCGCCGATCAACGCAATCAATCAATGCGTATAGAAAGTCTACTCATATTTATGTTTATTTGATTCTACAGCGTTTGTTGTGGACAGAAAACTAGCGAGACACAAAAATCATGTGGAAAAATATCGCCAAACGGTGTATTTTTTTTCAAACATTAAATCTCACCATGTACTTTTTTGACATTTTAGAGGGGTGTTCCACTTTAATGCGTATACACCAATTCAACAATCTCCGTTAAGTTTGCTGAAAAGAGTCTGGTACTAATTTAGTGTAGTCAGATCGCAAGTGTAAATACGAAGAGCAGTCAGAAAAGAAGAAAAAAATATTGTTTTAAACTGTGCTTTGTCATTAGAAAATGGATGATGATACCATCAGTAAGATGAAACTTCAAGAATTAAAGTCGTATAGAACTCGTAGAGGCTTAAATGTAACTGGAAGGAAATGTGAGCTGGTTTCACGTGTTTTTGCTGCTGCAGCGAACGATGTCTCAGTCATTATGTATGCCAAACAGATTGAAGAACAACTGCTAATGGAATGTCAAGGCAAAATAAAATATAATGGCAAAACATTACCTGATCCATTTAAACTTACGACAGGATGGAAAGATGAAGATGAAGGTATTCGTTTTTGGCTCCTTGTACCAACACTCTACATTGTAAACTTTCTGATGAGAAACAGTCAAGTAGAGGATTTAAATGACTACAAAGCTTCCAAAGCTTATAGCTATTTTTAGCAAGGTTGGCTTGGATTGATTTCATACCACTCGTTGGCAGATAGCCCTTACTGCTTCATGAAAACCGATTGCAGACCTTCCCAAAGATTATCTGATACCAAACATAAACTTTGGCTGCTTATATCAAAGTCTGAAGGAAATGTCTTGCAAACACATTGTACATCTATGGCAGGAATGGGGTCAACCTGTAACCATATTGCCGCTGCTCTTTTTCAGATTAAAGCAGCTATGCGTTTGGGCTTCATAAATCCTGCGTGCATATCAAAATCATATGAATGGTTGACGAACAGGAAAGAAATTGCACCTTCTAAAGTGAGGGACATGGATTTAAATAGAGACAATTTTTCAAAATGTGGGAAAATAACCCAAAAGTTGATGAGTACACCAAAGAAAAACTATAACCCTTTAATGAGAAATAGTTTAAAATTTTTGAGTTTCATAAAACTGGTTGAAACACGATGTTTTGAAAGGCACTACTTTGGAAAATGGCAATGCTACAATTCAACTAAAAAAAAACACCTCAATATTTTAGTAAGTGTCAGTTACAGATGGGAACTACTGGACTAAAAAAGTGTATGTTTTTTGTATATACAGCTCATGGTACATTAATTGATGAACTCTTATTTGATAAAGAGGTTTTTGATAAGTTAGTCAAGATGTGTAGTAAATTTTACAGAGAATTTTAAAGCTTTTCTAATTCAAAAAAACTTCCAATGTTGAAGGATTTCTTTCCAGATTTTCAATTAAAAACAACAACAATATCATGTAAAGATGTTTCCCGCATTTTGTCAAATCAATACAAAAATTGTTAGACTTTTTGTTTACATTTTCCTTGATTATTTCGATGTAATTCTCTGAAGTGTGATCAGAAATTATCAAAGAGATTGGGGACGCGAGACAACCTGAAATAAAAATGGCCGAAACTTAAGCCGGGTGATAATTTTTCATTCGGTACTTTGTTTGAAAGACGAGGAAAATAATTCGGCTTTCTTTGCGTCAATATTTATAGAGTATCACAAAAATCTGGGGAAATGAAGGAAATTTCGCAAAAAAGACCAAGTTATTCTTGAATTTGTATTAACATATACTTTCAAATAAATTACACATGTTTTTGATACTTCATCTTCAGGTGAAACTAATAACATAAAAGTGGAAACCAACAACTAAAAAAACACTTTTCTATAACACTTCATTTTCTAAACACAAAAAGATAAAAAAACAGGTCATAAAAATATATACATATCATACTGAAAGAATATATATACATAACAGGCAGTGACAAACACTGATTTGGACCTACTGTTGAAAGCAAACTAAAACTGAAAAACAGTTTCAAAAAGGGACAAGAATGGGAAGCAAAAATTCAAGAAACTAAAGAAATTTAAGATTTGATTTATATTAATGCTGTGAATTAATTTGATTTTGGTTTATCAACTTGCAACTGCTACTTTATTTTCTGACTACACTAAACTACTACCAGACTCCTTTCGGTAAACATAACGCGGACTGTTGGATTGGTGTAATGAAAATGCAAGTTTTTTTATTGGCTGGAAGAAGGCATCTTTCAAACCGTCTTAAAAATGCGACAAAAAGTCTTGACAATTCGAGAAAAATACGTATAAAATCAAGGTGTAAGAAATGCATGTTTGAAATGCGTCTCAAAAAGGCCTTTTTGACATCTTTCTGGGAACGCATTTTTCTGGCCAGATTAAGATAGAATACAGACGTCTTTAAGATATCTTGTGCCGACTGGGTATTATACGGATTAATAACCGAATGTACTGCATCACAGTGTTTGGTATTCTGTCCTGTAATCTCTGAAAACGCCTTTCTTGAATTTGTTTCAAAATGCCGTATTTTCACTGGGTCACTCGTTTTTATGAAATTTATTGTTTCAGCAAGGTTTTAACTTTTATCAAGTAAATATCTACATTCCTAAAACTCCTAGTAGAACGCTTAGAGACAGTTTTGATATCTAAAACGAGACTGTGCGTATATACTAGACCAAAATACAGCTTTTAAACAGAAATTCGGGAAAGGTGTATTCGTTTCATTAGATTCAGTTTGAAAAATCTATTTACTTATTAAGCACTGATGGTGTTGCTTTCATTACTTTCAGCGTTCATTAATTAATGAAATTACACGTATTCATCATATTCATGTATTTTCATATGGTTTAATATTTGTATATTTTCAAGTTCTCACAAAAAAACCGTCAATACTAAACCGTGTGACTTCACTCACCCTGACAAAATGTTTTCCATCCCAATCACCTACATTATCAGTTTTCAAACTTCACAGGCGAAACCTTGGTTTCGTATTTGACGATTTTAGTTTGTTTATGAGAAACGTGTATGGTATATACATAAAATTACAGATAACTGTTAACATACTTCAATTCAGACAAACTGCACCAAGGACTTCCCTAGTAATACATACAAAATAAAACAATCAAAGTTATTAGAAATGCTTACGTTTTAATTTTAATACGGGGAAAACTTAGTTAGTATTTGCTTATGTTTTGAAGAATCTTACAACATAAATACCGATTCGTACTTTTATTTTTTATTTTCTATCGCCCCTTTCTCTTGTCAAATTTCAAAAAATAATTTTAAATTAGTATAAAACGGTTACCAGAAGTTTCTTGATAAATAATGAACAAACAGCATTAATATGACGGAAAACGAGAGACTGTAAAAGAAAGACAAAAACATAAGAAAACACACACCAGATGTTGATGTTTTATTCAAATCATTTTGTATTTTTTTTGCCTAATAAGCACCGCCAAAATTTCTAACAACTCCAGTAAGTAAGTGCCCGGTTGGTTAAAAGATGTAACCGTATTTAAATTCCACTTATAAAACCAGAAGAAAAATTCAAGTAGGTAGTAAAAAACCCTCTATTGACGTCATAATGACCGACGGACTAGGATGAAAATTGTTTGGTTAGCCCATCAGGTGTGTTCGTTATGCAACAGTTTGACAACAAATCAACATTAGTTACATCTTCACATCGTTGAAGAAACACTCACTTTGATACTAGACCTACTCCGAACTAAAACTATAACTTGAATTCCGCATTCAAGTGTGTTAAGGTGAGAACCATTTGCGACTGGACATTTTACCGATGAAAGAATGATTTTCAGGGTGTTAGGTTTTCGGTAAAGTCACATCCAATTTTACATAACAAAAAAATTTTTCCCTCTACTTCATTAAACCTTCAAGGTCCATAATTCTACAACGAACACCGCCTCTCAGTAGAAAAGTTTAAAAAATAATCCTTGGTCACAGTATACACAACCATTACCTCCAAACATCAGCGCAAGGGCTGTAAAACCGACTATGTAGATGTTTTAATTCATTCAGCCATTAGTTTTTGCGTTATGTATCTGTACAGGCAGTTTGTGCGAAAGCTAGCTTCACTGACAACTAATACGATTGCCCTGTTTCACCCACATTAAACTTGCGTTACACTTAAAGATTGGAAAGGCTACAGATGCTTACCATTAATAAATAAAACCTATTTCAAACTGGCTCTCAGTTAAACCTTCCTACAGCAAATATCACAGAGCTACGGAGGACATTCTCATTGTTTCGGTCACTTTCTCAATATCAAACGTTTTTAATAAATGAAATTCAAACTTTTACTTACCGAAGACCTATGATGGGCACCCTCTTTTGGTCCTGATGGTGTATGGTGTAACGAGGTTGGACTGTATTTAATTTGATTTTATCATGTACTTCGCAAATGAGATGCCAAACTAATAACGGTTTAATTATGTCAAACGCCAAAAATATATTATGGCGTTAGCTCTCATCTCCTTTTCATAGCTGAATGTTGAACAAATGAAAAGGTATTTTTAATTTATTCCTTAAATAAAATCAAGAAAATATGCGAAAAATAATCATTCATAATACAGATATCATTTGAAATTTACTAAAAAATCAATATGATCATTAATATACGATCGAGATGATAACATTATCTTTTTTTTGCAACACAAGTCCAGCTTATATTACCTTTTCTAATGTAGTTGTGGAAAACAGAAAAAAGATGTAATTGAATTTGATTCTATGTCCAAATCTAGCTGACATGGACCATTGTACTGTTCACTTATTTACTTGAAGATACGCGTTCGTACCTCTGACTGAGGAACCCAGTTAATTACAATTCAAGTTTCTTTTTATAGAGTTGATTGTATTATGTAGAAAAATTTCATAATTAAAGTAGTTTAGTAACAATTAATAAGTTGTCTCTGTGAAATTTTGATATGCATTAAATCTCTCGGGTAATTTATACAGCATTCACTTCAGGGCAATTTCCAACCTCATACTCAACTGTTGCCGATTGATCTAAGATAAATTAAATCAAAAGTAAACTCACGGGAACTTCTGGCATTTTTGAACACATTTCAAAGATAACAAGGTTGGAAATAAAATATATGAATTCTTACCGGTGTCGTAATAATCGTAAATTTTAGAGGTGGCTGGTTTACGATCACTGACTTCAGCAACTTGCTACATAGAGAATTCAACGCATTTTGATGTTGCATCAAACTAATGAAAAACACAAGAATATTAAGGTTAACACTGTATTTCAAAAAATATCCAATATAAGAAGTGATATGAAGAGAAGTCATTTAGATAGCATTTTCAGAAGAAATACAAACGGAAGAATGCTGCAAAATAATGTACGACAATATGCAAAAACATTATTTATCTACTTTCGAAATTGCTGCATTTCTACCGTATTGTTGCTGTTGTTTTTACAATAAAGTGACATGAAATCGATATTTCATTTTTTAACATATCATATCGTTTCCAAAGGGCACAGAGAAAGATAGAAATTACCTCGTCGAAATAAAATGAGAGAACACCATCTTGGAATTCATAATATGAAAAGGCAACGTTTGCTGTTTGCATGGACATATCTAACTCATTTAACAGTGGCTCAATCTTGAAACCATCGGGATGTCAACCAATGCCATGTTACTCTTTCCATTTTCAGTATAGCTATAAGCATCAAAATAAGACTTTTGCTATAAGTATATATTCATTGAATTCATTAACATATATGTATATTAAAATTCGTTCCTAAACACTGATAAATCTTTCTATCTTTCTCATTACTAAACACTGATAAAACTTTCTAATAATTTTCTCTTTTAAGCGTCAAAACAGATTTCAGGTAAAGTTACGAAAGTTGTAGTTTTCAATTAAGCAGATTATTCCGTTTCAGTCTATCGGCTTTTTTTTTTTTAATAAAACCCGTCAAAATCACTCGCTGAAATGTAGAATTAAGTTGAACTTTTTTGCTGCAGAATATTCCACTAATGAAATGGCTTATTCAGTGGTCACGTGGTTAAACAATAGCTCCTTCACGCTGAAAATTCCGCCTAGTAGAAAAACTGTCAGAAGAAACTTAAACTACATAATATTTATAATAATCATTATCACCTTCCACAAACTTTCATGGTATGTTTACATGTGAATGTTTTATCATCTTTGACATCCACATTTAAGTAAAAGGATGAAGCTTCCGTTGGATGTGGTACATTTTACTTGACACTGGCCTACAAGTAGTATAAATTGGAAAATATAGCAGAGCTTAAAGTAAATTGAACGTATGAATTAATAAATTGGTTAGTTAAAGTAAATGTAAATCAATTAGTTCCTATTACTCTGATCTATGTGTTAAATTTTAAATTCATTAAAGGTAGTTCATGACCCTTACCGAAACAACTATAATATTATAAACGTCGTCTTCACAGCGGAACATCCTGCAATATTAGGGGATAGCAAGCCAAATTAAATGATATAAATGTTGATGTTTACTTACTTGAACTAAAACACAACCGCGTCCTATTGCTTCGATACTGATATTAACAGAAATGGAAGGTATTGGTGCTTTTTGGAGTAACAACTTGTTGTCAGATTCACTTTGAACATCTTTGAAAATCCTGATTCTGTTGTTGAAATATCTAAAGCGTAGTCTTCTGAAAAGGTTCCTGCACTGTATTGAGACATTAAAGAAACAATTGTATCCTAAAACGCAAAAGAAATAGGAGGGTAAATTAAAACTGTTGGTTAAAAATCTTCGCATATGCAATAGCATAATAATGTATAAAATCAAAAAACAAACATTTTGTTTATGTTCATGAGAGTAGAGTCATTAAAAAAAGGTCTGGAAACTTTGCTTTATTTTACATTCATTTGGATCACATGATAGTATTACTTAGTATTACTACAATTACTTTGCATTGGTTGTAATAAGTCATGTGATCAAAGTGAGTGTAAGACAAACTGTGAGTGACTATGGTGGGAGTACTGAAAAGCGTACCTGAGTTGATGAAAAGCCACAGTATGAGTTTCTTTATTTTAGAAGCCACTTAACAATCTTTAGATGTTCTGATGGTGTCTTGAATTGTTTTCAGCCACCTGAATACAAACATTCAAAGGAACTTATTATTATTATTATTATTATTATTATTATTATTCACGAATATTTATACAGGATAAGCCATTCAAAAATTAGAAATATATACACTATATACATATTTACAAATTTCTGTTGTTCTATGGGTCCTGTTGTGTATAATAAAAAAAATTAAAAACTGTAAAATCAGTAAAAATCTAAAAAAGTTTGAATATCGCCCGGAAAAATTTAAGATTAAACTGCTGAATTCGAAGATTAAAAGAGTCGAATTTGAGAATCTGAATGATTCAAGATATAAATTTTACGCATAAAACTCGGCAATAAAACTCAGATTAACCTAGAATGTGAATTAGATATTGAAAGCTTTATTAAATAAACTTATAAAATCTTTTGTAGAATTTGCATTTCGTACGTTCATTGGCAAAGAGTTATATTCTTTAGCACCAGCAAATCTAAAGCTTTTCTTTGCGGACTCCAGTTTGACACGAGGAAGTCTGATAATCTTTGTAGAGTTACGAGTATCGTTTGACATCACATCGAAATAGTTTAGCAAATTAAGACAAACTTGTCCAGTGATACATTTGTACACCTGTACACAAAGTCTGCGTTTCTGGATTGCACGGATGGAAACTTTCGATTGATCTCTGACGTTATAACGTTTGTATATAATACGAGCAGCTCTGTTCTCAAAATTAATCAGTTTTTCTTCAGCCGTACGTGTGTGTGTACTGGTCAAGATGGAACAATATGTGAAGATTGGCAGAATCAATGATCTATACAAGGTAAGTGCTGCTTCAGTTGTAAGTTGTGAACGGACTCATTTCAGTAGGTACAATCTTCCTGCTGCTTTCTTGTATGCAGAGTCAATGTGATCTTTTAAAGATAATGACTGATCGAGTTTGACTCCAAGATATTTATATGTATTGGTTGACATTAAGCTCTCGAATTTGTGTTTGATGTTCAGTGATTGACCTTTGACCCTCTGTGGTGTGCCAAACAACATCACTTCCGTTTTTCCCTTTTTCATGTTGCACACTAGGTCCATCGATTCTAGCCAATCTGAAAGTAGTTTGAAATCTTCTGTGAGATGCTTCTCGATGTCTGATGTCGTTTTTGACTGGTAGTAGATCACTGTATCGTCAGCATATGTGAAAATCTTTGAGTTTTGAAGCACTTATTCAATGTCATTGAAGGTCAATAAGAAAAGTAAGGGCCCGAGTATTGACCCTTGAGGTACTCCGCGTGTCACGTTTTGAGCTTGTGATATTTCTTGTCCAATACGTACGGATTGTTTACGGTTAAATAGGTAATCTACAAGGAGATCTTTTTCCTTGTCATGGATACCATAACTTGACAAGTTTTCAGTAATTTGTGAGTGGCTCAGAGTATCAAATGCCTTACTCAAGTCTACGAATATGGCACCTGTCATCAGACCATCGTTCGTACTCATGCGTATTTGATCAAGAAAAAGTGTTGCTGCTGTTTCTGTATCGCGTTCTTTACGAAAACTAAACTGCGTTTGTGATAGAAGATTTTTCTCCTCAAGAAATTTCGATATTTGTGAGTAGATACATCTCTCAAAAATCTTAGAGCAGATTGGTAGGACTGATACGGGCCGGTAGTTGTCCAAATCGGTTTTGGCGCCTGACTTGAAAATGGGTGATATTATTCCATATTTAAAGTCATCGGGTACTGTAGCAGTTTCCAATGATCTATTTATCACATGGGCGAGTGGTTTGGCAATATAACGGGCAGAGTCCTTCAACATTTCTGGCGGTAGATCGTCATGACCAGTACCTTTATTTCGAGAGAGTTTTTTGAGGTTTTTAAACACGTCATTCACAAGAACCTCTTTGAATTTGAACGTAGAATATGTTTTCGGGTAAGTAACCACCGGTCTAGACCATACAAAATCTTTCCAACGAATAGCTTTTTCTTTCACCTTCCCAGCCACAGTTGTAAAGAAATTGCAGAAGCCTGTAGCTATCTTTGACGGATTGGAGGTCAATTTGCTATCAATGAAGAATGATTTAGCGTTGGAAACGATTTCTTTAGTAGGGAAGATTTTCTTTAGGGTTTTTCCAAAATCTCTTTGGATCTTTGGTAGACTCGTTTAGCAAAGTTTTGAGGTGTTTGTTTTTTGCTTTTCTCACTTGTACGTTAACTTTATTTCTCTGGGTTTTGTATGCGTTGAAGTCATTTATTAATTTCGTTGACAAAAATTTACGGTGAAGCCTGTCTCGATTGTTCATTTCGGCTTTCAGTTCACGAGTGAGCCAAGGTGATTTTTTCGACTTGACTCGTTTTGAAATCAATGGAGCGTGATTATTAAAAGTGTTCAGCAATATAGATTTGAGACGATGCCAAGCTTTATTTGGATTTTTCTCAGAATATACGGAAGAAAAATCAGTTTCTTGTAGTGTGTTTTGAAGACCTTCAAATGAGTAATTGGTAGAATCACGACATTTAATTATCTCTGATGTTTCTTTTTTCTTGTTGGTATTTCGAACACAATATATCGCTTCATGGTCACTTAATCCACACGTCAAAACTTGATTACTCAATAATACCTCGGGTTTGTTTGACAAAATCACGTCAATCAATGTCTCCGACTCGCCTGTAATTCTCGTGGGGCCTTTAATGGTTTGGATAAACCCATTCAGTGATAAAAGATCTTTAAACGGTTTATTGTCATTGTCACTTAAATAATTACAGTTTACATCGCCGATAATTATGATTTCTTTGTTGTCATGTGAATTTTTAATTTTTGTCAATGTTTTGTCAAAAATATCAATAAAGTTTTTGCACAAGTGTTTTGATGTATTCGGTGGTCGATATAAAATACATACAAAATATGATTGTTTATGTTGCGATAGAATTTCCAAGCATATAAACTAAGCATATAAAATAAGTTTTCATTCTCGTGATCCTTTCTCTTTGTATAATCGATATTACACTTTACGTAAACTCCGACACCACCACCATCTTTCTTACGGTCTTTTCTTTCAAAAGAATAACCAGATATATCTACGAGAGTTGTAGGTATAGACTCTTTCAGTAGTGTTTCTGAGATCCCAAAAATATCAAACTTGTGTTCTTTAACAAACATCGAAAGACAATCAATCTTTCCAGATAGCCCACGCACATTTAAATGACCAATACAAAACTTATTCTTCTTGGACGATGTGTTACAAGATATAAGGTTATTTCCAAACAAAAATAATAACAAAAACCACAGTACACAAAGACGTCTGCGTGCTGCCATCTTGAATCTTGAATCTCGCTTGATATTAAGGAAAGTTTAAAAAGTACTCTTTAGTTGAAACACTTAAAGGATTTTGTAAAGCCAAATCTAGAATTCACCCAAAAAATGCTTGAAGAGGAACAAAATACGGAAATAAGTCCACTAAAGTTTGAGAAATTTTTTGTATATTTCAGATAAAACTAAAGCGTAGCAATGCATAAGCTGTTATTTCAATATCTGCTGATGGCGCACGGTAATAACATGTTAACAAGCTATATTTTCTTTTTAGTCTGATTTCTTCCCAATGAACAACATTATCTATAAGGATATGGGGATGCGTTCATTTCCTGTTTTCAATTACGATAATATCAAAAAAGAAGAGCTTTTGCTTACCATTTTTTTTCTCCATTGTTTTCAATAATTCAAGCATTTTCCATCGTTTGTCACTGTCAGCAAGTGTCAAGGTAAAAGCAAGTATAGAGGCAGCGTATGGATCAGTTACATCGTTCAAACCAGTTGATATGCAAGATAAAGCTTTTTGAATTCTTTGATCCTAAATAAAAATTTAACCTCTAACATAATAACTCATATTGGCTTCACCGTGCGATAAACGTAAAAGTGAAGGACCTAGATAATAGATTGACTCATTGAAATTATAGTAAGTATTCATGTTAAATGAAATAAGATTGTTACTTACGTAACGGTTAACTCCAGCTTCAAGTAAGGCATTTAGAACAAATGCTGTCATTGTAATACCAGTTGTAACACCACCCTATTACATGGCAACAACATTCAATGTACAGTAATCTTTTATGCTGTTATGATAAATATCGAACAAGTATTCTAATATGACATATTTTAGGCAAATTAACATAAATTAAAGGAATATACCTTCATACTGCCATGGTGAACCATACCAATTTCTTTGAAACAGCCGGATGATTCTTGCAGTCCTAACAACCATCGCTTGCTATCTTCTATGTCTTTGTCATCAATAAAGATATATCTTTTGGCTTGAGCATATGATATAATACAAATGCTGTCAACCTGAGTACAAACAGGAAATAAACAAGGATGGATAATTTCTTCATTGAAAAGATTGTGGTTATGAAAATGATCTTAATATTTCTTGGAAAAATAAAGAGCAAATTCTATTGCACATGTAAACGAAAGGAAACATCTTCCTAATTGGTTCTTACCACGTATTTCCAACACCTCTCCAAAAGCAGAGTAAGCACCATCATTATCCTTGTTTGTCAATTCTCTTTGATAACCTGAACAGAAAATCATCTATTTTAATATTTCAACAAAACGTTTAAAGTAGAAATAGATGATTTGTTTATATTACATTATAGCCATTAGAAAAGTTCCAGGTCTGGCAGTCTATAATGACGAATTATATTATATAATCACCAAGAATATTTAAATTGACATTTACGAGATTTCTGATACCTGATCTCATGTACTTGATAGCCTTCTCCTTAATTTTATTTGTTACTTGATTTGTTGCAGTTAAGTAATCCATAATATAAATATTTGGTGCAAATTTAAGCATGTTTTGCTCTCCATATCCATAAGGCATAGCAATTAACTTGTCAATATTGTCCATGCTTGGGCCATCATATCACCTAAATAAAGACCACTTATAATTAAATGATAACAATATATCAAAATCAGTCTGAAGATTTCATGTAGCGCTGACCTACAATCTGCATATACTGATCCTGGTACAATTGGTTTAGCAGAAAGTAACACAAACAAGTCTCTGTAGATTCCATCATGATCCCTTGGGCAGAAAAAACTACTAGCAGAAATTTCTTTCTTAATCCCTTCTGCTTCAACAAGTAGTTTCTTTGTCATTACATAAGCTGTAGAAACTCCATCTAACATCTTTGCATCTGCACCACAAACAGCAGCATCTGGTCCTAAAGATATTGCCTTTACAGTTATGTCTATGTTCCCTAGCATTTTGGGTTTAATGTTGAATTTGTGCGATTTAGACTTGCTTCCACAAACACATATTTTGCTAATTGATGATTCTTTCAAATCAATCATATTGCTGTGATTTTTTAAGACTCAGTTGCACGTATCCGGAAATTAATTTAATCCAGTGAAAAGTTATTTGGAATGTAATAACAATTTGGACATACATTACTTTATTCAAAAATAGGAAAAAACTCACCACAAGACAATCATCTCAGTAGTTGAAAACTGACACGGGCATTTTCACACTTTCCCCTCGAATCACAGAATATGGAAGAACCATTGAAACAAAGAATGGCTGAAGAGCCTTGAGAAATGCTGGTGCTACAATACCTATACCATCGCCTTGTGAAATTGCAAAGCCATTTGCATACCAAGTTGTGATAGTGTCTGGTACTTTCACATTAAGTGTTTTCTCTCCAGTGGAACTATCGAATTAAATAAACGTAAATATAAGGAACTGTTGTCATTAGTGGGATGTTGAGTTCTTGTTATAAAATTGAAGCGACGGTTGTAATAATGTTAGGTCAAAATACTTAGCAACGAAAAATTAGTTTTTGAAAATCTGTCTTGTTAATTAATGATGATATCGACAGTTCAAACAATTTTGAAATACCTGATGTGATCGCAATACAGAACTTTACCTTGATTTTTCTTATCCCAGCTATACTTAAAAACTGTTTAGAAAGTTACCTTATGCTTTGTTCTTGTCACAACCAAGTTTCCGGAAATTCTGTTCTTATCTTCACAGCAGTCTTCGCAGGAGTTTTATCAGATGTTTTTTTGTTTTTGTTTTTGTTTTTTTTGTTGTTGTTTTTGTTGTTTTTTTATTGTTGTTTTTCCTTTTTCCATGTTCTTTTGTAATTTTTTCTCTAAGTATTCTCTTTTATTAGGCTCTCGTTTATTGAAATGATTGAACAGTATCCTTTCGAATACTTTTTTTATAGATTGGCGGCGAGGAGGAAGATCAACATATGAATATGCTTTGTGCCTGGATAATATTTCTTCTAAAAGCATGATTAATATAAGTAAGGTTACACTGTTATAAAATGATTTGGATTGGAACGGTAAAATTGAACAAATACACACATAAATGTTTTTATTACACATTATCATCGAAAAAACTTTCAGCACAATCAAAGATATAAACAACATAGAAATTTTGAAATTGTGGATTGAGGGAAAAAGAAAGATTACGGAGCTAAGAAAAAAAGCGAAGAAGAGAGTGTTTTTTGAATTTTGGCTCCACAAATTTAAATTCACGCCAAAAATATATCATTTTTCTCCATCGCAAAATCAAATCCAAGTCAGATTAAAGTATTTTTTATACCTTACCAAAAGTATAAATTAAAAGAATTATCTCTAACCCTGTTTTTTTCCTGTTAACAAAACCAAACATTTCCATATTCGAGTTCTACTTCACAAGTTCTGCTGTTCCGACCTTTCTGTCAAACTCGCTATAACGTACTGTAACAACTATGATTGTGCATAACAAAGTTAAGAAGTAATTGTTTTGCAAAGGAGTATTTATTAACGAGAAAATAATAACTTAATTCCTAAGAAACAAGTACGGAGGAGTAGATACTCATCAGCATACGCCGTGAGGCAGTACTCCCAGATGACTGTTCAATTGAATTTATCAAAAAGAAATAAAGGAGATGATGAAATATTTCTATTTAGAGAAGGTTTGTCTTTATAGATCATAAGGCTTTCTTTAAGCTCCAGAATATAATTATTAGGTGCTGACGTGATGACACTGAAATCACCAAAAGAAGCCAAACCACAACGGAGGAAATGATCCTTAATAGCCGTAGACTGGGAAGCCTTAATAGGATTACCTGTCAGAGAGGAAATGACCAGATGTTCAGAGGCCCTTACCTTCAAATGTCGTGTTGTTTTACCGTAATAAGAAGCATTGCGGCTACTGCACTTAAAATGATACACAACATTTGAAAGTAATGCCTTATGAACACGATCTTTGAAGCGAAAATATGATGATATTCTTAAAGGAGAGCGAAAAATGACTCGCAGTATACAATTGGGTAAAGACTTATCAACTGAGTTAACAAAGTTAGTGCGCAATTGCAATGATAACTTCCCGAGATAAGGCAAATACAGTTTCAATTCTTGCTTTTCAGGTATACCAGGACTAATCTTAGATACATAAAGATTATCTAAAAATCATTTGACGCATCTGTCAACAAAATTCAGTTTCCGTCAAATAAAACTATTCAACAATATACTGCCAGTCCTTGATGTCAACCCCTATTGGTTGGGTAAGTGCTTCACTAAGTTTTCTTCTATCATATGGGGATATGCTTTCCAGAACAGTAGTTTCGCCATAATCATATAACACAACAAGTGCACAATTCATCCTCCCTATCATTTCTTTTGTCGAATGGCAAGACTAAATATCATAGCCTTATTACTGCAGGAACCTTCAGCAAGAATGGTTGTAGTATATCATTAAGCATTCAGAACCCATCTTCAATGTGTACATAAATAAATGCTAAATACCATATTGGAGAAAATTTTGTTTCGTCATTTATAGCCAAATTTTTCTCATGCGACGCATATGGTATTGTAGAAAGGTTCTGATATAGTGCAGAAAATTTAAATACTTGAGACTTGTTCCTTCTTTACTACTTCCATCATTCTTTCAAATTCTTTGTCCAAAGTTGCTGAAAACAGATTTTTATAGGCAATGTTTGTTTCCCTTATAACAAACGAGAAAAATAAATTCACATGAAACTTAGGTTAGGTCTCGCTTCAAATTTGCCTTCTTTGGCATTTGTTCTTGTTTATTATTCACTGACAAAATTATCTGGCTGGTGATTGCAGCAGAAGACAGTCAATTATGTCTTATTATCAAGCCCCACAAACGTTGAGCTATTTCCAAGAATGATAACATGGTTCTGCAAAATATATAACAAAAGTAATATAATGGTTCTGTAAAAAAGGAGGACATTAGAAAAAAAAGAAAAAGAGAAGAAAAAGAGAAGTGAAAAGTAGAAGCATATTACTACAGGAAAACAGTAAATAAAATAAGAACTAAAGAAAATTAAATATGTTTCTGAGGTGAGTTTGATGTTGAAATTAAATGAATCCGTTAACGAATTTATAGTTTTTATTGATTTCAAAGAATTGACTAGGAATTCATTACATAAGTGCAGTCCTCTATATTTCTTTGCAAAAGTATTCATTTTGAGTATTTTTTTGAAAGACGAAAGTTATTTTTAGAATATCTTGCATGATAATTATGTTGAATTTTACAAAGATAGTTTGTAAAAGTATTTGGTGAAAGATTGTTATTTGCCTTAAACATAAAAACTAGAACTTGTCATCACGACAGAAGCATGTGAAGTTTATCTGGAATGATTCTACGCCTTTCCGACTACCGTATTTCCTCTTTTAAGCACCCCCTCTAATAAGCGTTCCCAAAATTCAAAATTAAGTTAGTAAGCACCCCCCCACCCCCCCCACCCCCGACCCCCCCCCCCCCCCCCCCCCCCCGAGCGGTTATTAGAAAATAACATATTTTTCTCAGCCTATATCCAGCCGCTTGAAGCTCCGATACGTAATATCGTGTGTATTAAAGTGTAAAGGAATTACTTCATAAAGGTAAAATTGATGTTGTTGTTATTCCTGGCAATGCCACAGGACATATCCAGGCGCCTGATGTTTTTTGACATAAGCCGATGAAAGATCGACTAAGAGAAATGCATGATAAATGGATGGATAAAGGACCCCACACCGAAACAAAAGCCGGAAATATGCGTGGCCCTCCACTAAAATTAATTGTTCAATGGATTCTTCAAGCATGGGCAGATCTCGATCGTGATATAATCAAGAAACCATTCCGTTGCTGTGCTTTATCATTAGCAAATGATGGAAGTGAGGACAGTGAAATTACATGCTTCAAAGCGGGAAAACCGCTAAGCTCTGGTTTATAACGGTTGACAGCTGCAATGAAAGATGCTGCTCGGGATCTTGTCGATACTTTCGGCGACGACGATCCCAATCTTCTCCTTTACTCAGATCAGGAAGAAGACGAAGATGTAGCAATAGACTAACTAATATTCAAATATTATATTTGAGATTTCTTCTGTTATGTACATAGTTTATTTAAGTAAAGATCGAAAGATAAAAATTTAGAATAAGTGTTATTTTTGCACATTTCATAATTTTGTTGTATGGATTTTAAAAACAATTTAATAACCGCCCCCTTCTTTGAAGCGCCCCTCTAATAAGCGCCCCCCCCCCTCCCCCCAGCCTCCTAAATTTCGATGGTTCTGTTGGACTCTTCTTTAAAAATTGGTCTCTTTTTTACGCACTTGCACTCCTTTACTATACTGTAAGAATTCGTTTCAGTGGCCATTTCATATGGCCGAAACGAGGCGAAAAGAAAGTCAATTATAGTGATGGGATTGTATACAATATTGTTAAATATGATCTCATAGATACTATCTCACAAGTGATAATTGAATTTTCTATCTCATGAGAAACCAAATGAAAAGACCTAGTTTCACAATATCCTTTATTTATTTTTTTGTTTTATCTAATTATTTTTTAGACATTTACATAGCTTGTGTGACAAACTAATTAAATCCAACTACATAATTCGTAAAAATATAAAATACCAAAATGTAAAATAAAAGTGATAGGCTAAAATAGAATGAATAAGAATTGCAGGTGATCTGGGCTTGAGAATTAAATGAAAGGAAAATCTACGCATTAATTCATATGCAATTTAGATGGAGCAACTGTAACATTGGCAGTAGCAATTATTGAGTGTTTGGATTCGAGACTTCAATAGACTTAATTTTGGATCAGCTGGAAGGTTATTCCAGAGAAGCACTGCTCTAAAGACGAACGAGTTTTTGGTGCACTCTGATCGCTTAGGTAGCTGCAACAATGCTCCATGACGCATGTTATAAAAAAAAGACTTTGAAACAAAAAAATCCCACATAAAAATTGGATTTAGTCAGAAAATCGACTTATACACTTCAGTGGCAAGCACCTCAAATATGATTTGTGAATTGACACAGCGTTATATTTCTCCAGGACCTTCTCCCTGGGTGTGACAAAATCTAGATTTACTGTTTTCAAAGCTCGGATGTGCGTGGATTCAATTTTTGCCGAATTCCTTTTTGAGCAGAACATCCAAACTAGAAGACAGTATCTAAAGCAGGATATAACATATACATTGCATAGCATTGTTGCCTTTGGCAAATTTAAGTAAGAGCGAATTCGCAATAAGGCAATAAGGCATTTACTTTACTATTCGCTTTTGTGCATACGTCTAATATGTGTGGTGAAAAACTCAACCTGTCGTCGAGAGTCACACAAGTTTCATAATGGTGGCAAGTTGTTCATCACTAGTTGTGAATTTAATTCAAAGAAATCATCCCTGTGCTGTAATGACTTTATCCTCACAACACTAGGATGACTTTTATATTTTTCAATTTCTAACAAAACATGGTCACTCACGATATCAAGGTTTGGTGCCAGCCTTGGTGACCATGATTGTATAGGAAGTGACGCCGTGATGTTAGAAAAATATCAATTAAACATGTTTGCCACATTTGTGCTATCAGAAATGATTTCCCCGTCATCAACCAAGATTGTCTCACTTGCAAAAGCGTCTTTATCCCAGAAAAATTATTTGCATGCGCTCCAGGAACTTTTATAGTCCCCTCTAATTTCTGCCTTGGCAAAATAAGACCTCTTAGTTTTCCTATTCATCGAGACAACCTGGTTTCTTTAAAACTTGTAACGAGCCCAATCACTTGCGTCGTGCGTTTTTTTGGCGATATTATGTAAATGAGAGCGTCTCATGATTGCCTTACGCAAAGCGTTAAATGTGTGTGGCTTGTTATTAGCTCTAACGAATCTGGGTTTTTTTGTGGAGCATGACGGTCTAACAATTCTTTAAATATTTTATGAAATTGTAAGAGCTCACATTTAAAATAAATTTGTTCAGGTCTTGCATGAATGAATCATGATTAAAATTCTTGTAACTATGATAAAGAAACCTTTTGGGTTCAAGGTTGGCATGGGTTAACTTGAGCATAGTGTAGATCAAGCTTTTAAAATCGCTAAGACCTGTTTAAGCAACGCCTGAATGTTTCAATGCGTGTTTTTTGTTGGAAAGCAGCAAATCGATCAGGGTTCCATTCGCCGATTTCCACCACGTTTTGTTTGAAATATGGTTATAAAGACCATAATGTTCTATGAAACCATTCATGCTTGCAACACGTGGCTCTGAGTTAAAGTCCTCCATTACCTGAATATTATCGTAGTTTCTGGAATCAATTAATAGAGACAATTCACCTAGAAAATAATTTAATTGCTGCCGTGGTGGTTTATAGATTGATACAAGAATCCATTTTGTCTTCCTCAAGCTAATCTGAAGGGGAATAACTTGCAGGTCTTCAGGTACCTCATAATTTGATATCAGTTTTGAAGATATACTTTCTTTGACGTAAGTCAAAATTCCCCCACTATTGCAGGTGTCATCCTTCCGGTACGGATTTGAGTAGCCTTCCATCGTGAACTGAGAAGAAGGGGAAGAATCAGTCTATTTTAGTTTCCGCAACTGTTAGAATATCAACTTTAGTTTTGAGGACACACTGAAGATCCTGCCATTAATTCCTGATAGAGTTCAAATTTAGATAGCCAAATATGACATTTTTTTATTACTCGACGTAATCTATAAAGCTTCTCAAGAGAAGGGCTAATTTCGTTGCTATCACTGCGCAGACACTCGTGTATTTCCAACTCCTTGTAGCCAAGTCAATTTTCAATATAAACACAGAAAGTTTCCTTTAGAATTTATAATCCTTTCCAATTGAGGTGTAATGGACTTTTGTTTAAGTGCGCCAATTTATCAATGTTTCAGTTACCTAAGAATCCAATGTTACGTTCGTTGCATGAGGCTCTTAATATTCGGTTCACCTCATCTTCCTTTTCACTGTAACGGTCATTTCACGGAGTAATAGAAGATATTACTACAGCTGTATCGCTATTCTAACTAACGATATCATTTGCAAGACTTTATTTGCAATTACCTCTGACGTTTCGTTTAACCTGAGATCATTTGTTCCACAGTGTATTATTAACAGATCTGGCTTTAATTGAACTGTTGGTACGATATAAAGCCTCATACAATCACTTTTTGCACCAGGAAATGATTTAACATACATTTTGCTGGAGTCGGTGCTCAGATCTTATCCCTTCAATCCTTTCACTGTTGAATCGCCACGAATAGAAATTATCCTTTTAGTCATCCTCTGGTCAATGTTTTTTAACATCCATTGTTTGGTCAATGTCATTAGTAATATTAAACTTACTGTCTTTGGTATTCATTAGACAATCTTTAACATTTGACTTTTTTATGACTTTTTTCCTTTTTTATTATATTTTTGTACAGATTTCAATAATCTATTATTTACTAATAGTCACTTATTATGCCAATTATTTAATGGAGTTAACAGTAATTTTGAAATTGAAACATATTTTAAACAGAAATTTGGAAAATATTTATTCCATGTCTTCCTTATCAACAGGGCCACGGATTTATGGTATTTTGAAGTAACAATATAGATTTTAAAAATGCTGGAGCTGTTGCCAGATTCAAAACAATTTATATCATCAAAATTCTACGAAACATTAATCAGTTTCTTACTGAAAAAATACAAAAAAACCAAAAAACGTATACTGTCAGTTGAGCATTGACCTTCATCAGAGAGATTACCAATACATTGACAGTACTTGCTTCACTTTTCATTTGTACAGTAGATTCTTGAGAAAACATAATGTTAATCAAATGGTTTAGTAAAAAGATATTTAAGATACCCAACACCCCTCTGGTACTGGCAGCAGGGTACCAGCAGTTCCAGTTGGCGGAGGAGTCTCCAGGGACCAACGGCTTCTGGAGCACGTGGTCGAGCAAAGGATCCTTCGGGACATTGGCTGAGCACACCCGGCACGTGGTGTCACTGCGAACTCGGAGAGGAGATAGGCACCACCGAGTACTTCTTGCCTATTGAAACACCCATGGAATGACAATTAACTTCAACCTATGGCGGAAGATCGGGAAGGTTGGAGAAGGGCTGTCATGAACTGGGTGCACCCACGGCCGCCTCGGCTACGGAGATGATGATGATATTCAAGATATTTCACAAATATTTAAGGAAACGTTTTACGAAATAAGTCAAAACATTTATCATAGGAGTGAGAAATTGACAGGAAAAAATAGACACTATATGTAATCTAATCTAATAGATATTTAAAATCGCGTTGATACCTTCCAAACTATAATTATCAGATTCGTATAGAATTTTTTAAATATTACAAAACCATGGTTATGGGTTTTGTTGGTGTATTCCTATACGTTCAGCTGGATCTTTAAATCAACATAAGCAAATATCTATATTTTTCTGCAGTGAATCTTTTATATTTTGGACATCATCACTCATTATTTGATTATCAATTTTCATTTTTGCCACGTCAGATTTTAAATATTCAACATCACTCTCCACTTCTTGCAGGGCTATCATGATTGTCGTAAGATCCTTCCTGTTTTATATTTTTGTCGAAGCTCATTACGCTTTTTGAAGAGTTAATTTAACATTTTCTTGTCATTGGGATTTGTTGTGTTTGTTCCGTATTTCTCCGTCTCAGCCTCAAACTCTTTGACGTCGGTAATTATACTTTTCGATATGTTGGTTTTTTAAGCTAGATGTTGAAAAAAATCCAAGCTATCATTAAAATAAATTACCGAGAATTTCTTAGGATAAATTGGAGTTGGCATTGACAATGAAACGTTATAACCAACGCCTTTCAATAATAAAAATGCCATCATCTGATTACCCTTGATATTCTTTCTCCTTTATTGCAGTAATATCACCTATATGAAAGACCTTATTTCTAGACCTTATTACCTTATTAAGCGCATGTTTGCAATATTTAACAAAAATCTTCGAAGATTCACCAGTCTTATCCTATTGGTTTCAAGATTCCAAAAATATGTAGTTTCGTAAAAGCATGCCAATGAAAGTGACATCGAATGTCAATGAATCTGTTTGTAAGGTTTCTGAAAATAGTAACGCCTATTGGTTAGTTGTGATTATTTGTCTTTTTCTTAATGGTTTGAATATTTTTCTTGATGTTCCAGCATAGTGCTGTAAAGTGTTTGGGGATCTTGCGGTGGACCTGTATAAAAGGATGCGACATCGACATTATTCAAAATATTTAATTAAGCATGCCGATGGTCTGACTTGATAAAATGAACCAATATAATGTAGTTGTTTGTTGCAGGAGACCCGACATAACGTTCCATTTGCAAAAGTATCTAAAGCCTAAAAAATACAAGGATATGGGAATTTTATTTCCGGACTCTTTGAAGACGCTTAATTTGTTCCTGAGTTAGTGGATCGTATACTGTGTTACAGTAGTTTATTTTCGACAGAACGCGGATTTTTCATAGCTGCACGGGGACTTTAAAAGGAGATATTCTTTTGAGCTTGCGAAGAATTGCCAATGTTGCATAACAACTTTTTGTAACTTCGTGTATGTGGTTGTCCCAATTCCTTTGTTCTTTTATATTTACAATTGTGAACAATTGTGAATTTCATCACAGTCACAAGTGTTGTTTTTCGTTATGGGGACATTATAATTCTCCCCCTAGTCCTGGATATGCGTAGATAAAGGTAGTAAGAAGATGTCTTCAAAAACTTATATTCTTATTTTCGTCGAAGATTGAAGCAAACATATCTATAGGGCTTGTAATCTATTTAATATGAATGGTTAAGTTTCAAGCTATCATTTGTTATAAATACATTAATTTATGTCCTTTATTATTATTAGCTAATGATCAAAAGTCAAAAATTATTTAATTGTTTATGTATCTGTTACAAACGTAAATAAATTTAAACTAAACAGGAGATCACTCCATTAACAAAATATCAATTCAGGGGAGTGGTTACTTAAATACCTTCCTACAATAAAATAATTATATATATTTCGCAGATAATATGATACAAAAATTATTCTTAATTTCAGAAAATACGTCTTTATCAAATAGCAGTTTGTAGCAGTCGCCAAGCTTGAATAACTGTCTTTCGGTCTCCCACAAAAAGTAGAGCGATAATTTTCATGTTTGATTGATTTTTCAATCACTGCACATGCGTACCTAAAAAGCAATCACAAACAATCGTGTGCTCGACTTTTTCCACTGAATGAAAACCCAGTTTTAGAAAGGGTATTTATTAGTAAAATTGGCGAATAACCTTACCTTTATTTTATCCTGAACTCTGTCCTCTAAGATCTCTTAATTATATAATGCAATCATTCAGTCTTTTTCTTTTTTAATTACTGAGATTTTATCTCCACTCACTTATAGACTTATTTAAGATTGTTTTAATAAAAGACATCAGCTAATCAACAAGAATTAATTCGACATGTGACTGCAATATTCTCTTTCTTTTATAAAAGAAACTAAATCTCATTTCTTTTTATGTCAGTATGACAACCTTCATCCCAGGGTTCCTTTCTCTGTTATATCCACGTTCAAAATCTACATTGTGTGTGGGGATTAAGTTTATAATCACACATTTAGAGTCTTTTTACGAAACGGTGCCATGTACAAAAGTGCAGTTAACCATCAATTTCACTTTCGAAACTACTTCCATTGCAGTCAAATATTCCTTGGAACAAATGGAGATTTTAAAGTTTCTTCTTAAAAATAGCGGAAGAAAGCAGCGTCAAAAAATTCCTTTTCAATCTCAGCTTCTCTTCTATTCTTCTTTAAATAACTAAACTCTCCTCCATAAATTTTACCTACTCTAGATGCGCTTATGGACTAGAACCATGTTATACTTTCTTCAAGAAATTTTAAACTTGGTGAAAGTGTTGATGTGGTTTATGTTTCAATCATTTCTTGCAGGATGTTTTTTTTCCATCTATGACACGTGCCTCGAATTTACGTATGTTTTAAGAAGGATTTCCACAGCTGAAGAATTCGTGCCAAGTCATCTTTTGATTGTTGCCAATCATATTTTTATTCAAAAACTTCCGCAAGTTTCCTTCATACGTGCCCATAAACGTGTCAAAACAAAAAAGAATAAAATACATTTTTTCAAAACTAAGAAAATAGTTGTTGATGTTATCTATCAAATTTAATTCATTACAATTCTTTTTTTCCAAATTCAATTCAAAGTTACAAAAAATTTATGACAGAAGAATCCCTGATGTTCTGGCTTCCATTCCTATCCATTAATGAAGCACATTGTGCCAACAAATGGTTTTGTGTTACGCTGAGATATTATTGCTGATGTTGTTGTTGTTATATTTCAAGCGAATTTTTGTGGCTCTTTTCAAGAAAGTTAAAGCTCCCCCCTCCCCCCCTCCCCACACACACACATAACGATGATTGAATATCTAACACCCCCTCTCCCCCTACACCCCACACCGCCAGCTGGAATTATAGGTTTTCATATTGTACTGAACACATCCTAGGGTTATTTCATCTTTCCTTTTATTTAAGCTATGTTTTTATTGCCATTATATATAATGTTGTTTGTTTTGTTAATGGGGAAGGATGTAGTTAGGAGGGAGACCATTGAATGTCTCTACATTTTAATTTTCACAATGATCATATCTACCTATTATATGATTGTTCTCTAATTCATTTCTGTTTCTAGATCATATATTTATTAATTGAAAACTGTTTGTTGTTTTTGATGGGTGATTGTTTTATATATTCTGTCAGTGGGAGAGGGAAGGGAGAGTGTGCACAATGTGTGATTTCAGTATAAGTTGCTGATTTGCTGGATGATGTTCATTTTAGGGGAGCCTACTGACTATTGTTACAGGCTTTACGTATGTCGCTTAGGAATCCTCATTTTTATGCCATGGTGCTTATTTTGGTTCTATAGTAGAAATATCAGTGCACATGATATTTATTTATTTACTGCTATTTTACATTCTAAACGAATATGTTCTGTAATATTTTTTCTGTTTTTGATGATCAGGTGCTTGCTTCTGTCCTAAATGATTTCTTTGCTTTTAAATAAGAAAATTTAGTATAAATAAACATTATGACGAGAAGAATGAATGTGCCAATCATGGTTTTACTTAATATGGTACATGCAATTGGGTAAATTATTTGATGAATTCGTAAAAAATGACACTTCGGTTGTATGCTGAGCAGGTATTATCTTTTCCCTATTCACATTTGATTCAGGTATCTCGAACAAAAACATCATTTTACGGTTTCACTCAATAGTTGGAAAATATATAGAAACCTTTTTAGGTTGCATTGTTTCTTATCATGATTCTTGAGAGTGAACGGTAAAATGTTTTTACCCGGGGTACATATGATAACATCAAGGATTGTTATGAAATTTTCTGAGGACTTCCACAAATATGAATTATAAACAACTATTTTTATTTGTTATCAATGCTACGTAATAGAAATTTTATAAACACGACTTTATAACCTCGAGCCTGTCGGCCCCTTAATATTCAGTGTGTCATATTTTTGGTAACTTGGAATTAAATTTTGAAAAAAAACAATTATAATCAATAAGATTTGATAGATAAAATCAACAACTATTTTCTTAGTTTCGAAAGAATAAATTTGATTCGTTTTTGTTTCGACACGTTTGTGTGCCCACGAAGGAAACTTTCGGAAATTTTTGAATAAAAATCTGATTGGTGAAAAAAATGGCAACAATCAAAAGATGGCTTGGCACGAATTCTTCAGCTGTGGAAATCCTTCTTAAAACATACGTTAATTCGAGGCACGTGTCATAGATGGAAAAAAACATCCTGCAAGAAATGATTGAAACATAAACGACATCAACACACTTTCACCAAGTTTAAAATTTCTTGAAGAAAGTATAACAGGTTCTAGCCCATAAGCGCATCTAGAGTAGGTAAAATTTATGGAGGAGAGTTTAGTTATTTAAAGATGAATAAAAGAGAACTTAAGATTGAAAAGGAATTTATTGACGCTGCTTTCTTCTGCTATTTTTAAGAAGAAACTTTAAAATTTCCGTTAGTTCCAAGGAATATTTGACTGCAATGGAATTAGTTTATATATATCACAAGTGAAATTAACGATTAACTGCACTTTCGTATACGGCACCGTTTCGTAAAAAACTCCAAATGTGTGATTATAAATTTAATCCCCACACATAATGTAGATTTTGAACATGAATATAACAGACAGAAGAACCCTGGGATCAATGTTGTAATACTGACATCAAGATAAATGCGATTTAGTTTCATTTATAAAAGCAAGAGGATATTAGGGTCACATGTCGAATTATATCTTGTTTATTGGCTGATGCATGTGTTTTATTAAAACAATCTTAACTAAGTCTTTAAGTGACTGGAGATGAAATCTAAGTAATTGATAAAGAAAAAGAATGAGCTATGAATGATTGAATAATATAATTAAGGGATATTAGAGGACACAGTTCAGGAAGGCATCACTCCTCAGACGAATGTCGGAATCAAAGACATTAAAACCAATTGATGCAGAGATGGTACTGCGGATAGTAGCCTTTGAGTGCGACCGCTTAAGCCCGTGTTAGGGTTTCACTCATATCGTATCTTGATACTTTACTCCGATGCATTTTAAAGCTCGGTTCCCACTGGGCGTCAACTTGAACTTTCAATAATTGGTGTAGTTTCAACACAACTTATGTAAGATAATTTTTTTGTTTCGTTCTTTACTCACATTCAAGAAGAATTGACATACTACTATATATACAACCAACCCTTTATTACAGAATTGAGATATAATAAACATTTATTTATTGATATATTAAATGGTTAAATTTTAACAGTAACACAGTTATGCTAAAAACCAAACAGATATTTTTCCATTATCTTTCCTGGTCATTTAACAAACTTCAGTCAGACCCCCAATGTGTACACAATGTTAGAAGACTCAGATGCCTACTATGGATACGATTACGGATCGTTTCAGGGCAATTTCAATGACTGCTTGGTTGTTTTTGTAAAGTTATCCGATTGGTTCTTGTATATCCTATAACACGCCTTATAACGTTGTCCTAACAGCGTCATTAATGCCTATCCATTCTTTATTCGTTTCCACAATGATTCTTTCTAACTCCGAGTCGTCCTAAATATAAAGGATGGTTGATAATCATAAGATACATCCAAATCTGTGTAGTTCGTACCTGCATGATTTGAACTCTTAGAAATAAGAATTATTTTCAAGGTCCCTTCAACTTTGATTTCTATGTAAATGAACCTTCTTAATTTGAACTGTCTATGAATTGAACCATCCCTTCGATCTCTTCTGTGTTTCAATAACAGAAAACCTGCTTCATGTGATGTTGTTTGAAAATTATGTTCGAAACTTTCATAAACAAAAACGCGAAATGAATATGTGCTCTTTCCTTCCAACCGTATTCAAAAGTATTGAGTGCGTCTCTCTCTCTTTCTCCCACAGATGTTCTATATTTGTTCCTTCCTATCTAACACTACGCGGGAAGGTTATTGAAGCACAGAACATGACATGTAATTTAATCGTCCTACGTTCAGTAAACTATATAATCATTGGAGCCGATGGGCTTTTTTGTTTTCATAGCAAAGAGTTCAATAAATTCGATAAACCTCTTTTCGCTACTGTTGGAAAAAGCCGTTCAATTTCGTTGGCTCACCCCCACTAATCACTCTTAATCACCTTAACTCATGTTAATGAGTTGAGGTTTTTCTTTCATTAAATAAGTCGTGTTTTTCAACATTTTGTGAAACCAGAAAACAGATCATTCCGGTTAGGTTGTTATAGTTACGGTAATCAATGACTCGTTATTGTGCGTTACATCATCAAATGCGGTTTGAAACCTGAACGCAGGCGGTTTGGCATCGTAAACCGATAATATAATGTATATTCATCAAAATTGAAAATTTTGTGTTGAAAAACAAATTCCTTTATGTGGTTTCCATATGATTATTAACTGCAGTGAAATCTCTATTAAGCGTACACCCATAAAGTGAACAACTCTATATAACGTCCACATTCTGCATGTACGGATAAATTGATGTAAAGTCAAATTCCAATAGCCAAAGTCGCTATAAAGCGGACATCTCTATAAAGCCGGCATCTTTTTTACACGCCAGTGCTTTCCGCTTTACAGAGATTCCACTGTAGCGGATTTTGTCTAACATTAATGTAAGGCCCAAAAATCTCTTTATTGCAAAAAATGAAAAACACACACAAAAAAAGAAAAAAGAAATTCACACTATAAAAGGCGTCCCATTGTATTACGGGAAGGTTTCTCTTTGACTTTCAGAAGCTATCAAAACATATAGAATGTATTTTAAACTTTCTCTGAATTTCTTCCAGCGGCTTTAGCCTACCGTTGGTTATAATAAAAAAATGTTTCTGCAATCATATGCCTCACAAGAAAGAACAAAGATCACTATGTACGATAACACACAATAACACAATACTTCTGGGTGACTTCCGACAAGTTGTTATACTCACTTAACCCTTCAAATTTTTACCATTGTATTTATTATTTCTACTGTCATTACATGGAAAACTCATGAACATAAAGCGCAATAGAAAAACGGAATACAGTAATAAATTAAACATGTGAACTGTTTTACCTTACGCTTGTGACAATGGCAATCATTCCACACGTTACAAGAACTGGCATTGCCCTGCAGTAACCATAACAACAGGAAACCAATAAGAAAGATGAGAACGACTGGTAAAAGAAATGAAGAAAGATTTTCGTCTTGAAATGTTGACATGACTTGACAGCTTGTTTGATATTAGATTTTGCCAATTTTCTGAACGCTACACTAACCTATATCGTTTTTTTTTTTTTTTTTGCGGAGGTCGAATGATTTATTTTTCGTAATTAAGTTTAATTGCCGGAACTTCATTGTACAAAGGGTTCGGACGACATAGTTTTGAATTATTTTTCAAGCAACATGGGTTAACTCTCCAAAAACATTAAACTTTTTTAGAAAAACTTTCCTATAGTAGACCTATGTGACGTCATTTATGACCCGGAGGTTTTAGTAACTTACCCTTCTTAGTTGCCACCAAAACTTTAAAGCACAGTTTTGATATCCTCCGGGGAAACTTTGACGTATGTTTGTGTTGCTTTTACTCGAGTGTTTTTTAAATGTACATTTGATGGTCGGATTTAAGCTTTTAGTTAAATTTGCGTAGATTTTGAACGACACAACCATTGCGCCACAAGACACCCGTTGTCAAATTATGTTGTGTAGAACTGGTTACAAACAAGTCTAAAAGTTGTTAAACCATAATGTCAAATTGGTGTTCCTAATCACTTTTATTTCCACAAAATCTATTTTCCTTTCAGCGTTACCGTGTGACGTACTAAAAATAAAGTTTTCCCAAAGTGCACATGAGGGGGACAGGCGGATGAAATTGAATGAAAGAAGGAAACACTCCTCCACATTTTTATCGAACCTTGTATCAATCTCAAGTGTCTGGTTAACTTTGTCATAAAAACCATACCACAGGAAGTGATTACTCGTAAAGTTTATTGAATTCATAAACACTTATTAAATATGTTTTCTTTAGGTTGCAAAATATGAAAGAAACAACAAGAAAGAAAAGGAAGTTTTCCAATGACAACCTGAAGCATTTTAATTATGATCGCAATGAAACAATCCGAAAAGGAAGAAACCATTAATATCAAATGTCCGATGAGAACAAACATGTTTTTGTTACATTTTCAGATTGGCTTCATGGCTACATGACACTAATATCTTTTTGTATCCTTTTTTGTTGTTTTCATATTTCTTGATTCTCAACAATGATCGATCTGTGATCCATCTGGGTATTTATCTTAAGAATTGATACAATCTGTTCTGTTTCCCAGTGGACAATATCTTTTAAAGGTCTCTTTGGCGGAGTGTTTCTTTATTGAAACAGCAGGCGATAATGTTTGCCATTCCTATAGAAAACACTCCTCCTCAAAGACTATTGAAGATTTTGCTCAGTGGGGTTAACTGTTCTAAGCCATGATGATCATTAATTTTATGAGGCAATTATATTAGATATTAAATGATACTATAAGATTAAATAGTCTAAAGACCATGTAAACATTTGCAAGTAATTTTTTCATTAACAACATCTGGTTATGTTAAACTATTGATGTGTCACCGATTTTCACAGTTATCAAGCTGAGGGTTTACTATTTCACATCAAATAACAAAATTGAGCTTTTAATGATGTTGTTAGTACAACAATTTTTATGATGTTTTTAGCGTCGGTGGTGTAAAGGTTAGCATTGTTGCCTTCCAAGCAATAGATCCGGGTTCGATTCCCGGCTGACGCACACTTTTTGTCTCAAAATAAACAGCAATCGTGTTCTTCGCAGGTAGGTGTTTCAGTTGCTTTTAAAAGAAACGAAACCTCTTTCGTTATTTTTCCTGATTTGTACTGTTAGAAATAACATCTACAATTACAGCTATTCGAAAAAAAGTGGTTTTGCGTCAGCCGGGAATCGAACCCGGATCTATTGCTTGGAAGGCAACAATGCTAACCTTTACACCACCGACGCTATGGCACCTCTATAAATTGTAATACTAATGAAAACATTGAGAATGTCAGTTTTTCTTATGACGCTGAAAATATTATAATAACCTTAATTGTTTTAATATTTTATAATATGACAGCATATATTTTTTTTTACATTCACACCAATCACAAATATGTTGTATGTTCTGTATATATATGTATACTCCGAGCGGTTTCCGTTTCCCTTACCAATGATATATAAACTATTGGGTTTTATACCCTTGGATTTACCGTTACATGTTTGTAATAGTTTGTAATGTTAATAATAATTGCATTGTAATAATCACGTCCCATGTGTAATGTATAGTGTATTTTGACTGTCTTTGCAAAACTTTCTTCTTGTACAAATTATTTCCCTTTAGGTATTACTTCACAATGGAATCTATCTACATTTTCATTAATTTCCACTTTTTATTCCGTATATCCAATTGTCGTGAACTGTACAAAACTTTATGCGTTGATGATGTCTAGTAGAAACTAGACGAAATATCCGTAGAAAATATGTCTTCTTCACAACTTCTCTTCCTCATTTTTGCTATAAAATTATATGTCCGAATCAATATTATCACAAATATATTTTTCAGACTTATTTTCAAAGTTCCATTTACCTATGATTTCTATTTAAGTCAAGGTCCTATCATTTTGTGGAGCCTTCTTTGCATGTTCAAATTACAGAGGAACACTGTATAACTCATTGGCTTGCATTAGATGAGACAAAAATAGGTGCTTAGAGGTGAATATACCTAATAATGAAAGGTAAAAGCATCATAGGAGTGCCCTTTTTCCCTTTCCCTTTTCCCGATTTTTGGATCGAATGTTTTTTTTCAG